>JAZHEH010003103.1:0-692500 GCA_036589455.1 Ateles fusciceps
GCCGTAAACTAGAAATGTTTGCTGCAGTGAGTACCTAGGTCACAAGTACTAAAGAAGGACGGATGATAATTCAGGTCCCAGAAAAAGTGTTGTATGATGTGATATTCTAAATTCCTTTCTGATTCTGTGATTCTATAATTTTGTAGGACTTTTTTCCTCCAGTAAAACTATTGAGCAGGTGCCAGGAATACAGAGTGCACAAAGCAGACGAGGTTCTGCTGTCACCGAGCAGGAGACAGATGATTAAGTAAGCCAATGAACAAACAAGGGATTACACATCCCTGCCAGGAAGTGCCTTCTCAGGGGTGCGGTGGAGGCAATTAGAGCTGTATGGTAGTAGACAACTCCCAACCCATCTCTAAAATGAAGGTGGGGTTCATGATTTCTTTTGAGATGGAGTTTCACTCTCGTTGCCCAGGCTGGAATGCAGTCGCACAATCTTTGCTCACTGCAAACTCTGCCTCCCAAGTTCAAGCAATTCTCCTGCCTCAGCCTCCTGAGTAGCTGAGATTACAGGCGTCCACCACCACGCCTAGCTAATTTTTTGTATTTTTAGTAGAGACAGAGTTTCACCATGTTGGCTAGGCTGGTCTCAAACTCCTGACCTCAGGTGATCAACCTGCCTCAGCCTCCCAAAGTGCTGGGGATTACAGGCGTGAGCCACTGTGCCCAGCCGGGTTCATGATTTCTAAGAACCTTCCCAGCTCTGGTTACTATGATTCCACTTCAGACAGTTTTCCTGCAGGATAGAAACAAGTGGTGGAAGAATCAACTTTAATTTCTTGCTGACACAGCACCACGCAGTTAAGTTGGCCGTCTATTTAAATACATATATATTCACTGAACTGGCCACTTTTTAGGATAAGATTGCACTGGGAGTTTAAATATTTGGACCTACTGCCAGAACCATGTAGTGAGAAACACATCATTTCAACCAAATATATCCCTGCTTTCCGTCCGTTTTTGCTAAGTGTCTGTTGCCTTGGGTTGCTTGGGGCTCTTGGAGGGATATGAGATCCATCCCCCATAGAGCCTGAAGTGTCCACGTAAGGACAAGGCTATCATGTGCAATAATTAGAAAATCATGTAGCGCAATGGGTACGAATGTGTCCTAGCAAGTGTGAGCAAGTGAGATGGTTGAGAGGAGGTTGCCTGAAGGGGAGGGACTGAACCCAGGAGCTGCCTTGACCATGTGTATCTATGCCCAAGTGAACAAGGCCTCACTGTTCCCCACTTACCACTATGCCCCTACCCCCAACAGCTCCTACCGCTTGAAGCTGATTTTGCCTGTTTGGGGGAACACCTAAACCAGCGGTGCCAGCCTACCTCCTGCCTTCAACCGTTTTGTGCTGTCTCCAGTCGTAGCATGAGTTCCTGGGTGGAATCCCCAACCTCATAAATGAAGCCACTTCAGGGTAAGAAGGGGAGATAGGCCAAGGGGTCCTAGGGCTACTTGCAGGCAAAGAGTGGACATGTACTGAGCATTCACAGGGTTCCAGGCCTTTGACTTTGTCACTGCAAGCCATCTAACCACCGTATGAGGTGAGTGCTATCCAACCCCTTCTAGGGAGGTAGAAACATCGCTTCTTGGCCCTTCGGCTAAGATCAAGTGTCGGGAGGTGGAAACTGAGAGTATCAGTCTTGCAAAAGACAGATGGTTCATTCATGGAGGTTAATCACGGGCAAGTTTAATAAAAGGACAACTTACAAAATCACAGGCAGGGTTTGGTGCAGTATCCCAGGGGAAATAACAGGTAGGCTAGAACATCTACTGCAGAATAATGCCCCACACCCCACTAATGCCCATGTCCTAATCCCCAGAGCTGTGCATATGTCACCTTCCATGACAAAACAGATTTTGCACATAGGATGAAGTTAAGAATTTTGAGATGGGATGATTGTCCAGCAGGACCAATATAACCACAAGAGCCCTTATAAGGGGCAGGAAGGCCAAAGTCAGAGAGAAAATGTGTGTGGAAACGGAGGTGAAGCACTTTGAAGATAGAGGAAGGGGCCACAAAGCAAGGGATGCGGATAGCCTCTAAAGCTGAAAAGAGCAAGCAATTGGATTCTTCCTCAGGATTTCCAGAAGTGAAAGCAGCCTGGTTGACATGTTGACTTTAAACCAGTGAACTGATTTGGGACTTCTGATCTCCAGAACTGTAAGAGAATAAATGACCATTCTGTTTGTGATCATTTGTTTCAGCAGCAATGGGTGGTGAATACACACCTCCAGGCTAAAAGGGCAAAGGGAAGGAGAGCATTGCAGGAGAGGCTGCCGCAAGAGCTGAGCCCTTTGCTCACAGCGTGCAGCCACCCAGGGCAGGAAGGAGCTGGCCATCAACACCCTGATCTCCTTTTCTTCCCTCCTCCCACCCCCTCCTCCCAGGCTCCCCACTGGCTAACTCCAGCCATAGAACAGGGGAGGATGGAGAGTTGCTGAGACGAGGGGATGAGCTGGTAGATATGCAGCCCAGAGGCAGGCAAGACTCTCAGTGTTCGTCTCAGAAAATAAGTCACTTGCCTAAGATAATTCAGTAAATGTCAGGTTCAGAAATGATGTTTTCACCACTGTTTTTCAAGCTCTTGGTGCCAGCACTGAGCAAAGCACCTCACCTACAAATAATCAGAAGACAGTAGTGTGGTAAATCTGGACGTCACACTTCGTAGGGTTTAAATCTCAGCCTCACTACCTATCTGCTGCATGACTCTGGACATGTTACCTGACCTCTCTAAGCCTCAGTTTTCTCATGTACAAAAAGGGGCCGATAAGTGTGCCTACCTTGGAGAATCTCCAGTTTTAAATGGAATAAGCCAGGAAAAGCATTTTTCATGATGGTTCAGCACACAGAAACTACCGCATGAGTGCTAACTATTTACAATTAGCATCTATTAGGGATTGGGATTTGGACCCAGGTCTGTCTGACAGTGAGGCTGGGAAAATGTTCTGCTTGGTGACAGCTCAAAAGCTTTCCATGTCAGGCACCCCTGATATGATGTGATGATAAGGGCATGTCACCTCTGTGTTCTTCTAAAAAACCCACCACTCCAGCATCATGAGAAAGCCATCAGACAAACCCCTGTGGAAGGACATTCTGCAAAACGCCTAACCAGTGCTCTTTAAAACTCTTAAGGTAGACTGGGTGTGGTGGCTCATGCCTATAATCCCAGCACTTTGGGAGGCCAAGGTGGGAGGATCATGAAGTCAAGAGATCGAGACAATCCTGGCCAACATGGTGAAACCCTGTCTCTACTAAAAATACAAACATTAGCTGGGCATGGTGGCACACACCTGTTGTCCCAGCTACTCAGGAGGCTGAGGCAGGAGAATCGCTAGAACCTGGGAGGCAGAGGTTGCAGTAAGCTGAGATTGCACCACTGCACTCCAGCCTGGCGACAGAGCAAGATGCGGTCTCAAAATAAATAAATAAATAAACACTCTTAAAGTCAATAAACTATGAGAAAAGACGCAGAAATTGTCACAGAATGACTAAGTGCAACATGGAAACCTGGACTGGATCCTGGAACAGAAAACAAGGGCATTAGTGAGGAAGAAACAAAAGGAATAAAAGCTGAATCAAGTCTGGAATTAACAGTAATGTACAAATGGGGGGATTCTTAGATCTGACAGATATAAGGTGTAAGATTATCATCTTACAAAAGGTGAGAACATTAGGGGGAGACCGAAACTGGGTGAGGGGTCTATGGAAACCCCTCTTTGCAAATTTTTGCAACTTTTATATTTGCAACTTTTTTTATAAGTCTAAAGTTACCTCCAAATTAAAAAGGTGATTTAAAAAAATTATTTCCGAAGAGATTCTGCTGGTATCCTCAGAAGCATCAAGAGTTTATTACAGTCATAAATTTATGTAAGCAACAGTGAGAGAGGGTAAGGCGATAAGGTTGTGTCTCTCTTGAATGCAGAAACTATAATTTAATATGTTCTTGATTCTAAGGTCCTGTTAAAAGGTGCCAGGAAAACATCAGCCTCCCTTGCAGGGAGAGTCATTCATTTCCTCACACTCGAGGGAGCAGAGAAACAAATGTCCACCCACATTGGGGGACTCGTGTTTTCTCCTGACTTGAGCCAAAGACAGTCACCTGTTTGCTGTCAGCCGGGCCATCCTGAGGCTTTGGCCCTCAAACCTGGGACCTGTAGCCCCATGTCCTCATGGCTCAAGACAGAAAGAAAGGCATTGCTGACTCTATTCTTCTTCTGCTGAGATTCTGTACATCAAGAGGTCACTCTTTCTGCAAGAGCGATTTTGGTCTGGCTTGGAGAGCTGTGAGCAGTATGCCTCTCTGGAATCACAGCTATCCCATTGCAATTCAAATTGTGTCTTCATTGTGGGCTGCAGGAAAGATGCTGAGTGGTAAACATGTGTATCTCAAAAGGTGTATCTTTGGATACTTCCAATTCACCACCTTCTCTTCGCTTACTGTTTTGTTATCTCACTGTATCACATGTGGAACACTAGAAGCCACAGACTCATACATCCTTCCACAGTGCTTGAACCAATGTATACACCTCCTGGCCATTTGGAAATACTTATCAAAATTGCAAATGCATATACTCTTGGCCCAGCGATTGCACCATCAGAAATTTATCCTGTAGATATACTTGCGCACATATGACATAAGTGTCAGAGATTAGAAATAACCCGTATGCCCATCAGCGGGTGACTGGTACACCTATATATGGAATATTACATAAAAAGTGAGAGAGAACTCAAACCTTGAATCTCATTAGTCAGGTTGGCACATTGCTTATTTTTTTATTTAGCAAAAACTGCAAGATAATAGAATTGCAAGAACATGTGTGCCTTCTAAAATATTTTTGGAACAGACTGAGTGTAGAGAGAAAGAAGAGGTGAGATGCAGAGTATGAGAAGAGAGAAAATCTTCTGAATGATTTTCAATGAAATTAGAATCATAAAGCCACAGGAATCCAAATTTGGTTTTACTTTTAATTGAAAAAAAAATACCAATTCTGATTAATATACCAAATCACAGTAGCAGTTGCTATTTTAAGGACATGGACTGGACTTTCTAATTCTACCTCCCTTTCAGGTTTGCTACGTGATTTTGGGAAAACAGTTTATACCTCTGGTTAACAAAATTCTCCCCATCCATGAGATTGGAAGAAATTTTTTCCCCAAAATATGTCTTATTCTAGGCAAAAATATTTGCAGTGCTCTGGCGATAATTCCAGTCATTTCACACTAGAACATCAACACTCACCCAACTTATTTCTTTGAAACACAGTAGGTTCTTTAGAAGTACAGAAAAGCATAAAGTCCAATCAAATATAATCAACTCTATAATGCAGACAAATTTTAACTGTGTGGTGTAGAGAATTCCATAATCTTTCTATGGGACATTTTTTTTTTACAAAAAATTATTCAATTCTGTTTTTAAAACTTGCTTTTGTAATTTAAAATGTCATTACAATGTGTTGGTCATTAATTATTCTTCTATATTTTTAAGTGACAGTTTTATCTTCATCTTGTGAAGTTTCCATGCCTTCTTAGCCAGTCCCTTGCATTAGACATTAGTTGTTTTGAGTTTGTAATTTCATAAAGCCATCATGTATATCTTTCACACGCAAACTGTGCAAATTTCAGAGTCAAATATATGACAATTTTATGGCTCTTGCTATATAACAGGGTCAATCAAACATCCAGGAAGTTTGTACCAATTTAAGTGATTCACTGCAGCCTTTTCAAGGGAATCATTAAGGACTCTTGTTCTGTTTTGGTTCACCAGTGAGCAGAGATTTCATTTTCTCTAATTGGAAAAGATTTCGCCAGGAGCATAACCTAACTGATGGTCACTAATAAACCCTTTGATCTGCTCCAGGAAATGTCAAAACAAGTTTGCTCTTTTGCCTCTGAAGGCACTTGGAATCCAATTGTCCAAAGAGCTACCCTCTCTGTCCAGCCATCGCTGACCTCATGAACATAAAGACTGTCCTGGAATGCATTTGGAGCCTGGCAGCTTAAAATCCTGAATATATACTCTGGTAGTGATATTTAAACTGCACCTGCCCACACAGTCCACAGGTGCCAGTGGTCCAATGCACCTGAAATGATAATGCATTCAAAGTAGCCTTATTGAATGAGGAATACCATATTTATTAACCGTATCAACATTCTAAATAATGGCACATGTAGTATGTCTTCCATTGGGTTTCCTGGAGGTGGAGTCCGAGACAGAAGTTTCAGGATAACTTCAAGGGGTTTACTGAGGGAGAGCTCTCTAGAGAAAATACCATAAGAAAGAGGGAAGCAGGTCAGGGCAAATTCCAAGGCCAAGGAATGCTGAGGTTCAGCTGAAGTCTAGCCTTAGCCTGATGATATAGGTTGGATTTGTGTCCCCACCCAAATCTCCTGTCGAATTATGATCCCCAGTGTTGGAGAAGGGGCCTGGTGGGAGGTGATTGGATCATGAAGGCAGATTTCCCCCTTGCTATTCTCATGATAGTGAGTTCTCACAAGATCTGGTTGTTTAAAAGTGTGTTGCACCTCTCCCTGCTCTCTCTTCCTCCCACTCCAGCCATGGAAGATGTGACTCCTTCCTCTCCATCTTCCACCATGATTGTAAGTTTCCTGAGGCCTGCCCAGCCATGCTTCTGTGTAGCTTGCAGAACTGTGAGTCAATTAAACCTTTTCTTTATAAACTGCCCAGTCTCAGATAGTTTTTTATGCAATGCAAGAACAAACTAGTACATCTGATCTTGTGGGGAACTCAGGAACACTGTCCCCCTAACCTGTCGAGGCCTTTTGTGCCTGGCATTAGTCAGTCATTGGAAACTGCCTCCCCACAGCATTCAGAACACAATTTTTTAGGGGAAAGAACAATTGCGAGCTGTTAGCAAACAATATTCCCAGCAGTTGGGAAATGGATGCACCAGTAAAGGATTCTACACCAGACACCAAGAGTGTCTACTACATTATGAGTAAATAAATTATCATGATTTATTATCCTCATGTCAACATGCCACATAAGCCCAAAGTCCCCAGCATTACTTGCGTTGGGAGTCACACAGCATTACTTCTGCTGTAATCATAAGCCTACCTGGACTCAAGGACTGGGGACGTAGACCCCCAATTCTCGATGAGAAGAATTAGAGTCACATTGTAAAATAGCACATAGACTAAGATACATTGTTGAAGTTATATTTGGAAAATAGAATCTCCCACAAAATGTAATTGGATAATCCTTGTTTTGTTATATGGAGAGTATAATTTGATATGTCAATTGATATGATATTTTAAACTTTACATTTAATATGACTACTATTTAGATTTACTGCCAGCATTTCTATGTTGAGTTTTTTTGTTTATGCTGAATTGTTTCTTTGCTTCTTTGTTTGTTTCTCTTCTGCCTTTTAGTAAATTCACCATATTTTGTTTATTTAAACTCCACCACTGTTTGGAAGTTAAAAATTATCTCATCATCTCAGTAGTTAACCTTTAAATTTTTAACACCCACATTTGATTGACAGTCTAAAGGTATCAATATTTCTACCTTGCTTCCAAACCATAAATAAACAAACACTCCAGTCCTTTTGTTTTCTCCATTCCCATCCTCTATGCAATTGTCTTATATTTTAGTTGTGTTTATTTTAACCTCCGTCAGCCAGTCTTATTTCTGTTTTGAAAATCAAATAATTATTTTGATTTACACATATATTTATCAAAGTCTTGTTCACTATTGTTTCTTGTATATCACTCCTTCCTTTCCTTTAAAGAATATGCTTTAGTAATACCTTAAGGTGATCCATTTGAGTGATAAGCTTCATCAGTTTTTATTTGAAAATATGTTTATCTTACTTCACAATTGATGTACTCAACTGGGCTTATAACTTTTAAGTGGCAATTATTTTTCCCACAATACTTTGAATAAATATTTGTATTACATCCTGGTTCTTACTGTTTTTATTGAGAAACCTGCTACCAGTAGAATTTTTGTTGTTTAATTTGCAATTTATTTTGTATTAACACCTCAAGGCTTGGAAAAGAGGGAATACTCATTGTAAGTAGTCTGTCTTTTCTCACTGTATGCTTTAAAATATCCTCTCTGTGCAGTTTTTATTATGTGCTTAAGCACATGATTGCTATTATAATGAAAGATAATAGTAATTATCTCATTAGTAAATGAAGTTTCCTCACATTCTTCAGTTCGAGAAAGCTTTAACACTCATGCATTTATTTTTTCTTTCAAATTCTTTTTGTCTTTTGGAAAATTCTATCATCTGTTGAGTTTTCCCGTTCTGTTCTTCGTAACTCTTAACCTCTCGGTCATATTTTCCAATGTGCTTCTCTCTGTGTGCTGAATTCTGGGTTAATTTCTTGGTTCTATTTTTCCAGTTTATGAATTTTCTCTTTAGCTGTGTGTAACTTGCACTGTTACTCATTCACTGATTTTTTTTTAAATTAGTATATTTTATACAACTCTGTTTTATGTTATTCTTTATCCAACCTATTCTTTTTGTTATTTTATTGTGGTTTCTATTCCTTTTATTCTTGAATAATTTAAATATAATTTTTAATGTTTTCATGTTGTATGAAAGCAAGTTATTGGTGTGTTAGTCTATTTGTTTCATCTGCTGACTTAATTTTATAGTAGCTCATTTTTTTTGTGGATTTCAGTTGTATATGCATGTGTACTCATCTTCAATTGGAATTTTTTTTCCCTCTCTGTGCACTTGCCTAGGCTTCCAGAAAGTGTACATGATATAAGTATGAAAATTTGAATTTGGATTCTATTCCTACATATGGTGTAATTTAAAGGTTTTGATGTCTCCCAGGATTTCTTTATTTTGCAAATAGAGTCCTAGGCAGATAACAAGCTTTCTTGCTGCTTTCCTGGTAGGCCTACTTGTCAAGGAAAAGACAGCTCCCTTGAAGATCTCAGCTTCCAGCCAGTCATCTCACTTCTAGCTCTTGACCTTATAATGTTCCAGTGCACATACACAGTGTGTACATCTCTTCTGCTCATGCATGTACCCCATGATCCCTTTAGACTTCACTTTAAAAAGCAAGTTCAGAGATAAAATTATTCAGACTATCAAGAGAGCAACGGGAGAGCATGAAACCAAACATGGGTGTCTTCTGTCCTTGTGTTACCATTAGAACCCCAGATTCAGGGCATTCTGGCCTATATCAGAGCCCAGCATCTCCCTTGGGCCACTGTGGCATCAGCTATCATGACTACTGCTGTGGCTTTGAGCTCTGTCATCATTTCTGATGCCTGGGAAGGGCTGGCTGCATGAGATGACCCCCCGTTTGGTTTCATGCTCTCTTATCACTCTCTTGATACTCTGAATAATTTTATCTTTGAACTTGTCTTTTTAAAGATCATGGGGTATGTGTATCAGCAGAGGAATAGATGCACTGTGTGTGCCTGTCCTTCCTTATGCTACATTTGCATATCGTGTTTGTGATGCCCCGTGAGTACAGAGTTCTGTGGACTCAGGAAGCATGGGAGTTCAACAAGACTCAAGTACAAGGTAAGTATAGTATGTCTATGACTGGGTAAAGAGAGGCACCAGCAGCCCCAAAAGGTCATACTTTCCATTGGAATCAGAAGTTGCACAAATGCAGGAAGAAGGCAGTGACAAGGCTGAGAACAATGGCTCATGCCTTTAATCTCAGCACTTTGGAAGGCTGAAGCAGGAGGAGCATTTGAGGCCAGGAGTTTGGGCCCAGCCTGGGCATCATAGCTAGACCCCATCTGTACAAATTTTTTTTAAGCTAGCCAGGCATGGTGGTGTATGCCTGTAATACCAGCTACTTGGGTCTGAAGCTGGAGGCTCGCTTGAGCCTAGGAGTTCTAGGATACAGTGAGCTGTGATGGCACCACAGACCTCCAGCCTGGTGACAGTGAGATGCAGTCTCTAAAAATTAAAGAAGGCAATGACATTCCAAAAAACACAGACAACGAGGGGGACTCTATAATATGTTTGCTCTTCATGCCATTTCTGCTTAATACACAGCCACTTATGCTGAAAAGGATACAGAAGGAAAGGGAAATACAGAGGAACCCGTAGTTTCTTTTCTCTGCCCTTTTCTCATCAGTAAGCTGACAGCAGAGAGGGTTGATAGAATGTGTGTATATCAAGAAGTAAAATAGAATAGTTTTGTGCAGCATTTCTGCTTTGTAATTTCTGACAAGATATGTACACATGCATGAGCATGTATATGCAAATACAAATCCTGCAAGTTTGGTGATTCCACATGAGTTAAATGTGCTTATATTTGCATTTTAAATTGGCATCATACAATTCATAAAGAAGAATGGTGAAATTCATGCTCATAGCTTAAATTTGTTTTTTTACTTAGAATCATATTAAATAGCATATAAGAAACACCATGGCGAGACAAAAAAGAAATGATGGAAGAAAGGAAAAATGTTGTCACATAGCTCCTTTAACAGCACTTTTTTTTTCCTGCTTTTTGAATGAGAGTCTTACATTTTTGGCTTTCACTGGGGCCAGCAAATTATGCAGCTGTCTCTGAACCTGGGGTTTCCCCGGCTTTCAAATTTAGCTGTGTATTTTATTAAAGTGTTGTTGTCGTTTCTTTTTTCTTTTTTACAAAGAATTCTAAGTGTTTCTTTGTATCCCATCAACATCTGACTTGATTTTCCACTTTGCTTCTGTTTCCTACTCCCCCTAAATTCCCCTTTCTTTTCCAAGCCACCTTCAGCTTGAGGTCTGAAATAGACCCCAGATGGAAACTGAGCAGTTGCTCCATCTTCTCATGTCCCCAGGAAATATGAGGGCAGGGTGGGGGAGGCCCTGGCTGACGGCTTTATATTTCACTTCAAGAAAGAATGGCCTCCTCCTCCATTCTGCCTCCCTCACTAGACCAGCCCCTTTGTGGTACCAGTCATGCACCCACAAATCCAAGGGGTACTGTAGGCAGATGTAGGAGTGGGATCAGGAGTTAGGGGATCCCAGGACAGCAGCTGTGATAGGAATTTGCTTTTGCAACTCAGTAGTAATTGGGTGTCCCAAATGGTGAGGCAATGAGCCTTCCAAATTAAGGGCATGGAAAGCTCTGGAAGGATTCAAGGGGGGAAAGATTGAGGCAAAAGTCACCCAGAAAAGATGAGGGGCAGAGTTAGACTTTTGTCTAGCCTCTGTTCCTTATCCTGGGGCTCCTTTAACAAGACCCCAGATGGTCTCCAGACACACAAGTACAATTCCAGAGAACCGGGTCGTGCTGGAGCTCTGGGGGCCCAATCACTTCTGCACATGAAAAACTCATATGCTACCCCAAATTAATATATTTAATGAAGGAAGGAAGGAGAGGAAGAGGCTATTGGCCCGTGTCCTCTTTCTCTGCCTCATCTCTTGGTTTTGCATGGTCCATCTCTACCCACACTTTATACCTGCATCCTGTCTCTGGATTCCTGGTTTTGGAACATCCTAGGACTTAGCCAGGTACTTGTCCCCTGGGCATGGAAGACAGGGCATTAGGAAGCCTGCTGAAAACAAAGGACCCACCTGAGGAGAAGCACCTGGCCAGCCAGACCCGAGTTCTCAGATTTCACTCCTTATGTCCTTAATTAAAACCGTATATTAGACCATAACTGTCAGAGGCCTTAAATCAGCACCCAATACCTCCCAGACCTCTTAGGCCCCTACCTCAGCCTCTAGTCTGTTACTTCCTAGGCTGGGCTGGGTTTTGGGGTGGAAGGGCCAATGGAGTTGGGCAAAGAACAAACATGAGTTTTGGAATCAGACCAATCTGAAACTGCATCCTCCCAAATCTACCCTCTTGCTAGTTAACTGTTTAGGGTCATGTGATTTCATCTCTCTGAGACTCAGTTTTCTCATCTGTAAAATGGGTTAACAACCAGACCTACCTCCAGGGGTTGTAGGGAAGACCGGAGAAGCATTAGTGTGTGGACAAGTCTCCTGACTAATGCTGGGCATGATGAGGCCAGCATTTCACAAGCATGGGTTGAATGAATGAATGAGCTAGTAAGTGTTGTGTGAAACTCATCCCCAAAGCATTTCTTTCACCTTCCATCTCCTTTGCAACCTTCCTAATCCTAGCTAGAGAGACGGCATAGCACCAAGCTCAAGATTCAGGATCCTGGGGCTAGGTGTTTCTTGACCCTGATGCTTCCTAGGTGACTTTGAGACTCACCTTTCTCTTCTTGAAAGGGATAGAAATAAGAACATCTACCTTGTAATTTTGTTTGTGAGAATGACATGACTTATTCTGGATAAATCTCTTAGCATGGTACTTCGAATAAATATTCTTAATATTGGCTGGTTGCCTTTATCATCTCTTATCTGAGATGTGGTAATAGCATCTGAGCAGTTCTCTCTAAATCTTCTACTATTGCCACCCATGCCCTTCCATTGTTTATAATATCCAAAGCATTGATCTCAAAGTGTGGATCTGAACATCTCCCCCTCCCTACGCAAAACCCTCCATAGCTCCCCATGGCTCTTGATGCCTAACATAACCTACAAGTTTTGGCCTCTGCAGACCTCTCCAGCTACCTCCACAACCAGAGCCACTCTCACGTTTGCTTTCCAGCCTGTGTCCTCCTCCCTCCTCATTTGGCTTCTGCTCAGTTCCTCTAATGTGCGGTGCTCCCTCCTGCCACAGAGCCTTTGCACATGCTGTGTCTCTGCCTCCTCTGGTTGGCTTGCTAACTCCAGCTCAGGTGTTACTTCCTGAGGGCAGCCTTCTATGGCAACACAGAGTAACTGAGGTTCCCTTGTGATATAGTTTGGATGGATGTTCGTCCCCTCCAAATCTCACATTGAAATGTGGTTCCCCATGCTGGAGGTGGTGCCTGGTGGGAGCTGTTTGGATCATGGGGACAATGAATGGGACAACCAGATCTCATGTGAACTCACTGAACAAGAACTCACTTAAAACCCCTCGCATGAGATCGGGTTGTTTAGGAGTTTGGGATGTCCTTCTTGCTTCCCCCTCGCCATGTGACATGCTTGTTCCTGCTTCACTTTCCACCATGAATAAAAGCTCCCTGAAGCCTCAGCAACAACTGAACACCTGTGGGCATCCTGCCTCCTGTACAGCCTGCAGAACCATATGCCAACTACACCTATTTTCTTTATAAATTACCCAGCCTCAGGTATTTTTTATAGGGATGCAAAAATGGACTAACACAGCTTGTTGCTTACACACATGGTACCATACACTTGCTCTTCATAGCACTTGTCATTTATATGGCTTTTGTTTAATGGAATGATTGATGTCTCTCCCTCCCCCAGGCATGAAGAGCTTCATGAGAAAAGGAATTATATTCCCTGCCACTCCCAGTCAGGCTGGCCCTACTTCCAACAACCAGACCCTGAATTTTTTTTTGAGGGGGGCACATTTTAAGGTTTAGGTTTAGGTATCCTAGGGTTCACTCTGTGCTGTGGTTTCAATGTCCCCTCCAAAACCCATGTTGACATTTAATTGCCATTGTGATGTTATTCAGAGGTAGGATCATTAAGAGACTATTTGAAAATTCCACCTTCGTGGATGGATTAATGTTGTTATCACGAATGTGGGTTCATTATCAGAAGATTGGGTTGTTGTAAACGTGATTCCAGTTCTCTCTCTCTCACTTTCAACCTTATTTGCTGCTTCACGTTCCACCATCGGATGATGTAGCATGAAGACCTTCATCAGATGCCAGTACCTTGATGTTAGACTTCCCATTCTCCAGAAACAAGAGCCAAATAAATTCATTTTCTGTTTAAATTACTCAGCTTTTGATATTCTCTTCTAAGCAACACAAAATGGACCAAGACACTCTGGTACCAAAGTGTTTGCCCACAGGGAAGTTTAGAAGTGTACGGTATGCAGGCTTATACCCTCACCCAGTGGATGGGGGGAATTGGTGTATGAATACCCAGTTCCCTCACCTTTTAGGTACCATAACCCTGACATATGTGTTCTATACTGGTTCCCAGAATTTCCCCAGTGGGTTTAAGATCTATTTGTTCATGGTGGTAGCTGGCCTGATAATACATCCTTGATTATTTACCTTTTCTTCCTGGTTTCACTTCCCCATTTCCTGATGCACGTTTCTGTCATTTCCCATATAAACAACTTATATTCAGATGAGACTGGGTGTGTTCCGGGTAGCATGGTCATAAACAACTTATATTCAAACCCTTTTCTAGGGTCTACTTCTGGAGAAATTCAAACTAAGCCATCATAATTTCCCCAGTACCTAATATGATACCCAGTGTGCAGTCAGTACTCTATAAAAATATTTCATGAATGAATGACTGAATGAATAAATAAATGCATTTATATAAAGAAAACTTCCAATGGTAGTAGCTTCTTGATGTTTGGTTGGGTCCACAGAAGTTATTCAGGGTAACTTACTACTATTGTCAGGGCCTCAGTTTCTCCTTCTATAAAATCGCCAATGGAGGAGCTGGGAATTTAGAAAGAAGTGATCTAGGAGGCCTCTAATCAGGTGGTTTTCACCAGGGGGTAAATTTTGCTCCTAAGGGGACATTTGTCAATTTGGGGAGATATTTTTGGTTGTCACAACTCAGGGAGGGGGATGTACTGCTGGCATCTAGTGGGGGAGAGGCCAGAGATGCTCCTAAGCATCCTACAGTCCGCAAGACAGCTCCCACCACAAGAATTACCTGGTCTAGAATGCCTATAGAGCTGAGGTTGAGAGAGCCTGCTTTAACTTCCTGCAGCTCTAAAAACCTACAATTCAATTATACCCTCACCCAATGGATGGCGGGAACTGTACCCAAAGGGGTACAATTTTCTGATCTAGTTTCCAGGGAGCCCAATTACTGTAGTTTGTTTATACATGCCCCTTTTTTATATCCTTTTAGTTCTAAAATCAGGAGGTGTCTTACAATGACTGTTGCATCATAGCTTAATTGACCAAGGCCTTATTTCTTGTTTGCTCAGGGATGCGGCATTTTATTTTCCCTCCTGGATTTGTAGTTCACTGGAAACTAGAGAGTGCTGTGCTGCTCCAGGGTCACTTGAGACTGTATCTAAGCCCTGCAAATAAGAATCCACACTACCAGCCTGCTTTCATACTGAAAGTGTTCTAATCACAATGTAAAACTATCAGCTTTTTTTTTTTTTCCACTTGCTCTGGCCTGAATTCTTATTTTTGTCTCCTTTTCCCTACAGGCAAAGCTGTTCTTTACTAACGTCTTCAACCTACTCACTCAGTCTTGAGACACCATCTAGCGGGTGCCCCCAAACCTTGAACTCTCAGAGAGCTATGGTCCATCCTAACTTAAATAAAACTCAGACACTTTAGAGGAACTCCCAGGAAAGCCCATGGCTCCAGATGGTCCACATAGCACTGAAGCACTGCTCCTCTAAACTGGATTTGTCTATTGCTCCCCAATAGGGAAGACCCCATGAGACATCCTAATGGTGACTTGACATCAGATAG
The DNA here is from genome assembly GCA_036589455.1 of Ateles fusciceps. Classification (NCBI taxonomy): domain Eukaryota; kingdom Metazoa; phylum Chordata; class Mammalia; order Primates; family Atelidae; genus Ateles; species Ateles fusciceps. Next base: position 15,433 of record JAZHEH010003103.1, read on the forward strand.
ACCAAATGTTCATGTTAATTTTTCCCACCAATCTCCACAATGCTCTTAAAGTTAGTAGTCACTTGGGAGACCATTAAGTCATCCTCCTGGTTCCAGGAAAGGGGTCTTTTTGTTAATATACTTCATTATTCAGCTCAAGTCCCAACTAAGTTGAGTTAACTGTTCCCCTCTGTGTTCCCATGGCCCATGGATTTCCCTGCACCACAACACTCTTCACAATAAATCATAGTGTCTTTCAGTTTGCCTCTCTCCCCACTAGGTCAGTGTTCTCCAGCTGAAGCCTGAGTCACAGCCCTATGGGGGACTTACTAAACACAGGGCTGGGCTCCACCCCACAGATTTCTGATCGAATAGTTCTGGAATGGGAATAAGACTTTACATTTCCAACCAGATCCCAGGTGCTGTTAAGGTCTTTGTTCAGACACCACACTTTGGAAGACATTGACCGGGATCATGAGTTCCTTAAGGTCAGAGATTTTGCCTTGTTAAAATTTCTAGATTACTAGCACATAGCAGGTAAACTTTTTAAATACATTTAATCATGTATTACCGAAATGTGCCTTCTGTGCTAAATATAGCATTAAGCTTTGTAAAAAGAGGCATAAAATGAGTGGAGGTTGATGCTGTGTCTTGCAGGAGGTACTCACCCAATCATTTATCTAATACTAAGGACATCTTTTACTTTTTTGTTCCCCAGAGCCTGTACTTGGCACTTTATACCTATTGGCCCTTTTAATCCATCCCCCCCAAACCCAGTAACATATGCTCCATTATCCCTGTTTTTCAGAGGGGTTAGCAGAGACAGAGTAAGTCTCTGATATTCAATGTGAATTTTCTTACCCCCTGGAGTCCCTGAGTTATGACAGGAGACATTTAATTAAATCCTTGTGTTAAATAGAATAAATTTTCCTAGAGGTTCAATTTTACTGAAGGGTTTGGGAAAGGGGGATGTTTTGACACATCCATATAAGTACATTAATTGACAGGATTCTGTTTTTGTTTTTTTTTTCATATTGACGGTATCAAAATAACTTTGCCACAAAATGCAATACTTCACAGGCATTTTGCCATAATATTCTTGGAACTTCCTGGTAGTAAAATTCACTCCCTCTCCAATTCTGGTGGGCATTGAGTGAAGTCACTTTCCCCATAATGGGATTCAAAGGTAGTTTCGTCTCAATTTCAAGTATCTGCTTTTAGCCAGGTTTTTTTTTTTTTTTTTTTTTTTAGAAAAAGACAAGGCTGGTATGGGGAAGGTTTACTTTAAAAAAAAAACAAAACAAATGCCTTAGGAGTCTGGCATAGAGGAGATGAAAATGGAACCCTTTCAAAACTCTTGGAAATGCACCTATAGCTATTATTGCTTTGCCTGTTGAATATCTATTGCTCCATCACCCTTGTTATTAGAATGACAATTTTGTTTGGGGCAACAGTAATCCTGGTCCCAAGGGATAAATCATCTTCATTCTAGGCAAATCACTGTTAGCCTATTCTGGTGTGCCAGAGACTTCTTTCACAGCCTCACTTGCAACTGGGGATGGCTGTGTTACCCCCTTTTGGGAAGGATAAGAAGGTAGAGCTTTTCCAGGAATCTTTGTGCTCCATCTTCAAGTTTCCCGTAAGAAAAATGCTGGTGTGATGTCTGGAGTTGTGGTAGCCATCTCAAGACTGTAACAGGAAAAACATGAGAAATGAGAGTCAGCAGGATAAGAACTGAGACTAGGATTTTAATGTTATTGCTAAGCTAGTGAACCAGCCTTGGACTGTTCATTGCTGATCTTATTTTAGTTATCAATAAATATCATTTTGGTTTAAGCCACTAGCCATAAGTATTTCTACTTAAGAGATAATCCCTTTTGTTCTCCTGCATAGAGAATGCTTGGGAAGGGCTTATCCTAATCCAACCAGTTAACCTATTTATTTTCCTTTATAGCTGAAACTTTGTCTATTTTAAAATCTAAATTTTAAGCGATGAATTTCCTATGTTCCTTCATTCAATAATTATCTATTGAGCACCTTTTACATGCCAGACAATCCTATAGACATTGGAATGTGGCAAGGAGAAAAAGAGATGAAGTCTTTGTTCTCATAGGGCTTACATTCTAGTTCTGGGAGACAGAAAACAGAACAAAGCACAGAAATATATCGAGTGCTATGGTGTTACGAAAGGAGGAGAGGAGGGCACAGCAGCAAGCTCAAGAAGAACGGGGGGTAGAACTGCATTGCTATTTTACATATGGTGGTCAGTGAAGGTCTCTGATAAAATCATATTTGAGAAGAAACCAGAAGAAGGGAGGAGGAGAGAGAGAGAGAGAAACACTGGACAGACTATCTGAGGGAAGGGAATTCCAGCAGACAGAAGAAACTGCAAATTCAAAGGCATGGAGGTGGGAGCTTGCTTCTGTCTTAGCTATGGAAAGGAGGCATCAGTGGCTGTAAGTGATGGGGAGAGTGATGAGAGCTGAATGAATGATGTAGAGAGGGGCTTGCAAGCCACGGTAAGAATTTCTCTGCAGACTTGGAAGCCACATTCTTGCAGGCACCTCTGATTCCTGTTTCCTTCTCTCATGTGCATCTCATACCCACCCACGTCTGTTTCCCCTAGGGCACTCCCTGCCAACCCTAGCACAGAACCTAACACACAGTTGGTCAAAAACTCATCGAATGTGTGAATAAACACCCTTGGTATATATGAGACAACCAATGAAAATGAAAATCCACTCACTGCCCTGTGACGTCAGGCAAGTGGCCCAATCTCTCTATTCCTCAGTAAAATGGGGATCATTGTGAAAAGATCCCTTAGTGTTTTTTAAGAATATGAAAAGTAATAAACAATAGGTAACATTCTAAATACCCAGAATACTGTAAGTGAGTCATTATTCCCATTTTACAGATAATGAAACTGAGGCTCCAAGTGCTTTAGTTATAAGCCCAAGGTCCCACAGCTACTCAGTGGTAGAGTCAGAATTTTAACTGCCAAGCTCTGGGATGGCCCCAACAACTTCCTACAGAGATGATGGCTGTGAATAGAGCAAGACCTTAGCAAACACTCAACAAATAGTAGCAGTGACTGTTTTTGTGGTGGTTGTTTGGTGGTGTTATTATTACTGTTATCAGTATTGTGCCCAGCTGCCCAGGTAACCAATGCCTCTCTAAAAGGATGGGTGAAATGGATACCATATTGGAGCACAGAACGAAGAAAGCAGAGGAAATTCTGCCTGGTTTTGAGATAGCTGTGTACATGTCCCAAGGGCCCAGCTGGGCTGGGTGTGGAGAGATGTGGAGGAGAAAAGTACCCTCAACCATTCATCCCAAATCTCATAAGCCAGGCAAACCACATGCCCCCAGCTGAGGAATCAGATAACCATGGCAGCTGTCCAGGGCAGAGAGGCCCGCACCTGTTTGCAATGTAATTTAGCTATTATCAGCTTTCGCATTCAGCTGAAATTCAAAGACTGAAGAAGGGGGGATGATGGGAATGAGGATGCATGAGGGGGGGTTAGGAAGTTGGAAAAGTAAGATGATCAAATGTCCTAAATTGCCTCCACTTTAATGCCTTATATAAAAATTTCCTGTAATGCATGTTACCATAAATAAGGGATTGCTGAACAAGCTCTGAGCAAGATGGTTTGCTAGCTGAACTCTCCCATAGGGAAGGTTTGGAGCCTGCCTGGTGATGTCCCACTTCTCAAATTATCTTCTTGTAAATGTCTGCCTCCCAAAGCCTAGATTTTCTGGGCTGAGCACAGCTATATCAGGTTCTCCGCTGGGCAGCATTTAGGACTGACTGCTCACAGGAGGACCAATTCCCTTCTGGCCCCATCTCTGCTTATGGAGATGTTGGGGAGGGGGAATCTCATTACCAGCAGAATTCTGTCTAGCCCACCTACATCCCAAAATCAACCTGTCAGGGCTGGCGAGGACCGACAGCCTAATCCCCAATCCTGGCTGTGAGGAACCTGGCCAGATATTGGGGTCACTGGGGCACATGTCGACAGTTCATATGGAAAACTGTGCAGGATACACCTGGACAATTAGTCCCAGTTTTTCTTGAGGGAAAGATGGAAGAGGCCATTTCTTTGTTGATAAGATTCAGTCAACTGGTAGTTTATCCTGTGCCTGCTGAATATCCAGGAATTGCCCTAGGCTCTCACAGCGGTGGTGATGGTGGTGATGATAGAGGAAGAAAAGAGGGAAGAGCCAGCACTTACTGAACATTTGCTACATGCTCTTCATGTGCCTTGCATTATCTGATTCTCATAACAACCCTACGAGCCAGACCCTGTTATCACTTCGTAGCACAGATGAGAATAACAACTGAAAATTTAACTCACCTGCCCACTTCTCATGACTTCAATTTAATTTTCATGCCAACCCTGGTAGGTCAATATCATAATTGCCATTTTTTGGCAAATAAACAGAAGTGAAGAGCTATTGAAGAGTTCATTGCTTTCACAGTCACTGAGTGCCTCCTATATGCCAAGCCCTGTTCTGAACCCTGTGGCTATGCCAGCAAACTCAATGGACAAGATCTCTTGCCTTGTGGAGCATAAATTTTCACAACATTTGCTCATAGAAAGGATGGAAACTCAGAGCTGGTCTCCAGAAGCATTGTAACAATACTAATCTGGAAATAGGGCAATCATTGGGGTTACAGAAGAGGCTGTCGGTGTCTTTGCTAGGGTTCTTCACCAAATCAGATCCTGAGACAAGGATGCATTATGGAGGTGACCCTGTTACAGCTGACTGATGCTCAACTGACAGGAACTTTCCATGAAAACACCCCATATGGGATGCTTGCTGGAATTGTCTCTTCAAGAGGTAAAAGGGAGAAGCATGTAATCATGTTTCTATCATCCATTGGTTAAGGGTTGCCCCATGGGGCTTAACTTCCCCCACACTTTCAGATGGTTTCATGTGTGAGTGACAGGCCATTTCTTTAGCAATCCCATGCCATGCATTTGACCAACCCAGGGCAAGAAATGAGTGACGTATAACACAGGCTTTCAGTTTGCTGTAGCCATGACAAGAGTTACAGGTGGAGCCAGGAGGACACGAGTCCTTGCCCGAGAAGTATCTCATCATCTTGCATCAATCAGAATAGGCTTGGTTTTGCTGCAGTAGCGAACATTCACAAATTCTCAGTGAAATCAGCCAGTATGTGGTAAACTATCTGATACCTAGCACTTCAAATACATTATATAACCTAATCTTCAAAAGTATTCTGGAAAGCAGATATTATTATCTACTTAACTAATGAGATGACTCAGGTTTAGAGGGACAAAATCATTACCCAAATCTACTCACCTAATTGGTGGCAGAACCAAGATTTAGACCCAGGAATGAATGGCTTTTACAATCTGTGCTGTCAATGTTGTGCTTGTCAGAGACTAGGACATCAAAGGAGGAGCTTCAGGAGTCATATAAATATTGCCTTGGATTTCATTTTAAAATAATTTTTTCCTGTTTCTGAAACTATAGTTTTAAAAAAAGCACTTTTAAGGAGTTATATGTCAAGTTTTAACAAATAAGAGACACTAAAATCATGTCAGGTGGCCTCATTTTCTTTGGATCTTGGCACAAAACATCTTCTGCCATGATTGTCTACATAAAGAGAGTGATAGTCATTTGCATCATTTGTGAAGTAATTCCACATTCCACCTTCCAGCATTGGTAGGATTACACTTGATCCCCTTCTGGGTGAGTAGGGCCCTGTGAATAGTTCTGGCCAATGAGTTATGATTTCCAGGCCAGAGCATTTGATGCTAATGAGATCCACCCAACGCTCTCTGAGATTTGGGGTTGTTCATTTCCACAGCAAAGCTTACCCTACCCTGATCGATTAGAGATTGTTCCAAGATTGCAAGGTATTGTAGATTGAGTTACCTGAAATAGGATGCTGAGACAAGATTTAGAGTTCAAGACATTTATTAGGTAACAACCATTTGCGAAAGGGAGAGGAAGCAGGATTGGAGAGAGGAAGGAATTGAACTGTGTTCCTGGCCAAACAAAGCTTTGTCCAACACAGAGAAATCTCTAGAGTGAGTATTGTCTGTGAGAGTGCCTGATGCTGGAGCAGAATGATGAGAATTTTATGCTTCCTCGTTGCTCAGCCACTGCATACAGGATGGCGTAACCTTGGGTAGAGCAGCTCTTCACCGCCAAGGCAGCCCCTTGTCGAGGTGGCAGACGGTGGCCATCTGCTGACCACACTTTGCGTGGCTGGGCAGAACATCCTCCCTTAAGGGAGAAGTGAACAGCATCTCTTTGTCTACTACACAAGACATTTTTTTCTAAAGTTTTTGTTACATGCAACCCTTATCTGTGCGAACCAGAATCCCAACTCTATCAAGCAAAGCTTTTGCTCACCAGCCCCGAAGTCAATCTTGGATGATTAAAGCAGAACAGGAATTTATTCAATGAGTGTTAGAATTGTTGGCAAGGCCAAAGAGTTGGGTGAATGCATAAGCAAGCTGGAGGGAGGCCCAAACTCAAGCCACAGACCTTGCCTGCTGAGGACGGTGCTGCCATCACGCAGCATTGAGTTAGTGACGCGACTGCTATTTTTGACTCAGGCATTCGATCCTGCACCAACTGCCACAGGGAAGAGAAACAGAGGAAAGGGGGAGGAGAATACCATGACCCCTTTGACTTCTTACATCTTCTATTCCCATTCAAAGTTTAGCCTGGGTGCACTGGGAGTGCCCTGGTCACCTGTCAGCACCCTGCTTACAAGAGATGCTTGGAACACAAGAACCTGCCACTCAGTTTCTGTAGAGCAAGGGTGGTCTCTGTGTCCTCCGAGAGTCATAAAGTGGGGAACTCCCCAAACAGGAAGGATATTCAGAGTCTGAGCAGCCAACAAATAAATGATGTGTCCACTCTATGCATGGGCAAATCAAGTTCAAAATGAATTGGATGCTGGGAATACTAAGAAGCGGCTTTGGTCATCCCTTCCCTGGGTGCCTTCTTCTCCCTAAGCTAAGTTTCTCTCCTGAAGTCAGCGTTCCTCTTGGCTATAGGGAGGATAAAGTCCATGCTTAATGACAGCAGACATGGCTCACTAAGGACAACATGATGGACAGAATTTCTTCTGCAGCCCAAGTTATGAGCAGGGGAACCCAGGAAGGTTGATAGGAGGAGGGCGCGCCCCAGTGTATGGCTGGGAATTCCTGGAGACAGATTTAGTGTATGTCTGTATCTACCCAATTCATTTGTTCCTCAAATACTTACTGAGCCCCTGCCATGTGTCAGGCTCTTTACAGTGCTCCTAATCCAGGGTTTTTCAGTGGCTGCTCTTTGTCACATCTTTTTTTCCTGGCAGCATGAAGAAATGGTTATATGTCTGGTCTTTGCCATCAAAGCAGCTGAGTTCAAAACCCCAGCTCTGCTTATATCTAGTTGGGGAACTACACTCACTTCTCTTGGCCCCGGCGTCCTCATATATAAAATGAGATTAATGATACTGCCTACCTCCTAGAGTTACTATTAGTATTCACAGAGATAAAACAAAGCTCAGGGGCTGGCATGAATTTTGTTCAATAAATATTATTAGTTATTGTTATCATCAACTGGGAAAAGGAGGGTTAGGGTGGGTGTTGCCCATTCTTGGCTTCCTGATTCTCACTGCATAGTTCTCATTTCCCACATCCTGCCCAGGATAGGCCTCATTACTATCACCTAGGGGCAGTGAGGCTGAGAGATATATTACAAAAACAATAGCAATAACAACAGTAATCATAGCAACTCTAATTATTGAGCACCTGCTATATATCATGCTGTATGCTATGCTTTGCTTAACATGTTTTTTGTTTTTTTTTTTCCTGTCTTCTGGGCTGGATACAGTGGTGTGATCTTGGCTCACTACAACCTCTGTCTCCTGGGTTCAAGCGATTCTCTGCCTCCGCCTCCAGAGTAGCTGGGATGACTGGTGCACATCATCATGTCTGGTGAATTTTTGTATTTTTAATAGAGATGGGGTTTTACCATGTTGGCCAGGCTGGTCTTGAACTCCTAACCTCAGGTGATCCACCCACCTTGGCCTCCCAAAGTGTTGGGATTGCAGGTGTGAGCCACCGTGCCCAGCCTTTGCTTAAAACCTTGCTACTCAAAATATGGTCCCCAGACCAGCAGCATCGGCATCCCCTGGGAGCTGCTTAGAAATGCAAAATCTCAGGCACCACTCCAGACCGATCTCTTATACTTCCTTGGGGAATGGAAATTTCCGGGCACTTCTGCTTCTGGAGATTCAGGAAAAGTGGATTCTGGAAGATGAGAGCAGCCTGTGTACAAAGAGACCCAGGGCTTGCTAAGAGAGGAAAAGCACAAAGCAGGGGTTATATAGAGTATACATGGCAGTAATACAGAGATCTAGGGAGAATGGGTGGAGAAACAACATCATGAAAGGGCAAGGTCCTTTTACATGGAAGGAAGGTGGAGGGCGAGAGTAGACTGAATAGCTAATTGCAACATCAAGGACTGAATTCTCTTGCCATAGTTCAGTAACTATGTAAGAGTCAACTATGTAAGAGTCGACTGAATTCAGCCCATGATGCTGCAATTAGCTATTTGTGCCTTCAGGTCACCTGCATTTTTGTAAATAGTATTATAAAGAATAATTGTAGACTTACAGTTATATAATACTTCTTCCTGCCAGACTCTCTATAATAAAGATCTTTCCCATAGCTCTAAGTGTGTCTTGGCACGGCAAACCAAACATAAAACATAACACTCAACTCTCAGATGCGCAAAGACAGGCATCCCGGGCTTGCTGGTTCACAGCTGCATCCCCCAGTGCTTAGAATGGTTCCTGGTGCATAGTAGGTGCTCAATAAATATTTGTTTGAGGGAATGAATAAGTATTTGATCCAAATTGAGAAGATCCGAGCTAAACATCACTCAGAAGCGCTATTGAGCATGGAAGCCAGACTCAAATCAGCAAGTTGCTGGACAATCAAAATAATTTACAGCAGCTGTTCGCAACTGCTGCTTGTGAACAAAAAAACGTCAGGCTCTCTCTACACACACACACACACACACACACACACACACACACACACACAGAGCTGTGTTGCCAAGCTGTATACATAATAGGTTTTTTCTTTATCTGTGGTGCTGATTATTATAACTATTAGAGTACCAGCAGAAATTGTGTTTTCTGTTGATCTCTAGCAATTCATTGATGAATTTATGTTATAAACATGCAGACTGGGAAAGATGTTTTTAGAGAAACTGGTTAATGGTGAGCCTGGAACCACCTCTTTTCCCACGTGGAATAGTCGACCTGAAGCAGGACAGTCGTGCCAAAGCCCAATCAGCTTCATTTGTCTTTAGAGATCAGAGAAACTCGTCATTTGAGAAAAGCCAGGCTGGGCGGAACGAGCGGGGCTCTGCAGGGCCTCAACCTGAAGCCCCATCCCAGAGAGATGGGCGGGCCTTTTAACCAGCCCTTTACCTTTGGTGCCCTAAGTACAGGCAGTTGACATATTTTCCACCATCCGCTTTCTCGGTTGGCTCAAGAGAGAACATCCCCACAGATCTAGGCTGTAGCCCCCGTGAACCTTCTGGCTTACCATTCTGTTTATCCACATTCTTTTATTTTATCATTGTAGATGGCACCAAGGGAAGGAAAGAAAAGAGAGAGGAAAGGAAAGAGAGAGAGAGAGACAGAGAGAGTGGGAGGGAGGAAAATGGGGAAGGAAGGGAGGATAAAGGAGGGAAAGGAAAATAAAGGAGGGAGGAATGAAAGAGAGACAGGGAGGAAGGGAGGACGAAAATAAAGGAAGAAAAGAAAGAAAGGAATGTAGAAAAAAGAAGGAAGAAAGGCACCAGATGAGGAATGGGAAAGAGGGACAAAGGAAGGATCTTAGATATATTCCCGCCCTTTCTGTAGTCTGGTCTGTATCTCAGAGAATTACATTTTCTAGGCTCCTTTGCCCTCTGGGGAGGTTTGGGCACAGAGAGGGCTTCGTGGGAAACTGGAGGGTGGAAGAAGAGGCAAATCCAGAGTCAGTCAGTCTCTCCTTTCTCTCTCTCTCTCTCTCTCCCCCCCCATTCCCTCTTTCTCTCTCCTTTTTATGACATCTCCAGCAGTGACTGGGTCTCCTCTGTGGCTCCAGCTCCTACCAGAGAAGCCCCCCTCCACGGCTACAGCTCCTACCAAGTAGCCAGCACTATGACTCTACCTCCTTGTGGATGGTTCTGGGTTCCAGTGCTACCACCACCTCTTCCTGTTCCTCCTATCCTAGGGGCAGAAGCAGCTGCTGGATGCTGCCCACCTCTGGGAGCATCACCATTTCTTGATTGGTTTCTCAGCTCCTCTATCAACTGTGTAACCAGTTCCCTGTAATCAATACCCTCTGCTTCAAAATCGTAGAGTGTTTTGTTTTGTTTCATTCTGTTTTCTTGACTAGATTCTGACTGGTATTGATGGTCTCCCTAAATCAATTTTTAAAATTATGGGCCAGGTGTGGTGGTTCCCACTTGTAATGTCAGTACTTTCGGAGTCTGAGGTGAGAAAATCACTTGAGACCAGGAGTTCGAGACCAGCTTGGCTAACATAGCTAAACCCCATTTCTACAAAGAAAAAAAAAAGTTGGATGTGGTGACACAGGAGTTTGAAGCTGCAGTGAGCTATGATCAGGCCACTGCGCTTCAGGCTGAGTTACATAGCAAGACCCCATGTCTAAAAATAATTAATTAATGGGGTGAAGCTTAGTTGAGAACAAGTTATACTTGAGGGGGAAAAATGGAAGATGTTCAGAATTTAGGCAGTGTGGGGGATAAAATGAGGGTCTTGGAGAGTACGAGAAGTGGGAGATGATGGTCAAAAAGAAGGCAGGATAATGCTAAAAACATACCTTACCTACATAATAATAATTATTATTATCAGTGATAGGTCACCCACACTGGAGGGCAGTGGTATGGTCACAGCTCACTGCAACCTCAACTTCCTGGGCTCAAGCAGTTCTCCCACTTCAGCCTCCCGAGTAGCTGGGACCACAGGCGTGCAGAGTCTAACCAAGGTGTAAGCCACAAATGGGTTTCCTCTTTTCCCCTTCTAGGAATCTTTGCGTTTAAACCAAAATCCGCTCTAATCCACAGACTCAGTGAAGCTTTCATGCCAACAGGACAGAATATGTAAGCAGCAACTTTTTCAGGTACCTTGCAATCATACGTCAAGGGCAGAACTTACCACAGCTACGTGCAAAATGATGTCAGACTGCACTCTGGGGAGAGTGAGAGCTGGCAGAGTGGTGAAAACAGTGGTTCAAAAACTTGAGCATGTGGCAGAATCGCCTGGGTGATAGACGGTTGACTCATAGATTGCTGGGCTCTACCCTCAGAGTTTCTGACTCAGTAGGTCCAAGGAGAGGCCTGGGCATGTGAATCTCTAACACATTTTCAGGCAATGCTGATGCTACTGGTCTGGGGCCCACACTTTGAGAACCACTGGGTTAAAAGAATCATATGTAGTTTTTGAGAATTTATTCTACACCAAGAGCTGTCTTGAACTCTTTTCAAATATGACATCATTTAATCCCCCACAACACCTAAACGAGGATCCTGAGGAACTGAGAGGCTAAAAAGTATCTTCAAGTCATGCACCTTGTGCCTGGTGGAATCAGGATTGGAGTCCAGAGCGTCTGGCTCCACAGCCTGCACTTCCCCCATGGGATGCATGTTACATTGTGTCCCAAGGTCCAGGATATAGGAGATGCAGACACATTGGTTCCAGCTCTGCTTTCAGAGGTGGGATCCTGGGCAAGTCACTTGGCTTCTCTGTGCCTCGATTTCCTCATCTGCAGAATGGGGGGGGGGGGTTGTTCCTGACAGCCACCACTTCATAGTGTTGTCACAATGATTTCATGAGCAAATGAGGCAGAGGCAGATTCCCCGAATGGGGGGACACTCTCTGGGCTTGCTAGCAGTGTCTCCCCCCTCTCTGACTAAGGGCTCTGCCACACGTCACACAGCCTGCACTGCCTTCCTGATTCTCTTTGGGATGGTTCAAGGGTGCATTCTACACAGCTCCCAAGTGGAAATCCAGGAGGACCGAGCTGGGTCATTGAGTGCTCGCTGTTTTCCTTCCTTGCTCTGGTCCCTCTCTCCCTCTCCACATTCTGCTTCTGAGGATCATGATCACTTCCCAAATAAGCCACTTACATCCAAGTTTTGCTTTGAAGCTTTGTTTTGGACAGCCCACACCAAGAAAATGACATGTATAAATATTTAGTCCACTGCCTGGTAGGCCGAATAAGAAGAATAAAAATAATACTAGCAGCAGGCCTGGTGCAGTGGGTCATACCTGTAATCCTAGCACTCTAGAGGCTGAGGTGGGAGGACCACTTGAGCTCAGGAGTTCAAGACCAGCCTGAGCAACATAGCTCAAAATACAAAAATTAGCCGGGCATGGTGGCATATACCTGTAATCCCAGCTACTTGGGAGTCTGAGGTGGGAGCACCTCCTGAGCCCTGGAGGTCAATGCTCTCCAGCCTGGGTGACACAGGAAAAAGAAAAGAAAGGAAAAGAATAGTAGCAGCTCTTCTTAAACGCCAGGCACTTTACATATGTTAAGTTATTTAATATGCATCCGGTAAATGTAGCTGCTATTGTTTTATCATCATCCTTACTATTTACCTCTAACTGATACAGCAAAAACAAAGTAATTTTTCCTCAAGTCATTTTTCTGCCCTCTGTTATATTTTAGTATCACCCTTTCTTCATTCCCTTCGTAGCACAAATGGATCTCAATGTATCACACCCATTGATTTGCTGCGATATTCACGGCTTCTCTCCCTGGCTCAGGGACATATCAGATTTTCCTGGGTCCTGTGCACTTTTGCCTTCATGGGGCTCCTCCCACCGTAACTATAGCAACATTAAAAGTAATTTTTGGGTCAGGCGCCCTGGCTCATGCCTGCAATCCCAGCACTTTGGGAGATGGAGGTAGGCGGATCACGAGGTCGAGAGATTGAGGCCATCCTGGCCAATATGGTGAAACCCTGTCTCTACTAAAAATACAAAAATTAGCTGGGCGTGGTGGTGTGTACCTGTAGTACCAGCTACTTGGGAGGCTGAGGCATGAGAATCACTTGAACCCAGAAGGCCGAGATTGCAGTGAGCCAAGATTGTGCCATTGCACTCCATCCTGGTGTCAGAGCGAGACTCTGTCTCAAAATAAAGTAAAATAAAAATGGTTTTTGAAGTTTCTTTTTTCTGATATGAGAAAAAATGAAACATTCCAATAACCCTAAAATTTTTTTTTCTTTTTGATTGTAAAAAATTTAAAAGACTGTGGTGAGCCCCTAAAAGTAGTGGGTAAATTGGCCCCACCCTCCATGGAATGTTAGCCTCATTAGGGCAGGAATCCCATCTGCCTACTCTCTGTCCTTTGAATTCCATCTTCCTACTCTTTCTCCTTGGAATTCCATCTTCCTACTCTCTCTCCTTGGAATCCCATCTTCCTACTCTCTCTCCTTGGAATCCCATCCTGGGATCCCAGCTGGACAGGACTGCTGCAAAGCTTCATGGTAGGAGCACTATGCAAATATGCCTCAAGGCTACGCCCCCCACCTGATGCTTTATGGAGGACAAAGCTCTGGAGTAACTGTTACCTTGATCCTGTCCCTCAGACCTGACCTGGTTAATGGAGAGGAAGGGTCGTTGGCACACGTGCCCTGGGGCTGCCCTGGCAGGGACAGAGCTGCTGGACTGACCCTCGCCCTCCTTCCTGGCTGACTCCCTGGCAGACCTGTTGAATGGGGCTTTCATTTCACTGACCCTGGGGTCATCTGTTTTCAGAAGGTGAAATATGGCCACCTGGTCGAGGACAGAAGCCAGGGAGATAAGCGCCAGGGAGGAGCCTCCCGTCCAACAAGCCGTGACTAATGATGATTGGGGTGTGTTTGGTGGGGCAGAATTTATTTGGCTCCTGGTTCACCAGGGATTAACTCTTTGTGGGCTCTTGAGCTACTGGCCCTGAGGTGCCCAGTTTTCATGCATGGTGGGTTTTGGATTCTGTTCATCCAAACACAAAGTTTATGGGTGTATGGTGGGCATTCAATAGATCTTTGTTATAGTTAAGAGGGGAAGAAGGAAGGGAGAAAAGGAGAACAGAAAAGGTGGAAGGAAGGGAGGGAGGAGGAGAGGGAAGGGAGAAAGAGATAACATATTTCGTGTCCTTTGAACCTACATCATAATAAAATTAGCTAGCATTTATCATGTGCTTACCATGTGTCAGGCACTGACACTAAACAATTTACATGCATCATCTCATTTAACCTTCAAATCTATGAGGTACATAGTATCATACAAACCTATTCAACATATTAGGAAACTGGGACTCATGTATTATTTTGTATGCCCTTTTAATGGATGAGGAAATAGAGCTCAGAGAAATTAAGTTACTCACTAGGAAGTGGCAGGGCTGCAAGTTGGATGAAGACTTTATCTTTTTGGCTTCTGATCTTGAGTTCTTAGCTGCTGTGCCAAACTGTCTTCTGATGTAAACACTGAGGTACCTACACATATTTTTAAATGGTTTTTAAAAATGTTTTTCTCTATGTAACAGACAGCCTCAAAATCCCAGAAGCATACAATAAACATTTATTTTCATGCTCCAAGGTCTGCGGTTTGGCTACGGTTTGGCTGATGTAGGCTGGGCTGGGCTCCAGGCTTCCTGTTGGGCTCAGGTCTTTCTGTTCTATATAAGTTCATTCTAGGGGTGCAAGCTTCAGGAGCAGCAGCAACTTGGGGGTGCACATGCCTTCTCACAGTGAAGCCAAAGAAAGCAAGCCCAACCAAGTAAACTCATCAGAAACCTTTGCTCTGCTCACAGCCTCTAGCATCCCATTGGTCAAAGCCAGTCACATGGTCAAAGTCAAGATGGGGACATTCACCCAATAGCCATGAAGCCAGGGGAAGGATAGGGAAGTATAATTCCATAACATCCAAGAAGCGAAGAATGGGGAACAATAACCAACCCACATGCACTTGAAGTAGAAAAATGTAAGGAATATTATTTGAGGTGGAGGTACAAAAATACAGAACACATGGTATTATCTCTGCCTGCCTAAC
The DNA here is from genome assembly GCA_036589455.1 of Ateles fusciceps. Lineage (NCBI taxonomy): Eukaryota > Metazoa > Chordata > Mammalia > Primates > Atelidae > Ateles > Ateles fusciceps. Next base: position 30,512 of record JAZHEH010003103.1, read on the forward strand.
TTCCCAGTCTCTGTATTTATGCAGAAATCTTCTCCACAACTCACATTGAGCAGAAACACACACACATACCAGCCAATAATTGTCCTCCTCTGAATGGTTTGTCACTTTAAAGTCATAGACCTCAGTCGTTCCCAACCAACACTCTTTTGCCCCCTAGGGGATATTTGACAGTGTGTTGAGACATTCTCCGTTGTCACAACTTGGAGGTGGTAGCATGCTATTGGTATCTAGTGAGTACAGGTTAGGGATGACCTTAAGTGGGCTACAATATGCAGGGCAGCCCCCCCCACAACAAAAAGCTATCCAGCCCCAATGTCAATAGAGCCGAGGTTTACAAATTCTGACCTTGACCAGTGTAACCCAATCTGGTGGCTAAGGAACTTTTTAAAAATTTTTAAAAATACAGATTCTTGAGCCGGGCGCGGTGGCTCACGCCTGTAATCCCAGCACTTTGGGAGGCTGAGGCGGGCGGATCACGAGGTCAAGAGATCGAGACCGTCCTGGTCAACATGGTGAAACCCCGTCTCTACTAAAAATACAAAAAAATTAGCTGGGCGTGGTGGCGCGCGCCTGTAGTCCCAGCTACTCGGGAGGCTGAGGCAGGAGAATGCTTGAACCCGGGCAGCGGAGGTTGCAGTGAGCCAAGGTCGTGCCACTGCACTCCAGCCTGGCGCCTGGTGACTGAGTGAGACTCTGTCTCAAAAAAAAAAAAAAAGAAAAAAAAAAAAATACAGATTCTTGGCATTCCAATGCGGAGGTTTTTGTTCTGAAGGGTTGAGATTTAGCCTTGGAATCTGTATTTCCAACTAGCCATTTAAGAGACTTTGATTTACTAATCAGAACTTGGAAACTGTTGCTTTTGGTCCTTGTTACACCCAGATGGGACCCCAAATCAAAGATTATTTCAGGATTTAAACAGAACTATCCTCCCTTAAGTAGCCCTCCTAACACTGCCCTCTCCAGAAATCCAGCAAATTTGCTTCCCAGCCTCAGGGTTCACAAGGTTTGCCTACGAGTTGAATCTCTAAATAGTCCAGGCAATCTACAATTTCTCTTCCTTCTCTTCCTTTCACTTTTAAACCCAGGAGGAATTCGAGCAAAATGTAATCCATATGTTTCAGAATCATTTACACTTAAATCATGAAAGTACTGCCGTGGTTTTTAAGAGCTATTTGATGTTCAAAACACCTTATGAGGATCTTAAAAATAAGTGGTTTAAAGTCTCTTTTTACTTTGTGTTGGATTTTGCTCTGGATAAGTGAATTCAAAAACGGTGAAGCTGGGGGCGGGGCGTTGTTTCGGAAAACCCAAGCCATGAATCTGAAGGAAATTCTACACTCGCCAAATCAGTTCTTCGGCTCTCACCTACAGCATCCCTTGAGATGCATCCATTTCATGCAATAAAATCGATCTTATTTTCCCAATGATTATGGATTCAAGCAGTCACTCAGCTGAGTCTTTAGACATCTCCCTTCTCATTTTGCTTTTCAATATTCCTCAGGTTTCATATTTAAACCATTTTGACTCACTCTAAGTGGAGATCCAATTCCTTCTTCCAATAGGTTTGTTATTTCTAAATAGCAACTCAGCTCTGCTGCCAACATCACATTTTACTCTTCTTCTATACCCCAGGGAGTCCCAGGTGGGAGTCTAAATTCTAGAATTGACCATATATATTCTTGCAGTGCAGGGGGGCCTGCCTGTTCGGAAAAGTGATTTGGCACAATACCTCGTTTAAGATGTGCTCATCCACAATGGTTCTACTTCTGAGAACCTAAACCCAAGGAAATAATTCCGAGTGTGGAGTAATGCAGCTCTTCACACTGAAATATTCAACACCATTTATAATAGAGAAAAACTGGAAACAACAGAGAATAATAATAGCAAAATGGTGCATTAAATAATGGTATAGCTTTCAGTGCCAACATTAACACTGGTGGGTACTATGCTGCTTAACATAGGAAAGGGGAAGAGAATGATGTGTTTTGTAATGTGAAAGCAAATGGATTATGCATGCATCCCAGGAAAAGGAGATGCTTCAGGAAATTCTTCAGAAGGTGTTAGAATTTCCCTGGCGATCAGTAATGTACAGTATTTTTTCATATACCTGTTAGCCATTTGCATGTCTTCTTTTGAGAAATGTCTATTAAGGTCTTTTGAGCATTTTTAAATTGGGTTTTTGTTGTTGAGTTGCTTAAGTTCTTTATATATTCTGGATATAATTAATCAGATAAAAGGAAGAGAGAAAGGCGTTTCAGCCAGGAGAGACAATGTGAGCAAAAGCAGAGAGGTGAGTAGAAAACTGCTGTGCATTCGGTGCTACTAGAGCTCAGAGTTCCGGGCAGGGAGGAGGAAACACTGAGACTGGAGCAGAGAGCAGAGGGGGAAGCTGGAGGCAGTGAGGAGCCATGGAAGATGTTATGGAAGGAGTACTCACGTTTTCACTTTCACAAGATAGCCTAGCACTGATCTGGGCGCAGGGGTCCCTGGACCTGATAAGAGAGAGCTGGGTAAGCAGCAATCACAGGCTGACAAGGAGTCCCTTCATCCTTGCCCCTCCTCAGAACCCAGCATGGGCCCCAGAAGGAACTTTCTCCACCTGCCTCTCTGCACCAGCATGAAAAGCTCAAGAAGGTCAGTTGCCTCAAATCTCCAGAAGGGTTGACATGGGAGATGCTGTGGACAGACTCTGTGTGGCCCCATCCCCCGGGTGGACATGAAAGGGGCGTGACTGGGTTCTAAAAGAAGAAATTTATAGACTCCTTGTTGCACCGTGACAAAGACTTCTTCCATAGGTAGTGAGTGGCTTATGCCTGGAGGAATTTAAGCTAACAATGGATGAAGACTGAGCAAGGGATGCTGTGGAGTAGATTCCTGTAACAGATGAGGACCTGAGCACATAATCTATCCATTCTTTTCCTCTGGTAGCATTGTGCTTGGTACATAGCTAGCCCTCAAAAAATGTTAGCTATTATTATTATCGTTTATACTGAAGTGTCTAACCCAAAATGCCCAGTGGGGCCAGCAGATATCATAAACAGTGAGTGGTGGGGATTTTTTTAACCTAAACAATGCATGAACACTCCTGCTCATTCCCCGCTAGCACTCTTGCAATGCCAAAAGCATTCTGGTTTTCTAAGAGAAGCTAAAAATTCGTATTGTAGGTGAACTTTTAAAATGTTGGCTCAAAGAACATGTTAACATTAGGCAGGTCAAATAAAACACAATGAAGGCCACCTCTGCCCCATTTGTGATCCCTGAGCAAAGTTCTGTCCAGTCTATGCTTAAGAATCTGGGCTTGAGTTTCCATCCTGACTCTTCTACCTACAGGCTGTGTGACCTTGAACAAGTTACTTAACCTCTCTGTGTCTCAATTTCCTTAGCTGTCTAACACTTGTTCCATGGGGTTGTTGTGTGGAATAAATTAGGTAATGCAGCCAAGCTCCTGAGTGATATCCCGTGCATGGTAAGACTTAGTAGGTGATCATTGTTGTTGCTGATGATCGTTCCGATGTTCAAGTCATGTTTTATGTTCTGGGCAGAGGGATTTTATGGCAAATGCTTCACCTGCACCCCATGGTGAGGTCTGGTCTCTTCCCAATGTGTTGCCCTAGTATCTTGGTGGCAGCCTCTTCTTACTACAGGCATGCCGAGTGATTGCTGGCTGCATATGTACATGGTGACAACTTTAACCTGGCTGCCGGGACTTAGGGAGGGGAGACAGGGTGAGCTTGAAGGAGGCTGTTTGGAAAAATCCAAGTGCTGAAACCTTAGTCCCAAGAAGGTGGAAACAGGCTCAGTTGCAGCCAGGCCTCTGCATTCACACAGTTTTCCTTATTAACACAATCTGTGGGGTTGGAAAATAATGTCAAATATTTTTCTGGCTCTCAAGGAACTCAAATCTGAAAGTGTTATAAGCCACCTGGGGACTGTGTTAAAATGTAGATGCTAATAGAGACAATTTGACTTCTTCTTTTCCTAATTGAATACCCTTTATTATTTTTTCTTGCCTAATGGCTCTGGCTAGAACTTCCAATACTATATTGAATAGGAGTGGTAAGAGAGGGCATTCTTGTCTAGTGCCAGTTTTCAAAGGGAATGCTTCCAGTTTTTGCCCATTCAGTATGATATTGGCTGTAGGTTTGTCGTAAATAGCTTTTATTGTTTTGAGATGTGTTCCTTTGATATCTAGTTTATTGAGAGTTTTTAGCATAAAGGGCCGTTGAATTTTGTTGAAGGCCTTCACTACATCTATTGAGATAACCATGTGGTTTTTGTCTTTGGTTCTGTTTATGTTGTGAATTACGTTTATATACTTGCGTATGTTGAACCAGCCTTGCATCCCCAGGATGAAGCCTACTTGATTGTGATGGATAAGCTTTTTGATGTGCTGTTTCAATCTGTTTGCCAGTATTTTATTGAAGATTTTTATATCCATGTTCATCATGGATATTGGCACGAAGTTTTATTTTTTTGTTGAGTCTCTGCCTGGTTTTGGTATCAGGATGATGTTGGTCTCATAAAATGATTTGGGAAGGATTCCCTCTTTTTGTATTGTTTGGAATCATTTAAGAAGGAATGGTACCAGCTCCTATTTATACGTCTGGTAGAATTCAGCTGTGAACCCATCTGGACCTGGATTTTTTTTTGGTTGGTAGGCTAATTAATTGCTGCCTCAACTTCAGCCCTTGTTATTGGTCTATTCAAGCTTTCAATTTCTTCCTGGTTTAGGCTTGGGAGGGTGCAAGTATCCAGGAATTTATCTATTTCTTCCAGACATGATTGTATATTTAGAAGACCCTATCATCTCAGCCCAAAATCTCCTTAAACTGATAAGCAACTTCAGCAAAGTCTCAGGATACAAAGTCAATGTGCAGAAATCACAAGCATTTCTATACACCAATAACAGACTAACAGAGAGCCAAATCATGAGCAAACTCCCATTCACAATTGCTACAAAGAGAATAAAATACCTAGGAATACAACTAACAAAGAATGTGAAGGACCTCTTCAAGGAGAACAAACACTGCTCAAGGAAATAAGAGAGGACACAAACAGATGGAGAAACATTCCATGCTCATGGTTAGGAATATTCAATATCATGAAACTGGCCATACTGCCCAAAGTAATTTATAGATTCAATGCTATCCCCATCAAGCTACCAATGACCTTCTTCACAGAACTGGAAAAAAACCACCTTAAACTTCATATGGAACCAAAAGAGAGCCCATATAGCCAAGACAATCCTAAGCTAAAAGAACAAAGCCAGAGGCATCACACTACCTGATTTCAAACTATACTACAAGGCTACAGTAATCAAAACAGCATGGTACTGGTACCCAAACAGAGATATAGACCAATGGAACAGAACAGAGGCCCTGGAGGCAACACCACACACCTACAACCATCTGATCTTTGACAGATCTGACAAAAACAAGCAATGAGGAAAGGATTCCCTGTTTAATAAATGATGTTGGGAAAACTGACTAGCAGTGTGCAGAAAGCAGAAACTGGACCCCTTCATGACACCTTACACTAAAATTAACTCCAGATGGATTAAAGACTTAAATATAAGACCTAACAACATAAAAACCCTAGAAGAAAACCTAGGCAAAACCATTCAGGACATAGGCATAGGCAAGGACTTCATGACTAAAACACCAAAAGCACTGGCAACAAAAGCCAAAATAGACAAATGGGATCTAATTAAACTCCAGAGCTTCTGTACAGCAAAAGAAACAATCATTAGAGTGAACTGGCAACCAATAGAATGGGAAAAATTTTTTTGCAATCTACCCATCTGACAAAGGGCTAATATCCAGAATCTACAAAGAACTAAAATGGATTTATAAGAAAAAAACAAACAAACCCAGCCAAAAGTGGGCAAAGGATATGAACTTTTCAAAAGAAGACATATATGAGGCCAACAAACATATGAAAAAATGCTCAGCATCACTGATTATTGGAGAAATGCAAATCAAAACCACATTGAGATACCACCTCACTCCATTTAGAATGGCAATCATTAAAAAACCTGAAGACAACAGATGCTGGAGAGGATGTTGAGAAATAGGAACACTTTTACATTGTTGGTGGGTATGTAAACTAGTTCAACCATTGTGGAAGACAGTGTGGTGCTTCCTCAAGGACCCAGAAATAGAAATTCCATTTGACCCAGAAATCCCATTACTGGATATATACCCAAAGGATTACAAATCATTCTATTATAAAGACACATGCACATGTATGTTCACAGTGACACTGTTTACAATAGCAAAGACCTGGAAGCAACCCAAATGCCCATCGGTGATCGACCTGGACAAGGAAAATGTGGCATATATACACCATGGAATACTACGCAGCCATAAAAAATGATGAGTTTGCATCCTTTGTAGGGACATGGATGAATCTGGGAACCATAATTCTCAGCAAACTGACACAAGAACGGAAAATCAAACACCACATGTTCTCACTCATAGGCGGGTGTTGAACAATGAGAACACAGGGACACAGGGAGGGAAGCATCACACACTGGGGCCTGTTGTGGGGGGGCCAAGGGAGGGACAGTGTGGGGGTGGGGAAGTCAGGGAGGGATAACATGGGGAGAAATGCCAGATGTAGGTGATGGGGGGGATGGAGGCAGCAAACCACATTGCCATGTGTGTACCTATGCAACAATCCTGCATGATCTGCACATGTACCCCAGATCCTAAAGGACAATAAAAAAAATGTAGATGCTAATTCTAGAGGTCGGGATGGGGCCAAGACCTCATTTCTGATGAGTTCCCAGTGAGTACTGATGCTGCTGGACCGGGGACCACACTTTGAGTAGCAAGATAATAACCATAGCCCAGCCTCTAGTCTAAGCCTCAGGTAGCTTCAGGAAAAGATGGGGGCTCCAAGCGGAAATGTCCTATAAACAAAAGAGCCTCCAAAGACAAAGAGCATCTTCTAGGATGGGACCCAGAAGTAATTTGACCCAAATCACATCATTACCTCATTTTCAAAATGAACAAGCTGAGAAAGTTCAAATCACTTGTCTAAGGTCACACAACTGGAAAGGAGTGAAACTGAGATTTAAATCCTGTCTTTAAGGCTGGGCACAGTGGCTCACTCCTCTGATCCCAGCACTTTGGGAGCCTGAGGTGGTGGATCACTTGAGGTCAGGAGTTCAAGACCAGCCTGGCCATCATGGTGAAACCCTGTCTCTATTAAAAATATAAAAATTAGCTGGGCATGGTGGTACACACCTGTAGTCCCAGCTACTTAGGAGGCTGAGGCAGGAGACTCACCTGAACCCAGGGGGGGCAGAGGTTGCAGTGAGCTGAGATCATGCCACTGCACTCCAGCCTGGGTGACAGAGTGAGACTCTGTCTCAAAAAAACCAAAAACCCAAAACCAACAACAGAAAAACACAAATTCTGTCTTTAAGATTCTGGAACCCATGTTCTAACCAGAGGGCTGCTTGTTTCTACTTGGATTAAACAGTTTTTCCTTATGCTCCTCCACACAGCCTCTTTTTCTTTTTCTTTCTTTCTTTTTTCTTTTTTTTGAGATAGAATCTTGCTCTGTTGCCCAGGCTGGTGTGCAGTGGCACGATCTTGGCTCATTGCAACCGCTGCCTTCTGGGTTCAAGCAATTCTCCTGCCTCAGCCACCCAAGTAGCTGGAACTACAGGCACATGCCACTAGGCCCCGCTGATTTTTGTATTTTTAGTAGAGATGGGGTTTCACCATGTTGGCCAGGATGGTCTTGATCTTTTGACCTCGTCATCTGCCCGCCTCAGCCTCCCAAAATGCTGGGATTACAGGCATGAGCCACTGCACCTGGTCCTGCCTCTTCTTTTTTTTCCCCTTGCTCCTAATTCTCTTCCTTCTTCTGCTTTCTCCTCCTTCTCCTCCTCCTCCTGCTCCTTCTATAAGGAGGGTATATATACATCCTGTATTTTAGTGGCACCCACAAACACCCTTAATTTAGATGCAAAATTTTGTAAATATGTCTGTATTTTTCCCAAGGAGCTGGGCCATGACTTTTTTCAGATTATCAAAGAAATTGAAATCCAAAACATTTAAAACCTCTGCTATGACCTCCTCTCTCTCTCTCTCTGTCACACACACTACACACACACACACACACTCCTGAAAGAAGGCTGCCTTCACCCAGACGTGACATGAAGATGCTGGGAGATGGGCCTTGGGGGAGGAGGGCCCTCTCCTTGGAGAGTGCCCTCAGATGGGAACTGCAGCTGTTGGGGTGAGGGTGAAGGATTGGGAGAAGGTGTCTTTTAGATACTGTCTTGGCCCGCAGTCTGCCTGGACACGCAGATGATAACATAAACGCTATGGGAAGAACATCCTCCCCTGCTCCCTCTCCTACTATCCTGCGCTTGGGCAAGGAGAAGCCTAATCCCAGTCTAAGTGAACCCCAAACATGAGGAGTCAACGATGCAAAAGGCTTTGGAGCTAGCTATTTTTTCACTTCTTGGCTTTGTAGTTGGGGAAACTGAGGGCTGGGGCTGAAGAGGGGCATATTCAATGCCTCCAGTGAGTGGTGGCAGAGCTGGGACAGATCCACACCTTCTAAGGGCTTGCCCAGAGCCCTTTCCACCCTTCTTCAGCCAGTCTCTCCCAGTCTCGTCCCAGCCGCACTTCTGTTAACCAGGAATGGAGGCAACCCTGCCATTCTGCCGACGAGCCCAGCTAGAACCCAGGAGATTTTAATGTCCTGAGCTGCTTTTGATGTAGTCCTTTAAAAATCAAAAGGCCCCAAAGCTCTTTCTCCAGTGTCACCCACTGGACAGTTGGCGGGCTTTATCTGCCAGCACTTAAAAAGAAAAGAAAAAAACGGAAAGATATTGCCACTAAAGAAGAATCCGAGGCCCCCGGAATCTTAACAAGGCAGCTCTGTTTCTTATCATCTTCAAAAAGCCTTTATTAAGCCTCTCTGGGCTCATGTGGCCAAGTGAAGCACTTTACAGAATCAGATCAATCAGTGGTCCGTCAACAAATGTGTACCTTGAACCTACTGTGTGAAGCCGGCGATGTGGGGGGTACGAGGGCATGAGGCGTGACCCTTGACCTCATGTTAGGGATGCCAAGGGTCCATCTGCCCAAAACACTGCCTTATAGAAGTTAGGGTGGGACAGGTGGTGTGCATTGATGGGGATAGAAGAGTAAGGAAGGAAGAGGACAGATTCCGGGTACCAGGCAATTAGAACTTCCAGCACCCTGGGTATCCTGTGATTCAGGTTCTCAGGCCACTGTTTTCATTATCTTTGGCTCTTTGGGGGCATAAGGTGTTCTCAGTACTTAGCAGAATCCTGGTATTCAGAAATGTCTCCCAAGCAGGATCACAGACTTAAGTTACCAAAAGAGCATCATCACCAATTAGGCATAGGAGACATTGAACACGCAAGCTTAATGCAGGGTGTGAGAGTCAACTTGAGCTCAAATCCTGGTACCTCCTCCCTGTGAGACTTTGCACAAGTGACTTCACCTCTCCAAGCCTCCCCTTCTATAAAATGAATCCTATATAGAAGCTACTTCACGGGGATGTTGTGAGTTTAAACAAGACGTGTGTAAAGTGCTAAGTGCAGTGCCTACCACACAGTACGTGCAAAATACATAGTTGCTATCACTACTTTTATTAGTATTGGCATTTTAATTATTGCTCTTGATAGCTTGCACTCTCTACTATAATTTTATCATGTAAAGCAGAAAGTTTTGGATATTTTATTCATTTAGTCATCTTGACAAATTATTTTTTGAGCACCTACTATGTACTGGGACTCTCTGTGCTGGCCATACAGCCAAAAACAAGACAAGCTCTTTCCTCTTTAAGGACTCAGATCCCGGGACATATGTCTCATTTTCAAAGCAGGTAAAACCACCCAGCATCTGAAGATGCAGTGTTTGGGGTGCGCTCCCCGTGGGGGTCTCTACCCTGCTTGGGATGGCACATGTGCTTTGGTTCTGCCAAGGTGAAGGGTCTGATGTCAGAGGTAATGAGTGAGTGGGTGTAACATTACCCTCTTTCCATTGTGGTCCTAGTTCCTTCCCCAGTTATAGGTGTCTCTTGTCTTCTTCTTCGTTTGTTCCTACAGAGGCAGCTCTGTGTGGTAAGGAGGCCCTGAGTAGGGAAGGGGTCAGGGCAGGGCACTGGGTTTGTGTTCCTGTCTGTCACCTTCTTACTCTTTTATTTCAGGCAGATTCCTGGCTCTCTGTTCACCTTAGGGTCCCTATCTCTAAAACAAGGACACATGCTGGTGAATGACTCTTGCCTTTTCTGACAGCAAACTCACTGATGATCACAGCCTTTTCCAGGTATGGACACAATGATGTCATGTTGGAGAATTGTTTTTTGACTTCCAAAACAATTGTAGCTAAACTCAGTGATGAAGGGACTTGGGCTGAGGAAATACTTCTGTCTCCATTGGATCCTGGCTTAAAGAAAAGACAGATTTGAAAAGGGTTGCAGAAAACAGTTTGGAGAAAAAAAATCTAGTTTTTTAAGATGGGGGATATAGGACTTTTGAAGACTTGGGGTGCAAAACTTATCTTTGCTACTTTTCTGGCTGTGTGACTTTTGGCAAGTTACTTAACCACTCTGTGCCTCAGTTTACACATCTACAAAACAAGGATTAAAATAACTTTTTCCTGGAATTATTGTAATGTTTAGAGATAATATTTGCAAATGGTCTAGTGTAGTACCTGGTACATGCAAACAGTACATGGAAGCAATTACTATTACTCAGTAAGTGGAAGCAATGCCTAATTTAGTCTGTGTTCATTGTTGGAGGGTCTATGTAAAAATTTAGAATAGTTTCTGCTATTCCAAATAGAAATCCCCAAATAAGTGACCTAAACAAAATACATATGTATTTCTTTCTCTTGTAAATAAGCCCAGAGATGATCAGCACAGAGCTGCCCTGAATGCTCTACTCTGGACATTCTAAATAACCTAGGATCTTCTCAGCTCAGTGTTCCGCTATCCCTAGAGTGTGCACTGATCCTTATGCCCAAGATGACTGCTGAAGCTCCAGCCATCACACTTCAAATATCTGGATGGAGAAGGAGGACAGAAGGAGCTACTTTATCCCTTAATAGGGTTGCCAGATTTAGCACATACAATTACAGATTACCCAATTGCATTTAAATTTTTGATAAATAACAAATAACTCTAGCATAGACATTTAGGACATACATATTTTTAAAGTCTGTTTTTTAAATTGAAATTCATATATAACTTGGTGTCCTGTATTTTACCTGCCAACCCTATCCCTTAAGGATATTTCTCTAAGTATCTCACAACATTTCTACTTATATTTATTGCCCAAAACCCAATCACACGACCAACCTCTTTGTACGTGAGGGTGAAAACCGTTGTATTTACTCCGAATGGCCCTGTGCCTTGCTAAAAATTAGAGTCTTTATTGCAAAGGAAGAAGAAGGAAACAGACATTGGGAGAAGGAAATATACAATCTCTCCTGTTTTATTTGTAAACCAGGGGTGATAATATTAATGTGCTTGAGTATAGTGTGCAATGTCGGAAAAAATAATCAATTCCATTAGAATATTATAACGCACCTCTACTCAGTGATATAGATTTTCAAAGCACACTCACGATGACCACATAGGCAGATTTCGTTGACCTGATTTTTCATCTGAGAAAACTGAGGCTCAGAGAAGTCACCTGACTTGCTCAAAGTCACACAGAAAGAAAATCCAGGTCCCTTGTCAACACAACCTTCAATGGCTTCAATTTACTATGTGCCTGGTATGGCACCAGACTGCAAACCTTTTCAGAACATAAGATAGAGACTATCTTGTGTATTATTTTATCTGCAGCATCTTTTACAGCCCAGGACACATAGTTGGTACCAGTTTTAGATTTCTATTGCGGTTTAACAAATTACCACAAACTTAGAATCTTAAAACTATACACATTTGTTATTGCATGGTTTCCTTGGCTCAGAAGTCTGAACACAGCTGAGCTGGGTCTCCTACTTCGAGTCTCACAAGACTGCAGTCAAGGTGGCACCTGGGCTGTGTTCTCATCTGGAGACTTGACTGCAAAGGAATCTGCTTCCAAGCTCATGTAGGTGGTTGAAAGAATTCATTTCCTCGTGCTGACTGTAACTCATAGCAGTTCATTTCTTTGGGGTCAATAAGAGAGAGAGCCTCTGACCTCAGGGAAGGCCCTTTTTTTTTAAATTTATTTTACTTTTGGTGCATACTATATCTGGCATTTCTTTCCATGCTATCCCTCCCCTCCCTCCCCCACCCCCCCCGTTGTCTCTCCCCTACCCACTGCCAACTATCCCCTGTGTGTGATGCTCCTCTCCCTGAGTCCATGTGTTCTTGTTGTTCAACACCCACCTATGAGTGAGAACATACGGTGCTTGGCTTTCTGTTCTTGGGTCAGTTTGCTGAGAATGATGGTTTCCAGATTCATCCAAGTCCCTACAAAGTTCGTGTCCTTTGTAGACTCATGTTTTTAAAGCTTTTGCCTGGTTAAGTCAGAAGCACCCAGGATAATCTCCTTTTTTTTGTAACACAAAAATCAACTAATTTAGCAGCTTAATCTGCAAAATGCCTTCATCTTTGCCATATTCTATTGGTTAGAAGGAAGTCATCGGTTATACCTATATTTGGAGGAGGGAATTATGCATGGCATGAATGCCAGGGCTTGAGGATCATGGGGGCTACTCAGGTCTACCTGCCACAGTGCCAACATACATTTCAATAAATAACTGAATGGATGAATGATCGACTATATCAAGCTTGTCCAACCCACAGGCCACATGTGGCCCAGGATGGCTTTGACTGTGGCCCAACACAAATTTATAAACTTTCTTAAAACATTACGAGATTGTTTTGTGATTTTTTTTTTTTTAGCTCACTAACTATTGTTAGTGTTAGTGTCTTTAATATGTGGCCCAAGACAATTTTTCTCCTTCCAATGTGGCCCAGGGAACCCAAAAGACTGGACACCCCTGGACTATAAGAATGCATGAATATATAAATGACTTAATGCTAAAGACACCAATATGAACTAGATGATCATCCGGCTGTAAATACTGTGTCCTTTCTCTACATCACACCAGTATCCCCATCCCTGAAGGTGCCTTCTGGCTTTGAGGTTCCCGGTCCTGTGATGTAATGTCTAGGGCCTGAGGCCTAAGCCTCTAGGTACCTATAGGCAGGAAAAGAACCCCAAACGGAGAAGCCACAGAGAGGCAGGAAGCCCGTACATCATGCAGCAGCCTCAGTGTTGGAAGCCCTGTTGAAGTGCCGACAGCGTTTTTATGTTTGGAGAATCGTAGTAATGGGGAACACATTTTTATTAAATATATGCAGCATCAGGGTGTCTGCTAGTAGCTATTTTCTTAAACTCACACAGTAGGTATTGATTACCGACCCAAAGCCATGTCTCCTAGGAACTGTAAGTTATGTCCTTCCTGGCTTTCTGAAAACCATCTTAAGCTGTTGTGTGGTTGTCAGTTCCTTCAATGAGAAACTAAAAGATTTTTAATGTATTTTTGGCGGGGGTGGGGCGGATGGAATGTTGGCCCAAAGTGAAGCACGTGTAGTCAAGCCTGCTGATCCACATAGACCTAATAGAGTAATTCAATTTATTATTTTTTTTGAAACAGAGTCCTGCTCTGTTGCCCAGGCTGGAGAGCAGCAGTGCCACCTAGTCCTATTGCAACCTCCACCTCCCAGGTTCAAGCTGTAAAATGGGAATAAATACATTCAACCTCACAGGATTCTTATAAGAATTGGATAGCAGAGCACCTAAAGGTATGAGGATTAGGCCTGGAACATGCCAACATGAAGCCTCTTCTTCTTCTTTTCTTCCTTCCTTCTCTTTTCTTTCTTTTCTTTCTTCCTTTTTTTCTTTTTTCCTTCCTTTCTTCCTTTTTTCTTTTTTCTTCCTTTTTTCCTTCCTTCCATCTAACCTCTTCCATCCATCCATGTAACCATCTACTCATCCATCCAACTATCCAGGCATTCATTGTCCATCCATCCATCCATCCATCCACACACCTATCCACCTAATCCACTCTTTTCTCTTCTCCTATCCTCTGATCCTGTGTCTATGGCCTGATCTCCTTAATTTCCTATATGGGACTCCAAGTTTACCCTATGAGCTTGAGGATGTTTCTGGCCTAGGTTCCCAAGGCCCTTCAGGATATAGCTGTAACTGTTCTGGCTGTCCTTAATCTGACCACTTTTAATCACTGCACAGTCTCAGTCTCCTGGACCCACGCTTTCATTCCAGGTTCTTTGTTTGTTTGTTTGCTGGGACTCCCAATGCCCTCACCCTCTTCTGAATTTTTCTGCAAGCCTCTGGCCATTCCTGCTCCAGTTTCTATGGGTTGTTTCACTCATTGGCCATGGAATTTTCTCAGGCTCCTTCCTTGGTCCCTTTCTCCTCATTGTGCATATTGAGTCTGAGTGATTCCCATTGTTCTCCTTATCATTGTGCTGGAGAGTTTCCATTTGCTCCTCCAGATCCACTCCCTATCCTGCTTCCCCTGCTCTGTGCCCAAAAAGTTGGGCTGCATAGACACATCAACAGACCCCCTTGCCCTCTGGCTTCAGGTTGGGAGACACCAGCGAGAGACTGGAGGATGGGGGGATAGGAAGGTCTGGGTATTTATTTCCTGATCCCTCCCTGCTAGGCCCCTCTTCCAAAGGCTTCTACAGGCAGCTCCTCCTCCTGAGAGCAGCTACAGCTCTTTCCATACCCAGGTAACCACCCCTTCCTCTTCCCCCTTCAGAACTCAGGATGGCATGATGGTCATTTTCTTATGTCAACTTGGCCAGCCTATAGTCCCTGTTATTTAATCACACACTAAGCTCCGTGTTGCTGTGAGGGTATCTTGTACATATGGTTAACATCTACAATCAGCTGACCTGAAGTAAAGGAGATTTTCTTTGATCGTTTGTGTGGGCTTCATCTAATCAGTTCAAAGGCCTTAAGAGCAAAACTGAGATTTCCCTGTGAAAGAAAGAATTCTGTCTCAAGACTGCAGCATCAGCTCCTGCACATGAGTTTCCAGCCCGTCCACCTGCCCTATAGATTTCAGACTGGCCAGCCCCCACAATTGCATAAAACAATTTCTTGAAATAACTCTCTTGATAGATGGATAGATAGACAGATAAATGGATATATAAAGGATAGATGGAGTGATAGATGGAAAAAAAGGGTAGATGAATGGATAGAAGGATAGATAGGAGGATAGATGAATGGATAAAAAGACAGGTAGAGAATAGACAGATAAATGGTAGGTAGATAAGATTGGTAGATAAATAGATGAATAGATTGATGGATGTATAGATGGATACATAAAAAGATGGATGGATAGGTAGAAGGATAAATGGGTAGGTGGATGGATAGATGATAGAAGCATAGATGGATAGAAGGGAAGATGAATTGATAGATGAATAGAAGGATAGCTGAATAAATAGACAGGTAGAGGATAGACAGATGATGAGTAGATAGGACAGATAAATGAATGGATGAATGAATAGATGGATGGGTGGATGGAGGGATAGATGGCTGGCTGGCTGGATAGATGGCTGGCTGGCTGGCTGACTGGATGGGTGGATACATAGAAGGATATATGGATGAATAGGAAGATAGAAAGATAGATGGGTAGATGGGTGGATAGGTGATAGACAGGATAGATGGATAGATGGATGAATAGAAAGATGGATAGATAGGTGGATAGTCTACACTGATTCTGTATCTCTGGAGAACTCTGACTGATACAGGAGGCATAGGCACTCCACTGTTGCTAGCCCCAAGGTTCTTCTTCACTCCTTTGTGGGTTTCCTTCCTCTGCTCATATTTTTATAAGCCATCTCGTCATTAAACTCTTCTCAGTTGCCCAGTTTGAATAAACATCTGCCTCCTTCCTAGGCCCTGGGTGAGACTGCATCACTTTGCAGACAAGACCCAAGTCTGTACCTCCAGCTCAGATCTTGCAACTTCAGCCTTGCACCTGGTTGAGATTTATAATGGTTAATTTTATTTGTTAGCTTGAGTGGGCACCCCCGACGAATACAATATTTTCACTTGAACATTCCACCAATATCTAAAACTTCAAAACATCCCAAATAGAGCCTGTCATTCTCCTCCTCGGGCACAGCAAGACATCGCCTCTACCAGTCCCTTACCCCTCATTCAATCAACCACCACTCCATCCATGAGTCCTGCCTGCCATATAGTGAATGTAACAGTTCATCAGACATATATTTCCTGAATGTCGACTGTGTGTGCAGCCCATTCCTGTGCTGGGCATCTGTGCTGAACAATGCAACCAAAACCCCAGACTTTCTGGTCAGGGAAATAGGAAATAAACAAACATGTCAGGTAGGGACAAGGGCTGTAAATAAATGAGTAAAACAGCCAGAGTTTAGAAAGGTGGGAGGTGTGGAGGGGCTACTTTAGGAAGGAAGGGTGGTCAAGAAAACCTCTGTGAGGAGGTGACATTTGACCAGAGTCCTGAAGGAGGTAAGGGATGGAGACAGCCATGGTTACATGTAGGAGTAGATCAGTTCTGAGTCGTGGGAACAGAAGATGTGAAGGCCCTGAGGCAGGAGCAAGGTTTGTGTGCTGGAGGCTGTGTGAGAAGGTGCATGTGGTAGAGGGAAGTAAGAGAGGGCTCAGAGAGCCCAGCCACCTTTCCTCTCCTTGCTGTAGCTCCTGAGCTCAAGCCCTTGTGTCTCTCTCCTGGATTTCTGCAGCAATTGTCCTAATTGTCCTCTTCTCCACTGCTTCAATCCATCCTCTGCAACCAGAGTGACTGGTTCAATCATAACACTGCCCACCTTTGAAATGTCCAGAGCCCTCCGAATCAAGTCCACAGTCTACAGAGAAATATACGAAGGACACCTTGATCCAGGCCCCTGTTGATTCTCCTGGGCTCAGTCACCCCTTGACACTCCCCACCTACCACTTCTCCCCAGCCACCGGGAACTTCTCTCACTTGCCTCTGGGTCTTTGTGCTGTTTCCTCTATTAGTATTCCACTGGCTACCCTATGCTTCATCCAGACATCAACTTTGATGTCAGCTCCTCCAGGAAGCCCTCTAGGTCAGAGGTCCCCCCTCTGAGTTTCCACGGCCCCTAGTATTGACCCATCGGAGCCCACTTTAGCTATATGCAATGTGTCATCTCTTTGAGCACAGTGACTGTGCCAATTATGTCTGAATCCCCCAGTGCTTGACACCTATGAGATGCCCAGAAAATACTGATAAAATAAAGGAGTAAGGAAGATAGAGCAATGGACTCTCAGGGATGCAGAAAAGATATAAGGCTCTTTCTTTGCCTGGACAATCTAAAACATAGCTTAGCGGGGGGACAGGGGGATAAGATTCACACACACATAAAACCACAGGATGCTTAAATCTAAGCTGTAGGGGTCAAGAGACATTCAGGGCAAGAGAAGCTTTGGGAGGGCTGGAATATTGGGGGTTTATTTCTAGGAAGAGAAATAGGAAAATATAGGATGAGGAAGAGGGAGAGGAACTTAAGTGGCACCTCCAAGAATAAATAGGATCTGCACAGGTACAGAGGAGGACCAGCAGGGAAACAGAACCATCAAAGACAAGGGTGAGGCTAAGCTGAGTTCCCATCCAAATGATAGCTGTTGAAGAACTAGGAGGAAATGCCAGCTGGGTAGCAAAGGGCAAGGTGATGCAGTCTCTAAGAAGTCATGAGTAAGAGCAGGGCTTCTGGAGTCAGACCTGGGTTCAAATCTTGCCTCCACCACTGGAAACCATCTGACCTGAACAAGTCACATTCCCCCTTTTGGGTCCCAGTTTCCACCTCTGTAAAATGAAGATCATGAAAATTCAGCTCCAGGATTCAGCTTCAGGGCCCTTTACCCTCACAGATTCCTTCAAGACTCCAGAAGGTGTTCTAGAGATGCTTCCACAGGGTCATATGGTTTTGGAAAAAAATGGTAATTTTGCCCATCAATGATAGACTGGATAAGGAAATGTGGTACATATTCAGGCAGGAGGAATGTGCACTTTCATCTGTTCCAGGGTCACCTAGGAGACGGGGCAGGAGGGGCAAGGCAGTCCTGAGTATCTGGAAGGGCTGTCCTGGGGAGGCTGAGGCCTCAGGCATTCAGGACCAGAGAACTGCAAGCAAGCATCTGTGTCACTGGCAGCAGGGGGACCCAGTCAGGGGGACACTGTGGAATACTATGTAGCCATAAAAAGGAAGAGATTGTGTTCTTTGCAGGGACACGGATGGAGCTGGAAGTCATTATCCTCAGCAAACTAACACAGGAACAGAAAACCAAACACCACATGCTCTCACTTATAAGTGGGGAGCTGAACAATGAGAGCACATGGACACAGGGAGGAGAACAACACACACTGGGCCTGTCGGGGGGGTAGGGTTGGGGAGGGAGAGCATTGGGAAAAATAGCTAATGCATGCTGGGCTTCATACTTAGGTGATGGGTTGATGGGTGCAGCAAACCACCCTGGCACACAATTACCCATATAACAAAACTGCACATCCTGCACATGTACCCTGGAACTTAAAATAAAAATTAATTTAGGTATTTCATGATTTTTTAAATGTTAGTTTCATGTTTTTTTCTTATTCCAATTGAATAAACTTCAGGCCCCAAAAAACTTGATTCTTCACCTCCCACCCTCACCTCCAGCCCTCTTCCAGGGAATTAAATAGAATCATGTGTATAAAGTCCTGAGCACACAGTGCTTGGCATTTAGTAGATACTCAATAAATGTTAGCCATCATTGTAACTATCACCTCTATCAACATCTTTGTATTCATCAGCGTAATGGAAAGCAAAGAAGAGAAACTGAACCTCACTAACTTGACAAGAAAAGAATTACTGGGAGAATTTCTGGCAGCACTCTAGATTGGCAGGAAAGCTGGTGAAGTAGGCCCAGGGGACGGCAGGGATGAGAGCATCCGGGCAACAAGAGGGCCCCTCCCTCCCATCCCTCCAGGCAGAGTTCAACAACATGGCTCCCTTTTATGAGTTTACTTCCCCGCCCCTTTGAAGAGGAGTGTTCCTGTCTTTGCAGATAAGGCAAATAGGTCTGCCTTAAATATTTCTATTACTTTAAAGTTCATAAATCCATTGGTTTAAAACTGTCAGCACGATGGGAAAATTCCGAGATGGAGCCATGCTTATCGTTAGGCGAGGAATTTGCCCAAAGCGGGGGCAGGATGCTGAGTGAAGGATGGTGGTGGTGCCCAGAAATGGGCTACCTGCTTGCCCCACTCATGACTCTTGCCCTCTCAAGAAACATTTTAAAATCTGACCCTCACAGTCAGATATCTTACAAGGCAGGGGTCACTGCAAGCTTCCCTTACAATATTCCCAGGTCCCCGTCTGGCATGAGATGATGTCAGGGCAAGATGCCCACACACCCTCCAAACCAGAGTGGCCCAGCATTTGGAAAGTAGGAAGTATTTTCAGAGTGATAGGAAAAGCCCCAGATGAGAAGTAAAGAGGCTCAGGTTCTAGGCAATGATGTAAAATGTTTAACAACTACCTCTCTTGGAGGAGAAAAGTGGTCTGATTTGTAGTATTTGCCAGTTTCAGTGGAGTAAATACTCCCAGCATGGCTGACGTCATGGGACACAGATAGGAATAGATGGTATATAGCATCTCATTATATAGGACTTCCATCACAGAGATACAGCAAGGGTAAATGACCACCAACACGAGTGATATGTTTGGAGTGATACGTTTGGACTATTTATTTCCTTTGTCTTTAACATAATTTATTTATCTGTAAACTTACTATAATTTCATTTTTAATAATGTCTGTATATAACAAATGGTTCACAGAAGTCCTGAAAATTTAACAGTTGGCTCTTGCAAGCTGGCCAGCTCCAGCACAACCCTGGTTTAAGGCCTCACTTTAGGATGCCAGTTTGCACAACCAGAGCTGCTAATTTCTGTCTATGTGACTTTGGGCAACTTATTTAGTTTGACATGACAACTGTCTCTGAGCCAACACTCACACAGAGCTTACTATAAGTCAGACGCTCTTCAAAGCTCTTTATTTGATCTTTGCAAGATCCCCATGAGGTAAACACTGTTATTTTACAGTGTTGTTTTGTTTACAGGTGGGTTTGGGAAGCTGAGACACAGAAATACGATGTGACTTGTGTGTGCAAGAACCCACCACTGTGAAGTGGCAGGGCTGGGAGAACCCACCACTATGAAGTGGCAGGGCTGGGATTCGAACCCAGGCCCTCTGGATTTACTAGCTGTGCTGCTAACCAGTGCTCTATGCTCCCTCTCTATTCTGCTGAGCCAAGCTTCTGTCTCTGCCTATAAAATATAGATGTTACTATGTATCTCCTGGGGAAGTCATGAGGATATAAAGATTAAGTGAGTTGATATAAAGGACCACTGGCATGCCCGTTGGCACATGGAAACCCCACATAAATGGGAGCCACTGTAAGCATGCTTGGTACAGGGCTGTGGAAATTCCTCCTGGGCAGGAATCCCCGTGGGTGAGGGTGGCTGTTCTGTTTGAGCAAAGGGGAAAGGCTGGCCAACGTATTATCAGCTGGCTCTGAAGAGCACTGATGAATCATCAGCTGTCATTCTATTATTATCCAGGCTTCAGGCACCCAACCTCTTATCTATACTTGCTCTGCAAAAATATGTTCTCCCCCCACAGAGAAACTTTGGTGCACAGAGCTGGTGGATTTATAAAATAAAGCCAAAGTTTGGAACTTACAAAAGATTCAAAATCCTGCCGTCCGATGCACTGAGTAGTATGTAACTGAAGGCTTATTCTTCCACTGAGTAACTGTCGCTTGCTGAATGGAAGACCACAGCTTGCTTACAGAAAGCCTAAAGATGTCTCCTAACCATGCCTTTGAGCCTTGGGCTGGAAATTCTGTTTATCCCTTTTATTTCTTCATCCTGTCTGTGTCCTGGGAGGCTGGCCAGAATAGGTGTTCTGTTGTCTTCTGTCTTCCTGTTGGGTTTTGCTTATGGGAAACTAGGAGAACATGGTGGGAGGAAAAAGAGATCAGGGTATTTATTCCCCCGGCTCCCTCCATGATGGCCCTGTATGGGCTTAGCAGTGACTGCTTTTCTCTATGAAAGGCTGCAGCTCCTTCCAGGGAGTGGTCTCTTAAGCTCTCATCCTCACCAGGTTCTGGACACTCTATCTCACTCTGTCCCTTCAGGTCTCAAAGTGGTAATAATTTCCCCCCTTGCTGGCCTCAGGGTTCTCTGCCATCCCTGTCAATTCCCTAAACCCAGCCCCACACCTTTGTAATGACCCCTTCATTCCACCGTCTTTTACCCATTTTGAGTGTACATCTATTTTCTGCTGGGACATAAAAGCCTTCTCTGAACCTCAGTTTACCCATCCATGAAATGAGTCCTTCTCCTTCCCACTCCACCCTGCAGAGGTTGCCTAGAGGGCAAAGCAAAACATGAATGAGAAAACTCTCTGGAGAAAACAGAAGTTCAAAGTGCCACCCAGGAGCCAGGCATTCGTGTTATTAATAAAAGCCAGATAGGACTCTTCCATCTGCCTGTGCCTCCCTCCTCGGAAACCCCCTCCCCCTCCACGCCCCCTGACCTCTTCTCCATGTCTCCGCCTTGACAGCCTCCTCCCCTGGCTGGTGTTCCCACTAAAGCCATCTCCCCCTTCCCCCGCTCATCCTGCACCTCTGTGTCTGTGGAGGGATGAAGTGCCCGGCTAACATAAGCGTGTTTACATTAAAATATAAGGACAATTACACCAGCCGATCTAATAGTCGGCTCTGTATATGTTACCAAGTACTTAGGGCTCTCTTTTGGAAAGCCATTATGCCCATGTGATTCCCCTCAAAGCCTTTCTTGAGGATTTTGTTTTGACAGGAGGGCATTAAGGGGTTGAAACTGATAGCATAAGCACACCACTTACACACTTTGATCAAATCGGTCCATAATTCTCCTGCAGAAAGTCTTGTATATATTAGGAAGGAAATTAATTTTATTGCTGCTGTGGCTTTGCTGGTTAATGGCCCAGCAAGTCGGCTGGCCCCAGAAGGCGAGCCGTGGGAGGTGGGCTCACCGCTTTCCTCCCAGGCTCACGGTCCACGGCCACAAGGCAAGTACGAAAGGACGATCCAAAGGGCACAAGGCAGGAGAGCCCCTGATGCTACAGGCTTCGGGGTGCAGGTAGCTGCAACCTGCTCCCTCTGACCTTGCCTCTCACCAGGGTTGTCACGGCTGAAATGCGTATGGGGTACTCACTGCATAATGTGGCTTTGGTCCAAGCACACAGCACATGTCACAAGCTATCAGCATTGGAGGGGAATTCAAACACATACCATAATTGGGAAGACTCTGAGGGTGAAATGGTACCCTCCATTTATATTTGTACTGTTAGGGAACAGAGCTTGGAAAAGTAGAGAATTTAAATAGCAGGGGTGTTGATCTGTCCATCATTTCATTTAATGAGCACGTACCCCAAAGTGGGTATGAGATGCCAGAGGGGAACAGGATCTCCTGGGCTCTCCCTGGTCTCTGCATGCTGAGATTGAGTCTATAGGTTAAGATAATAGTGTTTTGTACAGTATGTCCCCAAATGTCAGGCAGCCTTTCCATCTGGCCCCTTCAAATGAATGAATACCAAACCATTCCTATACTCAAGGGACGATGGTGCTTAAAGGAGTATTTTGTGCATGAATGGTTTTTGCCTTTCTCACTGATTTTAGAACTTAACTTCTCCCACAAAAGGTATCTCCTTGGACTTCAAAAAAAAAACAAAAATTCAAGCAAAATTTTAAAACCACACAAATCTATGAAAACCATCATCAACATCATCCTCGGGTGAGAAGTGGGGAGTAGGTGGAGAAATAGATATGACAACACACATGCTGGTAACTGCTGAAGCTGGCAGAAGATACAGGGAGAGTGGTGCACTATACTATTCTGTTTATTTTATTTATGTTTGAATTTTTTGTAATAAAAATTAAATATCTTAAGCTGGTCTTCTAATGACCTCATTTCTATTATCTTGAATTCTAGAATGCTTCCTGGAGTGGGAGAAAGAAGGGTCAAACAGAGGTCTCACAAGAGGAATTGAGTCTAACCCCATAGGACAGGTTGTATGTGAGAATGTCATTCATCACATGTGTTTTTTTCTTGTGTGTGTATTTTTTTCTGGTATAAAAAGAGATGGAGGACTTTGGGGCATAGATGGGCAAAGGCATGAATTTTGCGGTCAGGTGACCATGTTCTGATCTCAGTTCTGTCACCATGGGACCTTAAGCAAGACACTCTTTGAGTGTCAGTTCCTTCATCTGCACAATAGGGATAATACTTGACAGGATTACATGATAGCAGCACACATAAAGTGCCTGGCACAATCTAGCCCTCAGTAAATAGTGGCTGGGGTCCGCATGTGTAAATACTTGCCTCTCAGCAGGAACTCTCTCTTTTTCTAATGATATCATTCTGATTTTCCTCTGGGAAACTGCCCTTCCCCTCTACTTCCAGTCCAACGCCCAGCTACAATGGGCATGTGATTCAGGATGGCCAGTCACACCTCCTTCCTGTTTTAGGGTGTGGTTTAGGTGCTGTGACTCCACTCCCAGCTACAATGGGCATGTGACTTAGGGTGGCCAATCACAGCTCCTTTCTGCCTTAGGGTGTGGTTTAGTGCTGTGACTCCACCCCCCAGCTACTATGGGCATATGACTCAGGGTGGCCAATCACAGCTCCTTTCTGCCTTAGGGTGTGGTTTAGGTGCTGTGACTTCACCCACAGCTACTATGGGCATGTGACTCAGGATGGCCAATCACAGCTTATTCCTGCCCTACGTTTGTTTAGGTGCTGTGACTCCACCCTCAGCTACTATGGGCATGTGACTCAGGATGGCCAATCACAGCTTCTTCCTGCCTTAGGTTGGTTTAAGTGCTGTGGACTCCACCCCCAGCTACAATGGGCATGTGACTGAGGATGGCCAATCACACCTCCTTCCTGACTTAGAGTGGTTTAGATGCTGTGACTTCACCCCCAGCTACAATGGGCATGTGACTCAGGATGGCCATTCACAGCTCCTTCCTACCTTAGAGCTTCACAGATGTCATGTGGCTACATTAGAACCAATGGGACAGATGCATCATAGACTTTCACTGGCTTTTTTGATGGAAAAACATACTCTCTTATTGGAGGTGAGAATGTAAGCCTGGATTTTCCAGCAGCCACTACTTTGGGAAAAGCAGGACTGAGGTAGACTAAATGTAGGCAGAAAGAAAATAACACCCAGTCTTGAAAGAAAGTGAAAAAAGACCCAATCCCTGGATCAAGCCATTCCTAAATCTATTGTGTTTAGCCTATCAAATATCTTTGGGACGTAGGCTACTCTTAGGTTTTCTGTCACTTGGGATAGAAAATTCTAACTAATACAATTATTATTGCCATTATTATTGCTATCACTTGCCAGATACAGTAGCCAACTTTTTTCCTATTATACGAAACTTCTTTCTGAGATGGTGCCCTTTGGGATCTATTATTCTAAGATTATCTTATCCACCCAGCTTTGTAGTTTGTAACATTTGTGGTATTTCTTGTCTTCAGTATCATTGCTACACCATAAACATGCCTAAGGACTCTGGTCTAACATGGCTAAGAAGCGGGGGAGAGAGAGACATTTTCCTGCCAGGCAGATTCTCAAAATGCTCAGCCTCTTGGCAGGACCCCTAGAATATGACCAGTGGGGTGGCAAGCCCTGGTATCTCCAAAATACTTTGGGATAGGCATAGGGGCTATTTATGTTCCTGCAACTGAACAAGGCAACAACAGGAGTAAGAGGCCTTAGACGAGCTTGTGCTGTAAGGGTCCTGAACCTGATCAGCTCACAGCTCACCTTCTGTTATCTGCTGCCATGTAACAAATGGTCCCAAAAATTAATGGTGTAAAACAACAATTATTTTATTAAGCTCACAGATTCCATGGGTCAGGAAGGCAGACAAGGCATGGTGGGTAATGAATTGTCTCTAGTCTACGGAAGCTGGAGCTTCAGCTTGGAAGACACATGGCTAGCAGTGACTTGAATAGTAGGGGCTGAGAGCATCTGAAGGCTTTTTTTTTTCTTTGAGATGGAATCTCGCTCTGTTGCCCAGGCTGGAGTGCAATGGCATGATCTAGGCTCACTGCATCCTCTGCCTCCACCTCGCAGGTTCAAGTGATTCTCCTGCCTCAGCCTCTCAAGTAGCTGGGATTACAGGCATCCACCACCACCCCCAGGTAATTTTTGTATTTTTAGTAGAGATGGGGTTTCACCATGTCAGTCAGGCTGGTCTCAAACTCCTGACCTCAGGTAATCCACCCGCCTCTTAACCATATGTTTTGTGCCTGGGCTGGGATAGCTGGAATGCTAGGCTCAGCTGAAACTTACATGTGGACTCTTCTTGTAGCTTGGGCTTCTCACAGCATGGCAGCTGGGTTCCAAGAGAGGATATCCCAAGAGGGAACATCTAGAGAAGATGCATTCCAAGAAAATGAGAAGGAAGCTGCAGAAGCTTTTCTGACTCAGCCCCAGAAATTACGCTACGTCACTTCTGCTGCATTTCATTGGTTATACATGGGTTGATAGGACTAACCCAGATTCAAGGGAAAGGAATTAGACTCCATCTCTTGGTGAGGAAGTGACAAGGTCACGATGCAGAAGAGAATGATGAATGAGAAATATTATTGCAGGCACCTCTGGAAAATGCTATTAACCATGGTACCCAGGCACTGCCATCATACCTAGGGTAGAGACAATACCCAAATATTTACTGAGAATTTACAAAGCAGCAAGTACAGCGCTAACCAGTTTATATGCATGATCTCATTTCATTCTCACAACTCTATGAGGTAGCTATCATCTTTATACTCCTATAACAAGGAAGAATAAGAAAATCAAGAGGGTAAGTGACTTGCCCAAGGTCCCCCAGCTAGCAACTGAAGGAGCTGAGATTCAACCCCAGGCCTGCATGAGCCTAGATACACTTAATAATGTGCTGTTTTGCCTACGACTTCCCTTTTCCTCTTCCACCCTATCCCCTCTCTGCCTGTCCTTGAGAAATTCTTCTGTCTTTCAGGAAAGATCCAGCTCTTTATTTTCACCTGATTTCACCAAGAAGCATGGAAGTTAAGAGCATTGTCTCTACTATCATAGGTAAAGCAGGGAATACAATCCCAATCTGACAGATGGGAAAACCAAGGGCCATAGAAGGAAAGTAACTTGCTAAGGCCACATTCAAGGTCATTGGCTCAAATTACTAATCGGTTTATGGGTTGCACATCACCCTTGAATAGTACCTTGACTGGGCCTCCCTGTGATATATAAGGGGAGGGTCCCTGCTGCCCTTTATGCCTCACCATGACCGGCTTTTCTCTTCTACCCCTGGTTCCGTTCATGGATTCCTCTGCCTCCAGTCGGGCTGCTCCCATGGCTGTCAGACTCATAAATGATGGGTTCCCTGGCCTCTCTTTCTTCCCATCTCTCCCAATCTCCTTTTCCTTTACCCCAATCCAGCTTTGGCCTCCCGAGCTATCTCATCTCCTTCCCAGTGGGGGGATTGTGGCATGTCCAGAGAGTGTCCAGCCCTGAGAACTGTTTACACTAGAGATTAGCATTTATCTCTATCCTTTCAACCTCTCTCCCCATGCTCAGCACTGCTGTCTACATTGAGGATGGAGGAGCAGCCCCCAGAGATGAGAGCCAGCCAGGCTGGGGCTATCTCCCTGGCATCTGTATCCCCTGAACCCTCTTTCCCACCATCTTTGGGATCAGTCCTCCTGTTCTTGTTCAATCTCTGAAAATCTTGGGGTTTCTGGATACGTGCCAGTGACCCCCTAAAAATGTAACCCCTAAAAATGAAACTTCTTTTTGAAGAGGAGTTTTGCTTGTGGGTATTTGAGCCATGTAAGCCCTTTAACCCAGAAACTATACTAGGACCCTATTCTACAGAAACTCTCACATGTCTGTGCAAAGGTGCAAGCATTTTAGTTGAAAGAATAAAATATTAGGAAAAAATATGTCTTCGTCAATAGAAAATAGCCTGAATAAACTCCGCTACATCCATACTCTGGACTAGTAGGCAGCCATTAAAGAAAAGAGGTCATCTTGCATGTTCCAATCTGAGAAGACGTTCAGATTACGTAGTGTTTTCTTTAGGACCTCAGGAGGAAACTGATGGCACATTTAAGCTGAGTCATTTAAAAAGAGTTAAACAAAGGGTCTATTTGTAAAGGTGTGAGTGGGGTTTAAAGAAACCAACAAGGGGCAGTGTAGCAACATGAGGGAGCTGTTATCACTGTAGGGCTGAGGGGGAAGAGGAGCTGGGGTACCTCATTACCCAAACCTAGCCAGAAACTAGAGAGCAAGGGAGTGCAATGCTGCAGTCCCCCCAGGGTGCAGAGCAGGGTAGAGAAAGGTAGAGATAGATATACATGGGCAGAAAGAATTCATCCAGCACCCAGAGCTAAATGAAGAAAAAAAAATAAAACCGTATGTGTGGGATATGTCTTTTACATAAAAATGTAAAAATGAGAGAAAACCAATCCCCTAAACTGTGTATCTACATGGATATATGGTGCAAAGGTACAAGCATATTTATTTTAATATTCTCTATTGAAAGAATAAAAAATTAAGAAAAAATATATTTGTCAACAGAAAATAGCCTAAACCAACCCCCCAAACTATATACCCATAGATATATCCATAGATATATCTATATGAATATGTATCTATATGGATATATCTAGGATATCTATCCACAGAGATATATTTATAGAAAATAGAAAATAGCCTGAACCAACCCTCCAAACTACATATCCATGGACATATCTATGGATATATATCCATCTATCCATATAGGTATATCTAGGGATATATAGTTTGGGGGAGTGGTTCAGGCTATTTTCTATTGACAAAGATATATTTTGTCCTAATTTTTCATTCTTTCCACAAAGAACATTAAAATGAATATGCTTGTACCTCTTACAGACATGTGACAGTTTCTGTAGAATAGGTTCCTAGATAGTTTCTGGGTTAAAGGTCTGACACAACTCAAATACCCACAAACTATTTATATATAGTTTGGTGTGGGGGGTCGCTCATTATGTATATAGATGTAGAGAAAGGGACTGGGTAGATAAAGAACAAATTGTTATTGGTGGTTACTTCGGGAAAACAGAAGGACATGTAGAAAAAACTTCCTACTTCTGTATTATCTTTTTTTATATTATCTAAATTCATTATGAATAAAGTGAATTCTCTTTTATCTTCTGTTTCCTTCCTCCCTTCTGCTCTCGACTTGTGCCTGAGCTCCCATGTGTTCTCTTCAGATGGGCACTCGCTCCATACCACAGGTGGCTACAAATATCGAGTGGGGTGGGGGGGGGGTCCTTCAGGGGACTTTGGGTGAGGCTTGAAGGAAAGCCCAACAGCTGGGAGGGAGGCATAATACCCTGGACTTCTAGAAAGTCCACTTCAATTTCATGCTCTACAGTCAACTGGATAGTTTGCCTTGGGCAACTGGCTTCAGTCTTCTGGTCAAAGGCAGTAGTAACAATATATGCATCTGGATGTTTACAAAGACACTACTTGAAAATGCAGCTGGCACAGTGGCTGGCCCCTGGATGGTGCTCATGATGTGTCATGATGTTCGTTTCTAATCTCCAGTAAATTAACGGTTTCTAGAAGATGTTCACAGCCATCCTCTTGGGTTTAATTGAGGAAAAGATGTCCAAAGCAGGCTGCTGACAACACAGCACTCCCCCTTCCCTTTGTCTTTGAGTCCCCCATGTCCCAAGCTCTCCTGATCTCCTGCAGATTCAAAGGCCAGCGGGCGGAGGCTCACAGTGCGGCAGGCCCTAATTGGCCCTCTAGATCCTACCCATCTGATAGGACACAGCTGTCCATGGGGGGAGAAGGCACATGAGATAAGACAGTCAAACAAAGCCTACATTTTGTATATTTGATTTGTCTGACCTAATTCCCCGGCCCCACAGGAACAGGTTCAGGGCTGGGGATGGGGTGAAGAAGAGGGCATGGTTTCCATCTCTCTCCTGAGACTGTCCTGATCTTTCCTGGAATCTTGGCTGTTTCACTGGGGGATGCCCATCCAAGAGCTCTGAATCTGCAGGCCAATGGCCATGAGTTCAGGTGCTGATTGTGCCTCCACGTGACATTGCACAAGTCACCTCTTCAAGACTCGATTTTCTCAGTAGGTAAAATGGGCCCAGTAATGCCCATCTTAGAACATGGGAGATTGTGTGAGCAAGATGTGTTTAGCAACAAGTCTGATGGGATCTTTGTCATCCTGTATCCTTTTTTTTGCCTTCTAGGAAGGAAAGTTAGGATATTTGGCTCTCTGGGGCCTGAATCCCTTTCAGTAGCCCTATGAGCCCAACTAAGCCAGGCTGACAGATCACTGATTTTGTCCTGCAGCCTTGTCATTGGATTGCCTAGGAAAGTCAGGTTTGGCCTGATGCAGGTGGGAGTAAGGGCCATTGTCCAGGTGCAGGGGGATTCCTTCCTGAAAATCATCTGCTTCTGCCCCAAACTGATAAAGCCATAAGCAATGAAACGTCATGGGCATGAGAGCAATCGATCATGTGAGAAAAAATAAGCACCATTCTCAGACCTGAAACTAGATGAAAGGAACTCAGAAAACACAAAAAATACATATATTATGTATTTTTAGAAATGCATTTTGTGAGGTAAAACATACTTTTTTTCTTACAAATTTAAAATGGCTTTTAGGTGAGTCCTACTTTAACATTTTAAAAGTGCCAGAAGGCTCATAAACACACAAATAATACAGGTGTCACCTGCCAGCACAGGTAGATTTATCACCTGTATCAAAAGAAGTTGATAAACAAAACACTGATCTTAGAAAGGAATAGAAACCTATGTACGTTCGCACCCCCAAAGCAGATTCCCATGTGCTTAAAAGTCGTGTAAACATATGATTGTATTACAATGAGTTATATCTTTTTGAAAAAAGCTTATTTATCATATTTATGAAATTTGTTTAGCCTCCATCGACTATAGAATGCCAAGTGCCTGAGGGCAGATTCCTGGTTAATTTCCTTCACCTCTAAATCACCAGCACCTTGGACAGTGCCCGACACAATGTAGTTACTCAATAAATATTTCTTGTATGAAAAATAAATCATCTGCTTATGGGTCTGCCGTTTTCCTTAGCAATTATTTTGTCCTTCTGTATTTGCACTACCCAAGAGATTAAAGAAGGAGTGACTCAGCTTTGACCCTCCAGAATCAGGGATCTGCCACACATCAGTGGTGTGACTTAAAGCAAGCAGCTTCACCTCTCTGAGCTTCAGGGTTCGGTTTGAGTCTTATTTTGAAATACAGCGTCCATTCTAAAGAGTATAGCAAGTATAAACGAGCATTTTAAGGAGCAACGATAAAATGGACGCCAAGGCAACAGCATCTGAAGTATCTCAAATGTCCCTCAGGGCCCCTCCTCCTTTGCATTCTTCTCCCTCCCCACCCACATTGAGAAGGAACCGCTCTCCTGAATATTTTTGTAACAATCATCCTCTTTTCTTTCTTGTTTTACTACACATCTCTGTTTCCTAACAATATGTGGCCTTTCTTTTGTTTTTCTGCAGTTCATATATATGGAAACAGGCTTATGCATCCCTCTGTGAGTTATGTTTTGTCTCTACATTATGTCTTCAGGAGTCCCCCCCTGTTGAAGCATGCAGCTGTAATTCATTCATTTTTCACTATTGACTGGTGTTCCAGTATGTGGATATGCCGTACATTAATTGTCCATTTGATTGATGATAGACCTTTGGATTGATTCCCATTCACTGCTTTACAAATGATGCTGCTATGAACATTGCCCTCTGTGTCTCCCAGAACACAGCACAGAAGTGTCTCTCAGGCACATGCCTAGGCCTCGGATTGCTGGCTCATAGGGTGTGTGCACCATCAGCCTCAGCAGGAGAGGCCATCCTGTTCCCCAAGTGGATTGTATCCATTTACCACCCACCAGCACTGGTTGAGCCCCTTGTTTTTTCACAGTCTCATCAATGCTTGCAATTAGAGCTAGAGGTTCTTTATCCATAAATTAGGCATATGATCTCCTGCCTCAAATCCTTCCAGTGACAGTTTCATGAGAAAACACATGTCAAGTGTGTGGTCCATAGTAAGGCTGTGTTGAGCCCAAAATATTTCTGCAGGGGCTGCAGGAATAGACTTTCCTGTCCAAAAAATGTTAGCCTAAGCTGCATAAATGTTGGGTACCTGTCACCAGAGGCAATTAGGAACAATGAACACAGCGGAGACGCAAATATTAATTTAATTAATGAGGGAGGAGGATGGAAAGAACAGAGAAGTCTCATTGGGGAAACCAGTGATTAATAAGAAGTATTGATCACCTTTTTTGGCCTTTAAATTGCTCTAAGATTGATAATCATTGTCTTATTGATCCTCTGGACAGCCTATGAGGTAGGTATTACCATAATATCCATGTGGCAGACAAAGAAATCAAGGCAGAGAGAAATTACGTAACTCATCCAGAGCCACAAAATAAATTGGCTCAAGAAACTTCACTCTAAAATACATTATACCTTGTCTGTCCTGAAGGAGAAACTTGACACTTAGACCAAGATAAACACTGAGATTTATGAATGTCAGAATTACACATTGGCTCTCACTGAGGAATGAACAATGTGGCCTGCCTAGATCTCTTGCTTATGTAGGGGCCAAGGGAAAGCTTCCTCTTGGCTCTCTGAAGGTTCACTGAAAAATCAACTGATAAAAGGAAGATTAATTGGAGAAAAGGGATACAAGTTTATTAGCATGCAAATGGGGGGAGAACTGCAGAGTAATTACCCGAAACCCCCCCAATAGCATGGAGAAGCTTATATGCCATATTAAGGTTATAGAAAGAATGGGGACTTGGATTATGGCAAAACAAATTATAGGAGGGGGAAAAAGAGGAGGCCTGGCTATCATAGGTGGTCTTGCTATTTAGATAAAACCTCACAGGTAGAAGGCCTCAGAGAGAATAGATGGCAGATGATCCTTTCAGACCTTTAAAAAGGGTCAGACTCTGATATGGTTTGTCTGTGTCCCCACCCAAATCTCATCCTGAATTGTAGTTCCTGTAATCCCCACGTATGGTGGGAAGGACCCAGTGGGAGGTAATTCAATCATGGGGGCAGTTACCGTCATGCTGTTTTTATGATAGTGAGTGAGTTCTCATGAAATCTGATATTTTATAAGGGGCTTTTTTCCCTTTCTCTTGCCACTTCTTGCCGCTGCCATGTGAAGAAGGACGTGTTTGTTTCCCCTTCTGCCATGATTGTAAGTTTCCTGAGGCCTCCCGAGTCATGCAGAAGTGTGAGTCAATTAAACCTCTTTCTGTTACAAATTTCCTGGACTTGTGTATATCTTTATTAGCAGTGTAAGAGTGGACTAATACAGACTCTCAGTTCATCTTTCCTAGATTCAGAGAAGGGAAGACCTCAGAGAAGACCTGGCTGCATCAACGCAGATTTTCTAAACCAGTGTAAATATCCCCTCACAGAAGACAGGTTCTCAGGGCCACTTCTCAAAATATCTTTTCAAAAAAGATTATATTTTGGGGTGAAATATTCCTTCTTTCAGTGACATAATTCCTTTGTGATATGTGTGAAGGTGGCCATGATGGCTTTGCTTTGGGTAGAGAAGGCTAGCCAGGAAGCCACTGTTATTTTCAGGAAGGTGGAAAATGAAAGAGTTAAGTGGAATCAGATCAGATCTGCATTACATTTAGAAGAATTCACCTGTGTGTGGTTAGAGAAAGAGAGAAAAGCAGATTCAATAGTACAGTTATTTCCTCCCACCTCTCTATTTACTGAGTGTCCACCCAGAGTGAAGGTAAGAGGGGAGATATATCAATTAGGGTCCTTGCAGGAAATCAGTGACAAACCTAGGGGTTGTTTGAAGGGTGTTAAAATGAGGAAGGGCTGCAGAAAAGTGAGCAGGATTAAGGAAAACAACAGAGGTAGATAATGCACCCTGGGTTTATTAGCAGCAGGGAGCAGTTACTACTCTCAGTCTGAAGAGGCAGGAAGGGAACAGTGAGACCAGGACCCAGAGAGCCAGAGCTGTGGCTGTAGCTATTGGAAGGCAGCCACTGCCAAACTACAGCCCACCAGGCAGGGAATAGATGGAACAAGTATCTCTCTTCCTCTTCCCTGTCACTTCCAAGATAGAGAGAAATTATTTAATGCATCTGGTCTACTACTGGTAGCTCCTTTGGCCAAATTTAATCAGAAGCCAGAGGGCAAGGGAGTCCAGCTTTCTCAGGCCATCGGGGTCAACTTCTGAGAGCAGAGTGGGCAAGAGTGAGGAATGGATCTGATGAGCTTTCTGTTTGCATGGGACTCTCCTCCTGTGAGCCTCACTTGGTTTGAGTATGACTCAAGAGTTTAAAGATATTTATTGTAATACAACATGGCCCCAAAGTTTGTCAATCCTATTGCTTCACTGATGCTCACACACAAAGCAATCTAGTCCAACTTTAGGGAAGAAAAATAACCTGTTAGGCCTGATTGGGAGAATATACATTGGTGACCAAACTGGTACTTTCTAAGAAATTTCCATGAGTCATGTTGATTTTTAGGTGCCCATTGCATTAGAAAAGGCCGCGAAACAGGTTCAAACGAAGGAGAAGAGATGGTCAATAACTAGATATGGATTTGGAAAAATGTTCTGGGATACTCCAAGATGCAATATATTCAGTATAATCCCAAGAATGACTCAGTGCATTCAGCAGTACCCCCAGAGTCTCATATACCAGCCCAGGAATGGGAAGAAACCATCAATGGTTGCCAAGCTGGAAATGGATTTTGCAGATGAGGTTGCCCCATGAAGTAATAGGCAGAGTCTGACTGCAGCTGACAAATGTGAGACTTCGTGTGACTGTGTGGCATCTTCTTCTAAAGGAAGTGCTGCACTGTGCTTAGCACTGTTCCTGTGAAGTGGGGACCCTGATTCTATCACTTGCAATGGTGGATGCTGTGATGATGAGATGCTGGGAGCAAAGGCTACAGAGAGCCTTCAGCTGCCAGCCCCTTTGGGATCCCATCAGCTTCAGAGAACCTATGGTCACACTCTTCTGAGTGTGACCAGCATCTAATAATCAATGACAGAAGGGGTAT
This sequence comes from Ateles fusciceps, assembly GCA_036589455.1. NCBI lineage: Eukaryota > Metazoa > Chordata > Mammalia > Primates > Atelidae > Ateles > Ateles fusciceps. The sequence goes on from JAZHEH010003103.1 coordinate 64,721, forward strand.
AAAGTCTTGGCTGTTTGGGCCAAACTTGAGACAACTTTAAAGGGCCATTTTACTCCAGAGGCTTCATTCTCATTCAATCAAGTCAGGCTTTGAGTCTTAGGCACGGCTTATCTTCCACCTACTCTTGCATCCTCTGCCTCCTCCCTCCCACTGACATTAAGAACATCCTCTCCTATAAACTTCTGCATGACAAACTCTGTCTTAGAATTGGCTTTTCAGGCAGCCCAACCAGCAACACTTGCTAACTGTGTTGACTTTGGACAATTTACCTAATCTCTCTATGCCTGGTTTCCTTTTCTGTAAGACGAGGGGTAAGAAGAGGGCTTGCCTCATCAGCTTATTGTGAACATTGACTGAGATAATATATGAAAAGTGTCTAGCACAGTGCTTAACATGCAGCAAGCACTCAATAATTGTTACCTATTATTGTTTGGATTGGCTTTCTACCCCTGAACACATCATGGTAGGAGGGGTTCTGCTGAATGGTAGTCATTTCAAGAAGTTCTAATAATATCTGAGCATTGCTCATATCTCCTTGGGACAGATATTTTCCATGTGCCCTCTGGGTCTCCTCCCTACCCTTCTCCATCTGGCTCTGTGCCTGGGAGGTAAACTTGTATAGATAGCACCAATGGGCTCCCACGCACACCAGCTTCTGGTTGGGTTCAGCCAATAGGAAGGCTCCAGTGGGAAGTAGGAAAATAGGAATAGAGTTAGATTGGGATATTTACTTTGGGGGAGTTTGCCTTGGGCTGAATGTGACCTCAACCAAGGGTCATCACTCCTCTCAAGTAGCCACCTTCACGTGAATTTTTCCATGAGTTCCAATAACTGCTATTTCCTCTCATCTCTTTAAACATAGGACACACTTCCCCCCACGAATTTGCTATTATTATTCACAAAACGTTCCCTAACACTTACAGCATCCCTGCATCCTACTCACACTTTGATAGTCTCTTTATTAAATTCTTCTCAAATTATCCAATTTGTGGCACTACTTTTTTTCTTTTGGCGAATACTCCTGACTGGAATATTATTTTTCATTCAACAAAATTTACTTATCCCATGTTGCAGGCTAAACAATATGCTGAACATCTTCATGGGCTTAAATCAAGTCAATCTTTAAATGCCACAGGATGATGGCCTTCAAATCCCTGAGGCTTGAGCAAGAAGAGCAAATTTACCTACCTGGGAAAACTGGGCCTGTTAGTTCAATTCACACTGAGACGCTAATGAGATACCCACATTCTGCTTCTTTCAAAGGCATTTCCATTCCCAAACTCTGCTGGGTAACAGAAGTGATCCTGTTCTTGGCTTTCTCCACCAAGCACTGTGCAGAATTTGGAAATTGAAACCCAGTCAACATAAATTGTAGCTCCAATTATTTTTATAGGGCCAGCTGTTCTTTCCCCATAAATGAAGACTGGGGGAGGAGAGAGTAACGCTTAAGCCAAAGTTATTCATTTCTTGCTGGTAGAATATTAGGCAGTGTAACCCCTGGGTTGGAAAAACATTTTGTCGTAGAGTACAGTCTTCCTACACAACTCCACTTACTGCCACACTTCTCTGGTACCAGTGGGGAAGGAGGGCCCCGGAACAGCCAAGTAGAAGCAGAGTCCATGAGGCAAATCCCAACCTTATTTGTTTGGAAGCATGACACTTATTAATCTCAGCTGAGAAGGAGCCAACCTAATCCACTCCAAGAAGGGTCCAAAAACGGGCCGTTCCCTTCCCCTTGAGGAAAACCTGTCTCTTGTCCAAGTTCCAACTTCCTTCCTGTAAAGCGTGAAGTTGCGATGGAAACAGTCAACCCTGTTTATTTTGCCTGTAATACAGCCCTGGCCAGGGGAATGAGCACTGGACAAAATGGTGCGTTCCAGAGGCAGCTGCCCTGAGATCTGGATCTGAGATCAGAGAATGCAGTTGTGGTTACTTGGTGAAAGTGGATGGCACTGGGAGAGTTTGGGGTGTTCATGTCCTTGCCTTGCAAATAACATCTGCAGACTTACTAGCCCACAGGACCATTGTACCAGCCTCTCCTGGAACCTGCCTCAGAAAAACAAAACAAAACAAACAAAATTGATGGGTATAATTGTTCAAGATAGAGGTTCAGCTGTTATTGCAAAGACCAAAATAAACAGGGCTTAAATAAGATATGAATTTATTTCTCTTCCCTGTTACAGTCTGAATATAGTAATCCAGTGTTGGGGTTGCTCTTCAGAGTGAGAGATTCAGGCTCTTTGTCTTGAGTTTCTCTGCCACACTCGACATATGGCTTCCCTCACCATGGTCTAGGAAGGCTGCTGCTGTTCACTTAGGGGAGGGGGAAAGAGGAAGTGGAGGTTACCCTTTGGTGATACAACCAGGAAGTTGTACATTTTATTCCTTCTCACATCCTGTTGGCTAGAATTTAGTCACCTAGCCATAGATACCTGCAAGGGACAATGGGAAATACAGTTTTTATCTGGGTGGTCGTGTCACCACCTGCAACTAGGATGCAACTAGGCTAGGATTTTATAACCAAGTCTCTGCCAGTGCAGCAGTATAATATGGTGGTTTAAAGTGTAGATTTTGGAGGTAGGCAATCCCAGGTCTGACTCCAGTCCTCAACTTCTTCCTGTGATCAATGGATACTGAGACAGGAATATCCACAGTGACCCCTGGGGTCAGGAGAGGGAATATGTAGGAGGGTAAGGAGAGGATATTGGTGAGATGGGGTGTCACCTAATCAGAGAAGAGTGCAAATGCCTGGCTAAAGTTCTGTGGGCACTGGGGAGCCATCAAAAGTTGTTGAGCAGGAGAGGAGGAACACAAAGGTTGAATGGAAAAGAGTGGTTTTAGTGGGACGTTTCCTGGCTTGGTGTGGTTCATGAGAGAGCCTCATGACTCTTCATGATAGCTATATGGGCAAAACACTAACCAAACCTCTTAGGGGCTTGACCTGTCATTAGCCCTCTTGGGAGGAGTCCATGGTATAGAGCAGGGGTCAGCTTTCTTTGTAAAGGGCCAAATAGTAAATATTTTAAGCTTTGCATGCCAGATGGTTTTGTTTGCAACTATTCATCTCTGCCATTGTAATGTGACAGCAGTTATAGACAACACGCAAACAAGTGAGCATGGTCATGTTTCAATAAAACTTTATTTACAAAAATTGACAGCGGGCCACATTTGACCTACAGGCTGTAGTTTATCAGTTCCTGTCATAGATAATTTTTTAAGTATCAGTCCATTCTACTGTAAAATAAAAACTCTAGTAAATACAATTCTTAAGAATGTGTCTCACTGTCCTCTCTTCATGTGCCACTGTGCCCTCCCCATAGCCAAGGTCATATTCTGGGTTGGAGGGGCCTAAAATTTATCTATTCAGAGAGCTATTTAAGGAAAAGAAAACAAAATTATGGATGCAAAATTAGGTATAAAAGTAACTTTATTTAGCATGAGAAAAGAGATTACAACAAATTTTTGAAACCTTACAAATCTCATAAATGGCACAAAATCCATTAAAATAGCACAACATTCTTATTAATGAACTGCCTGACACACTGTTTAATATTTTTTCCTACATTTTTGGAGGGTTGCATACTCTGCCTCTTCCTATAACAATTATTACTTTTGTAATATCATCCATGCAAGAGAATTTAATCTTTCCTCTAACAAGCTTTTCCTCCACTCCCCATATATTTCTGGGGTGAGGTGACATAGACTATGTTCATACCACAACCTGGGCACTAGGCATATTCCTAGAAGCCACTAAGACAGCTTGGCAATAACTTAACTATACACAGAATAACTGCAAACCACAGAAAAATATACCACTAAACCAAAACTAAACATATTACCAATTCAACTTCCCTTTAGATGGAACTCCAAAATGCCTGAGGCCACAGCTGACAGGAGGGAAAGTATAAAGAAGAGGAAGAGGAAGTTGGAGTGGAAAGAGAAAAGGGTCTTAACCCTTCCCTTTGCAAATTTTACAAAACATATGGCCACGAGCACACACTGCTGGGCCCTCCCCAGCAGGGAAAGAGACTTATGGGTGTCAGGAGCTCTGAAGTCTGTGCAACCCTGTAAATCTACCTGTGTTCCACAATGTTGAGCCCCTTATATGTGTGCACTGAGGAACGGCTGCATTGGCACAGGAGTCCTAGACTCCCAGACTTTGTGCTCCACCCTAAAATAGCATCCAGTTTCATGGCAGGCTCTGTTTTTTTCCAAGGAAATTAAATATGAGCAGCCCACACTTTGCAATAAAATCAAGGTTATGCAAAAAAGTAATTCGGCTCTGGCTTCCAGGAATCCCCCGTGGAAAATATATATGTGTCTATTTATAAAGAAAAAAAATTAATACAGCAAACAATCTAATTGAAAGAAACTTCTAAATGTGTTCCAACAAAACCTGTCCCGGAGTCAGCAACTCCTCCCGCCTCCCACTTCAGAGGCACAGAGACTTCAAGTTCTGGTTTAAATTTAGATGCTGTCTTTTCTGATGGGAATTTGAAAGTTGGGGGGAAAATATGCACCAAGTATATATTAGGATTAGGAAACATCCGTAGAATCTATTTCCTGAATTTCATAAACAGAGGAAATAAATTATCACTGAGAAGGTAGCAAACCAAAACCCAGCATGTTTGCTTCAAAGAGGGGGATCACAGATAACTGGAAGGGAAGATCTCTCTTAACTCTGTTTCAACAATCCCAGGAGAAACCGAACTTCAAAAAAATTAGTCTATATCAGAAGCTTAGCTAAAAGTGGAGGAGGGGGGATGATCAGGTCCTGTGAGTACCTTTTCCAAAACTGAGGCCTTTCCAACTGTTGTTAAGGCTATGATCAAAAAGAGGTTGGTTGGAAAATGCATTGTGAAATATTTTATAGCAGCATCAATGATTCAACTATGAAACTATAGGGAAAGTAGATAGGTAAGATATAGACTAAGGCACTTTAACAAAGAGACACTTCATACAGTGGCTGGAACATGATAAAAGTTTATTCTTTATGAAAGTAGAAATCTGGCTACATGGTCTATGGCTTCCTTCCATCTGTGGCTCTGCCATCTCTAATATGTGGCATCTATCTTGTGACCCAATATGGCTGCCCTGGCTCCAGACATCGAGACTGCATTCCAGTCAGTGAGAAGGGCAAAGTAGGAAGAGGAGGACACATTTCTTTATTTCATGGGCATTACCTTGAAGTGGTGGGCATCATTTCTGCTTGAACCTAATCACATGGTTACATCTAGCTGCAAAGGTGGCTAGAGAATGTGATCTTTATTCTAATTATCCAAGTGTCTAGCTAAATCTGGAGGGTCTACTCCTTAGGCATCCTGATTATTTTATTTAATATATTTTTTAGTTTTGAACAGGTCCCAGATGCCATTCTTGCAACAAAGTCCCTGTTCCATTGCATGTACATCCTACTGGGTGAACTATAAACAAACAGGCTGGGCGTGGTGGCTCCCACCTGTAATCTTGGCACTTTTGGAGGCTGAGATGGAGGATCGTTTCAGCCCAGGATTTCAAGAACAGCCTGGGCAACATGGTGAAACTCTGTCTCTACAAAAAACATGCAAAAATTTATCTGGTGTGGTGGAGCACACATTTAGTTCCAGCTACTCAAGAGGCTGAAGTGGGAGGATTGCTTGAGTCCAGGAAGTGGAGGCTGCAGTGAGCTGAGATTGTGCCACTACACTCCAGCCTGAGTGACAGAGTGAGACCCTCTCTCAAAAAAAAAAAATAAATAAATAAAAGAATATGGTTTTTAAAGAAGAATTGTGAGTGCTGCTAAAATAACATAACAGAATGATATAGCAGTGAGAGTCATGAGGATGATTTTGGACAGCAGTGTTCCTGAAAGGTCTCTCTTGGGGAGGAGGGTGACATTTAAATAGAGATCTCCAGTGTATAAAAGAGTCAGTCATGGGAAGTATGGGGACAGAAGACCCTAGACAGAGGAAAAAGCCGGTGCAACAGACCGGAGGTGGGAATGAACACAGCTTGGTGAAGGAACAGGAAGAGCCCATGGTGGCTGGAGGGTAGGAAGCAAGGGAAATGAAGCTGAAGAGGTAGCCACAGGCTAAATCACATGGAGCCTTGAAGGGCATAGTGAGGAGCCTGCTTTGACTTTTCTTCCTGGGGCAGAGCCAAATAAACTGTCAGTTCCTGGCTAAGCTAATCTTGTAGAAGTTGCTAACTTTGAAGACGAAAGAGCTAAGGGTGTGTTGGATTACCAATTCCTAATTGGGTTTCACCAATATGTGTCCACTTTGTAGAGTGTTCTATTCTCCAGGAAAACGTTTCCACTCTTCTTGTCATTCCTTTCCCATCAGAGCGCTCAGAGGAAATAAGGGCAGGTGGAAGTATCCCCATTTCACAAAGAAGCATAACCTTAGAGAGATTAAGTGGCTATTCCAAGATCACAAAGCAAACAAGTGATAGTAGAAGATTGAAACTTGTCTTTCATCTCAAAACAATCTATCTCATGTCCACTCTTAAAAGAAATTAGGCATAAAGAGAAACAAACAAAAAATAATCACCGCACTTAAACAAAATCACACATTTTTCTTATGTGTGTGTGCATCTTAAGTGCAGTGTTTTCCACTGGAAACACACACTTTGGTAACAAATCTATCTATATTACCTGTCTGAATGTATGTATATACATGCATATGTGTGTGTGTGTGTTATATATATATATATGTTTCAAATGGAAAACACAGAAAAGTACAAAGAAAAAAAAATGCAGTTGGTCCATAATAATTTCACTCTATAATGGCAACTATAAAATATTCTTCCAAGATATTTTTTATGGCTATACAAGCAATTTTTTTTTTTACAAAAATGAGATCAAATTGCACATAATGTTTTACAGCTGGTCTTTTCACTTTTTCATATATTGTCAATATTTTCCCATATTATTAAATATTTTTCGATCACATGATTTTGAATGACTGCCCTGAATTTACTCACTTGATTCTAGAAGAATTTACTCAAATCTCCTTTATTCTTGGACATGTAAGTGACTCTAAACTCCTTAGCTTGGTCTACAAGGACTCACATTACTTGGCTTCTGCCTACACACCAACATCCGATAGCCTCTTCTCCCCCACCGCACCTCCCATGTCCTTTGTATCTCAACCTCCTGTCTTCTTTGAATTCCCCAAATGCTCTAAGCTTTCTTCTTACCTCAGGACCTTTGTATATGCTGTTCTCCCATTCTTCCAACAAGTGGCTCCTGATTGAATAAATGAATGAATGAGCCTGTCTGACTCCAAAAATCTGTGTTACTACCCACAAACACGATCATAGCTTTGCAGCAAAACCACCAGTACATTTGTATTGGCAGTGGATAGCAACTAGGCAGTAAGGATGGGGGTTTGGGAGAGACTCAATAGACTCAGTTTCTTTTGTCATGGTGATTCTGGGATTTTTCCCATTTCAGTTGATTATACCATTATAGACTGCTGCAAAGGCCTGCTTACCGTAGAGGCTTAAATATGTGCTGATACTTAAGAAGTGTCTATATATGTATATCGTGTACTGAACATTTCCCATTTGCCCCTGAAGATCCCTCTCCACCGCCTCCATCCTGTCATATGTCCCAGGGGCTGACTCTATGGACTGCATCAACATGCTCCCTTGCCCTCTGATTTCCTGTTGAGTTCTTCCAGTGCATAATACCAGCAGAAGTTCAGAGGGCAGTAGGAAAATAAACTCAAGATATTAACTCTCCTAGTCTTGTAGCTTCCTCGCTGCAGTGCTGCTATTGGTTAGTGGGATCTCTCCACCTATAGTTGACAGGTGACACTTGACCGGTGTGTAGCTCTTCACATGGTCCACCTTTCCAGGTCCTAGTCAACTGCTTCAGAATTGGGAGTGGTAATGGCTTCCCATTTGTGCTGGGTTGTTCTTTTGTCAACTTGATTGTGGTAGGAACTACATTTCCCAGAATTCTATTCCCATATTGTTCCAGATTAGAACTTGGATAAGATATGGGAGGTGAAAGTAAGGTGGCAGCCATTACCTTTTGGATGTCACTGTTGGTTAGAGGCTGAAGGAAACAGACACAGAGGTGCCCATGGTTCCAATTTATACTCCCTCTTCTGTTCTGTGTCCAGCTCTCCTTCTCAATGGATCTGCTGATCAAAAACCACCTCAAGCCCACAGTCAAATGTTTTGCTGTAGACTAATAAAAATCATAGCCATGAAGAACCAACAACCTTCCGCAGTGATCACCTTCTACTGTGACCTTCCTGTGCAGTTCTACTCTAGCAATTGGAATGACCTAGCTTAGGATTTCCCTGCAAGCTTCAGTCATTCACTCAAGACACTCTTCTTTTAACTCTCCTTTCAGGCCTTACTTTCCCCAGAAACTGCCACAATGGTGTAAAGTCTAATTGCTGTAATGAATTTTTTATTCTATAATACTCATAGTGATTCTACCTTCCTGAGTGAACACAGACTGATATATTATCTATGATTATGTGTGAAAGTACATACGTAGGACGCACACACACAGAGGTATATATGGCACTGACAATTACTTGAATATAGTAGTCCCCTCTTATCCACAGGGGATACATTTCTGAGTCCCCCATTGGATGCCTGAAACTGTGGATAGCAGTCACCCATACACACACACACACACACACACACACACACACACACATATATGCCCTATATGTATGTATATATAGATACATATATATACATACTTATAAATATTTATAATGGTTGTTTTCTTATACATAGCTACAATAAAGCTTAATGTACAAATTAGGCATGATAAGATATTAACAACACTAGCTAGTAATAAAATAGAACAATTATAACAATATGCCGGCCTCACCATTTTTGTGCTTCAGGGTCATTATAAAGTAAAATAAGGGTCACTTTTCAACACAAGCACTTCAATGCCATGATAGTGGATCTGATAACCAAGATGGCTGCTAAGTGACTAAGGGAGGGGGTAGCAAATGCAGAGTGGATATTCTAGGCAAGGGGATGATTCCCATCGAGGATGGAGCACAATGGTGTGAGATTTGATCATGCTACTCAGAACAGTGCACAATTTAAAACATATTAATCATTTCTTGAATATTTCATTTAATATTCTCAGATGGCAGTTGGCCATGGGAAACTGAAACCAAGGAAAATAAAACTGCAGAATAAGGGGTGACTACTTGTTGAAATGTGACAGAAACTGTTATTTGTCTCTCACTATCCATTCTCCTCCTCTCCATTAGTAAAGAAATCCCTCAAATTTTAGCTAAGAATGTGGTCATCTACCTAAAGACATGTTTCCCAGCTTCTTTTGCAGTTGGTTGGGTCATATGACTAAGTGCAGGCCAGTGAGATATAAGAAGACAGAACAAGGCTTAGTGCATGACACCACAGAGCTGCCATTTCAGCCTAGGATGGCTTAGACATGGACTAATACAGGACAGAGAAACAAACCATCTTGTTTAAGATACTATCCATTTGGGTCTTTGTATCAGCAGTTGAAACTGTATCCTGGTTAATTCAGATGTCAAACTAATCACGGGTGTTTTGCTTGGAAATAGGAAGGAAAGTTCTCAAGGCATCTCTGTGTGGACAGTGGTGAGGATGGTAAGCAGGAACATCAATTTCCATGTCTGTTTCTTCCATCTTCAAATCCTTTGGCTCAGATTCCTCTCCCTCTTACACGCCACTTTGTCCCCCTGTAAAATGCAATTATCTTCCCGCTGTAAGGGTGGGCTTGGCAGAGTAGTCATCATCATGCAGGGGCAGGTATCGTAGCCCCAGGATGGGCTATAAGAGGTACCAGCAGGACATAACTTGAGCTCCGAAGTCAGACAACTTGTGTTCGAATACTGGCTCAGTCACGTACTAGCTTTTCAGAGAGATTAGTCGGATCTGTTTGATCCAATTGAAACAGTGATTTGAGAGCCAGAGAAGAAAGTGCTTTCAAATTCTGAAAGCTGGCTAAATGACACAGACGTCTCATGGGAGGAGATGATGGGGTGTGTGAAGAGTCCTTGGGATGGTGGTCAGAGCCATCAACACCTTCCTCACCATTCTATTTATTGACTTCCACTAGATTCAAGTGAATAAGGAGGGATGAAATTACTCCAAGACTTGAATCAGCTCTCAAGTCAAGTTCTGCCTTTTGTTAAAGGGGAATCCCTGCTCCCTGGATTGGCAATGATTCAAAGCAGATATGTATGGGGAGAAGGGGAATAAAAAGGGGGAAGTGGTCTCAGCTAGGGTTCTGGAGAGAGTAAACACAGAGGAGTTTCTGCCCCATGAGAAAGAACTGTTTGTGAGTCATGATACATGTTTTCTTGCCAGCATTACAGGGAAGGGTTAAATAAAAGGAAGCAGTTGAGTCAGGTCCATGTGGAGCTCAGGGACCAGGGGAAGAATATTGATTTCCTCTGAGTCACTTTGGACTGACCTATTAATTAGGCTGGCTGAGAAGGTGGAAAACATGCAAGTTGCACTTGGCTGCATTTTTAATGCTCCCTTACTGGGACAATCCAATGTCTTCCAAATGAATGCATGGGGGAGGGGTTCAGAGTAGAGGATATAAAGTGAGAAGTGGTCAGGGTACAGTGAGCTTCTGACAGTTGCATCTGTGACATCACTCTCCCATCCCTGGTGACATTGTGGATGTTCACTAAGTGTTGATCAACTCTTAAACTGAATGCTGCTCAAAAAGAAAGAAGCTATCAAGTCTTAGACACATTACAGCTCTGGGCTTCAGGCTCTATAACTCAGCCTTGAATTTCTCATCTCTTACCCACAAAATGAATCTGCATTCACCATCTTTTAATCTGGCTTGAAACAGTTTTGTTTGTTACCAAGTTTGCTGAAAGCCATGACTTAGAATTCCATTTCTATCACTTGCTAGCAGTGCATTTTTGAGCAAATTACTCAAACGTTTCTACACTTTTTTATGCCTAAGATGAAGGTAATTATAGCATCACCTTATGATTTTGTTTTTGTTGGTTTTTAAGATTAAATGATATTGCACATAAGTGCTTAGCATAGAGCCTGAATCCAGAAATGTTCAGTATATTTTAACAACTTTATGATTGTGTTATATATTTTTTTCATTGCTTAACAAGCAGATTTCAGAGAACTGAGGATAAAGGAGGGGGACAAAACGGAGCTATATTGGAGCAAGCTTTTAATGTTTTACCAGAATTGAATTATTATGAATCTGAAGTAGATTATAACAAATTAAGATCATATTATAATCACAAAACAATCACTAAGAAAGTAATTTTTAAAATATAGTAAAAATAACAACAGAGGAATTGAAAGGTACAGTAAAAATATTTGTATAACACAAAACAAGGTGGTAACAGAAGAACCAACTTATTGTTGTTGGCCTGTCCACACAGGTATCTTGTCAAACAGCAGACTGTTGTCCTTTAAATTATCAGTGTGACTGACAGATCACATGGCCCAACCAGCTGTGACATAATCAAATCAGCTGGTCCAATCAGCTATGACTGAGGAATCACATGATCAATGAGCTGCTCCATTAGAGAGATACCACATGGTTCCTTGACTACTTAGCCTAGATGTGGATATGGATTCTTCCAGGAGCTATGAGTTCAGCCTCTGAATACATCTGAAGGGGTGGACAGAGCCAGCAGGAAGTGCTCCCCCACCCCAGACAAATGAAAAATGAAGCCATTACAAAGATTTTGCTTCAATAAGGGATGGTGACAAGTGCTGGAAGTAGAGATGGGGAACAGAAAATTGGGCTCTGTAAGGTTCAGTGAGAAAAAGAAAGCTATAGCCCCATATGAATGTCGGGGGACCCTTGATTGTTCTAATAATAAGATGGATCTCTCTGGTAGAAGGGCTTCCAACCAGGAAGACCCACAGGGTCTGTGATCTAAGACTGCAGTTATGATGTAACCTCTGGGTCCAGCTTGGAATGAGTCTAGGAAAGTTGGTTGAACTAAATGTTGCATTATCATTGCCCACCTCTGCCCACTCTGGCCACAAGCAACAGCCTTGCCCGTAACACCCATTACCTGAGCAACCACAATTTGTGCCATGGAATGGCACAAAACCTCATGACCTCTGTTGATTAGACCTGGTGGGGGCCCATGCACATGTCTGAGAGCCTATTACGTCCCAGGTGAGGCCACCCAAGTTTGTAGCCTGGGCCTTGGGGTAATGCTTCTAAAACTTTCTTCTCGCCTCTGCCTTAGAGATCCTCTCTTATTTCTCAACATTTCTCCTACCATTCCCTTTGTGTAGAACACATTTCCTCCCCTTTGTATGGGTGACCTCCCCCACAACACACACATACGTATCCTTCAGTTTTCAAATGAAATGGGGTAGCAATGACTGTAGCACCAGAAAAAACTGAGATCCAATCCCAGTCCAGCCTCTTACTCTGAGACTTAGCCAAATTATGTAACCTCACTGAGACTCAAGTTTATTCATCTATAAAATATGTATAACACCTTTGATAGGTTATTTGGAGAATTGCATTTTAAAAATGTGTAGAATTTGGCATGCTGTGTGGAATAAAGAAAGACCTCAGTGAATTATAGCTTTTGAGGACCGTGATGGTGATGATGAAGACAGACAGGATGATGACGATGGTGACATGCCACCTCTTACAGGAAGCCTTCTCTGATTTTTACAAAAATGTGTTCTCTGTGCTGTTCTAGTCCCCTGAACATCCCCCTATCATAATATCACACTGCATTGCCATCACTTACTGACTCATTTCTCTCCATTAATAGTAAATTCTTTGTAGTCAGCAACTGTGTCTTATTCATCATTGCACAGCCTGGGTTTGACATACACTGGGCATTAGATTATCTACACAAAGACTTGGCCTCCTGAAGCTTTTGTTGTCTCTCCCGTGGGCTGTTAGGAAGAGGACCAATGGAATTACTTAGACCTGTGTTTGCATCTAGCATATGCCAGATACAGGTTATGTGACCTGCGTCAAGTTACTTAACCTCTCTGAGTTTCATTTCTCCCACCTATAAACTGAAAGTTAAGAACGGATCCTACCCTATGGGATTGTCATGAACATTAAGTGATACACTGAATGTAAAGAGGCTAGCCCATCCATTCATCAAATATTTATTGAGTACCGACTATGTGAAAGGAGATATTCTAGAAGCTGGGGGAACAACACAAGGAAAATTGCTGTCCTCATGGGGCAAGGCTGACCACAAAGAAAGAAAAACCCAAATGAATGCATACTAGGTTATAAGGAAACAATATGTGGTAAGAAGATAGAGTGGGGAGGGTGCTAATTTTATAGCACTCAATAAATGTTTATCATTCTCACTAATATTCTACCCTGACACACCAACCAGGGGAAACAGAGAAGCAACCAAACCTTGGAACTCACGAGAGTTTAGGTCTACGGCTCCGTCTCCAGCAGTAGCCTGAGGCTGGTTCTGGCTCCTACACCCTTGGAGCTGGCTCTGCTGCCAAAGTCTGCCCCCTCCTAACTGGGAAAGAGCAAAAGCCCACTTTTCATGACACCTGTAGTAATCCTTGGTGGAATGTATCTGAAAAGATGCAGGAGAAATTCTTAAAATATATTTCCCTCCAACCACAATATATTCCATATGCTTGGAAACTGTTGGGAGGGAGCCTGGTGTGTTGAGTTACCTCTGGTAAATGTTTCTCTCCCACACTGGGGAAATCCTTATCAGGGGGGCTCTCCTACCTGACAGCTGGAAGGAATTTAGAAGAAAATGCAAAGTGCTGTTGCAAAGAGGAATCAAAACCGCAAGAGGACTTGAGAGCTTCTCTCAAAGTGAAAGGGTTTAAGGCTTTGGGGGCTGTTTAGCTTGAGGAAAATGCAACTTCTGGGATGGGGTATTAAGAGACCCTCCCCCACAAGAACTTGCTGTGCAACTTTGGGAAGCCCACAGATCCCCTCTGAGCCTCTGTTTCCCAATTTGTAAAATGATGGTGAGCTTTATGGTTAGAGTTCTATTAACTGCAGAAGATCTATTTATGAATGTGTGGCTTTTTCTGTGAGTTCTTCCCATGGAAGGAAATACCCTCTAAGGTAGTGGTGGGTACAGCACTGAGCAGAAATGAAAGTAACTAAAAGCCAGTCTCTGGCTGAGAAGGAAACTGTTTACATTTGTGACTTTCAACTTTAGTTGCACATTGGAAGCAGGGTTGAGGTTCCCCTGTCCAGAGATGGTGATGCCTGGGCATGAGGAAGTTTAAAAAGCTCCCCAAGGGATTCTGATGCTTAAACAAAGGTGAGTAGTTTCCAAGACCAGTCTCATGATCTTGCAAAATCAAATTATTTCCCCTTCCCTTGTGCTATGGGGCTGGCAATGAGATCTCCCTAGAGGGGTAGGTATATGACATGCTTTAGAACAGAGAGATCTAAGTTCTTGCAGAGTAGCACATGACAAGTTAATATATCTGTGCATCAGTTTCCTTATCTGTAAAATGGGGATGAACATCATAGCACCCACTTCATAGGTTCGTGGTGATTCATTGAGATGTGCATATAAAACCTCAGCACGTGTTTTGCATATGGTCAGTACACAGTGATGCTGACAATAACTAATGATGACTGACAATGACCCTCTTGGAAATGAGCTGCAGGTGACTTAGAACAGCGATTCTCACACTTAAGCATGCATTGGAATCACCAGAAGGGCTCTTTAAAACACAGACAGATAGACCCCAGCCCAGAGTTCCTGATTCACAGGCTCTGCGGTGGAGACTGATAATGTGCATTTCTGATAAGTTTCCACAGGATAGCAATGCTGCTGGACCAGGGAACCACACACTTTGGAGCATAATAGAAACTGGATTTTATGACTGGGCAAAGTCTTAGAGATCTATTCTTTGTTTTATGTTGCACTTGGAAAAATTAAAACTCAGAGAGGGGGAAGGCATTTGGTCGAGGTCTCACACCAAGTTAGTAGCAAATCTAGCACAAGGACCGGTTCTGGTCTCTACCTGTTATGAAGGCTGTTGTGGGAGAGAAAGAAGCTGGAGCCCTCCAGAGGTTGGTTTATCATGGGCGGTGATCACAGGAGCTGGGGTCTCAGCTCCATAGTCAGCCACTGCCAAACCTGATCCTAGGGAACCCACCTGCCTGAAAAGGTGACCTGTGGACACTTGTTAAATGGCACACCTATTAAATGGCACAGCCTACTGCAAACCTTGTGGCTGAAAATTAAAACAGTGAGTCTGACCAAGAAGAAAGTAGTGATAGTAGCCAGCATGGTACAAATGTGGGGACCCTGCATCCTCATACACTGCTGGAGGGAATGTCAACTGCTAGAAATTTCCTGGGGGCAGATTGACAACATGTATTTCAAAAGGGTATCACTATTTCTGCCTCAGGCTCTAACGTGGCTTGTTATGGTACTGTTAATGATCTTGTCTTTATTAAAAATTCTGATATTTTGTTTGCTATGGATATTCATATGAACTTTGACTTTTTAAAAAATAGCTCATTAAAATATTTGTCATCTTATTAGTCACCTTGATTGTTGACATTTTTGGTACCCCTGCAGATTTCGTGCCCTGGGCAAGTGCCTTCCTCCCTGAACCCTCGTCCTAACCCTGTAAAACATGACCCTGGGCATCTCACATCGTGGAACATTTCAGGAGACTGTGGTTATATGGAGCACACGTTGTGAAATCCGTATTATCATTATATATGCTTAAAGTAAGCAAAGTGCCATGAGTTGGTTTTGTATTTTAAGTATCAGAAAGGAGAGAGGAAATGAATTAACTCCTATTCAACTTGGAGTTTTGAAGCAGTATTTGTGACTATATGACATTTCAGATGGAGCCCTAAGAATATATTAGATTAAAACACATCCTTTAAGATATATTAAAATGTATTAAAATAAATCTATTAAGATATAGATATCAGATCCTTCTCAGTTATCTGATGCTGACACAATGCTGTGTGATCAAGAACCACTAAGCCTTAGAGGCCTATTGAATGACCATTGCTCATGTGTCTGGGGTGAGCAGCCTGGTGACTCTGTTAATCTTGGCTGGGATTGATCACATGACTGGGGGTGGCTGGCTGTTGGCCGGGCAACTGGGATGCCTCAGTTCTGCTCCACCTGTCCCTCACCCTCCAGCCAGCTAGCCTGGCATGTCCTCACAGCAATGGCAGAAGGGGAGAGAAGGAGAGGAAATACACAAGGCCTCTTGATGTGGAGGCTCAGTACTGACATGCTGTCACTACAGGCTGAAGCAGATCATATGGCCAGCCCAGCTTCAAGGCTGAGGAAGTAGACTCTGCCTTGTTGGTGACAGCATCTGCAAAGTCACTTGGCAAAGGGAACAAAAACCCGGGAGCATGAAGAGGGGAAGCCGTTAGTGTGTGTTATCACAGATAACAAGGTGGTTTTCACATATATTGTGCCACAAAAATCCCAAAGTAGTGTCCGAGAATTAACTATTAGTTATTAAATATTAATGGTTAATATTATTAACTAATCATTAACTAACATAATTAACTAATAATATAATAGGTGACTCTTAATACCCTTCACCTCATCAAGGATATGTAAGGGTCAGAAAAGAAGAACTAAGGAGAATATATTTATTTTTAGAGATTTATGCTAGAAGTTCGACCTCCCCTAAGGAGTAGGGTGGAGATAATATTTTTTACTCCGAGACAAGAAAATGGAACTTTAAGAAAACTACCCAAAGAATTTCATACAAGACCCCACAGTATGGGATAAATTGTGAACTCGTATCTGGCTCCCATATGAGAATTAGGAGATAAAAAACATAGATAGGTTATCTGCTTAGCCGAAACAGAAGCAGTTGCCTTGGGAAAGATCTTCACTTGCAGACTTCATTGGAGCCAAGGATGTGAGTGTGTCCTGTGAACCCACTGTGGACAATGTGTGAGAGAGCTGTTGGCTGGTGTGGGTCACCTGTAGTCAACAGGGACACGTGGAAGGGTGCACAGGTCCCAGCAGAGAGCTGCCAAAGTATTGCTTAATTCCTGGAGGCTCCTGAAGCCTTAAGCAATGAGCTAGGGTGGTGCTCTTTGAGCAGAAGTCAAAAGAGAGGGAGGTGAGGGGTTCCCAGTGATGGAACAACTCCAAAGAACTTAGGTAAGTGCCCATGGGAGGACAAGTCAGTCCAGAGAGTGTCGAGCCACCTTAAGACAGTACCAGCCAAGCGAGAAGTTCCATACTCCTCTCCTTTCTCCTCCCTGCCTGGCCTGCCACCTGCCCAAACCAAGAAGCCAAAGTTAGCTAGTTAGGGCTGAAGCGTGGAGAAAAGAGAGAGGCCAATTGGCAGGTCCTAATTGGGAGGAAAAAGAAAACATTATTTAATTTTAAAGCCAGTTTGAAAGAGGAGGATAATAATGTAGATGATGGAGGGCTGGATGTAGCAAACCACCACGGCACGTGTAGACCTATGTAACAAACCTGCACATTCTGCACATGTACCCCAGAACTTAAAGCATAATAAAAATAAATAAGAAAACTCCAACATGTATGATAATGGGAAGAGGATGAGGGCTGAAAAATTACATATTGGGTACAACGTTCACTATTGAAGTGATAAATTTACTAAAAGCCTAGACTTCACCGGTATGCAATATGCCCATGGAAGAAAACTGCACTTGTACCTCTTAAATCTAATTAAAATTTTAAAAAATCCAGTTTGAAGTTTGATAATTAGATAGGACTGTGCATCCTAAATTCTGTAATGAGATGGTGTCCGGTGACTTAAAGTGACCAGAGGATCTTTTATTATTAAGGAAGAGGTGGGAAGAGCATGAAACTGCATGGACTTTCACCTAGAAACAGTAGGAGAACTCCTCCCCCACCCAGCCACACACACATACACACTCTGAATAAATTTTACAGGGTAATGGGAAACAAAGATAAAATTGTTTTATGACCAATGGCGATGGAGATCCACGCCTTACTTGATATCCCAGTTACACTCAAAGTGAGGTAAACTTTTTACCACTTCCTCACCACATATGTGGCAGTGAAGAAGCTGAGACTTCTCTGATCTTGCTTCCTCACGTGGTGAGTTCTGAAACACTCCTTGAATAACACTTTCTGCTCCCTCCAGTGACTTCAGAAAGAACCTATTGTGAGGAGGAGATGGGATGAAAAGGAGGTAAAAGAAGATGTCACTGAAAGATGCATACAGGTAAGATCAGCCTTCCTGGGGCTCACGGTGGTCTGTGGATAATCCAATCAAGGAGAGAAAAATGGTTGAGGGGGAAAAAAACACACACACACAGTCTTTATAGCCTGAGCTGTGTTTTCCCATGTGTATGGGAAATAATAATATCTTCGTAATAGAATATCTTCTTAATACAGTAGTTAGGATTAAAGAGGTATGTGTATGTTAAGCTTCTGTGCATAGTAGGTCCTTAATTAATATTTCTTTTTACACACTCTGATTTCAATCCTAAATATCTTGAGGCCACAGTCTGAGCGTGGGGGAGTCAGATCTTTTAGGATTCATGTGGGGGTAAAAAAATTGCTCTTTTCCAAGCAAGAATGCCACTTCATGTGTCTTTTTCTTCCATTTACAGGGATCCCCCAGCTTTTGAAATAATAGAAGAAACACATGGAGCTTATGTGGAGTTTGTACTTCCCCTTAGGAAAAAAAAATATGTGGCTTTGTTTTTACAGTGTCTCATTATTTCATTAGCATTTGAAACAGAAATGTGAATAAATCAAAATTCATGAAGACGTTTGACCCCCCCTTCTTGGATGTTAAACAGAGAATGGCCTGGGCTGTGAAATCTACAGCTGTGCACACAGTTTTCTACATGCATGTACTTAAGTGCCATACGATTCTTAAAAGATAATTAATCATCGCTACCCATCATCAACCCCATAGCAAGCAACTAGTTTCTTGCATGTGCCACATTCTCTCCCAGCATTGGACCTTCATGTAGGCTATTCACTGTGCCTAAGGCACCTGTCCATCCCAAACTCCATTCTCATCCTTTCAACTTTCAAGTATGTCAGCTCAATTGTCACCACTTCTCAGAAGTTTCCCAGCACCCCTCAGATTAGGTTAAAACCATTATATGATCCCAAAACACCCAGGACATCCTCCAAAACACTTTGTATCCGTGACATCATTAAATTCATTCTGTATTCACTTCTAATCTCCATAACAACAGGAACTCTGTCCGTTTGTGCATTTATGTATCCCAGCGTGTGACAAAGTGTTTGTCCCAAATTGTTGCTTAAGTCGCATATATTTCCAGTCCCATCTGTATGAACTCACTCTAGCAAAAAATAAACTCCAAGGGTAGATCCTTGGTGGTTTCAAGCCTATAAGAAAAAGTTTCTAAAAATGAGCAGAGGGGGAATATAATTTTTACAAAGAATGTTTGACAGGTACCCTCTTAGGTTTGCATTTTCAAAAATGTTCGTTGTTCCTTTGCCTGAATAAACTTTCACTGATTCCCTGATTCCCACTGTAATACCCAAACCAGGGAAAGATCATAATTCACAGGAGTAATATTTGCAGATTAAAATAAAAACAGCCACATTCTGCAAGTAACATTGACATTTGGCAAAATGTCTCCGCCAGAAAAATATGTGAATGTCGGATGCTTTGCAGGACATGGCCAAATTCCTTTTATTCTCCCAGAAATATAACAGGGTAGTGCACATTCTGGTTTGGATGTATTCCCACTTTCTGGAGTCAGGGAAAATACAATAAAAACCTGGACGATGATCTCACGGAATCCTCAATTTGTCAGGATGCATCTCTTCTAGGTGGCTTTTTTTCAAAGCTTGAGATGCTTCCAAAATACTTATAAAAAGTAGCAGGGCTCTTCAAAGTTAGAAGACAATCACAGACCTCCAAGAAAAAGAAACAAGCATGGCTTCTTTTGCAACCTCCAGCAAGGAAGGGATGAAGGAGGGCAAGCAGGTACGAGCCATGGAGGAAAACTGGGAAGCTTAGCACACACTTATGCCTGGCACAGCACACTTTTCCATTGGAATCACATTCTACGGGAGCAAACATTCACTTTCGAACCTTATTAACTTAGCTGGTAATTAAGTCTGAAGTGTGAGCATTGGCAGATGATATTTGACATTTAGGCAGCACATAAACCATTTTCTTGTCTAAGTCTTTTTTTTTATCCTCTTTATTACGTATGTTCAAGAGAATACATTTTTCACCATGGAGAAAATTTTAAAGTATTATGTATTATCTTATGACCCCAAAACTTCTAACATTTTACGAGTTATCTTCTCTCTAGCCTTTGGATGTATGTCTCACACACACACACACACACACACACACACACACACACATATTTATACTTATTTTTACAAAAACTAGATATTGCTTCATGCACTGTTTTGCCAACTGCTTTGTTTTATTCTTTAAAAAAGCAATCAATAGACAGGTATGTTCTGAATCTGCCTTTTATGCCCTTTGTAAATTTGAAGGCATCACCTAAATAATCTGAGCTTCAGTTTTCTCACCTGTAAGATAAAGGTAACAGTAGTACCTGCCTCATTAGGTTATTTGAGGACAAACATCATACCAGAAAATGCTTAGCACATAGCGAGCCGTGTGTATGTCAGCATGTATGCCTCCGTATAATTAAGTAGTCTTCTTCCACATCATTGAAAAAATCCACATAAAATTCCATTATATAGACAGTTGAATTAACCATCTTCTTGGTCAGGCAGGGGTTCATTTAAAACATCTTCAAAGTTCGTTGACATATTCATCCTCATTTTATTCTTATATCTCTATGGAATTGGTATTAGTCATGTGAATAAGAATAGCTACTATTCTACTCTAAGGATTGACAAATGCTTTCTGTAAAGGACCAAATGGTAGATATTTTTGGCTTTTTGGGGCCATAGTGGCTCTGTCCCAATTATTCAACTCTGCCAAGGTCTTGTGAAGTCAGCCATAGACAATATATAAACAAATGTGTATGACTGTGTTCCAGTAAGGCTTTATTTACAAAAATAGGTGGCAGGCACATTTGGCCCATGAGCCATCAAGTTTGCTAATCTCTGTATACTGGATGTCAGGCAATGTTCTAAAGGAGTCACCTGGTGTATTAATCCATTTTGTGTTGCTATATGGGAATACCTGAGACTAGGTAATTTACAAAAAAAAAAAAAAATAAGTTTGATTGCCTCACAGTTCTGCAGACTGTACAGGAAGCGTCCGCTTCTGGTGGGGGCCTCGGGAAGCTTCCAATCATGGCAGAAGGCAAAGGAGGAGCCAACGTGGTGAGAGATGGAGCAACAGGAGCTGAGGAGGGGCCCTAGACTCTTTTTAACAATCAGATCCCAAACACCTTCCACTGGGTTCACCTCCAACACCGGAGGCCACATTTCAACATGAGATTTGGAGGGGACACACAGCCAAACCATATCACTTGGGTCATCTTATTTATTCTCACAGCAGTCTTAGAGCAGTAGTAGGTATGAGTATTCTTCACATTTTACAGGTGGAAATGAGAAGTAAGATGCCACCTGTTTTCCAGAACAGCAAAGCAAATAAACAGTTGGGTTAGAGCTCACACTCAAGTGCCCAACCCCCAGCTCCTGCCTTTTCCTTTTTCACTGCCTCTTCCTTTTTTACTCCACTTCCTGCCTCTCAAACCCTTTCTCCAAATGAAATCCAAGCATCAATTCTTCAGCAGCCTCAAACAACCTGCTCATATTCTTGGTTTATAAGCACAGCAGCAGTAACAGGCAAGTCCTTTGACACTCCCATTCCGGTGTGATTTTGCACATGGTTTAGCAGTGTCTCTGGGAGGGGGTGGCAGGGGCCATTGGAAGCCCTGTTTCTACATTTTTAGTCTCATCATTATCCATTCCAGCAATAAATTCCAAGTATGATCCTGCCCCAGACTCAACCATGTTGACATTTTTTGCTTTTCTGTGAAGCTCTGGTCTTAGAGATCAAAGTTAGAGGCACAGTCCCTGGGGGATCCAGCAGAGAACTTCCAGAAAGAGTCATTCACTTCTAGTAGGAACGTGCAGTGACCCCAACTCACACACGTGCCTTTATGCTCTCACTGACAGCCACTGAGCACTTCTCTGCAGCAGAGCAGGAGAAAGCCCCATGCCTTTTTAATTTATTGCCCAAAGAGGCAGGGTTAGAATGTTGGGGAGGATTTCTTGTGCGTAGCTGATCTGAGATTTTCAAAGTTCCCAGAAGGGGTCAAGCGGCAGCTACAGGACATTTTCCAAAATGCAACAACCCATGTGTTTCTGTCCTGGAAGCAAAAGAGGCACTGTCAGATGACTGCTTCTCTCTTATCAGTTTGTCTAACTGATGACTAGAAGGGACTCCAAAGTATAGATGTCACAGTTAAATCCTGTCCAAATAAGGAAAGTAGTCAGGGAACAGTAGGTCTAACTCTTAGTCTTAAAACTACTCAATTCCCTGGCCTTTTACAAGTCAGGATTAAATCTTTGGGCTAAGCATCTACGTAGGACTTCCACTTTTTTCTCTGTCTCTTAGGTTTATATATTGGTGAACATCTTCAATTTTGTTATGTGTTAATACCAAAATATCTACATGAATGCATGATGCATTTGTCTATTAAGTAATTGGGATGTTAACAGTCTGGACCAAAGGATATTCCCAAACTCATGTAATGTTTTGCAAAAAAGAAGCAAGAACAAAGATGCAAGGACTGTTTTGTGGTCAAATGAGTTGAAGAAATTCTGCATTGTCTAACCTTTTTCTTTCCTGGAAACTTGCAAACCATATTAGCATATTAAAGGCTCTGAGAAGTCCTGCAGAAAAAGATCCTGTTACCCTTTGTTTAACCCAGCATTGTCCATGGAATATGTACATGACAAATATCAACATCCCAAAAAAAGCAGTTCAGCAGCACACACTTTAGGAAATCCCATTGTAAAGTAATGTTCTCTTTGATTTGTAAAAAGAATCAGCCATCAGCAAGTCTATCATCAGAATGGACTTGCTCATTCTCAGAGGTGGAGAGAAATTACCTCATGGGTCCAATTTCCATCCTTGGTTGGTACCATCCATTCTTGGAGGCTCACGTTTGTGGGAAGCCTGGCAAGAACCTGGAGGCCCACCATGTTCAAGACCAACTGAGTCAGAGGAGAAAAGAGTTTCTTCAGTTTCAGTTTGAGCCAAAACCTCATTTATCTGGGATTGTGTTTGGATCGTTTTTTTTCCTGCAACCTCAAGTATCTGGAACCAAGCCAAAAACACAGAAGTTAGTCAGTTAGTCATATTGATAAGCATGTTGCAATCTCTTCCCAGAATCTAGAGGAAGAGGAAACTCAGAGACGTTTTCTTGCACTGCTTACTGTTGAATTTCGGTGCCTGTCACAAAAGATACACTGGGTGAATACTTGTTGAAGGAAAAGATGTTCTCCCCCAGTGTCAGCATACCTGTCTTGAAAGAAGAGACTTCGTCATGCAGAGAAGACAGAGCTCAAACATTAAGGAAAGGCAACGAAATTCAATACACTACGTCTGGGGCCAGTCAACATTGGCACAGGTTGTTTTCTACCACCAGCCACTGGGGTCCCCCAAAGGATGGAACTCAGGATAACAACTGGTATTTGCAATGAAGCCTCAAGAACACTGCAACTGTTTACAAAGGCAGGAAATATGCAGCACAGTTTAGAAAGTGTGCCTTTAAAAAGTTTGTCATCTAAGCCAAGAATGACTGTCTCAGAATTTCCAGCTCTGAGGAAGATGAAGTAACATCGGCTGAGCACTTTCTATGCATCAGACAAGTTGCCTCTAGTACACATCAGATCATTCAAAACTCTCCGTGAGACTCTGGTGAGGAATTGTTTTGCCAGAGGAAGAGTTAAGCTGCTGACACTGAGGGAAATTCACCTGCCCAAGCCACCCCGGTGAGAAAGCACAGAGCCAGAATTTAAGTTTTCATCTGTCTGACTCCTGTTAAAGCAAATTAAATATGGCCTGAAAAGGACTCTGTGCTTCCATATTTGAGTCCTTGTGGACAAACCGTAACCTAACTTAAGTAGACCAGATTGAAAACCTAACTTAGGAGTATGCACCTGAAACAAGACAGAGTCTTGGCCAATCCCAGCAGCCATACTTCAAGCACTCATATACTGCTGTATTCAAACTGTGTTCAAATAAGGCAAACGCTGAGCTGTAACCAATCCAGTTATTTCTGTACTTCACTTCTGATTTCTCTACCTTGCTTCCCTTTTATTGTCTATAAATCTTCTTGTAACACATGGCTGTGCTGGAGTCTCTCTGAATCTGCTGTGGTTCTAAGGGCTGCCCAATTCGCAAATAGTTCATTGTTCAATTGAACTGCTTTAAATTTAATTCAGCTGAAGTTATTTTTACTCCAGACTTGACTTTTTATTACCTCATGTTGCCCTGGGCCTAAAAATTTCAAATTATAAAAAGACATCTTGATGTCAAGGAAAGGCTTACAGAGTATTAGTTATCCATTGCCCCAAATAATCCCACAATTTAAAACACAAACATCTATTATGTCACAGTTTCTGTGGGTCAGGAATCTGAGTACAGTTTGGTTCTGGCTCAGGGTCCAGGGCTGTAGTTTTCTCAAGGCTCAGATAGGGGAGGATCTGCTCCTAAGGTCACTTACATGGCTGTTGGTGGGTGTCAGTCCTCTCTGGCAGTTAGCTAGAGACATCACTTTTTTGCGATATGGGCCTTATCACTGGGCAGCCCACAACATGGCAGCTGGCTTCTCCCAGAGTAAACAAGGAAGAGTGCAGGAGGAATAATGTACAAGACAGAAAGCAGCCTTTGTGTAACCTAATCTCAAACGTGACAGTATCACGTCTGCCATTTGGATTCATTAGAAAAGGCCACTAAATCGGACGCATACGTCAAGAAGACCAGGAAGTGGGAATTATTGGGGAGGGGGGACTCATCCTTAAATATTGGCTATCACATAAAGGAAACTAATTTGAAGTTAAAATCAATCCAAAGCATAAGGATTGGAAATAAACTGAATATCCAATCAAAGAAATGGGAAAAATCATTCAAGTGTATCCACAGGCTAACTCTGCAGCCACTGAAGCCATGTCTTCTAACATTTTTGAGTGACCAGGAGAAGGCCTCAGGATAGACTAAAAAATAAAACTCTTGGAGGTGGGGATATGAGGGGAGAAGGGAGAATCTGGGAGATGAAACATCAAAATATTAATTAACGGCAATTTGTATTTTCTTTGTAATTTTCTTGATGTTTCCAAATTATTGCAATGACAATGCACTACTTGAATAATAATTTTAAACCCTCTAATTACTTTTTTTAAACAATTAAGGGGAAAAAACCTGATCTTTCTTGAGTTCCACATATAATGAAATACAGAGATAAATAGTAACTTAACTTAAAAGTAATTTGAATTCAATTCTCCCACCAATGCCAGCTCAAGAAGCATATTTTTTTTCTATAGGAAGAAAAGACACAGGATGAAGTCTTCTAGCCTATGGATGAACTTGAACTGTTTTTATATTTCTTGTGATTGGATATTTAGCTTATTTCTAATCCTATCTACAGGATAAATACAGAGGACAGTTAATAGCCTCTGCTCTGTGGTGGCTCACACCTGTAACCTCAGCACTTTGGGAGGCCAAGGCAAGAGCATCACTTGAACCCAGGAGTTTGAAACCAGCCTGGGCAACATATGGAGGCCCCATCTCTACAAAAAATTTTAAAATTAGCTAGGTATGGTCCTATGTGCCTGTAGTCCTAGCTACTCAGGAGGCTGAGGGAGGAGGATTACTTGAGCCAGAGAGGTTGAGGCTGCAGTGAGCCATGATCTTGACACTGCACTCCAGCCTGGGTGGCAGAGTGAGACCCTGTCTTGAAAGAAAGAAAGAAAGAAAGAGAGAGAGAAAAAGAGAGAAAGAGAGAGAGAGAGAAAGAGAGAGAAAGAGAGAGAGAAAGAGAAAGAGAAAGAGAAAGAGAAAGAGAAAGAGAAAGAGAAAGAGAGAGAGAGAGAGAGAAGAGAGAAAGAGAGTCTCCGCTCTGGGACCAACAAATTGTATCTGGTCTCACTCTCTGAGTACCAAGCACCCTATTCCCTCTTAGTGTTAAACTACAGCAGGATTTTCAGGTCTTGCATTCACAAAGCTTCTCTGATCTCCATCCACATCTGTCTCACCCATGCCCTCTGATGAGCTAGCAAGATGGATGATATGGACAGAAAGGTGTATCTTTTGTTGCACAGAGAAGAGCATCATTAAGTCTGTGATCCCTTGATTTCCATAATCTAGCAATTAAAGGCATTTTAATTGCTCCTTTCATATATTACTATACACCTCCAGGAGGCCATAAAAATGGATCCTCTTAAAATGGACTCTCTTAAAATGGACAGTGAGTGTGAGTTACAGTGGCTGATATCATGATAGCACCTTCAGAAGCAATGACCTCAAATTGAGATCTCTTTCTGGAAACATCTTTGGAAGGAGTCAACTAGTAACTAATTACTACTGTGTGCCTGGCAATGAGGGGGGAGTTTTGAGAGAAAGGTAAGCAGTGGCAAATGTGTCCCAACCTACAAGGAGCTCACACATGGCCAGAGGACATAAGTTGGCTAGATGTTAACGAGACATGATGGGCAAGCAGACAGACAGATAGACACATGCAACAAGCATACACCATTCATTTAGACATACACACTAGAGGCCGGACGAGGTAGCTCTTGCCTGTAACCCCAGCACTTTGGGAGGCCGAGGCAGGTGGATCACTTGAGCTCAGGAGTTCCAGACCAGCCTGGCTAACATGGCAAAACCCCATCTCTACAAAAAATGCAAAAATTAGCTGGGCATGGTGGTGCATGTCTGTGGTCCCAGCTACTCGAGAGACTGAGGTGGGAGGATCATTTGAACCCAGGGAGGTCAAGGCTGCAGTGAGCCAAGATTGCACCACTGCACTCCAGCCTGGGCAACAGAGAGAGATCCTGTCTCAAAAATGAATAAATAAATAAATAAAAATCCCCAAATTGAAACAACTATACAATTTGAAATAATTCTTTTTAAAGATAGTTTCAAAGAAATTGCGACATTGTGGAGATTATGTCACAATTTGTCTTCTGTTAATCAGAGTTTATAATGATACAAGCTTTCTGGAAAGTGACTTGGCAATGATGTTCAGTAGTTTCACAACCACTCATTTTAGACTTCCATAGGAAAAAATAGCAGCAGCGAACACTGCCAAGTGTTCACAGTGACTGTCTACTGGTAGGAGAATTACAAATGGAATTTTGGTTTCAACTTTCCTTTTTTATATTTACCAAATTTAATCTACAGAAAATGATCTGATTTTACAATCTGGGGGGAAAAATGATACATGTTTGGTTAGACAGAGAAATAGCTATGCTTATAGCCATTTACTTCCGGACCCATTCTAAGGAAATAATCTAGAGTATAAAGACAATTTTATGCACAAAAATGTTTACTGCTGAGCCATTTATAGTATCAGAAAATGTAAACCTTGTATGTATCATTGCAATGGAATACTATGCATTCATTCAAAAAGACAATGTCAGACACTTTTTAATGACATGGAAAACATCTATGGTATAATGCTAAGTAAATGAAGGTACAGAATTATACAGAATTAAGTGGGAAAAATGTGTCTGTGTAGACAAAAAAAAGAAAGGCAATACTGAATAGTATTCATTGAAGTTATCTTTAGATGGTCCATTTATAATTTTCTTTTTGTTTTTCTTTGTGTTTTAGATTTTCTACAGTGAGTATAAACTTGGGGGGGAAATCTTTAATTTAGCAATTTATAAGTTACACTTTTATCTAACAGAGAGGAGACAATCTATTTGTGTGCCAGATAAAATTAATTATGCTATAGTATTATTGTGCCACCAAATATCAAATTGTGATTAGCACAAGACGAGGAGGCAGGCCAGGGATTCTTTGAAGGCTGGCTCATAGTCTTTCTGGATTAACAGAGGGTAGCACTGACATGTTTAGCAAATAAAAATATAGAACCTTGGCCAGGCATGGTGGCTCATGCCTGTAATCTCTGCACTTTGAGAGGCCTCACTGAAACCAGGAGGTAGAGGTTTCAGTGAGCTGTGATCTTGCCACCACACTCCAGCCTGGGTGATAGAGTGAGATTCCCTTGCTTCTCTCTCTCTCTCTCTCTCTCTCTCTGTGTGTATATACACACATACACACGCACACAAATATATCCTCCAGTTCAATTTGAATTTGAATTTCAGAGAAGCAGTGAATAAATTTTAACACAAATATGCTAAACATTGAATAAGTTTTTGGCATAAATATGTCTCAGGCAATGGTTGGGTATGCTTATACTAAAAAGAAGTTTGGGGTTTATTTAAAATTCAAGTTTGCCCAGGTGCAGTGGCGCACATCTGTAGTCCCAGCTGCTTGGGAGATTGAGGCAGGAGGATCTCTTGAGCCCAGAAGTTCAAAGCCAGCCTGGGCAATATAGTGAGACCCTGTTATTAACAACAACAAAAATTTAAATTTGATTGTTTATTCTGTATCTTGTTACCTGGTGACTCTAAGGGTGTGGGCACATGCCAACCATTCTGGGTAAGCGAGATCCCAGGTGGGCCCTCAGAGTGTCTCCTTAAGACTGGTTTTTATTCCTTCCTGGTTTTTATGTAACAAATGTGAATATAGGCTGGGTTTACTTAGTTGCATATGTAGCTTTACCTGGGAAAACAGGGCACCGTGATGGGGGCTGAGGTGGGAGCATGAATGTGACAAATAGGACAGGCAGTGTGTTTGGGTGACCTTGACCACCTCAGGGTCTAGTCGACCTTTCAGTACATGTTTGGGCCCCCCATCGTGTCTGGGGGATTCCACTGCTCCATTCTTCTAATGCAGTCAGAAAAGAGAGAAGGAGAGAGAGTACCAGGGGATGTCCTTCTGACCACACATGCTCGTCGTGCAGGTGCGCGCGTACACACACACACACACACACTCACACACACACTCACACACACACACTCTCACACACACAGACACACACACTCACACACACACTCACACACACACACACACACACACACACAGCCCATTTCCATCTCCACCATCATGCCTAAACCTCTGCTGTGCCTTCCACCTTGAATGTCCTGCCATCTCTTCAACCTAGGAGAATCCTTGCTCATCAAGGTGATACTGCTCTGAACTCCCAAGTCACATACGTCCAAGCACATTAAATATTACTAGCAATATCAGATGCCATTTGTTGAGCATCATCTCTGCCAGGCACTCTACTAGATGCTTATAGAATTATGTCAAATCTTCAAAAGAACCCTGCCATTGAATCCCATTCTACAGGTGAGAGAATTGAACCACAGGGATGTAAATGGAATCATTGGGTTATGAGGATTAGTTGAGATAGTATATGGAAAGCCTCAAATAATGCTTAGCATATAGTAACTACTCAGCAAATTGGGTAATAACTTTTTAAAGAGGCAGACACCTAGAGATGAAGATATAGCACAAATAGAGCAAATAAGAATAATAGTAATAACAACGGTTAAATTTATTAGGATGAGGTATAAGGCACTGTGATTAGCATTTTACAGATGTCATTCCATGTAACTGTTTACCACTACAAGTAAGTCGTGTTAGTTTTCCCATTTTACAGATGAGAAGACCAAGACCCATAGCTATTAAGGGCTGGAGCTATGATTTGTTAGGGCACGTGTAAAAGCAAGGACCAGGTCCTCAGACGGGCTTAGGAGGAAGGTTAGATGGGAGGTGGACACATGGCAAATGTCATCCACATCACAACTTTGCCTTGGTGTGTCCTGCACTCAAAAGTGGGCACTATCTCTCTAAGAAGCCAGACATCAGGTCCCCTGTGGTCACTTGGTCTGAGGCCAGGGGTACTAAATGCTAAACAATACTTCCAGGCTGACCAGAGAAGGAGGGAGGAGAGGGGGATCTCTTAGCATGGCCATCCTGGGGATCCTAGGCAAGGACATGCTCCCAGCTAGCCCATGGCCCATCTACAAAGTGAAATGGATTAGCAGCTCACTTTCAATCAGGCTGAGTTACGAGCTCAGCGATTTGTGGGACATTTACATGAACCAGAAGATGTGTTATCTGATGAAAATTGCTTAATTTAATATCTTGGCTTGACAGGCAAAGAACTGTACCTCTCTGGGAGAATCTGCCAGGGTGGATACTTTTTTAAAAGTCCCTGGACATGTTTAAGGAAAGCAACTGCTATCCTTTCCTTATCCATCAAGGAACAGACGCAGTATGTGGATCCAGCAGGCAATCTGCCATCAGATTGTGGGCCCAGGGAGGCCTCAGAATATCCGCTTTCATTGGATGACACCAAGACAGTCACACCAACCTATATCCTGGGATTTGAGTGGTCTGGTTTTAAGCTGTCAGAGAGTAAAGCACTCAGACACAGCTCTTTGGGGCTGGAAGCCTGGCTGTCGATAAATTATGATTCAGCACAGAGTCAACATTTCTTAAAGATATAAAAATAGAGACTACCATGAGCATACTATGTTTCCCTAAGCTTTTCATTCATTAGTTCAACACAAAGCTACTGAGGATTTAACACGTTTCTCAAACTTGAGCACACATCAGAATCACCGGAACGACTTGTGAAATTGCAGATTACTGGGCCCTCCAAGCAATCTAACAAGGTAGGTTTGGGTAGAGACCAAGAATGTACATTTCCAACAAGCACCACAAGGATGCTGCTGCTGGCGGTGGTGTGAGAGCCCCTGTGCCAATTCTGGTGCCAGGCACACGGCAAACAGCATCACGTGGGACCTCCTTGCCTTATACGTTCTTTACGTTCTTTTTTTTTTGAGATGGAGTCTCACTCTGTTGCCAAAACTGGAGTGCGATGATGTGATGTCAGCTCACTGCAACCTCCGCCTCCTGGGTTCAAGAGGTTCTCCTGCCTCGGACCCCCCAAATAGATGGGACTACAGGGATGTGTCACCATGCCTGGCTAATTTTTGTGTTTTTTTAGTAGACACAGGTTTTCACCACGTTGGCCAGGCTGGTCTCAAACTCCTGACCTCAGAAACGCTGGGATTACAGGCATAGCCACCATGTCTAGCCCCTCCTTGTCCCGTAAGTTCTACGTGAGACTGGCTCAAAGTCCCTATTCTGTGCCTTATAGACACCCAAAGCCCTACCCAAGGTGTCTGCAACATCAAGATGGTCATTCCTCACCTTGAATGTCAGTGTTTGTCAAAATCATTCTGTTTGTGGATCACTGAGATGCTTTTTGTACTGTCTACCCATCTATGAATTGGGCCTTCTTATTTCAAATTGAAAAAAAAACAAAACACTAAAACAAAAGCAGTCTCATAAGATTCCTGGTTATGTCAAAGATTTTTACTTAAGACTAAAGGATATCAACAGGGGTTTTATTGCAGAAATACGTTAAAATTTCAAATGAATAATAGACATCTCTGTTGTCAGAAACCTGACCACCCCAGCAGGCAGATCTATTCATAGGTCTCTCACAGCGTGTGACAGCCTCATGGCCTTTCCCACCTCCTCATCTCTCTATTTCCCCCACTGGGTCACTTCTCACTTCTACCCCAATCCACCTCTACTGGTCGCCTTGTAGAACTCCAAATTATCCACACTCCATTTTATAGAACAATGCCATTCTCTAGCTCTGCTCTCAAATTCAGCTTCAAGGTCTATTTTTGCTAATGCAAGCCTGTGTCAGTGCTGAGCAAAGTAAAGGACCTGGCTTCTAGCAGGAAGGCTGTTAGAGCTGCATCCAGCTCACCCCATTCCCCTCCTGCACGTGTATAGAGGTGAATAGTGCAGGTCAATGCCAGGTTAGCTCTGTTAGCCTAACGGGAGAGACAACACATGTCACGCAATTACACTATTCATGTGTATGTTCAAGTACTGTAACCTAAATAAATATTAAGGATTCTGGGAGAAAGGCCAGAAGACAGAAGCAACAGGTCTAGCTACAGAAACCATGGACAGGTCCCAGAGGAAGCAATGTTTAACCTGAGTTTTAAAGGATAACTGAAATTCACCACTTATATGAAGGGGAAAGGGTCATCCTGGAAGAGGGAACAGCATGAAGAGAAAGATGCATGCTCTGACAACTCTCTTTGAGGAAATCCTCACAATTTAGTTTTTCCTTCATAATTGACGTTTTTTGTAATAAGAGCAAGTTTTAGGTCCCCTCTTGCGAATAGTCCTGACAAGGGGGTCCAGACCCTTTCTTTAGAATGTGTGAGCCCTCAACAGCCATGATTAGCCTCAGCTTTGAAGTTTGACTCAAATTCCAGGATAGCAAAAGCTTTATTTACAATTCCATGACACTGACAAGCAATGATGGAGCACCTGCTGTTAAGAATTTGTGTACCCTGAGCACGTGAGAAGAGACTTGGGAGACCCCACAACCATACTGGAGGGTTCTGAAACATCATGAAAGGGAAAGGTGTCTGCGGTCTTTGTAGCCAGTGGGCGCTGCATGAAGCTGTGTGGTCTGAAACACAATGTTGCTTTACGTTGCCATCCATGTCAGGGAGAGAGACTGCATTTGGAGATGAAAAGAAGAGAAATGATAAAAATGCATATTTACTAGGATTCTTTCTGCCTAAAACAGAACCCCCACTCCCACAGGACTGTCTCATGTACTTATCCAAGAGGAGATCAAGCATTGATGAATTAAGGTGATCAAAACCAGCAAAAATTCTGACTTAATTCTCTTTATCTCTAGCCTGTCTTTGCCTCTGTTTTAGTCTCATTCTCAAGAGTGTTTATTGCTTGGATTACTCCAAAAATGTTAACTTTTTTTTTTTTTTTTTAGCAATATCAGCAGAGAAGAGGCTTCCCAATAATTCCACCGAAAGTCCCTGGTCTGACACTTTATGGTGAGAATTGGTCCAGCTCCAACTATGTAGTCATTCCAAAGCCAACCTCACAGCCAGGGGAATGCTGGGTCTCATTAGCCAAGTCTAGGACACACACCTGCCCATCCCAGGTAGATTGGAGTCAAGTTCATTGGAAACATCAAGACTAAAGGCAGGGGGCTGGAGAAGGCCACAGAGGAAAGGACGTCAGATGGGCAGAAACAACCGATATCCACCTGAGTATGTAAAATGTAAAGTTTTAAAAGAAGTGTGACACTTTGAAACCTGAACCACTAATTCCACAATGACTTATAATAGGATCACACCCATCAGAGTCCCTCTCTGCAAGGCACTTTGGGGATAGTGGTTAGAAACATAGACACTGGTCGGGTGCAGTGGCTCACGCCTGTAATCCCAGCACTTTAAGAGGCCGAGGCAAGTGGATCACAAGGTCAGGAGTTTGAGACCAGCCTGGCCAACACGGTGAAACCCCATCTCTACTAAAAATACAAAAATTAGCCAGGTGTGGTGGTGCGTGCCTGTAATCCCAGCTACTCAGGAGGCTGAGGCAGGAGAATTGCTTGAACCTGGGAGGCGGAGGTTGCAGTGAGCTGAGATCGCACCACTGCACTCCAGCCTGGGCTACAGAGTTAGACTCTGTCTCGAAAAACAAAAAAAGAAGAGAGAAAGAGAGAAAGGAAAGAAAGAAAAAGAAAGAAAGGGAGGAAGGAGAAAGGAGAGAAAGAAGGAAAGAAAGAAAGAAAAGAAGAAGGAAGGAAGGAAGGAAAGAAAGACATTGCTGTCTTCCCAGTGCCTGGAACTATGCCTGGCACATAGTAGGTGCCCATCAAATATTTCCTAGATAAACGCAAGGCTTATAAATGAAAGACAGACAGATAGACAGTGGCCTAAAAGTTCTGGATTCATCTTCCAGATGCCCCACTTAGTACCTAAGCAACCTTGGGTAAATAGGGATAATAGCAGTGTTTATATCATGAAATTTTAATAAGGATTAAATTAGTGAACTTAAGAACTTAAAAGAGTACTTGTGCTGCTTTAAATTCTACTCATTGTTATTATTAGAAATTTATATACAATTTTATGTATCTGTGAATGTGCATTTTTTTCCTGATCAAAGGACTTACAGTTTTTACCAGATTTTCCAAGGGATTTGTGATGGAAAAAGAAAATCCCTTCTTTTTCAAGACAATGCTTCCCTGATTTAAACCACCCTGATCACGTGGATGAAGAATTGTTTGCATGCTGTCGGTGGCAAGCAGGCCTCATCTATCTTACAGTTTTTGTGGGCTGATAAAATCTCAGGGTTTATTTGCAAGGCAGCCTTATAACACACATACAAGCTTTAACACAAGCCTGTAGGTGTTTCTAGGGTTGCCTGGCACACATTTCACTTCAGTCTTCTTAGGTTTGTTAGCGCAAGATTGGTGTGTTGGAAAGATCTTCCATTTCAAGGCTTAAACAGGAGACCGGCTCCAGACCTCTGAAGAAATAGCTTTGCTGGGCATCAATCACTTTGTCAGATTCCTGGGAACTGGAAGCACAAGCGCATATTTTGTGGTAGCCCACATTTGAGATCAGACTGTGTAGGCGCACAGCTAAGCAGGTCTTCAATTTCAATTAGACATGCCATGCAGATAACTTGGGGAGAGGGAGAGAGAGGAGGGTACTATTAGGTGGGCATGTGGAGGGGGTGGCTGATAGAACCACTTGGTCTCTGAAATCTCTACTGCTCTGCCCTTTGCCTTTCCATCTCTGCCTCCCCCATCTCTTCTGATTTCCTCCCACTGCCATCAGAGACACCCCCACCACCACCACACAGTGAAGGAGAGGCTGAGGGAGGGGAAGGCCCTGGATTAGAGGGGCCAAGGCAGGAAAAGTCAGGGAAGAGCAACCTGAGAGATTGCTCTATGTTATCTGCTTTCAACACAGGACCTTTTCCAAAATTATCAAAAATACTTGGCCCCTTTGGCCCGCATGGTACAATAGATTATTAGGTCCAATTTTTCACTTCCACCTAGGATTAGAATCTTACAGCTATGCCCTGTACCATGTGATTTGGGGGATCTCTGCTGTCTTCCCAGTGCCTGGAGCTATACCTAGCACATAGTAGGTGCCCATTAAATGTTTTCCAGATGAATGCAAAGCTTATAAATGAGAAGCTAGACACTCTACATATAGCATTACTTATTTAGACACACAGCTAGTACACAGAGACAAACCCAGGTTTGTCATATTTCAAAGCCCATGGTCTTCCCAATATGCCACATGGTCTCTTATTGAAGTAGATATGTTATCAGAATCTTTTTTCCCAAGCCAGGAGTGAATAAAATGGGGGACAGCAGGGAATGATCTACTGGGATACAGAAAGAAAATATGAAAACGTCTAGATTATCTCATCTTTTAAGATATCTATGTATTTCTGTATGTGCTTTACAGTACAGAAAATATAGTACTACAGTGGTGCATATACTATATATACATAAATATATACATAGTACATGCTCAAAGATTTTGTTATAATAGGGTGCATGATCAACAAAGTGTAAATATCTATCAATAATAGAATAGGTGGGGTGCTATGGTTCATGCCTGTGATCCCACCACTTTGAAAGCCTGAGGCTGGCAAATCAGTTGAGCCCAGGAGTTGGAGACCAGCCTGGGCAACATGACGAAACCCTGTCTCTACAAAAAATTAGCCAGACATGGTGGTGTGTACCTGTAGTCCTAGCTACCCAGGAAGCTGAGGTGGGAGGATGACTTGAGCTGGGAAGGCAGAGGTTGCAGCGAGCCAAGACTGTGCTACCGCCTTGCAGCCTGGGCAACAGTGAGACCCTGTCTCTAATAATAATAATAATGTATAAATTATAATCTATTCACAGAATGCAAAACTATAGAGATGAACAAATACTTTCACACCCAATAACATGGATGAATCTCAAACACAATTAATGTGAAGCAAAGAGGGCCAGACATGAAATAGTATGTGTTCCATGATTCCAGTTATATAAAATACAAAACCAGGCCAAATGAAGTTCTAGTGTTAGAAGCTGGGATATTAGTTTCCTTTGGGTAGGACAGTGGGTGTTGATGGGAAAAGGGGACCCTGGGAGGACATCTGGGGAGCTGGTAAGGTTTTATTTCTTCATCTTGGTGGTAAATATGTGTGCATGTTCACTCTGGCTTTGCCTCTGTGTATCAGTTTGGGTCCCCTGAGAAACAGACGGTGAGACTGAGTTAGGAATGCAAGAGGTTTATTGGGCAAAGCAAAGCACTCCTGAGAGATCAAGGAAAGGGAAACAGAAATGAACAGGAAAAGCCTTATAACACAGTGCAGATTGGACAAAGTCTTGGGCAACTCAATATGAAACTGTGGAGCCATTTACTCATTGGAGGAGTCCTGTATTGGGCAGAAATGGCCAGCCCCAGTACTCTACCAGGCTCGGTCATTGGCTGGAATGCTGCAGTAGCTCCTAAAGGTATGGTTGTTGGAGGTTGCAGTGGGAGGCATTGCACTCTGCAGAAGGGTAAATTCTTTCTTGCAGGGAGCTCCAAGTGGTACACCCCCATAGCTGGCACGCTTAGGGCCTTGGCTGACCTTCTGGGACTTCCAAGGCTCACTCCTAACAAGACTACGTCGTAGCCTCTGCCAGGGCCTCTTGAAATGCAGACGCTTAGAAACCTAAATTATGCAAGAGGTCTAACTACCCTGAGGCTGCCATCCCCTGAGGAAGCCAAGCTAGCCATCAGGAGGAGCATGTAAAGAAGAGAGAGAGAGACCCATCAGCAGCCCCACCTGCTCCAGACATCCTAGCCTAGACACACATCTGAAGAAGACATTTGGATTTTCCAGCCTCAATAGACACTCTGTAGAGAAGAAACAAGGAAACTAGCTGACAGCCAGAACCATGGCCCCAGACATGTGGCTCCAGGCAATCTGTCCCAGCCATTTCAGCTATTTCAGCCCCCTCTGCTGAGCCCCCCAATCATTGCAGAGCAGAGATAAACCACCTTACTCTGCCATGGCCAAATTTCTGACCTACAAAAACAACCATGAGAAAGAAAATGGTTGCTTTACTTGACTGAGCTTGAGGGATAGTCCTGTTAATGCAGCAATAAATAACAGAAACAGTTTAAAAGTTTGGAGATCATGCTAGTCTAAGCCACATGGGTATGTAATTGGAGGAAGGGATAGTGATCACTTAGCAAATCAGAACCTCTAGTGCATTTGATTTAGAAAGAGTGCACACAATTATGAATAATAGCATGGCACATTAGTTCTGCTGTTTACCAGTTATGCGGCCTTAAGCATGTGGCTTCACTTCTCTGGGCTTTGGTGAACTCATTAGTAAAATGGAAAAAATGAATGGGCTTGAATGAAACAAAGCATCTGAAGCACTTAGCATATTGCCTGGCACGCAGGAAATGTTCAACAAAATTTAGTTATTATCAGCACCATCATGACCTCAGTTTTTCCATCTGATGGAAGGAACTAATCATGCCTGTCCACCCACCTATCAGAGTAGAAAGAACCTTTGGGGTTCAGAGAAGTTCAGAAAACAGTCAACCAGCCACAGAGCCTGCACTTCCAACTCTGAAAGACAAACTCTTTCTATCCATTCCCCATTTCTGAAGGTACTGCCCCAGGTCCTGTTCAAGAGGAGAGGTTCACATGGAGCCCCAGGCCTAAGAGAGCAAAGCACAAATTGAAGAAGTTCTGGAATTTTGAGCAGGATATTCAGAAATGGCATATTTTTCCAAGCTGAGCCAGAGTCTTGGCTGGTAGAAACCTGCCTCTCAGTCTCCCCCAACCCAAGCACCCTTCAGGACCCAGTAGCACAGCCTAATCCAGAGCTGGTGTGCATGCCTCCAAGCTGGGGGTATTGATCAGAACCATATCCTTATACTACAGAGCCACAGAGCTGGGCTGGAAGGCCTCCAGGCACAAGTCCAGATCATCTGGCCCAGATCACCCTTTCTTTAATCCTGAGCAAACCCTCCAATGTGGCTTGTGGTACTTTAAGACACCCTGGAGCTCTGGCTGTGGAGATCTATGTAGGAGCTCTGGCTGTTGGGATCTATGTAGGGAAAGCAAAATAAACAAAAACAAAAAGCAAAATAACAAAACAAAAACAAACCACCACCAACAACAACAACAAAAATAAAAATCAATAAAAAGCAAGCTGGCCAAGGAAGTGGTTGTAGACACTGTACTTCATATTTCCAAACTGTTTTCTAATCCTTCTTGTTGGTCTCCTCTCTTTTGAGAAACCACAAGGTTAAATGCTATATTCAGTTATTTATTTTGTCTGGCTTTTCTGGCTTTGAGAAGATAAGTGTCTCAGTTTATCCTCCCAGCAAGAGGAAATGAGATTCAGAATATCCAGAGATCATCACATAGATTGCAAGGTGGCAATACGTCACTCTCACTCCTTGCTTCTACAATTTGTAGAGTGGGGATGGAAAAGTAGTTCCCATTGTCAGTGGTGGGCGAATAATATTATTATTATTAATTAAATACTCATGGAGCCAGGGACCAGATACTGTTCTGGGTGTTTCATGCCTGTCATCTCTCTTAATCCTCACAACAGTCTGGTGATCAAGAAACTTGTAATTCCAATGTCAGATGAGGAAACTGAAGTTCAGAAAGAAGTGACTTACCCACAGCCATCGAGCAAATAATGGGCAGAGTTTGGTTTTGAATCCAAGACTCTGGCCTCAAAGTGGCAAGTTAAACAATGCTGAAAGCTCTACCTTTTCTAGCTACAGTTTGGGCCACATATGCAGAAAAAGACTTGTTTTGATACAGGGTACAAGAGACTCATGGATAAAGTTGAATGCCAACAGGTTACTCTTTCTAGAACATGTCAATGTTAGCCTATGGTGACAGTGGAGCAGAATATTTAAAACTGGAGCCAACCTTGAATGTAGGTTGTGTAGTACCTGTGGATTCTTTGCAAACAAAGATGCATTTATCCCCCTCCCTGTATGCAGGCTCCAACGGAATGTGACTTTTCATCTCCTCCCATGAAAAGGCAGAGCCTATTTTCCAGCTCTTGAATTAGAGCTACCCTTTTGCTTGCTTTAACCAATAGAATATGGTGGAAGTGATGTAATGCCTGTTTTGAGACAAGGCCTTAAGATGCCTACAGCTTAATCTCTTCCTGTTAGAAACCTGCCCAGCCACTATGAGAACTAGCTGGCTGGAGGCAGACTGCCATGGAGCAAAGAAGCCAGCTGGGGCTCTCTAGACAAGCCAGCCCCCAGCCAATCCCTGCATCTAACAGCAAATGCATGTGAGCCCAACTGCAACTAGAAAACCACCTGGCTGAGCCCAGCACAAATTACTGACCTGCAGAATCATGAGCTCAGTATTTTGTTGTTTAAAACCTCTAAGTTAAGGTACAGTGACTGTACCTTTGAGCCATTATTTATGACATTTGTACAGACCCTCAGTCCTGCATTCAGCAGTCAGAGGATACCATTATTCTTATCACCATGGCAGGGTTCAAATGGCTGGGAGCTTTAGAACCAGATACATCTATACAAAATAACAAGACTGGCATTTATGCAATATCTGTTGTGTGCCAGGTGCTATTTTAAGAGTGCTACCTGTGTTAACTCATTTAATCCTTCTACCACTTCTCTATGGTATGCACTTATTACCAACCCTATCTTATAAATGAGAAACTGAGGAACAGAGAGGCTAAGAAACTGTCCACAGTCACGTAGCTAATAGGTGGTACAGCTGGAGGTCAAACCCAGGCAATCTGGTTCC
Organism: Ateles fusciceps; assembly: GCA_036589455.1. NCBI lineage: Eukaryota > Metazoa > Chordata > Mammalia > Primates > Atelidae > Ateles > Ateles fusciceps. Next base: position 104,345 of record JAZHEH010003103.1, read on the forward strand.
AGGGCTTGTGCTCTTAAAAGCCAAGTCACATTATGTTATTCTGAGTAAGTCTGATACTTGCTCCAACTGGCCCAACAGCTTAATAGTTACATGGGAACTTTGCAAATGAGTTAATCCCTCTGAAGCTAAATTTCCCCATCTGTACAATGGAAACAATAATAGGATCTCTCTTAATGGAGTTATTCAGAGATGAAATGAAATAATGCAAGAAAAGTACCCAGTCATGTTTAACAAATATCATAATAATAATTAGTTGCTATCCATTTGTACTACTGTTTGATTATAGAAATATCTTATTGCAAAGATAAATGATGAATTACATTATGCACAGGTGCACTGTAATTATTATTCATACTGTTGAGTCATCAAATTCCAATTCACATGGCAATTGTCCCCACAGTTTTGTTCATTCTGTTTTGACTCTGCCTGTGTCATTGATTTCTCTTGTGATCTCCAATGCTGAGTTGTTCTTGAGATGCTCCAGAAATCCACTGAGCCTATGAAGTATACTCGCATTCTTCAACAGCCTAAGGAAGCAAAAAGACAGAACTTAGCAGGACCTCAGCTTGACTTCTCCATTGCCCCACAGCCTGAGTTTCTTTAGGTCTCTCTGACTTCCCTGAAGTCCTTGGGTTCAACCATTCCTCTTCTTCAGCACCTCAGAAACAGTTTGCCTTTGCAAGACATATTTGGCCAATAATTTGCCTCTTTGTGTTCTCAAATGTTGGGGACTGAAGTGTGAACAATCTCAGAAGCTTCCATTGCAAGCCTTTAGTCAAAAGGAGGCTGGTAGACAACTTCTGGAATTCCCAGCTGAGCTCTGTGATGACTGTCTCATCAACATGAGAGTTTCTGCAAAGATGACAGCTAGTATCACCAGCCACATGGGGAGGTGTTGCTGGGCATTCTTGATGGACGGGCAGGACTTGAACAATGAGTCACGATGTATCCAACCTAGGGTAGGAGGATCAGAAGGAGTGGCAGAAAGTATGCTAAAATGTTTGCCAATTCAGCTCCAAAACCTCATCGTTCCTCTCCTGCTTTTCATCATCCCATCAGCCTAGCAGGCTTGGTAGACATGAAGATGCACCTCTAGATGCCTCTTCGAAGGAAGACTTGCTGTTCAGTGGCAGGAAAGATGGACAGCAGACCCTCCAGGGCCTTTCTCAGCTGCAGAGAGTCACCTCATGCCCTTCTTGGGTCAGCTTGCAGTAGAGACGGAACATGATAGAGAAATAAACACCCCCTCCCTTTCATAGACATGGTCCCCAGTAAACACCTTGCACCCCAAACTCTGGTTCATTGTCTAATTCCGGAAAACTCAATGGATAATACAGGCACGATTTCTTCCAATCTACAACCTATCCCAGCTTCCACCTATACTACCCAAATATGGAACCAGTATTTCTTTTTCCATTAGCATATACTCCCACCTGTTTACCTGGGAGATGAATTCCATCTTGCATGTACAATGAAGATTGCCTTTGTCATGTCTGTTATCACTTCCTTTGGTTAAGAATAGAAATACTAGCTAGTCCCTATTAACCTAGTACCTTGCACATTCTATGTAATTTCCTCTCCTTAGCAATCTTGAGCAAGTTGAGACTATCTCCATCTTACTGAGGAAGAAACTGAAGCTCAGAGAGGTGAAGTGGCTAACCCACAATGATTCAAAGGCTAGTTCTCTACTTCCAAACCTAAACCGAGTAGGTTGGCTACCCAAGTACATTTCTTCCAGAAGACATGCTAAATGGGTACTTATCAGGGTAGAACCTTGGGGAAATGTGGCCAGAGAAAAGCAGCATGCCTTAGTGGCTAACACCTCAGCATTGGTACTAGATGGCCTGAGTTTAAGTCCTGCCTTATTACAAATAAACTCTATGCTATTTGGCCTGTGATGTAACCTTTCTGTGCTTCAATCTTCTCATCTATAAAATGGGGATGGTAGTAGTTCCTATCTCTTTTTTTTTTTCTTCTTTTTTTTACTCCCTTTTTTTTCTTTTCTATATCTTTTTTTATTATTATTTATTTTTCTTTTCTTTTTGTTGATGACCATTCCAGCAGGAAGTAGTTCCTATCTCAAAGAGGTGTTGTAAAGATTAGGAACTTAGTATATGCAGAGTCCTCAAAACAATATCTGGCACATAGAAAGCTGTCAATAAATGTTGGATGCAAATATTAGGGAATGATTCTTGGAGATCAATCACTCCTGCAGTTCTCAGCTAGATGAAGACGTTATGAAAGCTGTTGTGACCATGAGTGCTGGCTGCCTGTGGCCGTCAGAATTTTTGATTGTCAGTTATAGATTTCTTTCTGTATAAAGCTAGTTGTCCTTAGTAATATTAATGGAGAAGATAAATCAGTTTTTAAGAAAGACTGATTGCTAGAGAAATCATTTCAAACATGGCATAAACATGACAGAAGTAAACTAAAATAAGTTGACCCTGAGAAATGTTAGAACCTTGGATCTCGTCCAGCCCATTACTCTATAGATGGGGAAACTGAGACCTAGAGTAGAGCTGAATTGCCGGGAGTCGCCCATGGTTATATGGCCAGATCTATGCTTGTAGGATGCTTGGGACTTGCTGACACGCACAGGTAATCAATGGATAATAAAACCAGTTACCCACAGCCCAGGACTGAGTTTACAACCCTGATGCTAATGGATCTCAGAGAGGCAAAGGGTGCTAGAAACCACTTTCCCCTCATCTCCCTGGGCTAATGGCTTTATAGAGGTCATAAACTACTGAGTATTTTATGATGAGAGTGACCTCTCTTGGCCCAAATGACTCACCACGTCTTGATTGACATGTAGGTCTCACATTCCTTAGAGCAGCGGGAACCAGCCTCCTGCTGGGCCTGTGGTCTGAACTACAAGATTCAACCTCCCCTGAGAATTTCCCAGATGTCTTTGGGAGTTGTTAGCCTTTGTTCACCCATCTTGACTCAGGCAGGAATATTTCAGACTGGCAGCTTCTACAGTGAATGCACAGCTTAGCCCAAACTCAGTTCTCAGATAATTACACCATCTCTACACAGAACAGCTTGGAAGGCTTAGTGAGTGTCATTAACCTCTTCTGGTTCTGAGGCTGTCATTCATTCACTCAGTCGTTTATTCAGCTCATTTCAATAAATGTGGTGGCCAGCCTTCAAAGCAACCCCCAATCATTTCTGCCACCTGAAATTAGCTGTGTAAGACCCTACCACACTGAATGGGGCTGACCTATGTAACTAGTAAAATATTGTGGAAATAGCAGAGCATGACTTTTGAGGCTGGGTCATAAAGCAGACTGCAGCTTCCACACTGCCCTCTCTTTGGATCACTTCTCTGGGGGAAGCCAGCTGCCGTGAAGACACTCAAGCAGCCCTGTGAAGAAATCCATGTGACAAAGAACTGAGGCCTCCTGCCAACAGCCATGTGAGTGCATCATCTTGGAAGATCCTCCAGCCACCATCAAGCCTCCAGATGAGATCACAGGCCCAACTGATATATTGACTGCAACCTCAAATCTCTGCAACTGAGAGACCCTGAAATAGAACCACAGAGCAAAGCCATTCCCAGATTTCAGAATCCCCCTCCCAGAAACTATGTGAGATAATCAATATTTATTGCTTTAAGCTGCTAACTTTGGGGCTAATTTATTATACAGCAATTGATAACTAATATAACAAGCACCCACTGCATACCAGGCCCTGAACTTGGTAGTAACAAGCAAAAAATGAACAAAGCAAATACCACCTCTGCTTCCCAGAGCTTATAGTCCAGTAGCAAATCTTGTGAAGAGGGAGAAGTTAGTCTAGAAAGGTCATTCAGAAATTGGGACCTCATATCAGTACAGTAAAAATGCAATCTTCTCTGGGAAGGAAAATTAAAAACAGTACTGTTTACTTTATATTTCTGTATTGTCTTTTTTAAAGTAATTTTTATCAAGGCATCTTCTCATGAATAATTCTCATGAGACTTTAATTGATACACCTTTTCAGAAAGGCATCTTGGCAACATATATCGAAAAAGTAATAAAAGGGCCAGGCACTGTGGCTCACACCTGTAATCCTAGCACTTTGAGACACTGGGGTGGGCAGATCACTTGAGGTCAGGAGTTCGATACCAGCCTGGCCAACATGGCAAAACTACATCTCTACTAAAAATTAGCCAGGTGTGGTGGTGCATGACTATAGTCCCAGCTGCTTGGGAGGCTGAGGCATAAGAACGGCTTGAACCCAGGAGGTAGAAGTAGCGGTGAGCCAAGACTGCACCACTGCACTCCAGCCTGGGTGACTGAGCAAGAATTTGTCTCAAAAAAAAAAAAAAAAAAGCCATAAAAGTGTACATACCCTTTTCAAAACCCAGAAATTTAATCTATTATAAAGAAATATGCAGAAATGTATGAAAAGAGGAAGATCAATGGGTGCTCACTACACTGTTATTTATGAGTGCCTGAAATTGAAAAGGGCCTAATTATTAACAATAATAAGCTGGTTAAATTTCTATTTAATCCTGGGTCTTCCATACATCGGACTCTTATATAACAATTAAACTGATGATGTAGATCTACATTTATTTTCAAAAAATACGTCCCGACATATTGCTAAGTGAGGGATTATATAACAGTATATACTTTATAGCTCTATTTTAATAAAAACATATATTTACGCATAAAATTTTTGGAAAGCTAAACCACAACATGTTAATGATGTTATGTCTAGGCAGAGAGATTAGAAATATATATATGTTTTATTTCTTTTGGCTTGCCTGTGTTTTTTAATTTTTATTTTAAAGTTATAGATTACTTTGGAAATATATAGAGTTCTAAATACATTTTAGGTGAGGCTCCCAATGTGCTTATTAATTAGGCTCATCTTTGCTGTTCTTAGGTTGCTTGTTTTTCCCTAACGCTCCAGAACAGACCAGCTCCCATGTTCTCACCTGCCTCTCCTTCCTCCCCTTCTTGACCAACTACTAGGGACTGGAGATACTCCTGGGTCCTTGAATCAAGTAGAGAATACAAAGTGCCCTCAGATAATCCTTCCACCTTTGGCAGAGAAGATCTACCTCCCCAGAGGGCCCTGGCAAACAGCTCCTACCATTGGCTTTGAAGGCAAAGTGAACAGGTGAGATCAATTCAGTGCCCATCAAGGACTCATGCAGAAAGCAAGCTGATGGCGGTCCCCACTTGGAATGATCCCTGAAGGATTTGTGGCTTCTGCAGAGAAATTTTTAAGAGACCAGAAACCAAGGTGAGTGATCAGGAATTTTATCTGATTAAAATGAAATTAGGAGGAAGAAGGCTAGACTTTTAAACTTGGCCAAGGTCCACTTCATAGCAGCGAGAGTGTAACAGGCAGATCAGTGTCCTTATTGCTTACCTCAAGCAACAGATGACCACCTGGACCGTTTCTGTCTCTTAAGTTCAATGACAAGGTCCCTTATCCCAGCTGAGATGGTCTCTGTTTCCATGACCTGTCTGATTCCAACTAACATTGCGGTAGTTATTCCCAATCCTCCACTTGTCCCTTACACCCAAACGAATTCATTCATTCATTTGCCAGTAAGAAGTTTGCAATGACACATTGAGAGGTTTGGACATTCTTTTGAAGACAAGGAAGAGCTCATTTATTCCTTCAAGGCAATTCAGTGCCTCCTGCAGGATGAGGGTGGGACAGGCCCTGCCCCAAGCACTGGGCACAGAACTGTGAACAAGACCACATGATCTTACAGCTGTGGAGTTCACCTGCTAGGCAGAAGACAGATGCTAAACAAGTAAATAAATACAGAAGATTAATTCTGATGGTGACAAGTGGAAGGAAATAGACCTGTGGCTAAGTTAGAGAATAACTAAGACCTTGGTCCAAAGTCAGAGAAGACCTCCTGGGAGAATAACATTTGAGCCAATGCCTGGATAAAGCCAGATGTTCATCAACCAGTAGCAGACTCTTTTACAACTACCCCAGTTCTGTGGAAAACTTGGGCTGGTCTAAGGACAGCCCAGGCCCAGTACACAGGGGGCTCTTTGTCCTCTGAACAACCAGCCTCTTCAGTATGTTCAGAACCCTACCCTACATCTCTAGGGCTTATGAGTGTACTGCAATGATGAAACGAGAGGTTGTTCCAATGGGAAGTTCACACTGGGAGCTGGCAAATCTCAGGGCCTCTGTGGGGTGAATGTGCAATAAGTAGCATGCTGATTGAGATGGACGAGAGACCCCAGCCAGATGCTACCAGGTAAGATAGCCAGTGTGATCCCCAACTTTCTGGAGCAGAAACTGGGAAATCTAATGCTGCTCAGATCCTACCTGCTTCCTGAAAAATGCACCTTCAGGTGGAGGTTGATCCAGCCTCTTGTCTGTCCACCTCTTTAGGTCAGATCCCTTCCCCTTGTTCCTTTATCTATTTTCCCTCTGAAACTCTCCCTATCCTTACCCCTCCCTTCCAGCCTGGATATCCTTTTTCTGGCTCAAGGGCTGAAGCCTATGCTTATTCATAATAAATACCAAATTTATTTTCTGTGACCTGAGATCCTCATTAAAGGGCATAGGATTTTGAATTTCAAAAGCTGGAGGGAGATTCTATTTTCATTTGTTTTCTGCTATCTCAACTGTTCCCTGAAACAAGGAGTGGAAAAAAAGTTTTTGGAATGGAGGGTCGGGAGTGACAAAATAGGCTGGGGGCTGAGGGTGACTGGCACAATGCAAAGAATAACAGTAGCCAGGCTTGGTGGCACACACCTGTAGTCCCAGCTCTTCTGGAGGCTGAGGCAGGCAGATTGCTAGAAGCCAGATGTTCAGGGCTGTGCTGAGCTATGATCGCACCACTGCTCCAGCCTGGGCAACAGAGTGAGACCCTAACTGAAAAAAAAATAACAAGTGCAGAGTGGTAAGTGTTTAACTAAAGGAAGTCCATAATATAGGAGGATCCCTAAAACCCCAGAGTTGTAGGCTGCTGTGAGCTATGATCACAGTGCTGCACTCCAGCCTAGGTGGCAAAGTGAAACCCTATCTCAAAAAAGCAAACAAACAAAACCCAGTAAACATCAGAACTTTTAAAAAATCACTTAATGTTTTAAAAATATTACCTCACTACAAATATTGAGCAAGTGTCTACTGGTACAGAGTTAGGGACTGGGAAGACCACAGGCCCCCGCCCTCAGGAGGTTAGTGAAAGGAAAGTGGGGAAGCAAGATGAGCAAGGAGAGCCTCCAACTGCCACAGAGATGAACAGCAGCACCTCAGTCCCTCAGTCCACACAGCAGGGAGCTCTGGAGCAGAGATCGCTGGGCAGTACTGCCCAGGCCCGTGCCTTACACAATGCACAGTTATCAGCCAGGAAAGGCCCTGGCTTTAGCCAGAAGCCAAGGTGACTGAGGAACTTGCCGCAGCCGGATCTGTGGGCTCCTGAGTTGCTCATAGCTGGGCAGAATTCTTTCTTGAAAGGAGATCTGGAACGGGGCGCGGTTGTGACTCTTTCACACCCTAACGAGGGCAATTAAATGGGCTGAAGAGGTGAGCAGAGGATGCAGTACCTGGCTCTTAGAGCTGCCTAGGAGAGCGTCCATGACCAGGAAAATCCACGGAGAGACCTGAAGGTGCAGGAGGAGTCAGAGGAGGGTCCAGCATAATGGTAGGTGTGTGAAAGTTGAAGCCAGGCCGCTCTGGAATGTGGGTTCAAGCCCACGCTCTGCCACCCACCACCTGAGGGGTGAGGACAGGTTATATCATCTCTTTGTGCTTTAGCTTCCTCTTTAATAGAAGTAGGATGATGATGAAAGTACTAATCCTACAGCTTTATTGGAAGGATTACAGAAACAGCACTAACTCCACCACTTACTGGAAGGATTACAGAAGTTAATGTTCTAGAAAGCACTTAGAAAGTTGGCTGGGCATGGTGGCTCACGCCTGTAATCCCAGCACTTTGGGAGGCCGAGGTGGGCGGATCATGAGGTCAAGAGATCGAGACCATCCTGGCCAACATGGTGAAACCCCGTCTCTACTGAAAATACAAAAAACTTAGCTGGGCGTGGTGGCACACGCCTGTAGTCCCAGCTACTCGGGAGGCCGAGGCAGGAGAATTGCTTGAACCCAGGAGATGGAAGTTGCAGTGAGCCGAGGTCACGCCACTGCACTCCAGCCTGGCGCCTGGTAACGGAATGAGACTCTGTCTCAAAAAGAACAAAAAAAAGGAAAGTGCCTGGCCAAGAAACAGCATTCATAAGTGTTAGATTCCCAGGTTAAAAAAAAAAAAAATGAAAAACAGTACTTCCAGGCAGAGAGCACAGCCTAAGTACTAACCCAGAGGAGGGGGAACAGAACAGGACAGAAGGAAACCCACATCGGTGGTACAAATCCAGCCAAATGCCCAGGTAATCTAATTCAACTCAAGCAGTATTTAATTTATTTTTTTGGGCACCCATTTTAAGGGAAATAACATTCTTTGGTCTTGTCTAACAGCCCACCAAGATGTACTCCATGATTTTCTTAAAAATCCATTCAGATCTTGCCCAGATTGACTCAAAGCTGAAAAGCAATGAATGTTGGTGCCCTTCCCACAGTCCCACATCCCTTTCTGGTTAAAGCTACTATTTAGTTCAAAACGACAGATGTTGACACAAATTCTTTCTGCCACCCACAAGAAACATTGGGTGAACTCTTACAAGCCCCTCCTTCTTGTCTCAGACTCAGATCCCCTCACTCTCTTTCTCTCTCTCTCTCTCACACACACACACACACATACATACACTCCTCTCTCTCTCTCTCTCTCTCTCTCTCTCTCTCTCTCTCCATTCCCTCCTGATCCCTTCAAGGTGGAGACTGGTCGGCCTGTCCTGGACCAGCCAGTCATCCATCAGCCTGGAGCTGCCCTGCCCTACACGTTGCGGACTCTACCGGCTCCTTCCTGCCCCTCTCGCTGGCCCATATGGAATGAGTTGCTCCGTTTTTACTCCTTATCAGAAATGGAAATATTTCCTCTGCATCTTTGTGAAGTTTTTCTGCATCTGTGCACTGGATGGATACTTAACCCTTCTCATTCCAAGGTGCTGCTCGGCCTTGGAATCCCAAGGTGGAATCCCTGGATATGGAATCCTCAGGTCACAGAAGGGTAGGGTGCAGCTGTTGAGAGGAATCCAGTTATACCACACCATGACTTTAGAGACAGTCCTTGAATTAGCTACTTCTCCATTTTATTAATCATGAACTTGCACCTCTAGAATAGAAATGGCAGCAACCAGCACATTTTGGGTGCTTGCTACAGGCAGATTGAATTCTTCCGGCAACTACGGAGATAGATGTTGGTATTATCATCCCCATTTTACAAATGAAGTTCAGACAGGTAAAGTAACTTGCCCAAGGTCACACAGCCAGTAAGTGGCAAAACTGAGGTTTCTAAGCCACAGGTAGAGTTCTCTTCCATTCACTGTAAGCCTGCAGAGGAACATAAATGACTGTGTGCTGTGATCTAGGACAGTCTTTCCATCCTCACCCACCAAATGTTACAGATACTATGAGATGGGAGGAAGCAGGGGAGCCAGGAACTTTCCCAAGGGTATGTAGCTAGTAAGTGAGAAAGCCAATATGGAAGCAGGCCCAGGAGCTCCACAGCACACCCATTTATTCCCTTTTTCTTCTTTAAGAAATGCAAGGTAGGTTGGGCATGGTGACTCAGGCCCATAACTCCAGCACTTTGGGAGGCTGAGGTGGATGGATTGCTTGAGCCCAGGACTTTGAGACTAGCTTGGGCAACGTGGTGAAACTCTGTCTCTACAGAAAATTTAAAAAATAGCCAGGTGTAATGGTGTGCATGTGTTCTTAGGTACTCAGGAAACTGAGACAGGAGGATCATCTGAGCTCGGGAAGTAGAGGCTTCAGTGAGCTATGATAGTGCCAATGCACTCCAGCCTGGGTGACAGAGCTAGACCCCATCTCAAAAAAAAAAAAAAAAAAAAAGGAAAAAAGAAATATACAGTTGAGGCTTGGTTATCCATAAAAGAGGAATGAATACAATTTTTCAGCTAAGAGCCTGGGTTCCAGAGCCAGGCAGAGCAAGGTTTGAATCCTGACGCCACCATTTACAAGCTGCATGTTCAGGGGCAAGTTGCCCCACCTTTTTAAACCTCAATTTGCTCATCTATAGAATGGGGCTAACAAAAAAATCTACGTTGAAGGATTGTGGTAAGGATTATTTGAGATTCTAAAGGCAAAATGTTCAGCACAGTATCTGGCACATCGTATTAGCCCATAATAAATAATGACAATCTTTATATTGTTATTAATAATAAATGTGGATGGCCAGACATGATGGGTCACGCCTGTAATCCCAGAATTTTGGGAGGCCAAGGCAGGTGGATTTCTTGAGCTCAGGAGTTCAAAACCAGCCTGGCCAACATGGTGAAGCCCAATCTCTACTAAAGATACTAAAATTAGCCGAGCACGATGATGGGCTCCTGTAATCCCAACTATTTGGGAGGCTGAGGCAGAAGAATCACTTGAACCCAGGAAGCGGAGGTTGCAGAGAGCTGAGATGGCATCACTGCACTCCAGCCTGGGTGACAGAGCAAGACCCTGTCTCAAAATAATAATAATAATAATAAATGTGGATTGATTTATGTCTAAAGGCAGCTGGCAAATATTTGTGGAGCAACCACTGGGTACCATGCCTCAGGCCACAAGCTTTCAGGGATGTAAAGAAGAGTCGGCTCTCAAGGAACTTTATACAGAAAAGAAGAGATGGGTAGGTGGCAAGGTCATGGGCGATTCAGTTAGAAGGCAGATCTGTGTGAAGCTTTCTCATCTTGGGTAGCGTATTGTATTATATTTATTTGTTTATGTATCTATGGATTTGGGTTCCCCTCTTCAAGCAGCTTGTAGTCCGCATGGGAACCCAACTCCATGCATCTTCACAGTGCTGTCAGTTCTTCCTCCAAAATATCACCATTGTGCATCCACTTATCTGCATTTCTATTATTAGAACTACCCTGTCTCCTGCCTGGGTGATGACAATGGGCTCCTAAGTGGTTTCCCTGATACTCCTCAGGTCCCCCTATAACCCAGAGTGATGTTAAATGTACAAATCGCATAATTTCACTCCTCCGTTATAAGGAGCCCTTGTAACCAGCATAAGGAGTTTAGATTGTTTTTTCCTCAGGCTCCTGCTGACCTTTCCAATACTATCTCTTACCTCTAAGCCCTGATCACTCTGCCCCAAGCTACTGTCTTTCTTGCCATTACTCAAAACACACCAAGTTTGTTCCTACCTCAGGGCCTTTGCACTTGCTCTTTCCTCTGCCTGAGACATGCGCCTGCCCACATCTTCCCATGAATAATTCCTCTTATCATCAATGTCTCAGCTGAAACGTCAGCTCCTTAGAGACACCTCCCCCTCACTATGATTTGTAGACTTGAATCTCCACTTAGCATTGTATCATATTTCTCTATCACATCACATGCAGTTACCTTGCACTTTTATTTTTTTTATGTGCTTATGGTCTGTCCCTACCCTAACCAGAGCATAAGTTCCATGAGGGCAAAGATCCTCTCTGTTCTGTTCATTGTTGAATCCCCTACTAGCCTACAGCCTGGCACATAGTAGAACCAGAAATATATTTGTTGAATGAAATAATAGATGAAGAGTTGAGAGCTCCTTGGAAACCGAGGTTGTATATTCTTCTCCTTAGTATACAAAGATCCTGGAACACTGCCAGGCACGCAGTAGGTGCCAAACTGATGCTTGATGAATAAATGAGTGAATGAAGATTACCATTCAAGATGCTTCACAGGCAACCCATAATCTTAAACTCCTTGAAAGGAGAACCTCTTTACATTTCATCTTTAACCAAAACCCTGCTTACTAGAGTAGATACCCAATTAATGTGCCTTGAACTGAACCAAACTGTAAGTCCAGATTCCAGAAGCTTGGAATTCATGGAAAGTGAACTTATTGGATGTGGAGGGCTCTGGGAAGGCTCCAGTACAAAGAGGTATTGATATGAGTGCTGAAAGATGGTTGTGGGCAGAGAGGGGAGCAAGGAGAGAAAGAGAGCAAATGATCCAGGTGTGGATAACAGTAAATACAGATGCTGAGTAGGCAAAATGCAAAGTATCATCCAGGCACAGTTAATAGATAATCAAGGCTAATAGGTTATTCAAGGCTGCCCTGGAGGTGTATATAGGAAGTAACAACATATTGGTTAGAATAAAGGTTGATTGCTTTTACAGATAGTGAAACTAACAGTGGTTCAGACAAAATAGAAGTTCATTTCTCCCACACATATAGATCCCATTAAGTAGCCCAGGGTCAATACAGTGGCTCTACAATCACCAAAAGGTTTCTCCAGGATTCGCTCTTCCATCTTCACCACACCTACCACCTCATGATCCAAGACAGCTGCTCAGGATCCTGCCCTTATGTCTGAGTTCCAGCCCGAGAGAGGGAAGAAAAGGACAAGTGTAGGACACATCCCTTCCCTTTAAGGGAGCAAATCGAAAATTACACAAATCACTTCTGTTCATATCCCATTAGCTAGGCTTTAGTCCCATGACCACATTTAGCTGCAAGGGAGTCTCAAGACTCTGCCACAAATAGCAATAATTTTAAAAACAAATAATAATAATAATAATAATAATAATAATAATAGCTAACATTTGTGGAGTGCTTACTCTTGTGCCAGACACAGTTCTTTTAATCCACAACAATGTTATGTGATTGATATCATCATCCCCATTCTACAGTAAAGGAAACTGAGGCTCAGAGAAGCACATGTAACTTACTGGCGGTTACACAGCTGGTAAGCAGTAAAATCAGGAGCAGATTGAGTTGGCAAAGAAGAAAAGCCCAGCTGTTTGTAACCCAAAGAGACGAAACATTATTCCCCTCAGGGCACTGGGGAGCCACTGAAGGTTTAGAGCAGAGTAAGAAAACTCCTAAAAGCAGTTCCTGGGCTCAAGGCTTCGTGTGCATGGTCTCATTTCAACTTCAGTACTATTAATATCCCCATTTTGGTGATGTCTGTTTGGTTCACAGCTGTATTCCTTGTCCTTAGAATGTTGTCTAGCCTATAGTAGATGCTCAATAAATGTTTGTGGAGTTGTTGAAAAATCATATTTGCATTTAAATTACTCTATGTGTCATTATGATTTAAAGTCTGTCTTCCCTAATAGACTGCAGATTCTACTTAGGAATTCCACTTAGAACAAAGTATGAGGCATATCTGTGCTGTATATTACTTCTTATTTCCCCAGTTCTAGCTCAGTGTCTGCAACAGAGTAAGCACTTGATAAATGCCTGTGGAAGGAGTGATCATCGTTGTCACAGGGAATGGAGAGGTTGAGAGGAACCTCTTTAAAATACTATCCAGGGACCTACCCTTTCTCAAATTGGAAAAAAATTAAAACTAAAGAACGCGACTGCCAACCACTGATGAGGCTCCCAACTGCTGGGCTCCAAACTCAATTTGGATCCTGTTCAGAACTGACAGAACACCACCGGCTGGGGCAGGGGTAACCGCAAGGATCGTGAGGTTTCTTGGGTGTCAAACAGTGTTGTGTGGACTTTGAACCCAAACAAATCAGTTTTGATGAGTTGGGTGTGAATAAGTCAGAGTCACATGAATTAAAGTCCTCCACAACGTGAAATGATTTTGAAATAAGAACTCAGCTGGAATATCCCCCATGTCCCCCAAACAAATTGTGTTTTAAACTACTTTAAGGCATGTCCCCGAGCTTACCAGAGCCTGTGGTCTGCTTGACAGCAGGTGCTTTTCAGTGAGTAGTTGGGATTGGATTTTCGGCAACTTGGAATAGTGCAGAGTACAGCTCCTTTTCATCTGAAAAAACTCTGCTATCTGACATCCCAGGGCAGGGACAATTAGGCAAACAATTTAGACTCCCAAAGCCTTAGGGGAAAAACACTTCACAACTAGACAAATCAAACTATTGAACAAGGTAGGCAAAACTCTGTGCTTGGCCAGATAAAATTTTAAAGTTTGTTTCTACCGCTGATCAGGCTGGGAAAATATTACTTCTTGATGAGAATCCTGAAATCAGTAGAGTGACCATTATCACTGATAGTCACCTGCCCACACTCGCATTATTCTAGACACAAAAAATAATTACTTGCAATAAAGTAATCCAAAAGTTCCATGCTCCTGCCTGTGTCTCCTTTTCTACTTTTCTGCCACCTACATGGAAAAATACATGGAAAATTCCACCTACATGGAAAAATAAAGAACAGCTAGAGAATCTTCATCTCGTAACTCTCCTCTCTCACGCTGCCCAGGACATACTTGCCTTTTTGCATTTCCTTGAATCCAGGAAGCTCTTTCTTGGCTTGGATTTTAGCAGCCATTGTTCCCTCTGCCACCAAGGTTTCTCCCTCCAACTTTACACAAAATCCTGAGACTACTTCTGCTCTCAACCCAAATGTCACCTCCCCAAGGAGCACTTCCCTCCACCCCTCCCCTCATCCACCAGAATGTTTTCCATCCTATCACTCATCAATATTTGTAACGAGATATGTCATTTTTATTCGTCAAACATCTCATTCTCTCATTTATCTGTAATTTCCTTGGGGAGGGGGCTTGGGTGTTTTACTCTACCCCACCCACATATCTTCCATCTAAAAAACAGACTCTGCCAGTCAGAGGGGCTGAAATTCAGAGCCTTAGAGGAAGACACAGGCTCAGCCAGCGCTAACAGAACAAGAGCTATCTATCACTTCCCCATCTGTGACAGCTTAGATGGATTAATAATACTGTTTGGCCTGGAAATAACTGGTAGACCCATCTGGCTTATGCTTTCCCTTGGCTTAGGAATTCCTGCAATGGCATGGACTGGAGTTTGCCCACCTCATTCTTCAAGCCCTGATCAAACCCCATCTCCTTTATCTTGCCTTTCCTGTTCTTCCCAGGATGAAGTGTTTGCTCCTACCTTGGATTTCCCAGAGTAAATCCTGCTATTGGCAGTAAATCCTTCATGGGCCTATAGCAACCCTTTCAGTCTTGCCTTGAGCTCTTTTTGTTTAACTTTCATTATTCATTCATCCTTTTACCGTATAACATTCACTTATTCTCTGGCCGATATGTAAAGTATAGACCGTATAAAAGAATAACAATCTTGCCTTGCTAGAGCTAATCTAGCAAGCAGTCAGTGATCTGATCTAAAACATATCTGATTCCATCTCTCTTCTACCCAAACCCTCCAATGGCTCTCAGCTGACTCGAAATAGAAATCCAGGGTCCTTACCATGATCTTCAAGCCTCTACAGGAACTGCTTCATGCCGATCTCTTGACATCGGCTCCTACCATTCTCACATTTCTTCATCCCACTCCAGGAATCCCTGCTGTTTCTCCATCATACAAAGTATGCGCTGCCTCAGGACCTTTGCACTTGCTTTTATGATAGACTCCTACTCAGCCACATGCAGTTTGTTAACTAGGCAGGAATATTTCACACTTCTGCCTATAATCTTCATCCTAACCTTGCCTATTTGGTGGGATCATGCCTTTCACTGCCTCAGACATCTGCCTGGCTCATTCACTTGATTCATTTGGATCTTTGCTCAAATTTCACCTTCTTAGAGAGACCATCCTTAGCCTTGATCACACTTGTCATACTTTACTTTTTACCCTGTTCTTCTTTTCTCTCTAGCCTCTATGACTACCAATTTCATATAGACTTATTTATTTCCTGTCTCCCCCACCATTAGAATATTCATGCTTGCTTACAGCAAGGACCATGTCTGTTTTGATCACCACTGTATCACTGGCAATAAAAACAGGGCTTGACACTTAGTGGGTGCCTAATTTATATATATGTGGAATGAATTTAAAGAGTTCTTTCAAAGGATTATTATTGAGCACCTCTGTATTGAGCATCTCTGGGTATTCAGAGATGAATAAAACACTACTTGAGGCACTGCAAAGCTTGGGGCTGGGAAGAGAAAAACAGATATGGAAACAATTAAGTGCCTACCAATGATTCAAGTATGATAGAAGATATATATGAGGCACTCTGGAGCCCTGTGGGTTAATTCTACCTTTTCTAGGGAGTTCCTAGAGGAAGGGATACTCATAGGGTTTCAACGGAGGAGTTGGAGTCACATCCCCACCAGGCAATTGAGTATGATTCTATCATAAAGCTGTATAGCAGGCACAGCCTATGTCATGAGGGTGCTGTAGGCTATCGGAGGAGTTTGGATATTGTCCTGAGCACAGTGGATTCTTGGGGTTTTAAATAGGGAGGTGCTTCTGAGTTAGTTTCTGCCTTTGTTCAGACTACTATAGCAAAATGCCATAGAGTAGGTGGCTTAAACAGCAGACATTTATTTCTCACAGTTCTGGAGGATGGAATTCTGAGATGAGGGTGCCAGTCAGGCCAGGTTCTTGGTAGAGCCCTCACCCTGGTTCACAGATAGCCATCTTCTTATTGTATTCTGACATGGTAGAGGGCAGACAGAGAGGGCCAAGCTCTCTGGTGTCTTTTTTAATAAAGCTGCCAATCCCATTCGTGAGAGGTCCTTCTTCCTGATGTAATCAACCCCCAAAGGCCCCACCTTCTATGACTATCAGATTTGGGATTGGGATTTCAACATATGAATTTGTGAGGGACACAAACATTCAGTCTATAGCAGTTCTCTTAAGTTATCCAAGAATGAGAGTGTCCTATGTGAAACTGTAAATCTAGAGGGCCTCAAACATAGGTGCTTTTTTAGTGGTCTGTGTTGATTGGGATGGCTACCAGCATCTCAATTTTCCTTTAAATAACATTTGTAGTTAAACCGATGGTTTTCCTCCAGTATCTGTTCTCTTCTCCCATATTAATAGAGCTTGATCAGAGCCCATGGCCACCTAGCTAATGTGTTTTGCAGCTTCCCATGCAACCAGGAATGGTCATGTTGACTAGGTGTTGGCCAATGGGATGTGGAGAACATCTTCCAGATGCTATTTTTGAAGAAGAGGGCCCTCGTCCTTCATTATCTTCCTTCCTGTTGGCTCGTGTACAGTGACGCCTGGAGCAGCAGGCATCCTTGAACTGAGAGATAGAAGTTAAAAGTTGAGAAGAGCAGTGCACCTACCCCAAACAGCTCTAGGACAATAGAAATGAACTGCCATCTTGTTAAGTTACATATTGTGAGCCTCTTTCTTATAGCAGTTTACGCTGTTCTCTAATACAAGCTCCTCTCCCAGTTGTTTGCCATTTTGGTGGGACTGTCAGTCAAGACAACTTGTGGTACATGGTCGACTAGTTGTTGCGTGACCCAAAATAAGCAAATGAGACCTCTCTTATAAGGAAAGAATAATGAGTATCCTGAAACACTCACAGAAAGCAGTGAAAGCTGATTCATCATCGCAAGCATATTTTAGGGATACTAGCTCTTGCTACCTAGATATTGGAAGCCTCCAGAAGCGTAATGTTTGTTTTGCTGTTCAGCTTTTCTTTCAAATCACTGGCATAACTTGTGTCCTTGAAACAAACTGTTTGAGTTAGCCTGAACTGCCAACTGATAGAATGCTTTATGGCTGCTTACTCATTTGATGCGATTCAAATTGCTTCTGTAAAGTCTAAATGTTTATTGGTCAGTGTCTAGTCTGGAAGACAGAGCCAGCCAACCAGGTGGCTCAAGAGTAAGGATTTAATGTAGGTCACTAGTTACAAAGATGTTGAAAGAGCTGAAAAGACAAATAGAACATGGGAAACACCTCAGAGATTTGCAATAGCTGAAATCTGCTACAACCCTGGGACAGGAAGGATTAAGGGAGGAGGTGGTATTACTAGAGCTCAGAAATAGGCATTACCCAGTGGGAGCTGGGGCCATGGAGGAACACAGAGGAAGCTGGAACCACGTAGGAAATACAGCCACTGCTGGAGTCTCCACCATGCCAAAAGGCGGCGTGTGAAGTATAGGAGAATGACATCCCCCACCATCCCATCCTCTAATCTGCCAGTCTTCCATGGCAGCCTTCCATTGGCTGAACCCAACCAGAAGCAAGGGACACTGGGAGTTGTAATTTGTGGCAGTCAGTCATCCACTGGAAAGGAGCAAGCTAAGGAAGAGCAGGAAGCGGATTTGAGAAAAACAGGCACAAAAGGGGTGAGAAGAGTCCCTCTCTGTAATTTGTTTCCTTTACACTCTTGTTGGCTTTCAACATGGCGGCCCAATGTGGGGAAACGAGGGTGGAGAAGAAGAAAGGCACATTGCATCATTGTATTGCCTGGTGCGATCCTACCATCCACCAGCAAGTCTGCATGTAGCCTCTTTATGGACTCCAGTCTGGACCAATGGCCTGGACACCCGCCTCCTGAATCCATAAAGTCCGTCACGTCTGCTGGTAACCAGAGTCCTGTTTTTTGCTGGGTCCCAAATAACTGGAGGTGACTCAACTCCACCCTGAGCTCTGGGCAGGGCCAGGGCAGCAGAAACCAAGCCCTTTTCCTGTCTAGGGTTTGAAGAGTTCTCTACCAGTTGCTTCTACCCTCAGAATTAAAAAATAATGTTTGTGCAGCCCAGCCCATTAGCGTGCTTCCCTGATGACACAGCCTCCTCCACCTCTTCGCTGCAGGCCTGCCTTTCCAAGTTCCAGTCAGAGCTCTTGTTAACATGCTCTCTGAAAGTCATTTTTGGACCAGAAATAAGGAAGTGGGGCCAAAGCTCACTTTGTGGAAAGATTTTATTTCCATCTGAGTCCACTTCAAGGAACAGCCAAGGATTAGTTTTGCTAGTTTTTTTAAATCTGCCCCCCACCCCCAAAAGAATCGCCAGGTCTTTCTGAAGCAGATTTATGGTATTGCTTGGCAATTATGTTTCAAGCTATGGAGACCAGAAGCCCCTTTTTGGGGGATGTCTTCAAATTGGCTGGCACTACTAAATATAGGCCAAATGAAAACCATTCATCAAGCTTGGCATGGGCAGTCTATTTCAAGCCAGGTTTTACAGAACTTGGTGCAATACTGGAGGGGTCCAGCTAATTTCCTATATGCTAGTTGAAGTTATGAACTCATCCAACTTCAAGTAGTAAGTAGAAGGAATAAGACAGATAAAGAAACTTAAAATTGAGAGGTTATCCCCCAGTCACGTTCCCAAAACCAGTGGTTCCCAGACTTTAATGTTGCACCCAGTCACCCGGGGGATTCTAATTTGGTTGGTCCAGGGTGGGGCCTGGGATTCAGCATCTCTAACCAGCTGCCAGGTGATGCTAATGCTGCTGTCAGGACCACACTTTGAATAGCTAGGACCTAGACAGTGGTGTACAAAGCAGGGTGGATAAAATGATCCTTTAGGGGTTGAGGGAAAATACCAGAATTCTATTTATTTTGTAGCTCATCCCTTTCATTTCTTCTTGTTGCATGTGGTTATAATGGATTTTTAAAAGTTTATGTTTATTTTATGTTTATGTGCAGGATGTGGAGGTTTGTTACGTAAGCCAACTTGTGCCACGGTGGTTTACTGCACCTATCAACTCATCACCTAGGTATTAAGACCAGCATGCATTAGCTATTTTTCCTGATGTTCTCCCCCACCGGCCCTCCCCTGACAAGCCCCAGTGTGTGTTGTTCCCCTCCCTGTGTCCATGTGTTCTCATTGTTCAGCTCCCACTCATGAGAACATACAGTGTTAGGTTTTCTGTTCCAGCATGTAGTTATAATGTTTATAATATATAACCCTAATGGACATGAACATATATAGGTATGTGTGCATATAAATATGTATGTAAATCCATCCTCGATTTTGTTTTATTTTTGAGATGGGGTCTTGCTATATTACCCAGGCTAGTCTCGAGCTCCTGGACTCAAGAGATTCTCCTGTCTCAGCTTCCCAAGTAGCTGGGACTATAGGTACACGTGCCACCACACCCAGCTCATTTTTTTATCCAGGTCAAAGTGAAAAATGTTTAAAGTTTGTAGGCCTCTGACCAAGCTCACAAAGAAGGTACTTCCTCAGACACTTGGAGGAAATCTATATAACATAGAAACACCTTCTCCAAATTGCTTACTAGCTTTTTCTACAACTGAGAGCTAAATAGGAACTTATCACTGAGCACCTATTATGTACCTAACACTGTGTGAGGGATTTTACCTCTTTACCTTGTGACATAAATAGTATAACACCCATTTTACAGAAAAAACTGAGGCACAGATCAGAAAAATAACTTACCTAAGTTCCTTTTATATAACCACCACTAGAGTGTCAGGCTCAAATTTGATTCAGAGAAAATACGAACAGGGGGCAAAATGTTCCAGTCCCCAAGTCAGCACTACTAAGAAGGGGTGACAAGAAGTCCTGAATTGTGATGTCTGAACATTTTTCTGTTTACATGTATTGGTCAAATTAAGTAGCCACTGTGACTATACTTTACACACCTCCAGCAGCTTCGCAGAGGCGAATTTACAAAATTTGAAAAGCAGCTATGTGTTGAAATTAGCAGACTTTCTTGTTGGTATCTCAAGCCCTGGGAGAAATTAAAGCAACCTGTCATCTGTGATCAGGACTCTGGGTTCTCCTCCTTGTCTGTTTTCTTTTAGAAATAAACTCCTCCTTTTTTCCTAGGAAATTACTGTCAGATACTAGCATCAGCATTTCATGTGCATCGTCTCCATTAACCCTCACAGAAATCACCAAAAGCTGCTATTACTGTCCCCATTTACTGGTCAGGAAACCAAAGCTTGAACAGAATAAAGGCATCCCAGGAACAGGACACACCAACACTAGTGCCAGAGCTGGCTTGAGGTGGATCTTGTTCCAAAGCTCAATTCTGAAGCCATGTGCTCTCAGTCTTTCCCGCTTGATTCTTCATCCTTCCTTAGCCCCATATGGGAGTGCTGATGTTCACTGGTTCATTACTCTGACACCCATCTGGCTTGAGAGAAGAGAAATAACCTGTCACACCTCAACCCTGCTTACCTGGGACCCAGGCGTGGAGGGACACAGGTGCCTGCCAAGGCCTCAGACACAACAGTTCCAGTGAAACACACAGGTGACGTCTCCATTGCTCTGCAGTTGACAAAGCAGGTGTTCTGGTCCCCTGGGCCTTGGCGAAGTTTTCTTTGGAATCAGTCATGGTGTGAAGTTTGGGGAAACTGTCAGAGCCAGGGTGCCTAGAGCCAAAGGGGTTATTTTTAAGTTATAAGTCAAAAAGAACCTTGAACAGAAATGTTCCCACCTGCTGCAGAATCAGGCATCCTCTGCCAAGGAGGGCTGGGAAATGTGTGGGCCTCTCAGACATGGAGAAGTGCCCGTGTGTGTGCATGTGAGTGTGTGTGCGTGTGTGTGAGTGTGAGAGACTGTGTGTAAGTGAGAGTGTGTGAGAATGTCTATAAATGCTTGAGTATATATGTATGTGGGAGTGTGTACATGTGTATGTTTCTATGAGTGTGTATATGTGAAAGTGTGTGTGAGTATGGGAGATAACTGTGTATGTATGTGAACCTGTGTGCACATGTGAGTGTGTGAACATGTGTGCATGTATATGTGGACATGTTTGGGTGTGTGTGTATGTAAGAATGTGCATGTGTGAGTAGGTTTGAGTGTGTGCATGTGACAGTGTGTGAGAGAATGTGAACATATTTGAGTGTGTAGAAATTTGTGTGTGAATGTGTGTATATTAAAGTGCATGTGGGGCCGGGTGTGGTGGCTCACGCCTGTAATCCCAGCACTTTGGGAGGCTCAGGTGGGCGGATCACGAGGCCAGGAGTTCAAGACCAGCCTGACCAACATGGTGAAACCCCGTCTCTACTAAAAACACAAAAATTAGCTGGGAGTGGTGGCCCACATCTGCAATCCCAGCTACTCAGGAGGCTGAGGAAGGAGAATTGCTTGAACCCGGGAGGCGGAGGTTGTAGTGAGCTGAGATAGTGCCACTGAACTCCAGCCTGGGTGATAGAGTGAGACTCCATCTCAGAAAAATAAAAGAAAAGAAAGTGCATGTGAGATGAATGCGTAAGTGAGCGTAAGTGAACCTGTTTGTACGTGCATGTTTGAGAGTATGTCACTGTGCGTGTGTACGCATATTTGAATGTGCATGTGTTGGGGGTTATATAAACAATTGATGGCAAAAGAGATGCCAATCACCTCTACTATTGCTCTTCACTTCACCACTTGATGCCCGCCTCTGGGAGTGTCCTAATGTATTCAGAGCTAACATGACAATTAGGGTCATGGTTATATTCATATTCAAATCAGAGACAAGACAGCATCTTGCCTAGTAACACCACATTGGAATTGGAGAACCCTGGGTTGCAATCCCAGCCCTACCACTGTCTTAGCTCTGTGACCGTGGGTAAGTCACTTGGTCTGGGAAGCTTGCTTTCCTCATCTGTAGAATAGGTTTAAGACCCACCTCACTGTCTTCTTGTGGGACTTAAACAAGAAAATGTACATAAAATGCCCTATCTGGTGCTTGGTATATAGTAAATATTCACTGCATGGTGGTTTTTACAACAATAATGAATCTGGACAGTGTTTAGTAGAAAAGTTTTTTAGGGTAGTAGGAGAAAGAAGACTAGAGACTCAAGAAAGTCTATTGAATACAGAAGCTGGGATAGAGAATGGAAGGAGAAGTCCCAGCCAGCATGAACCGGGAAACTATCAGTGGGGGATTCTCATAACATTTGTTGGCAGGAACAGGAGGCCCAGTCAAATGGGGTAACTGCAGGAATTTAAAGATGCTATTTATAAAGGTGTGGGCAGGACTAAAGAAATCAGCAAGGGTTGGAGAGGCACATCAGAGACACTGAGGAACTGGTAGTATCACTAGCTCTGAAGGAGCAAAGCAAGAGAATGTCATTGAAATTCAGAGAGAAAGAGAGAGGAGAGGTCTCCTGACAAACGCTGAGACTTTTGGTCAAGACCAAACCTAGGCAACCTGGCAGTGAAGAAACCAGGGGAACCAAAGGCCTCAACTTCACTGTTCCCTACCCCTCACATCACTTATGGTACCTCCCATTGTCTGAATCCAGTTGGGAGCCAGAGACAAGAAGTCAACTCATAGAATCTTTACAGGGCAGCCAAATGGGTGGATAAAAATGGAGAATGGATGGGAAGGGGCAAATGGAAGAAGATTCCTGGCATGTGAATCTAGTGTGTCTGTCAGGATTGCGTTACTCTACTAGTCAGAGACCTAGGACTGGAAAGACAGGGATTTGTCTTATATAAAAAGAAAAGTACAGAAGTAGGCAGGGCCACCATATTGCCTAACTCCAGGGACCTCTGTTTACAGCATAAACAGTGAATGGTGCTCCCTGAAGCTAAGAAACAAAGGCTCGCAAGCAACTCCATGACTAGTCAGTGTCACAGGTTGCCTATGTTTTTCTGCTCTGCCATCCTTAGAACTGGCTTTCATCCTCAAGGCTGCCCCATGATCACAGGTGGCTGCTAGAGCTCCAGCCATCACATTAAAAAGACGAAGGAAAGGAACAAGGGGTAAAAGCTCTCTGGAAGCTCCATCTGGTAACTTCTGCTTATATCTACCTATCTCGTTTGCCATCCCTATTGCAATGATGCTGCAAACTATAATTTCTCTTTAACTTGACATCCTACTTCCCCCAAAAAACATATATGAGACTTTAATTGAAGAAGAAAGAGAATGATTATTGACTCTCCCTCAAATAAGTACTGAATTGGGAGTCAGAAGGCTTAGGTTCTGGTCTCTACTTTTATCCTAATTGACTAGGTGATCTTGGGCAAGATACTAGTTATTCACTCATTGGCCTGTGATTAGCTTGTATGCCTCAGCTTCAGGCTGTGGGATTGAATTCAGTTCTTATCTATGTATCCATCACTTTGAAACCTAAGTTAAAACTTCACCAACTACCCCAATGCATGCTCTTCTCATTGTTCAGGGCAGCGGTACAAAGAAACAAACCAATACTATCTAAGCACATTTAAAGTTCCCACTCAGATGGGATATACAGTACATCTGTTCACATCTATTAGGCCAAGCAAGCCACAGGACCAAGACTGAAGTCAGTCGGGGAAGGAAGTATATTCCTGATTCAGTAAACCATGACAAGAGTGGTGAAGGAAGAAAGAATTATAAACAAATAATACAATCGATGACTACTCTCTTGAGGTATTGAGCATTACCTCAATTGATTCTCGTGATAATTGTTTATGATAGGAACTTTTACCCGTTGACAGGTTTTTTTAAAAAAGATGAAACCTGAAGCTCTAGGGGTTAAGCAACTTGTTGAAGGCGACAAAAGTGTCACACTTGCAATTCAAACTGTCTGAATCCTGAACCCAGCTCTTAACTTTCAGGCTAGGTGTAGCAATCTAGTCTGATTTTCATGTTCCTTAGCTTCACATTTCCTGTAGTTCTTCTGCCACATTGGCACATATTTATTTTCTGTGCAATGAAATGTTTTATGATGCTTCCGCCCAGCAGCTCACCTGTAAGCCTGCAGCATTTAGGTAAATACTTCTATTATTAATATTATATGAGCCTTATGTCTCATTTATTACAAAATCCAAGGCTGTCATCTTGGGAGCTGTGTCTCCTATAAGTAATTGCACTCAGAGATGAAACAAATAAATGTGAGTTTATGGGTACAGTGTACACCGTTGGGAGTTCACCCATAAGCTCCCAGCGCTCACCATTCCCGTGCATGCTGATGGCTTCTAGTGCAGGCATCTGCAATTCTCCCTATGAGGGCTTCTCCTGGAATCTCGCTCCCGAGGTAGACCAGCAGTTCTGGGGAGCTGACACCCCCCAGGAACAGCCCTCAGACAATGACAGACTGGGGTTGGAAGATATATACTCCATCTTTTTTATCCCTGTGGGGGGGACAACTCCAAGGCATGTTCTGCATTGTGTCTCAGAGTTCCCCAGCAGGAGTGAGCTTCAGTTTCCTCTGACAGTAACCTACTCATTAAAACATGCTGTATGAGCTTCCTTCCTTTCAAATTTCTCAACCTCCTTACTGGTGCTTACTGGAATCACCTCCAAAAGCAAAACAAAATGAAATAAAAATTTATGAGCACTCAGACACTTGTCTTGGGGTTTACTTCTGGGGAGACACTACTAAGACAAGAGGTGACTCTTATTTTATTATTAATGAAAAGTAGTTGGTATTATATACCTAGGTGGTAACTACTTGCATTCCTTTCATTTGTTTATTTCCAACAAGGTTCAACTTTTTCAAGGAGGGATCCCACAGGCTTCAATGAAGGCTTTGAATACTCTCAGAAGAAAAATGCACATTTGCATAAAATGCACCTACCCAGACTCTGTCAGCCCTAGATTGATTGATTCAGTACAGAAAGAGAGAGAGAAAGCTCAGGCAAGCACCAACTGAGGCAAGAGATCCCAGAGCTCTAACTCTGGAGAAAGCTCACAGACTACTGCTGAGCTAATAGCCTCTTCCATTTCTGGCTTAGCCAAGTTCAGGAACATCATCCTTCATAGCTCTAAAAACTAGACTAAGCAAAAGCCAGGCAAAAACTCATTGTTGGAAATTCTTCATTATGTGCCTGGGAGTGCACTCTTGGTTGTTTAGGTTGCTTATCTGCTGGCCCTGTGTTCACCTCTTCAGTTCTCTGAAGACTTCACCCTCCAAGGCGTCACTACGGACTTCAAAGGCTTCTCCACCCTTGGAAGTGACTCGTGGATGTGTAGGTGGCAGGAGGAGGGAGCCTTGAGCAGGACTCCAGCCTCTTGCCTTTTGGCAAGGAAGCGAGGGCTGCTGTGGAGGCCAGAATTAATTCCTCCTGCTAGCCAGGAGGCCAATGCATTGGGATGAGCCAAGCACGCACCCCACACCCCCACAAAGCCAGGCTTCCCTTTCCTTAGGGTACATTTTTCCAGTCCGCTTTCATTAGTCTGGCTCAACAATTTGATAGTGGGTGGAAAAAATGGGCTTTGAAAGCAGCCAGCCAAGCTTGAATTGGAATCCAGGGCTCCGTGGAGAATGACTTCACTTTTCTAGGCCTTACTGTCCTCATCTGCAAAAGAGAAAATCATTATCTCCTTTGCCAAGTTGTTTTAAGAATCAAGGAGAAAACTAAAATCATGTGTCAATGAGAACAGAGCACACAGTAGGTGCTTCATAATTGCCAACTTTGATTACTGTTATCGTTATTATTACTACCTCCAAAGGCCCTTGGCTGGTTTCCTTTGCTAACCTTAATTCTATTTGCTGCTTCCCTCTCCTTTCCTTTGCACGCTAGAGGATGTAATTCATCTTGCTCCCCCTCCCAAATCCTGCCTCGCTTGAAATATTCTCCTGGGTTTTTTCAGAGCCATGCTACCACCTGGAATTATCCCAGTGGCCTCTCTCTGAGGCACTAAGATCTTTTTTTATGAAAAAGCCACAGCAAAAACC
Organism: Ateles fusciceps; assembly: GCA_036589455.1. Lineage (NCBI taxonomy): Eukaryota > Metazoa > Chordata > Mammalia > Primates > Atelidae > Ateles > Ateles fusciceps. The sequence continues at coordinate 130,650 of JAZHEH010003103.1, forward strand.
AGTTGAAGCATTTTAGATGTGGTCTGACCACCGCCCCGTTCAGTTCACCCAGAACAATGTCCCTCTATTGAGGCTGCGTCGTAAATATCTTACTTGCTTATCCTAGGCTAGGAAGTGGTCTCCGGGGCCAAGAGATTGCTTTCTTCTCATTTATTTATGGGGAAGACTTTTAAAATCCTACTCTTTGGTCTGTAAAGTCCATTACTGACACAGACAATGGCAAAGTTTGACTAAAGCAAGATATCCATCACTCAGTGCCTCAGTTTCCTCATCTGGAAATGTGGCATGACCTCCTGTTACTAATTATGATGTCTGATAAGACTATTATTAACATAAATAACGGTATTAAGAGAAACACCAACTCTCAGTTGCTGAGGGTTTACAGTGTTGCAGACACTGTGCAAAGTGCTGTGTTTCATTCATACCTCCATGAATACAGGTCACATCATTATCATCCTCATTTCTCAGATGAGAAAACTGAGCATCAGACAGTTTACATACACATAGTCAAGACTATATGATAATAAGAGGCAGATCCAAGATTTGAATCTCGGTCAATGGGATCCCAAAGCCCAAAGCCCAGCCAACCCCAACAATCTACCACTTGGTAACCATGCTACCATAGTTAACATAGCAATTGAGAACCCGGTAAGAAAAACTCACAGAGCGTGACCAGCACCACTGGGTGAGACGGGGTTTATCCTTCCTTCTATTATTTTTATTATAAGACCAGAACACCCTAGTAACTACCAGCCCCCGCAGCCTAAACAGGCGGTAACCAGGGCTTGCTGCATGTTATTATGGTCAGCCTCACCCTAGAACTAATAACGCAGCATCTGCGCCCTTCCATGACCCTCCGTCCCTGGGAGCTATGAGCAAACTCATTCCCCTATAAAAACAGAGAAGCCAAATTGGTTCTAAAGCAGCTGTCTTTATTATCTGGAGGCAAGGAAAAGCTTACGAAAGCTTTCTTGGGATCTGAGCCTAGTTTCACTGTCCCTTTGTAGAAGACCCCGAGGGGGAGCACCTGTTGAGTTAATTCTCTTAGCCCCAGTACAGAGTGGGCACAGGCTGCCTCCCGACCTTGAACTCAGAGCTGACATGCCCCCGTGGTCCTCTGGGAAGCTCGAGGCTGGCTTCTGGAAGAATGGACAGAACCTTGAATGCCCAGCAGGAAGGGCCCTAACTGCCCCAACTAGAAGACTTTCCACTCTTCAGCAGCTGCTGATGTGGGAAGACACAGTTCTCTTTGTTCTTGGGTTGGTCAACAAAATCTCTACATTTAGTCTTCTCAGCTTGAGGCTGGGAGTTTAGTTTCTTCCTCTCCTATGATGAAGACATGGCAGGTGGGCAGTCTCACATCCAGAAGCCTCCACTAGATCTCCCCATGGGTGCCTTATTCTCAACCATCAAATCCTCACCCCTGTTGTCACCTCCACCAAGAAGCCTTCCCTGACTACTCAACCTAGAGCATCACATCTCCCTGTTTGTTTTCTTTTCACTACCAGAAACGACCTGTTTGTTTAGATATTTGATGGCTTATTGGCAGTGCTGCCCGTCCTCCCTTCCCTGGAATGCAGGCCACAGGAGGGCAGAGTCCTTATCTGTCTTGTTCACTTCCATGTTTCTAAAATCTAGAACACTTGCTCGTAAACTAGATTTGTTAAATGAATGAATTCAACAAACAAATAACCGATTGAATGAAAAGTGGAAGATGAGTACTCATTTCTATTTGGTACTTAAGGAGAGGGGAAGACTGATGAAAGCAAAGTGAAATGGACAAGACAGCAGTCCTGTGAGCTCCATGAACAGCCACCACACTTCCTCATACCCCGTCCCCGGCCCTTTTCTCTGTCCCTACTGAGTGGTTGGTGCTCCACCAGACTAAGCTCCTGGTAACATGAGGCATTTTTTTCATCTAGTTTCTTATCCCTAAAACCAGCACAGAGCTGGGTGTGAGCAGAGCAGGGCATCAGACTCTTTGGATTCAAACTCCATTGACTCATGTATGGTTTTTGACAAGTGACTTGTGCTCTCTAAAGCCCAGCTTCTTCATCAGTACTCAGAGATGATAGAACGTCCTCCTAGAATCGAGGCGAGGACTAAATGCAACTGTTGTGTATAGTCTAGGCCAAACTCAATAGTTATAATAATAGTACAATCATCACTAAATATGTTAAGGTCTTAAATGTATTATTATAGTACAAAGTGTTTTAATATGTGTAAATATTATATGCATACTTAAAATGTATTATTCTCATGTCTTAAATATATTATTATAAAATGTTTTACCATTTAAAATGTATTATTAAATGTTTTGCATGTGATATTTTTAAATGTTTGCTGCATAAAGAAATTTTTTAAATGAATGATTTTATTTCTCCCTCTTCCCCACCCCCTGCCCCTTTTCCTCTGCAAATTGAGAGCTTAGGCTCTAAAACTTAGACTATGACAGCTCCATTTCTGTTTCTATCCTTGAGCCCACATTTCTTTCCATGCAGAAAGGTCTAAGGTGAGCATTCTTATGGAGAATAGCCCAAACAAGAGCTTTGAAATCTAACAGACTAGGGTGTGAAGCCTGACTCTATCATCTATCCTTTAAGTTTCTCTTTCATTATTTGCAAAAATATACTCAAAAAATCTACCTACTTCACAGGTTCATTTTGAGGGATAAAGGTGAGAGCGTGTAAGAGAGGGGCTCAGTCCAGGTTACGTGTATTTATTGAGCACATACTCTATGCCAGTTCCACTACTAGGTACTGGGGCTAGCTCAGTACACAAGAACAGAGTTCTGGCTCTTATGGAGCCCCAGTGCAGCAAGCTGGTGTTTTTCTCTTTCTGAGAAGTGGACTCCTTACTCCCTGGAAGGCCAAGATTCTCAAGTTCCTGTCTAATTATGTGGGCTGTCTGCCTCCTCTAGCATTCTTTGTCCTCCATCCCACTCACCTTTCTCTGACGTTCTTTATCTAACTCACAGTAGCAGACATTTAAAGAATATGCAGAGCTGAGTATACAAGGCACATAAAACCAGAAAGATGCTCCCTTAGATGGTGAGCAACTGAGAGCAGGGTCAGTGCTGCAGTGGGCACCATGCTGCACCACCCAGATCCCACCTTAGAAATAAGTGTTATTCCCTCACCTGCTGGGAATGTTGCCAGCTGGCTCTTAGCTTGTAGCCTCCCTGGAATTGCCCTTGGCTAAACTGCCCCTTTCTCTCAAGGTTACATTCCCTACTTGGGGCAGCCGACATCCAATGACTGGTCCATGCTGGTCTCCTTCTTCCAAGTCAGGACAACTCAGAAGGGCAGTCCCAGTTCTAGCAGTGCCTGTGGGTCTAGCCAAGGTCTTGTAACTGCACCATTGCTCAGTCTCCCCTGCTGTCTAATCTTGCTTCCTTCTCTCTTATCTTGCACACTAATCTCTGTCTCAGAGTCAGCCTCCCAGGTGAATTGAACCTGCAACACAGTGCTACCCTCAGTGTCCGGCATGTAGTCAGCATCAATCAATATTTGTAGACTAAATGACATATTGTTTAGGATTATTGTGATGGAAAGCAACAGAAGCCTAATCCAAACATAGGAGATGAGTCACTCAAGTATCTGAAGAGCCGGAGCATGTCAGTGTCATCAGCACTATCTCTCTCTTCTCTGCTCAGCTCTGTTCTCCCCACTATTAGCTTTATTGCCAGTCCAAACTTCTTCACATGGTGACTCCTTAAGCTTCAAGTTTGCATTTACCCAGCTTTCCCCCCTTTTACTGTTTATTGTTTTAATTGACAAATAAAAATTGTACAGGCCAGGCATGGTGGATCACGCCTGTAATCTGAGCACTTTAGGAGGTGGAGGTGGGGAAGATTGCTTGAGCTCATGAGTTCAAGGCCAGTCTGAGCAACATAGTGAGCTCTATCAAAAAAATTTAAAAAGTAGCCAGGCATGGTGACATGTACCTGTGGTCCCAGCTACTCTGGAAGCTACGGTGGGAGGATTGCTTCAGCCTGGGAGGTTGAGGCTGCAGTGAGCCCTGATCATGCCACTGCACTCCAGCCTGGGCCACAGAGTCTCTAATAATAATAATAATAATAATAATAATTGTACATATTTATAATGTCCAACATGATGTTTTGAAAGTTATATACATTGTGGAATGACTAAATCAAGTTCGTTAACATACACATTACCTCCCAAATCTTTTTTGGCAGTGAAAATCTTAAAGTCTACTCTCTTAGCAATTTTCAAGAATGAAACACGTTGTTATTAACTATACTCACCATGTTGTACAATAGATTTCTCTACTCTGCTCTAAGACCTTCAGAAAGAAAGAGGACTTCTCTTTCCTAACAGTACCCAAAAAACTACCAAGGCTGAATCGCATTGGCCTGGTCACATGACCATCCCTAAGCCAATCATTATGACTGAGGAATTGACTTTCCTGATTGGCCAGACTTGAGATGCATGGGCGTCCTGGGAGCTGGAGAGCTCCACCTAAACCACAATAATGGCAGAGAATCAGTGGTTCTCCTGAGGAAAAACTAAAAATTCTGCTATAAAAGGGGAGAATAAATGTAGGGCAGTGAAAACTCCAAGGGAGCCACTACAAAGAATTTATACAAAAAATTCACCTTACAATTTTCAATCCTTCCTTTTTTACATTATTCACATTTCCCAGCACATAGATATTTTGGGAAAACTTTCAGTCTTCCCTGAAGGTACAAATGACACTATCAGCCAAGAAAATGTATAGGCATTCTATGCATCAACTGACAGAACAATCAGGAATCTTAAAAACTACCTGCAAAATACCTAGTATCTTTGCAAATGCAGCACTAATGTCATGGAGGTCTTTCTGAAATTATTCCAGAAATAATCCTCTGACACTGTTTTAGGGTTGCTCTGTCCCCATGGTACTGACTCCATAAGGTGCCATTACCTATTTTAATGTCTCTTCCACTGACCTCTGAAGCTATACATAATTGAGCTTCTCAGAGAAATATTCTCCATACAATGGAAGCTAAAAATAGACTTCTTCATGGCCTGTTCTCCAACTGGTCAATAGAAGTTTGGCCAGGATGTGCGAAAGCTGCTAAAGAAATCCTTACAAAGCCTTGTGGAGATTCTAGAACTTCTCTCTTTCACAGAGCTTGCCATGATCCCTGGGTGTGTAGTCAACGGTAACAATTGCTTATGTTCGCAAACACTTTCTTGTGCATGCCTTTTATCTGTTCTTATTATCAGGAGCAGTCATTATTGTATGTCTCATTTGTTGAGTTCATGATGTGTACCAGCCCCTGAGGTAAGCACCTTACCTATATTACCATATTCATTCCATATGGCCTCAAGAAGGAGGTATGACTTATTTTATAGATGAATAAGCTGAGACTGTCTCAGAGAAGTCAAGTGATTTGCTCAAGGCTACACAGCTAGCAGGGAGTGAAGCCAGAGCCCAAACCCAAGTGTCTGTGTGGCTTTAAGACCCTTGATGTTAAGCAATGAACTAGTATTATACTCATCCTTGCAAAGTCCTGGGAGGTAAGCCAAAAAAATCTGCTTATCCCCCATTTTATAGATGGGAACCTGAAGTATAGATTAGTCAAGGGAAATTTACAGAAAGTCACAAACATATCCTAAAGGGCATAAGGATCAGCTATGCTTCTGCAAGAGATGATTGTTATTAATTCAGAAGAGGGAAGAAGCGAGGTGCAGAGAGCAGCAAGCCTGAGAAGCACTCACTCTTCCAGAGATGTCTGGTTTCAGACATGTGCGTGAATCAAGCACTTGGCACAAAATAGACTCTGGATAGACGTGAGCTGAGGCCGAAGCCATGGACACCAGCAAGCACAGAGGACTCCTGACAGATGTGCTATTTCATGCGGGACCATTCATTCACATGATGGATGTGAGGCAGCGAGGCTGAGCCCAGGGTCCCATAGAAACCAGCATCCTTGGGGAAGCGCTTCACATGCCACAGCCCCCTCCCCACTTAGACTTGGAGCCAGCTCCCAGTACTGTCTGCGGGCTCCTCCCCTCCTTCTTCAGCAATGAGCTCCACTACGGAACTTTATCAAGTGTTTCCTGACCCTGCAGTACGTACCTAACCTTGCCTGTACTCTCCCTATTCCGCCGCCCCCGCCCCCGCAACAGCCTGTACCTTGGCTGCAATATCTCCTCCTCATAAATCACGCGACCATATTAACTGTCTCTCAATCAATCTCTTCCAGGTGTTGGCTCAGACAGTCTCTCAAGGAGAGTGTCTCTCCCCTTGAGGCTTAGGCGCTAAGAGCCTCCTCGTCTGGGAACAGTTAAAAGCCAGATAGTTTCTTTTCTTTCTAGGATTTCTTGGTTCAAACGTGAGACCCCCAGGATCCACAGACTGCAGAGAGCTTCGAAAAAATTAGGATAGGGTCAAACAGGCTCTAAGGAGCATTTATCAACAGCCAAAGGCTTGGTAAATATTGCCAATGTTTGGTATTTCCACCGGCACATATTCTGCAAAGGAAATCTAAACCTCAAAGCTGGGGCTTGAAGCTGAAAGTGTTGGGTCTTCCAAATTCAACTGTAAATACGAGTTTGTTTTAGAGAGTTGCCGTCTCACAGTGTCTGTTCCCTTTATTGGACACTTTGGTGAGTGTGACAGAGATAATGCTATGTATTCATAAAATTCCATTTCAGTCTTTTATTTCCCACAATCTTTAGTTAGTTTGAGGACATGTGACTAGGTCCCAGCCAATGGTAAACAAGCATATCCTGCCACTTCCAGGTTTGGCCATGAGATTTTCTGGACAATCATCCAAAATCTTCCCTTTCCTCGATTACCTAGGAGGTTGTGTACTCAAAATGGAAGGAGACTAGATTTCTGAATCACCGTCTGGAGGAGAACTGCCAAAGATGGCTGCCCAGTCCATGTGATGAAAGTGAGAATGTCAAGCCACTGAGTTTAGGGGTTTATTACTGCAGCATTACCTAGCCTACCCTAATACAATTAGATTCAAAAAAGCCTATCAGTTTGCAAGATATGACTGCAAACTACTTACATACCACCTTTCATAACCTATCTTCACTTGTAAATGCTGTAGCAGCTGTGATTAGTGGTATATCCACTGGCAAGGACATCAACTGTTGAGTTGATACTCAATTTGCTGTAAATCAGGTTTTCAGTTTGCCCCACTAATTAGACTTTAAATTCTATCAAGGAATCATAAAACAGTCGTTAAATATTTGGGGTCTAGAATGAAGCAGACTTGGGTTTGAATATAACTTAATCATACACACTAATGTGTGAACTTAGGCAAGGTTTAACTTTCAACTTCCTCATCTGTAGAGAACATTATTTGTAGTAGATACTGTTGCTGCATTTCTATCACAGTTGCTCTTTTCCTAGATCCCTTCTTTAGGATTGAAAGATTGACTCTCCACCAGAAAGACTGTCAGCTGACAGCCTTCAGATATCAGAAACAGCCTCATCAGCAGAAAGCTACCTCTTCCAAGGTCACAGTCCTTTCCTGGGATTGCCCACGTCCAATGATGGATTGATGGGAGGTATAAAAGCCTGATCTCCTTCTTCCTGTTCCCAGCTTGGGACAGCTCAAAAAGGCCATCCCAGATACAGAGCTTGTGGTGCAGAGTCCCTAAGATTGTCCCAATTATCTCTGCTTCTTGATTCTCACGTCTTTGTATCATCTCCTCCTCATGAGCATGAACAGGATCTGCGACTTGCTTCACTGTGACAGAACACATTGAAGGTGAGGATGTCACTGTGATTATGTCACATAAGACTATAAGGTCCAGACTTGCCAGAAGTCTCTTTCCTTTGTTGACTTTGATGAAGCAAGTGACCATGTTGGGAAGACCCATGTGGCAAAAAACCTAAATGTGGCCTCCTGCCAACAGCCACCAAGAAACTTGAGGCCCGCAGGCATACAATCTGGAAGAAACAGAATTCTTCCAACAACCACAGGAGCTTGGAATAAGATCCCTCCCCCAGCCAAGCCTCCAGTTCTGTCTGACATCCTGATTTGTGAGAGACCCTAAATCGAAGGACAAGTAAAGTTACTGCCTGGACTCCTGACCCACGAGACAGTGAGATACTAAATGTGTGCTAACTTTGGAATTTGTTACATAGAAATAGACAACTAATATAAAGCTCTCTGTGGGGTTGTCTAAAGCCTTCATTGAGACTACAGTACATGGGAAGCTGAGGCAGGCAGATCACTTGTGGTCGGAAGTTCAAGACCAGCCTGGCCAACATGGTGAAACCCCGTCTCTACTAAAAATACAAAAATTAGCTGGGCTTGGTGGTGTGTTCCTGTAGTCCCAGCTACGTGGGAGGCTGAAGCAGAAGAATCACTTGAACCCAGGAGGTGACGTTTGCAGTGAGCTGAGATTGTCCCACTGCACTGCAGCCTGGGTGACAGAGCAAGACTCTGTCTCAAAAACAAACAAACAACAAAAACTGCATCCTAGCCCCACTTCTTCCTCTGTTTACTCTTGTTGCCTTTCCTTATCTTTTACAATTGTTGATCCCAAGGGAACTTCTGTCTCAGCTCACTTTCTGCTGCTATAACAGAATACCACAGACTGGGTAATTTAAAAACAGTAGAAATTTATTTGGCTCAATTGGCTCACCTGGAGGCTGGGAATTCTAAGAGCGTGGCACTAGTGGCTGGTGAGAATGTGAGACAGAGACGTGAGACAGGAGGGAAACGGGAACACACTTATCCTTTTATCAAGAGCCCACTCCCCTGATAATGGTATTAATCTATCCACAAGGGCAAAGTCTTCATAACCTAATCACCTCTTAAAGTCCTCACCTCTTAATACTATTACAATGGAAATTACATTTCAGCATGAGTTTTGGCCAGGACATTCAAACCATAGCAATCCTGTAATAATAAATCTCTTGCACTCTAAACTCTTAGGGTCTACCTCTCGGAGAACCCATCCTGTGACACCTGTTTAATATCTACTTGTTTCCTTTTCTGTTTTGCTGATAAAACTCTGATTTTTACATTTGATTCTCCTTGAAATGACCCTATGCTTCCAGGGGAGTCAGGTCCCTGCCCATAGATCAGGGGGTGGACAGATGGATGAATTAATTAATAGATGGTTGAGTGGAGAGGAGGGTGAGAAATAAACTGATGGATGGATGGATGGATGGATGGATGGATGATGGATAGATGGATGGCTAGATGGGTAGATAGATGAATTAATGGATGGCAACACTTTCCTTTCTTTTTCTTTCCTTTTTTTTTAAATTGTACTTTAGGTTCTGGGGTACATGTGCAGAGCATGCAGGATTGTTGCATAGGTATACACATGGCAATGTAGTTTGCTGCCTCCATCCCCCCATCACCTACATCTAGCATTTCTCCCCATGTTATCCTTCCCTGACTTCCCCACCCCCTCGCTGTTCCTCCCTTGGCCCCCCAACAGACCCCAGTGTGTGATGCTCCCCCCATGTCCCTGTGTTCTTATTGTTCAACACCTACCTATGAGTGAGAACATGCAGTGTTTGATTTTCTGTTCTTGTGTCAGTTTGTTGATAATGATGGTTTCCAGATTCATCCATGTCCCTATAAAGGACACCAGCTCATCATTTTTTATGGCTGCATAGTATTCCATGGTGTATATGTGCCACATTTTCCTTGTCCAGTCTATCATCGATGGGCATTTGGGTTGGTTCCATGTCTTTGCTATTGTAAACAGTGCCGCTATGAACATATGTGTGCATGTGTCTTTATAATAGAATGATTTATAATTCTTTGGGTATATACCCAGTAATGAGATTGCTGGGTCAAATGGAATTTCTATTTTTAGGTCCTTGAGGAATCGCCACACTGTCTTCCACAATGATTGAACTAATTTACACTCCCACCAACAGTGTAAAAGTGTTCCTATTTCTCCACATCCTCTCCAGCATCTGTTGTTTCCAGATTTTTTTAATGATCACCATTCTAACTGGCGTGAGATGGTATCTCAATGTGGTTTTGATTTGCATTTCTCTAATAATCAGTGATAATGAGCATTTTTTCATATGTTTGTTGGCCTCATATATGTCTTCTTTTGAAAAGTGTCTGTTCATATCCTTTACCCACTTTTGGATGGGTTTGTTTGGTTTTTTCTTATAAATCTGTTTTAGTTCTTGTAGATTCTGGATATTAGCCCTTTGTCAGATGAGTAGATTGCAAAAATTTTTTCCCATTCTGTTGGTTGCCAGTTCACTCTAATGATGGTTTCTTTTGCTGTGCAGAAGCTCTGAGAGTTTAATTAGGTCCCGTTTGTCTATTTTGGCTTTTGTGGGTGGCAACACCTTCTTCCTTGCTGCCTGATGTCCTTACACACCGAGGTCTGATATTTCTCAAACCCTTGCCTATAGGCCTAAGCTAATGTGTGTGGTCATTTTAAGGACTTTTATTTCCTCTATGTCAATGGCAACACAAAACATGAGACTTCTCTTCCTTAATATGTCTTATGTCTCTGTAAATGGAAAGTGGAATGGGAATGCACATTTTCTTCAATGTTCCTGTTATCCATTGTCACCTTCCCAGGGAAGCCTGGGACATCCTGGGTTCCCACTGAGACCAAGGAGGCAGAAGTTCTCTCTACCAGTGACTTACTGTGTGACCTGTGCCAGCCCCTTCCCCTCTCTGAGCCTTAGTTCCCTCCTCTGTCCAATACGAGTATTGAATGAAACAGTGTCTGAACTCCCCTTTCTCCCCCGTCATGCCCTATCATTTTAGGATATGTTCATCGGCAATTAAAAGACAAATCGATATAACAGTAGTAAAATGTGCATTAAAATATCATTAACAAGAAGATTAAAATTTCCAGAGCTATTGCAGCTGCCCAAGAATTTCATCAAAGATACAAACTTTTTTTCTCTTTTTAATTTTAATTTTAGATTCAGATGGTACATGTGAAGGTTTGTTACGAGGGGTATATTGCATGATACTGGGGTGTGGGCTTCTATTGATCCCATTACCCAGACAGTGAACATAGTACCCAGCAGAAAGTTTTTTCAGCCCTTATTCCCCTCCCTCACTCTCTCCAGTGTCTATTGTTCCAAATTTTATGTCAGGTTGTACCAAGGTTTAACTACAACTTGTAAGTGAGAAGGTATTTAGTTTTCTGTTTCTGTGTTGATTCACATAGGATGATGGCCTCTAGCTCCACCCATGTGCCTGCAAAGGACATGATTTCATCCTTTTTTGTGGCTGTGTAGTATTCCATGGTGTATATGTACCATATTTTCTTTATCCAGTCCACCATTGATGAACATTTAGGTTGATTCCATGTCTTTGCTATTGAGACTAGTACATGTGCAGGCTTTTTCCAATCCTTTCTCTTCACCATATTTAACATGTTGGCTTCCAGTCTCATCCTTGTCATCTCAGGGTCATATTACAGCTGCCAGGGCACCAAATATCACACTTCAGTCTAGTGTCCAAATCAGGAAGGAAAGAGCCAAGAACAAAAAAAGTGTTTTCTTTAACAAGCAGGAAAACTCTTATTAGAAGCCCCCCCAACAGGATCCCTCTATGATATTTTTTTTTGGCTAGAACTGACTCATGAGGCCACATCTTGCTGTAAGGAAAGCTGGGAAAGCAAGTACTTGACAACAACAACAACAAAACGGGATTTCCATGGGTGTTTTGCTGCATTGATCAGTGCAAGGAAACAAGATCTGTTTGAAGGAAGGAACTGACAGTGTCTGCTAGGGAGGCTTCAAATGTGGGTATCACGTCATCCATGCTCCAGTCTATTCAGAGAGACTGAGCAGCCATGGATGAAATAATCTGAGGCCACTGTGGACACATATGAGAAAACAGGGCAGAAACAGAACTCTTGAGTACTGAGTGCCTGTGTTTGAGGAAATGGAGGCAGGGAGGAATTGGAGATGTTGATTGAATGGGAATGAGCAGAAGAGACAGGCAATCCTGACCTCTAGCTCGTCCTGCCTGGGTTCAGGGCCCTTCCTTTTGCCCCCCACGTTTTTACTTGCTGTACTGAAATCTTCCATGTTCCCCACCTACGGAGACCAGCAGGAACTTGCCACAGTGCTCCCTTGCTGAAACCCCTGACGTCGTTTTCCATATTCTGAAGAGTAGAGAGGAAATTCCTTCAGCCAGTTTCCAAGGCCTTCTGTGATCATGTCTCTGCCAACCTTACCGGCCCTCACCACCTCTGCTCTCCCAGCATTCTGTGCTCCAGCCACACTGACCTCTTCCTGTTCCTAGAATTGATTTAGCTCAGTTCCACCTCAGGGCCTTTGCATATGCTGTCCCCTCTATGTGGAGAACCACTGGCCCTTATTTTTGCTAGTTAATTCCTACTTAACTTCCTAATTGCAGCTTAAAGAATACTTCCTCAGAGCAGGCTTGACAACTTCCCTACACCATAACATAAATCAGTCATATGATAGGTGTTTATCTGAGTCTATCCCTACTTCCCCCACTTCCCATACACTTGCCTTCGGCTCCAAGAGGGCAGCAATGATGTTCATGTATCTTTCCAAAAGCATAACAGAGTGATTAAAAACAGAGGCTTTAGAGTCAAGCTGCATGGGTTTCAATCTCAGCCATGATACACACTAGCAGAGTGACCTTGAGCAAGTTTCTTAACCTCTCGTACTTTACTTTCCTCATCTTTATAAAGGTAAGAATAAAATCTACTCATAAGGTATTAAAAGCTTCGCATAGCACCTCACATTCTATGTGTTATACATGTATTTGAAATAATAATAATAATTAGTATTATTGTTACCTCCACATTCCCAATACCTAACAAATGTTGGCACACAGTAGGTGCACACACAAAAAAAACTTGTTGAATAGATAAGTGATTGTTTATTTCTCTCACTCAAGGCAAAGATAATTATACCTTTCCATTTATTTATTCCCATGATAGGAACAGGACTTGGCACATAGTAGGTCTGCAATAAATGGGGAATAACTCAATGTCTGAAAGTAGGAATGATTCCTTCCCCACCCAAGCCATGTGGACTCCCAATATTGCCATCTGCTTTGAGATTTTCCCCCTTCCTTCTAGAATCCAGGTGGGGATCTTCAGCTGCCTGGCCATGGGACAACCTCCCCTGCCCGCTTTGCACTCCCCCACCCCAGCCAGAGATGCAGAGCAGCTTTGATCATCGACAGCAGCCTTCCTACAAGAAAAAGAGAGAGAGAGAGAAATCTGGCCATTTAAGCTCCCTGAACATGACACTTATTAATAAAAGGAGCAGCTGTCAGCTCTGCTCCAATTAGTTATCCATTGTGCAGGGCAGATGTGGAGGCTTGAGGGCGGCCCCAAAGCTGGAAGATGGAGGTGGGGGGACAAGTGAGAAGTCACTGCTTTCAGATATTAAACACATGAGCAAGCCTGGGCTTGTGCTACTCAGCTGAGAAAGGCCTGGTGCCCTTAGGATTCTCCAATCTCATTGGATTTTGACAGCCTTAGCTACTACTCCCCAATCTCCTGTTTTCCTATTTTCGTTAAGTTTTTTGTCTGTTTGTTTTTGTTTCTTTGAGACAGGGTCTTGCTCTATTGTCCAGGCTTCAGTGCAGTGGTGTGATCATTCATGGCTCACTGCAGCCTAGACCTCCTGGGCTCAATCGATTCTCCTGCCTTAATCTCTCAAGTAGCTGGGACTATCGGCACATGCCACCATGTCTGGCTAATTTTTGTATTTTTTTTGCAAAGATGGGGTTTTGCTGTGTTGGCCAGGCTGGTCTTGAACTCCTGTGCTCAAGCCATCCATCTACTTCGGCCTCCCAAAGTGCTGGGATTACAGGTGTGAGCCACTGCGCCCGACCTGTCATTAAGTTTAATTATACAATTAATACATGAATATGTTCTCCTTGCTTGACCCTACAGATGAGGCCACATGGGCCCCACCCCCACCTTAGTCTCCTTATTGTCTCCCAAGAGGTAACCATTGATAGCATTTTGGAATATATGTCTCTTCCCAAAACTTATTTTATGCCTAATACTCTGTATCTCATTCAATAGATGGGTTTATTTTGCATGTGTATATATTAATATGTAAACGTTTCGGTTGGAATGTGTTGATTTGCTTTGTTTTTCTTTGTTTTTTAATAGCACTGTCTTGAACATATGGTGCTACACCTGGGTTCTTTTGTTCAATGATGCCACATAGATCCATACAGAACAACCTCATTCTTTTTTGACCAAGGCATAGCATTCCTGAAGGTAGATAAATCTTGGTTTATTCAACCCTGGCTGCGTATTAACTACCGAGGGGTGTGCATTTATGTCGCGGAGGGAGGAGTCCTTTATAACATATGGATGCCAAGGCCCCTCCCTAGCAGAGTTGAATCAGAATCCTGAGGCTCAGGCCTGGGCGTCAGTGTGCCACAATCCCACAGTGATTTTACTGTGCAGCCAGGTCAAAACTTATTCATTTAGCCAGTCCCCTATTAATGTATATTCAAACTGTTTGCAAGTCTTTGCTATTGAACAACAACAACAAAAGCTTTCTGGGCATCACTTTGTTCCTTCTTCCCTGTGTATCTGTGCTGGTATTTCTCTAGGAAAGGTTTTTGAACCTCAACACTATTGACATTTGGGGCCAGATCATTCTTTGTGGTGGGTGGCTGTCGCACATCGGAGGATTTTGAGCAGTATCCCTGGCCTCTCCCCACCCAATGCCAGATGTACACATGCACACACATCACAACCATCAAAAATGTCTCCAGACATAGCTGGGGGCGGTGGGGTGCAAAGTCACCCCTGGTTGAGAATGACTGCTCTGGGGGAGGAACCCAGAAGGGAAGTTGCTGGATTATATGGGACGTGCACTTTTTTTTTTTTTGAGACAGTGTCTTGCTCTGTTGCCCAGGCTGGAGTAGTGCAGTGGCGCAGTCTCGACTCATTGCAACCTCTGCCTTCCGGGTTCAAGCAATTATCTTGCCTCAGCCCCCCGAGTAGCTGGGATTACATGCGCCTGCCACCACACCCAGCTAATTTTTGTATTTTTAGTAGAAACAAGGTTTTGCCATGTTGGCCAAGCGGGTCTCGAACTCCTGACCTCAAGTGATCTGCCTGCCTCGGTCCCTGCAAAGTGCTGGGATTACAGGCATGAGCCACCGCACCCGACCAATGTGTACCTTTTTTTTTTTTAGTAGACAATACTTCAAAATGCCTAAGCTCTTTCACGATCCCTGGTTTTCTAAGAATATAATCTTTCCATCTCTTTATCCCTGTAAGTTTGGATTTAGAATTTGGGGTAAAACCCTAAGCATGTATCTCCACTTCCCCACTACCTCCTGCAGCCCCCAAACCCAAGAATGCCTTCACGCTTTGGGATAGACTTCTAGAATCTAGAATATGAGCCTTGAGGTATGGGGTGGTAGAAAAGACTATCAAATAAGAATGAGAAAAAATTTTCTTTCCTTTCTTTTCTCCCTCCCTCAATTCCTTTCTTCCTCCCTTCCTTTCTTCCTCCCTTTCTTTCTTCCTCCCATCCTTCCTTCTCTCCCTCCCTCACTTACTTACTTTCTTTCTTTTTCTTTCTTTTCTTTCTTTCTTCTTCTTTCTTTTCTTTCTTTCTTCTTTGTTTCTCTTTCTTTCTTTCCTTCTTTCTTTCTTTCCTCTCTCTCACTCTCTCTCTGTCTCTTTCTTTCTTCCAGGGTAATTCCAGCTGAAGGGGAGGGGGTGGATACTTCCCTCTTCCTGCCCCCACCTCGAATTTCCAGAATCTACTCTCAGTCTCGTTAAGGTTAAGTCTCTGTCCTGGTTGTTCTGAGTTTTATACTTAATGAGAAAGAGCAGACAAGAGGAAGACAAGTTCAGCTGTACTGAGAGACAGAAAGAGGCTTCCCAGGAACTCTGTGTGTGTTTGTGTGCACGTGTGTGCATGTGTGAAAAGAAAATCAAATTCACAGCCTGGGGGAAGGAAGAGGAGGGGGGGAGAAGCAACAGGGCCCAGCCAGTCGTGTCTCTTCAAGCAAGATAAGCCCCGGCCCATCCATCTCTCCTGACACTATCGGCCTGTTGTCTAAAGTACTTACAGTTCTCTCCTGTGAGGAGGAGGCCTGACTTGGGGATGCTGGGGGAGGGGAGGAAGTGGGGTCTCCCGGACAGGGCACCCTGGCTGGCCCACTTCCCCAAAGAGCAGGGGACGCCTTGCAGACTGAGGAGATCACCCTTCCCCCTCCTCCACCCTAGGTATGGCCTGTTTTTAGCTCAGCCCTGAGTGCTGGAAAGATGGGCTGGTGCTGGCTTCCTACATAGGGCCCCATTCCCAAGGGGCGTGGAACCACTTGAAACTGCAACTTGTCTTTCTCAAGTGGTGGCGAGAGAGTGTGAGCCCCCGGGAGAGAGAGAGTGAACAGAAGGGAAAGGCCAAACCAACCTCAGCGCTCCTGTGTTTAAAGGGTCCTTTAAAAATTCACTGTGGTTCTTGTATCCATACACCAGTCATCTGCATTGGGTATTTCCAATCACCATGGCATGTGTATACCTATGTGACAATCCTGCACTGTCTGCACATGTACCCCAGAACCTAAAGTATAATAACAAAAAAAAATCATTGTAGTTCTTACAATGCTATGAAATAGATATGATTATCCTTTAAAAATCCTTTATCCGATGAAGTAGGTATGACTGTTCTCTCCCTTTCTCGGAGATAAGGACACTGAGACCCAGAGAAGTTAAATATCTTGACTGGGGTCACAGAGCTAATCAGAGGCATTGGGTAGGATTAGGACTTGGACTTCCCTAAATTCCAAAACTGGTGGGGCGACGTGGCTCACGCCTGTAATCCCAGCACTCTGGGAGGCTGAGACAGGCTGATCACCTGAGGTCAGGAGTTCGAGACCAGCCTGACCAACATGGAGAAACTCATCTCTATTAAAAATACAAAATTAGCTGGGCATGTTGGTGCATGCCTGTAATCCCAGCTACTCAGGAAGCTGAGGCAGGAGAATGGCTTGAACCCAGGAAGCAGACGTTATGGTGAACTGAGATTGCACCATAGACTGGGCAACAAGAGTGAAACTCCATCTCAAAAAGAAATAATAATAATACTAATAAACCCATCTCTACTAAAAATAGAAAAAAATAGCTGGGCATGGTGGCAGGCCCCTATAATCCCAGCTACTTGGGAGGCTGAGGTAGGAGAATTGCTTGAACCTGGGAGGCAGAGGTTGCAGTGAGTCGAGATCGCGCCATTGTACCACTCCAGCCTGGGCGACAGAGCAATTCTGCCCCAGAAAATAAGAAGAAGAAAAATAAAATACATTCCAAAGCTGACATCTGGACTCTAACCAAGATATTTCTTGCAACTCCTCTGTGATAAGAAATCATGTCGTGAATGTGAATGATTGTCTGAATTGATGTTTATAAAGATTATTGGCTTAACCAAACTTTAGTCAGGTTTCTGAACCTTTTCATAGGTCCATCTGTGTACTTCCTTGTAAAATCTATCTTTAGCAAGAGCCCTGCTAAGTCAGGTTAGCCAGAATCTCCATTCTCCATATCTGATCCCTCTCCATATCTGATCCCTCTCCATGTGTGACCAGGTTCCTCACCCTCTACCGCTCCCCCAGGTGATATCTGACCACCCTGGCCTGTCTTCAGCAAGACTCCTGTTAGGTCCGTTTAGCCCTGAGCCCTAATGCTTCCTTTCAGTAATTTCCCATCCACTGACCCCCAACCCTGCTCCTTGGCTATAAATTCCCACTTGTTCATGCTGTATTCAGAGTTGAGCCCAATCTCTCTCCCCTACTGCAAAATTCCATCATACTGGCCCCTGCACCTACTGTAATAGTTCCCACACATTGAACAGGCTGCCTTGCCATCTTGAACAATCATCATGAATGATTTTTTTTTTAAATTTCAACTTCTATTTTAGATATTTGGTACATGTTCAAGTTTGTTACATGAGAATATTATATGATGCTGATGGTACAAATACCATCACCCAGGTAGTGAGCATAGCACCCAGCAGATAGTTTTTCAACCCATGCTTCCCTTCCTCCCTCCCCTCTCTAGTAGTCCACTGTCTATTGTTCCCATGTTTGTATCCATGTGTGCTCAATGTTTAGATCCCCCCTTAAAAGTTAGAACACATAGTATTTGGTTTTCCGTCTCTGTGTTAATTCATTTAGGATTGTGGCCTCTAACTGCACTAATGTTGCTGCAAAGGCCATGACTTTATTCTTCTTATGGCTGCATAGTATTCTGTGGTATAAATGCACCACATTTTCTTGATCCTGTCTACCACTGATGGACACCTGGGTTGATTCCACGTCTTTGCTATTGTGAATAGTGCTGTGATTAACATATGGGTGCAGGTGTCTTTTTTGGTAAAATGACTTATTTTCCTTTAGGTGTTTACCCAGTAATGGCATTACTGGGTCAAATGGTAGCTCTATTTTAAATTCTTTGAGAAATCTCCAGACAGCTTTCCACAGTGGCTGAACTAATCTACATTTCCACCAGCGATGTATAAGCATTCACTTTTCTCCAAGCCTCACTAGCATCTGTTGTTTGACTTTTTAATAGTAGCCATTCTGACTAGTGTGAGATAGTATTTCACTGTGGTTTTGACTCGCGTTCCTCTGATGATGAGCACTGATGAGCATGTTTTCATATGTTTGTTGGCTGTGTGTCTGTCTTCTTTTGAGAAGTGTCTGTTCATGTCCTTTGCCCATTTTTTAATGGGATTGTTTCTTGCTTGTTGATTTAAGTTCCTTGTAGATTCTGGATATTAGGGCTTTGTCAGATGCATAGTTTGTGAATATTTTCTCCCATTCTGTAGGCTATCTGTGTTCTCTATTGATAATTTCTTTTGCTGTGCAGATGCTCTTTAGTTTAATGAGGTCCCATTTGTCAATTTTTGTTTCTGCTGAAATTGCTTTTGGATGACATGGCCAAAAATTCTTTCCCAAGGTCAGTGTCAAGAAGAGCATTTCCTGTGTTGTCTTCTAGGATTTTTACAGTTTGAGGTCTTACCTTTAAATCTTTGATCCATCTTGAGTTAATTTTTGTATATGTTTCAGCTTCAATCTTCCATATGTGAATAGCCAGTTATCCCAGCACCATTTATTGAATAAGGAATCCTTTTCCCATTGCTTTTTATTTTTTGTTTGTTTGTTTTGTTTTTTTGAGACAGAGTCTTGCTCTGTCACCCAGGCTGGAGTGCAGTGGCAGGATGTCAGCTCACTGCAACCTCCACCTCCCAGGTTCAAGCAATTCTCCTGCCTCAGCCTCCCGAGTAGCTGAGATTACAGGTGCCCACCACCACGCCTGGCTAATTTTTGTATTTTTAGTAGAGATGAGGTTTCGCCATGTTGGCCAGGATAGTCTCGAACTCCTGATCTCAGATGATCTGCCCACCTTGGCCTCCCAACGTGATGAGATTACAGATGTGAGCCACTGCGCCCAGCCCCATTGCTTGTTTTAGTTGACCTAGTCAAAGATCAGATGGCTGTAGGTGTGCCACTTTACTTCTGGGTTTCCTCTTCTGTTCCATTGATGAGTGATTTTTTTCTTTAATGATGGTTAGCCATTCATTCTTTATTCATTCAACAAACATTGTTTGCAAGTCACCTTTGTGACAGGCTCTTCTCTCGGTATAGGTGATAAAGGCCTGGCCTCAATTGCTGATCAATTTCTATTAATGTCTGCCTAGATTAAAAGACCTGCATAAGGAGCAGAAAACCAAATACCACATGTTCTCCCTTATAAGTAGGAGCCAAATGCCCATCAATGATAGACTGGACAAAGAAAAGGTGGTGCATATACACCATGGAATACTACGCAGCCATAAAAAATGATGAGTTCATGTCCTTTGTAGGGACTTGGATGAATCTGGAAACCATCATTCTCAGCAAACTAACCCAAGAACAGAAAGCCAAGCACCGTATGTTCTCATTCATAGGTGGGTGTTGAACAACGAGAACACATGGACCCAGGGAGAGGAGCGTCACACACAGGGGACAGTTGTAGGGGGGGGTAGGGGAGAGACAATGGGGGTGGGGAGGGAGGGGAGGGTGGGGGAGGGGATAACATGGGGAGAAATGCCAGATATAGTATGCACCAAAAGTAAAATAAATTAAAAAAAATATATATGAGAACCCATTGACACAAAGAGAGGAACAACAGACACTGGGGCAGTGGAGGGTGGGGAGGAGCAGGAGCGGAGAAGAAAAAACAACTATTGGGCACTAAGAGCTTAGTACCTGGGGTGATAAAATAATCTGTACAACAAACCCCCATAATATGAGTTTACCTGTATAACAAATTTGTACATGAACCCCTAAACCTAAAAGTTAAAAATTAATTTTAAAAATGTTTTAATCAACAAAAATAATTTAAGCCTTAAAAAAAGACCTTCAGAGACCTTGTATAGTAGTTGGGGTTCTCTAGAGGGACAGGATGAATAGGATGTATGTATATATGAAAAAGAGTTTATTAAGGAGTATTGACTCACATGACCACAGGATGAAGTCCCACAATAGGCTGTCTGCAAGCTGAGGAACAAGAAAGCCAGTCTGAGTCCCAAAATCTCAAAAATAGGGAAGCCAGCAACGCAGCCTTCAGTCTGTGGTCGAAGGTCGGAGAGCCCCCGGGCAAACCACTGGTGTGAGTCCAAGAGTCCAAAAGCTGAAGAACTTGCAGTCTAATGTTTGAGGGCAGGAAGCATCCAGCACAGGAGAAAGATGAAGACCAGAAGACTTAGCCAGCCTAGTCTCTCCATGTTCCCCTCCCTCCTTTTACCCTAGCCACACAGGCAGCTCATTAGATGTTGCCCACCCAGACTGAGGGTGGGTCTGCCTCTCCCAGTGCACTGTCTCAAATGTTAGTCTCCTTTGGCAACACCCCACAGACACACCCAGGAACAATACTTTGCATCCTTCAAGCTAATCAAGTTGACACTCAGCATTAATCATCACACCTTGGTAACCAGCCCTTACTTATCATTTTGGCCTCCAAAATACTATATTTCGCCAAATTGTGACTTGGGATTTTGTAGCACATCTAGGGAGCCCAGGAGAAACAGCACTATAATATTTGCTGTTGGGTTTACTGTGATTGTATCATGAGGAACATCATCAAAAAATTCTGCAGCACTGCGACATCTTTAGAAGAACCCAAGGGAGAACTTGCTCCTGGATTTTTGCAAACATCTCGATTTGTTTGTCTTTTACAAACTCACAAGCTCTTGTAGCTGACTATAATTCTCAACTTGTTTTGGCAGCTAGGAAGCTCAGAGCCAAATATATTTCTATTAATTACAAAGAATGTTCCAGTTCCGAAGGCTAAGAAGCAAAATACCCTAAAACTTTGTGGTGTAAAACAACCATGAATAACGCTTTTGGATTCTGGGGTTGGGGATTTAGATAGGGCATAGCAGGGGCAACTTGTTTCTGGACCGTGATGTTGAGAGTTGAGGATCGAATAACCTAAAGGCTTTTCACTCACATGGCTGATGGTGGATGCTGGGTTTAGGCTTCGGGTTTTAACTCCTTGCCACGGAGGCCTCTCCTGTGATCTCCCGCTGTGGGCTAGTTTGGGCTTCCTCACAGCATGGTGTCTGGGTTTCCAAGAGCGAGCGTTCCAATGGGGGAAATTAGGTGGAAGTTGTACCACCTTTTT
The DNA here is from genome assembly GCA_036589455.1 of Ateles fusciceps. Lineage (NCBI taxonomy): Eukaryota > Metazoa > Chordata > Mammalia > Primates > Atelidae > Ateles > Ateles fusciceps. Next base: position 152,264 of record JAZHEH010003103.1, read on the forward strand.
ATGACCTAGCTTCAGAAGGGTTGCAGACTGAGGAGGTAACCCCCATTTCCCCAACCTTGTGCCTGGCCTGTTTTTAGCTCAGCTCTTAGTGCTGGGGAGCATTAACCCCCTACCACATCCTATTTGTCAGAAGTCAGCTGCTGGATCCAGCCCACAATGAAATGAATCACATGCCACCTCTGGATAGACACATCGTGGTTCTGAAGGAGAAGGAGTGCAAAAATACTGCTGCGGCCCTTTTGAAAAATAAGGCCACACATGACCAAATGGAACCCATTGATACGTGCCTACTGCTCTTGCCTTTATCACTATTTTCTGCATTGTGGTCTTTGGGGGTGGCATGTATTTTTGCAAGCAGCCTCAAATTCCTTATGGAAATAGGCAGAAGGTAGACAACAGCTGTGACCAATGCCGTTTTCTGAGTGTTTATACTGTGCCTGGCACTGTGAAAATAGTTCCTTCCTGGTGCCTTCGCTCATTTAATTCACAAACAGCCTCTTATCACTACTTTGCCAGTGAAGAAACTAGAGCACAGGAAATCGAAGTTCATCAGATCTGACATCACTGAATAGTGGCAGAGGTGGGATTCAATTTCAGGCCGTCTGATTCGCTCTAGCAGTCACCTCATACACCTTCATTCTTACCCTTTGAGCCTTACTTCACACCAAGGGTTTGACTTGGTATTGTAACATGAGGGCTACACAAGATTTACCCCTCTCCTCTGCAAAATATCTCCCCCTCTCCTCTGCAAAATCTCTCCCCCGACCACCAAGTGTTCTTAATCGCCACTTTTGCCAGGAAATTAAGAGAGTATTCAGTGACCTCTGCATACTCATCAAAATTAACATTCTCGCCAACTTAGATCAGCCAGCCCGAGAGAAACGTGGAATTAAAGAGAGTATTCAGTGACCTCTGCATACTCATCAAAATTAACATTCTCGCCAACTTAGATCAGCCAGCCCGAGAGAAACGTGGCAGAACGTTTCTGAGCACCCACTTCCGGCCCGACACGGAGCTGATGCTCAGGAATCCAAGCACGAGGCGGTCCGTGTCACACTGGACTGAGATCTCCTTGAGGACAGGGATTGTGGTTTTTTGGTTCTGTAGTCTGGCACGTTACAAAATGTACCTAGCATGGTGAATGAAGAAAGTGAAAGTGTTTGTCTATCCCAGGAACGAGACACCCTCTAAACTTCCATTTCCTCATCCATAAAACAGGGATAAGAATATTTTCCTGCACACCTCACAGGGCTATATTGGGAATCCTTTAACTGAGTAGGTCTCCCTTCTGGCTCTGACTTCCAAAAAGCTCAAAGGCAGTTTTGAGACCTACGCATGATAATCATATAAAACGCTTAGCACGTAATCAGCCCGCAATAAACAGGGCTTTGGGAACACTCTGGGTCTTCTGCCCCACACCCCATTATAGTTGATGGCAAAGGGGAAGAAAATATTAAATGAAGTCATTTCTCTGAAAGGGGCAGCATCAATGCAATGGGATGGAAACTGGGGCTTTGGTGTTTCAAGAATTAATGGAAATCTCCTAAAAAAAACCCGATTTTTGTAAACCTTTGATCCTTCAAGCCAAGATCTTTGGGCCAAATGTCTGAGTTAGTGGATCTAACTAAATGCAGTCAATGATGCTCAGAGGTTGCAGCCTCTTTGGGGTGTGCTAGTGGTGGGGTGTTGAGTGAGCAGATGGGAATAGCAGCCTGTTTGCAGAGTGTAAGATGTTAGCTCCAATGGCTAGGTGTTGCTTTGTCTCTCTTGGCCCAGTTAGCACCGACTGCTATTTTTATTTTTGATGTAGGATGTGGCTGGTGAGTAGGAAGAAAAGAGTGCCTCATTATTTGTCCTTTGCTTTCTCTTGGAAATATCAAGAATACTTGGCCCTCAAGACAAACCCCAGCTCTGGGCCTAAAAGCTAAGTCCAGATATGTTATATATTTATTCAAGGCAGCAATTGGCCAGGAAACGACTATAAAACACACATTTTGAATAAAAGAGGGAGATTTATGGAGCATTGGCGAATCTGAGTCATATCTCTCTGCCTCCCCCAGGCCAGATCCCTTAATCACTAACATACCCCCAGCTTGTACACTCAGTAGGCACAGAATTGCTTCCTTCTGCCGTCCCTGCTAAAGATGTGATGTGGATTGTGCTACTTTATCTGACAGTCGGTAAATGAATTGCCAATTCATTCTGAGCTTCGATGGGGGCTGGGTTTTTCCTTCTGAAGAAAAAAAGTGGGGTTCTTTCATATGTATCTTTGATCAGTCGGGACTTGACAAATTATTTTCCCAGGAATTTCTCTATCTGTAATGCCACTGGGAAAAAATTGATTTACTCTTAAAGAATCGCTTTTATGTTTCAGAAATTAGAGCAATGTAAAAGCTTTTATTGAGTTCCTCTCTCTCTCTCTCCCCCCCGCCTTCAATTGTATTTTTCTCTAGAGCAAGGAGGCAGGTAGCAGAAAGAGCTAGAAAAGACCACTGATAATAGCTAGGCTTCTGGCTGCTTATTTCAAGTGCATGAAAGTAGTAAGAAAGTAAGTCTCAACTCCCTTACACAACTGGTATTGAGAAAGCAAAGTCAAATCTTCTGCCCCAGTTTTCCCTTGCAATAGCTGAATTCTTCTCATTTGAACTCTTGTTTAGGGGCAAACTTTAACCTGAAGAATACCTGAATTATATTTCAGCAGGATGCAATCACACTGCAACTCTCTCATGCCCACGGCTTAGACATTAACTTACAATGGCAGAGGGTTGGAACAGAAGATCTTGAAGTTATTTTCATATCAAAGTTTTTATCAGCTAGAGTGCAATCTGAAAGAAAGGAACGTGTTGAAAATATAATGGCACAGAACCACATGAACAGTTGGGTGGGTTGTGCACTGCCCAACTCCAAGAGGCACCACTCAGATGGACTATCAATGTGAATGACTTACCCTTAGGGTTGTGCTGTGCACAAACTGTAAAACTGAATGGAAGTTTTGAAAGGTAACTCAAAGATCATCGTAATAAAGGACAATATTGGGGATCTGGATTAAAGGAACTAAAGAAGGGTTTTGTTAGGGACTAAATGAGCACAGTAGTTTTGGTCTGTTTATTTCTGCACTCAAGATTCTCTCTCTGGGAAAGAAAGTCAATAAGCTCCCATGAGTCAACTACTCTCAGCCACTTGTCTAAGGAGGAGAAAGTTCTTTGGTTAACAGCTTTACTTTCTTAGTCTGGATTTTCTCCAAAGCATATCCTGGGATGAAGATTTGGATGCAGCATTTTATTTGGGTAACGGGGGTGGGAAACGCGACAAAGAAGGGAAGGAAGCTGATGTGTTAAGATACTACTGTGGTAATGAGTAGGTTACCTCTGTGGGCAACCAGGGCTTGCTTGCAACTGATCCCTGCTGGAGACCCTCTGAAAGACTGTGTGGAATATGCTCAAAAGTGTCCCCTCCAATGAGACAGAAGGCTTGGATAGTTACAGACCAACTCCCATCTCTCATGGCTTAGGGGACACTCTAGGAGGGAGGCTTTAATCCCCTGGCAGTTACTTACAGCCTAACTCACACACAGGCCAATTACACATCTGTGGCCAGAGAAAGACCTCAGGCAGAGAGACATAGATGCTGGAGGTAGGGAGTCATTGGTCTACATGGGAGCTACCCACCAAAGCTCAGGTGACCTGGAGGATGGGCCCAGGAGATAGGACCAGGCACTGACAATGTCTGCTGATCCATCATAAAGAGAAAGATAAATGCCCCCCACCAAAAAAACCTGGGGTGGCATCTCCAAAAGAAGGAGAAACAGAAATGGATTCAGAGAGGTCACAAGGGGCCCAACGGCAGTCACTCAACGATTCCAGAATAAGTGCAATTTTGCCCGGGTTTTTGCCCCACCTCTGCCATAACCATCCCTATGACCTTGAGCAAATCACTGACTCCACTCTGGAGATACTCAGGCCTCAGCTTCCCCTTCTCAAAAATCTGTAGAAGATTAATATCTGACATTTTCAGGGGCCTCAGACCTCAGGGATAAAAACAGGGCCTCCTCTCCCAGTGGTTTCGGAGTCGTAACGTAAAGCAAAGGCTAAGTGAATTTGCTCTTCAGCATGAGATGTCCACTAAGGGTCTGCCCCACTTGATCAGATGAGAGTTGAGAGTTCACATCACAGCTGAGCTCAGAATTCGCCTGCAACAAGAAGGACCTTAGATGTGAAAGCTCGTATGGGGTCTTAAAAAGCAGAGCTGAGGCCAGGCACGGTGGCTCACACCTGTAATCCAAGCACTTTGGGAGGCCCAAGGTGGGCGGATCACGAGGTCAGGAGTTTGAGACCAGCCTTACTAACATGATGAAACTACATCTCTACTAAAAATACAAAAATTAGCCAGGCGTGGTAGTGCATGCCTGTAATCCCAGCTACTCAGGAGGCTGAGGCTGGAGAATCACTTGAATTCAGGAGGCGGAGGTAGTAGTGAGCCGAGATCACGCCACTGCACTCTAGCCTGGGCGACAGAGCAAGACTTTGTCTCAAAAAAAAAAAAAAAAAAAAAAATGCAGAGCTGAGGCTTCCTGAAAGAGAAAGAATAAATTCTGCTGTGGACAGCAGCTTCGACCAAACCTGAGAATCACAGCCTGCCAGTTATGGACTGAATTTTGCACAGCCCCCGCTGCCAAAAATTCATATGTTGAAGCCCCAACCCTCAATGTGACTATAATAGGAAATGGGGCCTTAAGGAGGTAATGAAGGTCAAGTGAAGTCATAAGGGGGGGGTCCCTAATCTTATAGAAAGAGGGAGAGACACCAGTTATCTCTCTCTTATTCTTCTCTCTCTCTGTCTCCTTCCCACCTTCCTGTGCGCACAGAGAAGAGACCATGTGAGAACACAGCCAGACGGTACATTTATATCATGGAATAGTACTCAGTGATTTAAAAAAAAAAGAATGAACTATTCATACACCCAGTACCTTGGATGAATCTAAAGGGAATTATGCGGAATGAAAAAAAGCCGGTCCCCCAAAGCTTATATACTGTATAGTTCTATTTATATAACATTCTTGAAATAGTTCTATTTATATAACTTTCTTGTCATTTATATAACATTCTCTATAGTTCTATTTATATAACATTCTTGGATTAAATTATAGAAATGAAGAACAGTTTAATTAGTAGTTGTCCGGGGTTGGAAAAGAGTTTCAGGGATTGTATGTGGTTATAAAAGAGTAACACGAGAGATCCTTGTGGTGATGAAAATGTTCTGTATTTTGACTGTGGTAGAAGATACTACATGCGTGATAAAATTGCATGGCACTAAATGCACATTCCCACAAATTAGTACAAATAAACTGGAGAAATCTGCATAATATTGGTGGTTGTACCAATATCAATATCCTCATTGTGCTATTGTGCTAAAGTTTTGCAAGGTATTAGGATATATAACTAAAGGGTATATGGGATTTCTCTGTGTTTTCTTACAACTGCATGTGAATCTACACTTATCTCAAAATAGAAAGTTTAAGAGAGGCTGGGCACAGCAGATCACACTGGTAATCTCACCACTTTGGGAGGCAGAGGCAGGTGGATCACTTGAGGCTAGGAGTTTGAGACCAGCCTGGGCAACATGGTGAAACCCCATCTCTACTAAAAATACAAAAATAAATAAATAAATTAGCCAGGCGTGATGGCACATGCCTGTGATCCCAGCTGCTTGGGAGGCTGAGGCATGAGAATCACTTGAATCTAGGAGGCAGAGGTTACAGTGAGCCAAGATCACACCACTGCACTCCAGGCTGGGTAACAGAGTGAAAGAAAAAGAGAGAGAAGAAAGAAAGAAAGAAAGAAAGAAAGAAGGAAAGAAAGAAAAGAAAGAAAGAGAAAGAAAGAAAGAAAGAGAAAGAAAGAGAGAAAGAAGAAGAAAGAAAGAAAAGAGAAAGAAAAGAGAAAGAAAGTTTCAGAGAAAGGGAGCGAATATAATGAGGCTGGAGAAGGAAGGCCTAGTTAGAGCCGGTAAGCCCCTGACTCAGATTGGGCTCACCCCGAGGGCAGGATTTGGGAGGATTTAGAAGGTGATCCCAGGGAGGAAGGATGAAGGAGAAAAAGCCAAGTGATTGAGTTATTGAGCTGATGACCGCTGTGGGCAACCAGAGTGCAGGTCTCTGCAGACCCTCTGAGGAACCGTGTAGAACATACCTCTAAACTGTCCCTCCAAAGGACAGGAGGCTGGGGCCTCTTCCACCCCCCTCTACAAAGTGTTCCACAGAGTCATTATTTCTTGACTGTGCCTGCATTCAGGCCAAGGGAGCCTCTCAGCTTTAGGGATAGCCCTGCTGCAGAAAGACAGATTTGTGGTGGAGCTCAAGGTGGGATGCTGTCAGCATGCACTGAGCCTTCTTCCCTAACTATGTCTGAAATTAGAGGTGGGCAAGAGGATACAAGACATGGCACAGGAACCCTCTGCTACAGCAACCTCAACATGTGGCATCCCATCCTCCAATGAGCACATGTGTTGAGTCATTCTTAATCCATTTATTCAGGCCATAGTGAACACCTTCCAGGGTGAAAATACAAGCAATGAAGCCTGGAGCATTCCTGCCTCCAAGAAGCTCTTTTGGTCCCAGGAAAAAATCTACAGTTCGAGAAATGAGAAGATCCCAGTACTTTGAGAGGCCGAGGTGGGAGAATTACTTGAGCTCAGGAATTCAAGACCAGACTGGGCAACATAATAATATCCCATCTCTACCAAAAAAAATAGAAAAGAAAGAAAGGAATGAAGGAGGAAGGAGGGGAAGGAAGGAAGAAAGGCAGAAGGAAGGAAGGAAGGGAGGGAGGGAAGGAAGGAAGGAAGGTCAACTGTGATTAATGTTTAAAAAAAAGACAGAAAATTCTCCTAACTCATTATGTCATGAGGATGGCATAAAAGTCCTCCTGAGGGAGTTTATGGTTTTTTAGCCTCTGTTATTAAATGTGTAGAGAGGGCCAAATGCCCTGCTGAATGCTTTATATAAACTCTCTCCTTTCATCACTACATCAGGCCTGGAAGGCAGATCTTATCACTTCCACTTGGCAGAGATGAAAACTGAGGCTTGGGGGAAGTGAATAATTTGCTCACACACCAGAGGACTAGCTGGGCTTCCAACACCAGCAAACCAGCATTTAGCCACAAGATTACAAATCCTCTTTACTTTTCCTGTGATCGACACCTCCAAGGACATGCCACCCAAAGCACTGTTCTGTGACACTCCAGCCACATCTCCTCCTGTCTCTCCCTCTCTTCTTTTAGGCTCATGGAAAAGGACAGAGATGACATGAATCATTCCATCCCCTAAAGCAGTCAGGGCAGTGTGGAATGGAAGACAAGCCACCTCCCCCAGGTGGGGTTAGGACCCCTTGCCTTATCCCTTTATGGCACTGTGCACTCTGCCTTTCTAGTAATTTCTCCCACTGCAATCCATTGAGGATGCACATAATTTCCTAAGGGCTGTCACTCACTAAATCTAAGTTCCAAAGGGCACAGCCCTATCTCTTTGCTTATCGCTGTGTTCCCGGTACTTACCACATGTCCATTCTAAAGCAAGCATCCACTAAATATATTATAGGAATATAACAATGTTCATCATGCCTCATTATGGTTTTATTCATGCCGTGATAAAACTACATTAACTCTTGAACACTGCATCCTAATCCTACTGATTCAGTGGAAAGATCCACGATAATCATTTGGAATCCAAAGAGGTTAACCTGTTTTGGTTATGAAATGACAATGTCCCTTGTCTGATTTCTGAAAGCTGCTGTGAACATGTTTTTAATGATTTTCCAATGGTGGCAACTGTTTGAGTGGTGGGGATGAGGGTGCTGATCCCTAATATGGATGATGTTCTTCTGAAAGGATAAGACTATCTGTTGTATAGAGCTGATAAAAGTAGTTTCAAAGGCAATTTATTCAAAGACAATGCTTTTTTTTATTAATTGAACCCATCAGAACAAATACCTATTTGGAACACAGTCAGAATTTGTTCAGTGAAACTTTACTAATGCAGTCCTTTGGGGGAACAGGAAAGCCATTGACCTAGTTTCTCCATTGCACTTGAAAGAAGCTGAATTGCCATTTCTTTATAATTAATTCACACTTCTCAGGGGTTCTTTGCCTGGGAAAGATCCTAGGGGACCTGATTAAATGAATAATTTGTAATCAACAAACCAATTGTTTCTTTTTCAAGGGGATGTGGCATATTTGATAGCTCTTGATAATTTGAAGGGTGTGGGCATCAAAATTACAAAAACAGAACAAATCTGCAGCAGTGATGTACTCACCAATTTGCTGCTCTTTCTGTCCCATATGTGTTCTAGAGGTCAAGTTCACAAATCCTAAATCCATGGATTTTAGATAAATATCTGATTCACTGATGGTTCATAAAGTCATTTGCAATGGAACCTCCAAAACTCGAGGTTCCAACAATTAATTCAGGGAAAGAGATTCTTGAAAAACCCAGACATTAGGTGTTACATATAGTATGACCGATACCATTTTTAGATAGTTGGAATTCCTAAAGGCTTTTCTTCTTTAATGCCTACACAAATTCCATTAAAACAAAAAACCTCATTCCAGGGATATAAACCAGTGGATACGTATAGTCGGCTTCATCACACTCAAGGACAGTGGATCCCAAGTTCCCCTGTGATGGGCATGAGAAAGCACGTGGGGTAAGAAATTCACATGCAAGACAACCCCTTCCTGTTTCCTTCACTTCCTATCCCTTCTTTCAGTCAGTAAAAAGAACAGGAAAAAAATGGGTGTTCAAGTTCCTTGTACTTGTTTAAGCACATGGTATTTATTAGGCATTAATGGCACACAAATATAAGGCACGAGTACTTAATTCTCACCCTCCCCCGTTAGCAACATACAGAGACATAATTGCATAGGGACACTCACTTACAAACACACTCACACTCTCACGTACTTAAACACACTCAGCCTCATATCTTACCCTGTTCTCTTTATTAGGGTCTGTTTAAAAAAAAAAGAAAAAAACGTATTTTTAATCAAAAAAAGCAAAGCACATTCGAAAGAGGGAAAAAAAAAACACAAACTTGGTTTTGAGTATCAATAAAATTAAAAGCTCTTGGCCAGCTCGTATGCTGGGTTTCATTTCACGTTATTACTTAATTAGAATTCCTATTTATAAATAAATAGTACCAGTAAAATATTACATCTGAAGAACCCTACCATAACACTTTACTTACACACTTTTTGTTTTTAATACTGTTTTCTGTTTTCAGTAAACAGAGTTTTGTGTTGGCACTGGTGCGGGCGTGATTTCTTTGGAGAGACATCACCGGTGAGTGCGTCTTGCCTCTTCTGTAGAAATTGTGGATTCTGTTTGACATCCAGTTTGGGTTGTTGGTGATGGAGGTTTGGAAGGTTGGGGCTGGCCTTGTTTTTTTTTCTTTCTTTTTTTTTTTAATCAGGAAGAATATTTATTTTGGCATTTTGTCCACAACCCTTGTCAGCACAGAGCTTGTGCTGTTATCACAGTCCTGCCTGTGTGTAAACCGGGGCTTTTTAAGTTTTTCAAAGCAAGTTTTCCAGAGGGGGAAGCTATAGGCCATGTTTTAGCGACAGACGGCTGGAAAGACAGAGCTGGCAAGACGGTGGGGGCTGAATAAGATAGGATGCCAGGGGGCGTCAGTGTTATCCTGACTCCATGGGTAAGTAGAGGCAAAACTGAGCACCGTGATATTGGAGAAGGCAGGACCAAACCAAAGCAAATGGGGGACATAGGGAGGCTTTTCAGAAACATCACATGGCAGAGGTAGGTGCTTTTCTTAGTCAAGGGGAAATGTGGTGAATTTAGGTTTCAGGGATAGTTTATTTGAAGGGAATCCCACAAGTACATATTTTGAAATATACTTGCCTCAGACCTCCCCCCCAAATAAGGGACTGGGTCCCATTAAGAAAATTGAAAGAAAAAAATATATTATTATTTATTATATAACAATGTCAACATTAACACCAAGACAGGGAAAGACTCCAACTATGCACTAGGGAAAAACACTCAATGAGGCAAGACTTTCTAGAGCCCAAAAGAAGGAATGGGGGAAGAGATCTGGGGAGTGGCATGAATGTGGCTGGTTGATGAGCGTGGTGGTAGTGGGGGGTGGACTCATCTTTTTCTGTGTTTTTTTTAAGTTTTGAGACAAAACAAAAAAGTCACATTTTTAAAATTGTGGTTTCAAGCTACTGATTAGATCAGCGTCCAGCGAGCTTGAGTGCAGATGTGAACATTGGGTGAAATGAAAAATCTTGTCCGTGGGGTTCTCTTGGCTACTGTCTCTCTCCTTCCCTTTCTCTTCTCTCTCTCCTCTCTCTAGGAAATGTCTGTTGTGAAGCAGGCCTCGCTTTAGCTATTGTCACTCCACTCTGGCACCATACCAACTCCGTGCACAGAGTGGTACTGATGTGGGGGACAGAGTCCTTGGCACGCCGTGAGAGTAGAGGAACTCGGGGGGCTGAAGGGTGCCGGGGGACTGCAGGCCAGTCTGAGGCCCACACTGCCTGACCACAGGCTGGTGGGCCACGGAGGTCTGGTGCTGGAACATTCCCTCTCCCAGCTGCGGGGAGCCATGGTTGGCCATGCCAGCCAGCCGAGGGACCAGCGGCCCCGAGGTGAAGTGAGCAGAGAAGTGCTGGTAGGGTAGCCTGTCCATGGGCTGCACGGTGGTGACAGTGCAGCTGCTGTAGGAAGGCATGCTTGGCCACGTGTTGCAGCTGATGTCCTCCAGGCTGGGCACGGGCTCGCTGGGGGGCGCAGAGCTGGCATACATGCAGGCCTGCCGCTGTGCTGACTCTGTCCTGTAGGAGCCACCCAGGCCCTGCTGCTGCGGGTAGCTGGAGCGGTAGAAGGAATCTTCTTCACTGGGTGACGTCTCCATGTAGGGCTTCTTATAGGGATGGTCTGTGGTGGAACATTCTTCCTCTGTGAAGACAGGAGAGACAGCAGTGAGGCCAGGAGTGGGCACCAGGCAGCTAAAAGTGGAGACAGTTATTTGGCCAAAGTACTGAAGAACAAAGCCTGAGAGATTGTTAGCGCTAACTGCCATTCTGAAAATGCAAAGGAAGTGGGGTGGACTGTAATGGTGAAGACCTTGGGCTATGGAGTTCCATGCAAACAGTATGACCTTTCTGGGTTCAGTTTCTTCATCCGTAAGATGGAAAGGATAATAATAGCCCTTCCTACAGAGGGCTGTGTTGGGGAATTAAATGGGAAAATATATGAAGCACTTAGTCCAGAGCCCAGAAACATTCAATAAATAGCAAGTAGCCAGGGGCAGTGGTACACGCCTATAGTTCCAGCTGCTTGGGAGGCTGAGGCCAGGGGGCTGCTTGAGCCCAGGAGTTTGAGACCAGTCCGGAAACATAGTGAGACCCACACACCCGATCTCAAAAATAAATAAATAGCAATTATTATGATCTTTCCTCCTCTCCAGCATGTAAATTTCATAAAGGCGGGACATTGTCTGCCATCTCCCTCACTATATTCCCAGAACCTAGTAAACACCTACTCTTAATATTAGCAGAAGATCAACAATAAATCAAAACAAACACATATAGTGTATACTTTGTGTAGCATGATTCTAAGCACTCTGCATAAAGTAACACATTTAATCCTCACAACAACCCTACCAGGTGGGTTTTACTATTACCCTCATCTTACAGATGAGAGAAAAAGGACTCACAGAGGTTAAGAAATTTGCCCAAAGTTTTACATGGCTGATAAGCAGTAGAGCCAGGATCAGAATCCAAGTAGTGTGACCACAAAGTCCTTGTTTTTCACTGCCTTGCTACATAGAGAAGACATGCAATCAATATTTGCACGATGGATGGATAGATGGAAGGATGGATGAATGGATGGATGGATGGATGATGGATGAGTGGGAGGGAGCTTGAATGAATGCTCAAATCCTTTCCTGATGCCTTATGTAAGCAGGTGCCTAGTTAACATTTGTTAAGTTGGTACAAGTTAATGTGTTGCTGTTTCCTGCTAAGCAAGTCACTTCCTCCCCTGTGCACTAGTTATTTTCTAGTATAGGGCAGTGGAGATAGTTCTGTCTCTGAACGGGGTCTCCTTTCACCACTTTGGAGTCCCTGGCCCCTTTGGAAACAAGCAAAACTTCTGGGCTCTTTCCTAGAAAACTACGTTGAAACACAATGTGTTGAAAACTGCATGAGCATACAAGACTTTGCATACAATTTCAGGGGATTCAAAGACTCCCTAAAACCCAGACCCCAGGTTAAGAAGCCTAGACATGTCCGGATTTGAATGAGGCTCCTTTATTTAATGTCTGTGTGATACCAGCAGACACCAGCATCTACGCTCAGAGACTCACCATCATCTCTGAATCAAAGTGAGTAATACTTACCTCAGTGGGTAGCTAAGAATTAAGTAAGATTGAGCATATAAATCTCCTGATGACCATCAACATGAGCAGCTCTTTTTTGCAGGGGTAACGCTACCAGTCAATCTCATGGTAGATATAATTCACAATAATACTTTCAAGTTATTCCCTTCAGGAGAAGCAATACTTGGGGATATCTACCAAGGTGTAAAGCTCAACCCAGACTCATTTATTAGCTGAAATTTTACCTTCCACACTGAAAATTATCTTTCCTCATCTTCCTATCTCTTTCTAGTCAGTAAATGTTAAGAAATTATGTGTGTCTTTAGAGGGGGGTGAAGAAAAATGAAACACTGGGTCATCCGTGCAACTCACTGTGATGGCTGATGGCCATGAAAACAGAGTGCTGAACTACATAATGAGAGGAAATATCAGAGATACTATTTATTGAGCACCTACTACGTGACCATACTCTTTATCTCACAGTAATTTTCCTCAAAGTGTCTGCTGTCATGCCTGTCTCGCAAAGGCAGAAACTAAAAGTCAGAGAAGTGACTTGCCCAAAGTCACATGGCTGAGAAGGAACAGAGGCTGGAATCCAAGCCAGATTGGACTGACTTTGCCTACACACCTTGCTTCCCACTCTCTAGATCTCTAATAGCCAGTGCCACTCATGCAATCATACAACAGATCATTACTGAGCTGCTCCCAAGTGCTATGTATTGTGCCAGGTGCTCTAGAGAGGGTGGTGAACAGGGTAGATGTGAACCTGTTTTTAGTGCACGTCCTCGATCCCAGTCCATTCTACCATGAGCAGTAAGTGAGGGAGGCTGACACTCTGTGACAGAGGGTACCCTCAGATATAAAGCCTCAAGTAAGCCATTCTCTCAAGAGTAAATCCGGGCCAGGCGTGGTGGCTCGCCCCTGTAATCCTAGCACTTTGGGATGCTGAGGCAGGTGGATTGCCTGAGGTCAGGAGTTTGAGACCCACTTGGCCAGCATGGTGAAACTTCATCTCTACTAAAAATACAAAAAAGAGTTAGCTGGGCATGGTGGTATGTGCTTGTAATCCCAGCTACTCAGGAGGCTGAGGTAGGGCAATTACTTGAACCAGGGAGGTGGAGGTTGCAGTGAGCCGAGATCATGCCAGCCTGGGTGACAGAGCGAGACTCTGTCTCAAAAAAAAAAAAAAAGAGTAAATCCTTTGGCTTTGGTAAAACAACTCCCCAACCCAGGTAAAGTAGCTTGGGTTTGGGTTCTACCCATCACCTCCATTTGTATCATTGTCCAAGTGACACCCACAGGTAAGCCAAAAGTGCCCATGAACAAAACGTATCTATGTTGGGGTTGTGCCCACTTAACAGCAAGCAAATTTATTTTCAGCTAGATTTTTTCTGGGCTACATCTGGGACCCATAGGATGCCCGAAAAAAAATTGTACCAAAGAAAAAAAAGTGAAAAACACACTCTTCCAGGTGTTCTATCTACATCATGCCCACCATCCAGATGTTTGAAAACATCCAGATGAGTCTTGAAGACATTGATATACTCAGCTTGGTTTCATCCTCAGCATCTCCTCCCTTGATTCCTTCCCTTCCATTCTTCCTTCCACTCCCCAGATTCATAAACCTGAGGGTTTCCATTGTTGCTGGAATCATAACTTTTGGGTTTTCCATTTAACCAGTGTGTTCCCCTTTTCAATAATAGAAAGTACAGCTGCAGGGTACCCTTGGCAAGAGAAAAAAACAAGGCAAACTAACCATTCTCAAGTTTCTGATCCCCTTCCAGATTTGTTACAAGTAAAAAGGAAGAATAATAAGAAAACGGCCGGAACACATTTGGAAAATCGTAAAATTATACATTCCAGTCTTTAATACCCAAAGATCTAATGCAGAGCACTAAGAAAAACTCAGTTTTGGCTTTTTGATGAAAGCAGGTCCTGAACATTCTCAAATTCCTCTCAGGCCTCATCACATTGTAAAGAAATTCCAACTCAAGGATCCAAATTTCAGGTCAGTCATGATAAATGCTCTGGATACCATCTCTGTGTTTATTTTGGTTATGGCTCGGTTTTCTCTCTCTCTCTCTCTCTCTCTTTTTTTTTTTTTTGAGAGCCCAATAACTGTTGAACAGTAAATACCTGTCTCCAGCCAAGTCATGATTAGCTCTCAGGGTTGGGGCTGTAGTTAGGTATCCAGTCTTCTGATGAGGTGAGTCCACAACTCAGCTTCAGAAAGTTGCTTATTAAGATTGGTCAATTATATTGCAACTATCCTAAACCCAAATGAGTCTCTTAGGTAACAGGAAAGTTCTTCCTGATTCTGACCACTCATTATGGCATGGCACCGTAGAAAACTCTAGTCCTCTGGATTTTTCTAGATGTTTTTGATTCTGGATAAAGTGACTTTAGTAATGCATCCAGGGCACAGATACTAAGGCACAGAGTTATGGCTCCAATGCTCACTGGCCATGTGACTGTGGGTGAATCACCAGGTCATTACAACCTCAGTTCTGGACTGCAAATGGAGATAATGCCTGAGCTTTTTATGAGATTTAATTGTGGTAATACTAAGTACGGATGAGTTTCTATCTTCCTTGCACATAAAGCGTTCAAATCTTGTCTGTTCAAATGACCTGGGTCTACTCTCTTTTCCCTCTTTCTCTTTTGAAAGACTGGACAGATAACTTTCTGAAAGTTGTCCCATACTTAAAAGTATATGGATAGATTACAGAGCTGGAAAGCTCACAGAGTTCTTTAAATACTAATCCTAGTAAGCAAATATTGTCACAATCCCCACATGGGTCATTTCTCTTGCCAATTCAGTTCATTCGGATAAAGGACCATTGTTGTCTTCCCAGATAGAGACCCTGAAACTCAGAGTAGTAATCTCTCTAGCTGAGTGACCTTCAGCAAGTTAGCAAGGTGGCTATAATTCAGGCCTTCTGACTCACAACCAGTGCTCATTCTGACAGATGTGACAGATGGCCCTAGGCTTTCCATTTCATGCAACCCTACATGCTCAGCCAACATGAAAAGGTAGCAACCCTTGACTCTTAAGGATGAGTGGGTGGATGAGTAGATGGATGAATGGGTGGGTAGATGTATGGGTGGGTGAATGGGTAGATGGATGAATGAGTGGGTAGATGGATGGGTGGTTGGATGAGTAAATTAGGTGGGTGAGATGGGTGGGCAGATGGATGGGTAGGTGGATAGGTGGATGGATGCATGCATGGGTGGGTGACTGGATGGGTTGATGAATGGGTGGGTGGATGGAAGAGCGGGTGGAGGGGTGGGTGGATGGATGGGTTGATGGATGGGTAGGGGGAGGGAGTGAGTGAGTGAATAAGTGAGGGGGATTGGTGGGGGGATGGGGGGATGGATGAGTGGGTGGATGAATCAATGAGTGGATAGATGAGTGGATGGATGGGTGAATAGATGAATGGGTGGGTGGGTGGATGGTGGGTGGATAGGTGGGTGGATGAGTGGATGAATGGATAAGTAGGTGGATGACTGGGTTTTGGTTTTTGTTTTTTGTTGATGTTTTGTTTTTATTTTTGTTTTTGTTTTGGTGTCCCCCATGCTCTTAGCTCTTAGTATAAAGTAGGAAGGGTTGGAATGGTATTGTGGGAAGATTCTCAACTAGGTTATCAAAAGACTCAGTTTCCGATATCACCTAGTTAATACCTAAAACCATTAAATTGACATACTGGCTTATTATATGTCTCATCCAGTAAGAATACAAGTTTCTTGAACACAGGAGCCTTTCCACCATGTCCTCCACTTATCCCAAGTACACAGCACAATGTCCATTATATATTAAGCGCTCAACAAATAAAGTCTAATCAGATGCATCCATCCCAGATCTGCCATTCATCAGCCACATAAGCTTAGAATCTAGCCCTGTCTCTTGGTCCTCCATTGCAAAGCAGGGGGTGGGTGGCATCTCCCTAGTTCAAAGACTGCTGCAGGGAACTGGGAAATCAGCAAAGGCATGGATATAAAATTGCTTTTTAAAATACACAGCCCTGAGAAAATGCATCCTTTTCCATATCTAATTCCCCTTCCCCTCTCAATCTCTAACTTTCCTTTGAATATCTGATTCAGTCCATGGCTTTGCTGAAATCTTTATTTGGGTTGCTTTTGGTTTCTAAGTGGGAGTGACAGTCAGGGGTGGGAGGGAGAAAGACAGACAAGTGCTCTCCCAGGCCCTGGGGTCCTGGATTTGATTGAGTGGCATTGATAAAAGACCTTCCCGGCTTTTTGGCTCAATCCATCGGGAGAGATAGTTTGGAGACAGTCGATTCCAAACACAAGGAGCCCTCTGGCCTGCCTGGCCCTTTGACGTTTCACTGGGCCTGACTCCTGGGATCATTGGAAAGGAGACAGACAATGAGGGGAAGTCAGATAGTGGGGCAGGCAGGGGCCAGGGGGAAAACCACCCATGGAGATATCACTTAACGAGAATCCCAACTGGAAGGAAACCTCTGCTGATTCCTTATCACTTTACAGTGTGGAGGCTGATGATGAATTACTATTTGTTGTCTCCCAGGCAGGACAGAGAGCCCTTGGCTGGAATGCTCCTGTCACTGGGAGCTCCCTTTGGGGGTGGAGGGGAGGTGAGAAGGGCAGAGGTTTCTGGAAAGGTGAAAGGATTTCTCCAGGCTGCACACACCCCATTCACCCGGAGCCCACACACCTTAATGTGCATCTCCAGCCAGGCCACTCAGGAGCTAGGTGACTTTGGGGGAAGTTTCCCAGTGGTGGTTTCCAGATCCACAAAGAAGGGGTAATTCTTCACCCTGTTATCACCAACCAGCCACTAAGTCCTGATTCCACCCACATCTCCAGCTTCCCCCTCACACCCTGACCAGAGCCACCATCTCCCATTTCAGACCCTACGACGGCCCCTCAGTGGGTCTCTCATGCCAACTCTAGTCTTGTGCTATTATAGCAATGTGATGGCTTCCAAATAAAGAACTGAGAACTTACAAGTTTAAATCCCACCAATGACATGCACTGGTGGGAGGATAAAATCTGATGTCCTTCATTAAAATGGCTTACATCTTGCTGGTCCCTGCCTTTCTCTCTAGTCCTCATCTCCACCCCCCCAATTTGCCCTTGCCCTGAGTGCCAGCATCTCAGCCTTCTGTTCACTCCCCCAGGGGCAGGCTCTTCCTAGCCAAGGGACTTCATGCATGCTTCCTGTATGCATGGACACCCTCACACCTCCGCTTCCCTATCCAACACTCACTCTTCCCAGATCTTAGCCTCAATGCTTCCCTGATCTTCCACCCTAGACTGATACTCCAGTTTGACATTCTTTAACACTTTGCATATCTCCTCATAGCATTCAATCATTTATTTTATTTTTTCTTTGTCACCCAGGCTGGAGTGCAGTGATGCAATCACAGCTCACTGCAGCCTCGAACTCCTGGGCTCAAGCAATCCTCTCACCTCAGCCTCCTGGGTTAGCTAAGACCACAGGTGTTTGCCAACACGCCAGGCCAGTTTTTTTATTTCTTGTAAAGATGGAGTCTCACTATGTTGCCCAGGCTAGTCTCAACTCCTGGGTTCAAGCAGTCCTCCAGTCTCAGCCTCCCAAAATGCTGAGATTACAGATGTGAGCCATGTGCCAGGCTTCACAATTTTCATTAAGCAATTATTTAATTACTTGTGTAATATGTGACCTGCTTGCAACAGTGTGAGCTTCCTAAGGGCAGGCTTGTGGCAAGCACACGTTCATTGAGCACTCGTAGGTGCCAGGCACCATTCTAGGTGCTTCCTGTGGATGATCTCATTTCCTCTCATCCCAACCATATCAAGCAGATGCTACTGCTATCCTCATTTGGCATGAAAGATAGTTGAGACCCAGAAAGGTGAAACAATTCGCCCACGGGCACACAGCTGCAAAGTGTCAGCAACTGGGAGTATTTCTACAATGAATCAGCCCCCAACTCCAGCTCCCCCTGTGGCCACTCCAAGTTGATCTTAAGTTCATCCAAGGATCCTGCAAACACTCCATGAAAGTCAAGTCATAACCTAAGAGGTTTGTGCACTTTGCATTCAAAGCCTCCCCACTGCATCCTTCAGGAATGCATTTATAAGGATGCTGCTGTAAATACTGAACCTAAAAAGCACCATGATTCTTTTCAACTTCTTCCTGCCCATCTTTTGTTCTGGCATTAATTTAATCGATTAGAGCTCCCCTAATTCAAACCTAGTGAGCTCTTAATCAACATGTTTGACCCAGTCTCAAAGACAGACCTTCAGTGGAAAATGAAATTTTGAGATTGTACCGGATGAGCAAAGATAACCAAGACAGTATAGAGTGGTGGTGAAATGCACAGGTGTAGAATTTGCAGACCAGGCTGGGGTTCAAGAACCGCTGGAACTTTTTGTTTGGAAACCTTCTGAGCCTCAGTTTCCCCATTGGTCAAGTGGGTTACTAATAGCACCTACTCCACAGTGTTGTTGAAAAAGCTGGTGGTCTGGGACTTAGGAAGAACACCCTTAAATAGCATATAAAACAGATTCTGTTTTATATGATATTTAAGGGATCTGTGTCCCATGGGACATTCTTAACCTCCTGCTCATGCCTAAAGAGGCAGACATATTTGCAGGCATCTGGTCTCCAGTCCATCCAGCAGCAGACTGCTGGGAGTCAGGCCAGGGGGCCTGTTGGAGTGATATTGTTCAGGCCTTTGAGATCCAAGGCATTTGGACTGACTTCAGGTAAGTCTGGAAATCAGGCCCCACCCAGGTCAGTTCCCAGCCCCATGTAAATACCAATGACAGTCCTTCCCTCCTTTAAAACGCAAGATTGGTAAATGTCAAATAGTCAAACTGTGTTACTTTCCTCATGTAACCCTAGCTCCAGAAAAAGCTACCAAAGCATCCATTCCCATTCGTTGTTAGCGAGTTGCTTTTTCCTAAAGGTCTAGGAGGTGCTGGATTCACAAAGGCTTGTGTTGACTACTGAGTCTGTGAGGTTCAACAGGCCACTTTGTAGATTAAAATTGATGTCTTTTGGAGCAAAACAGCTACTACTTTCTGAGTCAAACCTGAGATAACACATGACGTGTATGATTTTTTGACATCTTTGCACCAAGCCTATGAGACAAGTCGTACCCTGAGCCCAAATTTATGGACTTTTTTGAAATGAGGCTTGGAAAGGTTAAGTAAATTGTCACTATTTATAAACATTTTTAAATTGCAAAGGTAAACTTCATCCTGATGGATTCTGCAGACCACAGATGTAAGATTTAGGCTACACCACCCCCTCCGTATCTGGCTTCTCAAGCTCTCACCTAGAGAGGCAGTCTTCTCTGTGCTTCCTCCTGGGACTCACCTTCTGGAGTGATAACTGCCACATACCCAATCGTAGCTATCACCTACTGGGTACTTGCCAACTATCAGATGCTTTAAGAAATATCATCATTTACAGAGTGAGAAACCAAGGCTAGGAGAGGCTAGAACACCTGGGTGAGGTCACACAAGAAGCAGGGAGCAGAGATGAGATTTGAACCCACATATCTCCGTCCCCAAAGCCTTCAGTCTCCCCGCCATACCATTGCTCACTCCAATCAATGGTTCTCAGCAAGTTGAACTCAGTACGCTGCCTGTGACAACCACTTCTCTTCTGGTTCACAAGAAGGCCCACAAGAAAATTATTTCTTTAGTATAGCTCCTTTAGACTTGGATGACTAGAAAAAAGCCTTTCATTTCTCATGTGGCAAAGAAAACCACGGAATGCCTCAGCTTAGTAGATTTACAGTGGGGGTTAAAGGGGAAAATCACTTGTGATTTGTGCCTGTGTGTGTTGGTTTTGATCAGGACAGAAAGGAAAAAAAAAAGGAGTTCAAAATCCACCTGGAAGAAATACTGGCATATATACCAGAGAGGCATTCACAATCACAAGGGGTTTTCCTGCATCACGGCTTGTAATACAAGCAGGGACCACTGGAAGCAATCTCCCTGCCTACCAGAGTGGGTGGCCAAATATACTCCATTTTATGCTTTCCAGTCAATTCTTCCTCCTTAGCAGTTAAAAATAAAATGAGGCAGTCTAGGTTTATAAAAAGATATCCAAAATGCATTCTAACGTTTAAAAGAAAAAAAAGCAAGTGCAAAATACATACAGTGTGATTTTATCTATATTTAAAGTTTCGTTAAAAAAATGCTGGGTGAAGTGGCTCATGTTTGTTGTAATCCCAGCACTGTGGGAAGCCAAGGCAGGTGGACCACTTGAGCCCAGGAGGTTGAGACTAGTCTAGGTAACATGGTGAGACCCTGTCTCTACAACAACAACAAAAATTTAGTAGGTTGTGTTGAGGCATGCCTGTAGGCTCACCAACTAGGGAGGCTGATGTGAAAGGATCACTTAAGCCCATATGGTTGAGCTTGCAGTGAGCCATGATTACACCACTGTACTCCAGCCAGAGTGAGACCCTGTCTCAAAAAAAAAAAAAAAGTAAAAATCTAGTTCTTTCTCTGCACTCTCCGTGTGTGTGTGTGTGTGTGTGTGTGTGTGTGTGTGTGTATGTCTGCATGTCTGTGTAAATGAATACAATAGGTCTGAACATTTCAAACAAGCTTTCTTCAAAGAAGGGGCTAGAACTGGGGGATGGGAATGTATCAAGGGAACCTTTGGTTCTGGCTGTATAATTTGAATTTCTTATCATCCCCATGTATTTTGTGTTGTTTACATTTTTAAATAAATGCACACTCCTCACCCCCCACTCCCCACACCCACAACCCAAGGAAAGGAAAGTGAATTGACCAGGGGTGATCACACTTACCTTTCCTCTTGGTGCAATGGTAAATCTGGCTATGTTCCTGGGGCAGTGCATATGGGTTGGGTGGGGGCAGGAGGTCCTGGGAGGGGCCGGATACACCATTCTCACACTGGTACTGGGACCCCAGGTTGGATGAGGTGGAGAGAGCTCGAGACTCACTGCTGAAAGGACTGTGGTTGGAGGCTACTTTTTGCCTCACGGTGCTCCTGGGGACCACGGGATATTCTTTACTGAAAGAGAAAAGATGGGAGATAACACTTATCAGTGCCCTGATACAAATTTCCTGAGTGGCTGAACCAGGCATGAGAGAATCCACCAGAAAAGTCACAGAATAAGGAAAAAAAGGGTCTTTGATGAATGAAATGATCCAGTTATATTCATGTCCATCATATTTCACAAATGTATATTTGGGTACTAATTTTCATGCCTTATACATTAGGCAAGTAGATTTACCAAGAGTTTGATACCTAAGCAGAAAAGTAAATAAACACCCCCAGTTAAGAACCTTTCTAACAATCAATAAACACAGAGTGTTTTGGAATATGTCAATTTAGTCTACCTATGTCTTTGAATTCCCTAATTCGAAAGCTAGTTAATCTAAGTATTTATTTAGACTTAACCTGTAGGTGTCCATCTTTAAAGTGGGGCTCAGGTCATTGCCCAAAGTTAGTAAAAACTGGTAGCTGACCACCTACGAGGGTCAGGTATAATCCTAGGTTACTCTAATCTGGATAGATTGCTGCTTGTGTCTTAGAATTTTCTTCTGAGCTTCTGTCCTTGTGGCCACTGATGTACTTAAACTCTATATCTTGGCTTTCCCATTTGTAAAGTAGGGATAATGAATGTCCCCAGTTCAAAGGGCTGTTGATAAAAGAAATGGGTTAATAAGTTAACCGTGAAAAGACTTAGAAAGGTACATGGCACACAGCAAATGCTCAATAAATGGCAACCATCATCATCGCTGTTATTGTTTTGGGCAGAGAGAATAAAGAGAGGGAAGAAAGGAAAGGGAAAAGAGAACAAGAAGGAGGAAAAGGAACACAGACGATTTTAAAAAAATAGCATGGGATCTAAGATTACGTACCTCCAAATTCAGGCCCTATCCTCCCTATCCCTTGCAGGCTGTGTGTTCATGTGACACACAACCCTCCCCTGTGGTTCAGGGCTCGTGCAGGCAAAGTGAGCATGATAAAAATTCCACGACATCATAGGTATAGCCTCCTTCAATGTGCTCAAATCTGGTCCCTCACACTCTTACGATTGGTCCTCCACATTCCCTTACCTTCAGATTTCATACCAGGTATTCCCATTTTTTTCCTTAGAAGGACTCAGTAGAAACCTCTCCTGGAAGTAGGAAAGTCATGCTATGCAGCAACACGAGGCTCAAAGGAAATGAGACAGGTGGGGGATGGATCGGATGTGGGAGGTTGCAGAGGAGTAAAGAGAAGGGAAGTAGCTTAAAGATAAAAGGGACAAAGAGAGAAATGTCCAAGGATGGGGGAGAAGAAGAGCTTGACCCCTAACATCCCACATCCAGCATTTAGGATGGGGACAGGGAATTTTGGACATGGCATTTACAAACTGCATATATTGCTATATAGCCATTTTAAAAATAGTTTGATAAGTATATTTTAAATATAATTGGCTTCCTTTGTAACGTGTGTATTCTATTTCATGCATTTAATCATATTATTCTTAGAGGTGATTCATAGGCTTCAACATACTGCCAGAGAGGCCCATGGCATCAAACAGGTTAAGAACCCCTATTCTAGAAGGAGCATGTGTCAGTAAATCCCAAACCTCAGTCAGATAAAATTTTCACCATGACCTAGAACCATGTATTCTTTAACTTATGACATTTTAAAAAGTCATCATCTATCCAAATAAGTTAAGCTTCACTATAAGTAATGATATCTGTGAAATTACAGGCTTGTGGTACTAATTATATTTCTTTTAATGCAATTAAAACAAATGTTTATATGCCTGTGGTCATTGCAACTCAGGAGGCTGAGGCAAGAGGATTGCTTGAGCCCAGGAGTTTGAGGCTGCAGTAAGCTATGATTGTACCATTGCATTCCAGCCTGGGTGACAGAGTGAAACCCTATCTCAATCAATCAATCAATGCTTAACTATTAAAATTAAAGGGTATACCTGAAATAATTTCATGTGCAATGAGCTACACATAATGCATTTTGAAGGATCTTGAATTCACCAATTTCATTTTTTCTGTGACTCTATGTGGTAGGTATTATTTTTGTTCACATTTTACAGATTAGGAAATTGAGGCCCAGGGAGATGGAGCAACTTGTCTAAGATCACAGAGTTAGAAAGAGACACAGACACAACTAGAATTCTAACCCAACACGTCCTTATAAATTTTGTATTGTCTCCTAACGACTTCTTTCAATTTTTATAACATAATATGCTTTTAGGAGAGCAGGGTTTGGGGACACAAGACTCTTTCCATTCCTACACCCTCAAGTGTGTGACCATCTCCACCCTGTGTCTCTGCCTTTGTCTGTCATATGAAAGCACATCAGAGTGGCCAGGCAGGGACATGGAGCAACTGCTAAGTTTCCATGAAGCTACAGACACCCTCAGAACACCCAGGGGTCTCCTAGCTCAGCTTCCCTGTGGCATGTGCCATCTCAGAACCAAAGCTGGAGCCATCTGAGCGACCGCAGCCATCAGAATCTCCCCCTGGGGCCAGGAGGCTGAAGGGAATGGAATTAGCTTTATAGCTCTCGCTTTGTGGTTCAAGCTACGTAATGGAAAAAAAAAAAAGTATAATAACAATAAAACATTATAAAAGTTGTCAAAACTCGCTGGCAATTCTATTTAGATCTATTCCAATATTTTGCTGTCAGAGCTCCAGGAGGAAGGGGAAATCTCTTTTGGTTTTACATTTTTAATAGGAACTTGTTTTTTTAATTAAAGAAAATAACCCCCAAAAAATGTTGGCTGAGAGAATTTACAAGAGAATGTATCAATGGACTCCATGGAATTCTCCGTTCCATTACTGCCAAATTGCAAAATTGGTCTCTGGAAAGGCCAAGTCCTGCTTTTGATTACTAACACAGAATTGGGGAAAGCAATATCATCCCAATAACCACTTGCCCCTCACAGCTCATTTCCCTCTAAGGAGCCCGAAGCATCTTCCCCAACACCGATCAAGGACATCTCCATTAATGCCCGAAATACAATGTCCCCAAGCCCCTCTGATAGGTGTCAAAATACAGCCGTGGAATGGGGAAGTGACTTCTCAGTCATTACAGAAGGACATAGGCAAAGGAAAGACAATGTCAGAATCAAACAGCAGCAGGGCAGTTTTCACAGAGCTCATCCATGGATCAAAGGAACCGATCAATCAAAGAAACGTGGTTAGTATCAATATGGCAGAAATCTCTAAAGTCCTCAAGATGAAAAGATAAAACTATTTTCTTCTACAGTTTAAGAACATCTTCATGGGAAGAAGCAAGGACACGAGAGAATTAAAGTGAAAGTTGAAAAGCCCTGTGACTGGAAATACAGGCAGCAAAAGGAGCCTGCTCTGTTTTTAATCATCATCATCATCATCATTCTCATCTACATTGTTCTTCAAGTGCCTCCTAATATTCCAGCCACTGTACTGGTTGACTTATATGCTAATCCTGATTGGATCCTGGCAAGAACCTCATTTCACAGGTACAGTTAGATTTACGTTACAGTTAAAAAAACAAACAAAAAAAAGCAGACGGGCCAGGCACAGTGGCTCACGCCTGTAATCCCAGCACTTTGGGAGGCCGAGGCCGGCAGATCACTTGAGGTCAGGAGTTCAAGACCAGCTTGGTCAACATGGTGAAACTCCATCTCTACTAAAAATATAACAATTAGCTGGGTGTGGTAGCGGGCACCTGTAATCCAGATACTTGGGAGGCTGAGGCAGGAGAATCGCTTGAACCCAGCAGGTGGAGGTTGTAGTGAGCTGAGATCGTGCCATTACACTCCAGCCTGGGCAACAAGAGTGAAACTCTGTCTCAAAAAAAGAAAAGAAAGAAAAGAAAAGCGAAAATGCAGGCACAGAGAGGTCAAGTGGCTTGTCCCAGACCACACAGCTAAGAGACAAAGCTGAGTCTCACCTAGGGTCAGTCCTATTCCAAAGCTCATGTTACTTAATACTCTTTAAAAACACACACAGAGAAATGTATCTTCTCATAGTTCTGGAGATGTGGGGTGCTAGCGAGGTCAGTTTCTGGTGATGCCATGTCCTCACATGCCAGGCAGGGAGGGTTAGAGAGGGTTAGAGTGTGGGAAGATGGATCTCTCTCTCTCTCTCTCTCTGCCTCTGTCTCTCTTCCTCTTCTTTGTAAGGCCATGGTCCTGCGAGATTAAAGCCCCACACTATGACCTCACTTAACCTTTTTTTTCCTATCAGTTATCATGTTTATTATTTTCACATAACTTTTTAAAGAATTTGTTTTGGGAGGAATGGGTAGTGTTGGGTTACATGGGTTATTTAGTGGTAATTTCTGAGATTTTGATGCACCCGTCACCCGAGCAGTGTACACTGTACCCAATGTGTAGTCTTTTAAACCTCATCCCTCTTCCACCCTTCCCTCCAAGTCCCTGTATCAAGGGGAATGATGGGAGGGGAGCGAGTGATAAAAGTCCCCCACAAGTCCATTATATCAGCCACCTAACTAATACTTAATAATAAGCAATTGTTGCCTCCATACCAACTACTGGGCAAATACAATCATCCCACTTTATAAAGCATGCTGGTAATGACAGATAGCTGGACATTGGATATTGGCTCCACCCAGGCCATGTCAAGATCTACTGATCAATCCTTCCGTTTAAAGAAACTTGAGTTTGCAACAGTCAAATCTCACTGCTTTCTGCTGTATCAAGCAGCTACAGCTGCATCCCATGCACAAGCTCTGACCAGAGTCTGCCCCACTTCCCTCCAGACACAAGCTGGGGGTCCTGAGTACCTCGGCTGGCCTTGGGTGTCAGCGCCCGCAGACCAGCTTCTCCCCCAGCTCTGCCCTTCTCTCATGTTCTGTTCCACGTGAACGAGTGCAATGAATGACGCCATTGTCGCCGGGTCTGGGTTGTAAAATGTTACAAGGGAATACTGAAATGCACGGCCAAACTGCATCCTCAGCCTCCCTCCAGCTAATGAACACCCCGGAGAATGTTTTCCACCACAGCCAACTGAATTGGCCTTTTCATGGGAGCAGGTGGCAGGGGCACCGGCATGTTGGGGTTTTTGTGTTTGTTTATTTTCCCCTGGTGATCCTTACCCAATTTCTGGCAGCCTTTTGCAAACAACGAAAGCAGTGCACGGGGGCAAGGCGAGGGACTATAAAATCCCTCTTCTCTTGGAGCCAATTCCTCTTCTCGACAGTATTTTAATCTGTGATTAAAATGTAAAGGGGGCCACATCACCCCTTGAGAGCTTCTTTGATTTATTAACATTCTGATACACTTGGGGAAGTTTATTCTGATCTAAATGTGTGGACACAGCAGTGACTGTGGAATTTAGGCTCATGCAAATAGTAAATAATCACTGACTTCTTCAAGTCTGCAAAGAGCTTACTCAGTTTACAGTACACCAGCAAGCTGGAGAAGGGCGCTGGGTACCATGTTGCTGATGAGAATAAGGGGACTCGATGTTCTTACTTATAAGTGGAGCTAAAGAATGTGCACAACATGGGCACAGAGTGTGGAATAACAGACACTGGAGACTCGGAAGGGTGGGGAGGCAGGTGAGGGATGAGAAATTACTTAATGGATGCAATGTACACTATTAAAGTGATAGTTACACTAAAAGCCCAGCCTTCACCACTATGCAATAGCTCCACATATCAAAACTACACTTGTACTCTCTAAATTTATACAAATTTTAAAAAGAATGGGGATGAGGGCACAAAGAGGTTATAAAACTTGCCCATTGTTTGGTTTTGTTTTTGTTTTTTGTTTTTTAAGACAAACTCTCACTCTATTGCCCAGGCCGGACTGCAGTGGCATGAACACAGCTCACAGTGACTTCAAGCTCCTTGGCTCAAGGGAGCCTCTTGCTTCAGCCCCCCAAGCAGCTGGAACTATAGGCATATGCCACCACGCCCAGCCAATAGTTGTTTTTGTTTTTTTTTTTTTAGAGATGGGGACTTGCTATATTGCCCAGGTTAGTTCTGATCTGGCCTCAAGTGATCTTCCCATCTGCCTCCCAAAGCGCTGGGATCATAGGTGTGAGCCACCTCACTGGGCCTAAATTTTCCATTGTTGACTGAACCAGGGATATATGATTTGAGGGGTGCCAAGAAACTCAAAGGCACCCCTATCTCTTCCCTTAAGCACTCACCACTTGTAAAAATTTTGGTTTGGGGCCTTGGGTCCCCCCTTGTTAAATCCATAGATAATATAGTATCAGAGTGATAGCATCAAGCTGAGGCTCTGAAGTCAAGCCAGGTGAATGTGCCTTCCTTCAGTATCCAGCCATGAACTTGACCACTACTTTGCTGGCTAGGTTCTTTCCTTTTCCTAAGCCCCAGTCTTCTGTCTGTAAAATGGGTATAATAAAATAGCCACCTCTTTGGGGTTATCAAATGAAATGATGCATAGAAAGGCATAGCATATATATATTGGTGATGCAATGCTTCAAATGGGTATGAATACCCAAAAATATCAAATATTTAAAGCTGGTCACTTTTTCTAGGAAGAGGTTCACATTTGCATTGGCTACTCAAAAAGGGTCTGTAATTCAAAAAATGGTTTTGACCAAAACTATAGAGATGGTTCAGAAATCATGAGGGAAAGCCCTAGACAATTCATGACATCACCCTTTGTCTCACTTTCCCTGTTTGCATAATGGAGAATAAAAGGCCCATCTCACAGGGTAGGTGTGAATCCTGTGGGCAAAAGCTAGATGTAAAACAGACATAAAAGGACAATTCAAGCTAAACTTTTAACGCATTTACAGTAATAATTCATCAAATAGTTTTGCCAGGTATTTAGTACTGAATTGACCAGCTCAATATTTTAGTTCAGTCTCATAACACTAACCATTTAAGCCAGTTTAACTATGACTTAGGTTTAGTATTTTTTTTTTTTTTTGAGATGAAGTCTTGCTCTGTCGCCAGGCTGGAGTACAGTGGTGTGATCTCAGCTCATTGCAATCTCTGCCTCCCATGTCCAAGCGATTCCCCTGCCTCAGCCTCCTGAGTAGCTGGGATTACAGGTACAAGGCAAGCAAATTATTATTATTATTATTATTTTGTATTTTACTAGAGACAAGGTTTTGCCATGTTGGCCAAGATGGTCTTGATCTCCTGACCTTGTGATCTGCCACCTTGGCCTCCCAAAATGCTGGAATTATAGGTGTGAGCCACCGTGCCTGGCCACCCCCAGGGCATTTGATATTATTGTTCAATCATATCAAATGGGCATTGGGAGTTTTTAAAGATTCCCAGGAGAAAGAAGTCTTCCACAAAAGAGTACACATCAGATGATCCTATTTATATGAAATTCTATAACAGACAAAACCAACCCATAGTGAAAAAAAGTAAGGACATTGATTGCCTCTGGTGAAGAGAAGGAGGCAGAGAGTGACTAAGGAGGCTGGATATGAGAGAATTTTCTGGGACGATGAGAATGTTCTATATTTTGATAGGGGCTTGGGTTTCACAGGTATGTAAATGTGCCAAAAAGTGAGAGGTGTACTTAAGCTTTGTGCATTTCACCCTATATAGATTTAACCTGAAATAAAGGAGTGTGAACAAAAATTGAGTCCTAGTTAATGATGTGCCCACTGAAGTGTTTAGGGGTAAAATGTACTCACGGCTGCAATTTAGCTTGAAACGCATCAACAAAAGAAGGATGGAAGGAGGGAAGAATGGATGGCTAGAGAGATGAATGGATAGATAGATGAATGGATGGAGGGATATGTGGTGGAGCAAATATATAGCAAAATTTTAATTGCACACTTTAAGCAGTGAGCATATGGACACTCATCATATAATCCTACCATGTTTCCCCACACACCTTTGATTTTTCATAATAGAACACTGAGGGGAGCACTACAGGTAATTCTAATGTTCAGTGTGAGTTGAGCACTAAGTAGAGAAAGGGGTTGTCTTTTCTGTAAAACAGCCCATACGTGGGATATGTTTGCAGAGATGCAATCACGTGGATATTGCATTCTCCAGTGCTCACTCATTCTCTAGAACCAAGAGATTACCCAAGTGTGGCCAGGGGACACCACCACCAGAGCCACTGGAGAAGCTTGTTAAAAAACTGCTCCATCTCCAGAGCCACTGACTCAAAACCTCTGAGGGTGAGACCTAGAAATCTTTTTAACAAGCCCCCCGGGTAATTGTGATGTCTACCAAAAGTTTGAGAAACACTGCTCAATTATGGATGAATGAAACATACAACTCAATAGCGGGGGGGGGAAAAATCCCATTTAAAAATGGGCAAATTCATTACTCATTGAGGAAATGCAAAACAAAGCCACATGAGATATATCACCTTACACCTGTTAGGATGGCTATTAACAAAAAGACAAAAGATAGCAAATGTTGGCAAGGGTATGGAGAAAAAGGAATCCTTGTACACTCCTGGTGGGAATGTAAATTGGTGCAGCCACTATGGAACACAGTATAGAGATTCCCCAAAAATTAAAAACAGAACTATCAGTCAGGCCAGTGGTCCATGTCTGTCATCCCAGCACTCTGGGAAGCCAGGCAGAAGGATCACTTGAGCTCAGGAGTTCAAGACCAGCCTGGGCAACATAGCAAGGTCTTGTCTCTACTAAAATTCAAAAACATTAGCAAGACATGGTGGCACATGCCTGTAGTCCCAGCTACTAGGAGGGCTGAGGCGAGAGAGTTGCTTGAGCCCAGGAAGTGGAAGCTTCAGTGAGCCCTGATCATGCCACTGTACTCCAGCCTAAGCAACAGAGTAAGACCTTGGTCAAAACAAAACAATAAATAACCAAAAAATAGAACTATCATATGACCCAGAAATTTCTTTTCTAGATATACACCCAAAGGAAATGAAATCAGTATCTCAAAGAGATATCTGCACTCCCATGATCATTGCAGCATAATTCAAAAGAGCCAAGATATGGAATCAGTCTGAGTATCCATCAGTGGATGAATGCATAAAGAAAACGTGATGTGTATATATATATATATACATACACACACATACTAGAATACTATTCAGCCTTAAAAATAAAGAAGGAAATCCTCTCATTTGAGACAACTTGAATGGACCTGGAGGACATTACGTTAAGTGAAACAAGCCAGACACAGAAAGATCAACACGACATGACTCACTTATATGTGTAATCTAAAATAGTCAAACCCACAGCAGTGGAGAATAGAATGGTGGTTGCTAGGAGCTGGGGGAGAGGGGGAATTGGGGAGATGTTGGTCAAAGGGTACAAAGTTTCAGTTATGCAAGAGGAATAATTCCTGGAGAGCTAATTGTACAGCAGTGTGAATACAGTTAACAGCATGGTCTTGTATACTTAAAATTTACTAAGAGGATACATCTTAAATGTTCTCATATATATATATATCTATATATATATACACACACACACACATTAAATGTTCTCTCTGTGTATATATATACACAGACACACACACACACACAAGAAAATAAACACACAAGAAAATAAAATGGTAACTATGTGAGGTTAATTAGCTTGATCATGATAATTGTTTAACATTTATGTATATTAAAACATTAAGTTGTATACCCTAAATATATACCCTTTTTGTCAATTATACCTCATTAAAGATGAGGAAAAACATGGATGAGTGAGTGGGTTGCTCCCAGCATTGTTCCTGAACAGCAGATATGCTGGGGATGGGTTGAATGGGGGTGGGGGTACCTGAGTGGGAAGTGGTGGGGGTGGTTCTGAGCATCCATGCCCTTGACAGATAACCATGATCCAAGATGAGATCTTTTCAGAAAAATCTCAGTTTTACAACTTCACTTAGGCTGACTCAGCTCCCCCAGACACAACCCCACTCTTGTTTTACATAAATGCATGCTTCCCTGGAGGAAGCCAGGTGGCTAGGCTAATTACAGACCTAAGGAGAGGAGTTAATGCCGTCTCCAGAATGTTGTATAACATTTTCTCAAAAACCACTTCTCACTAACTGGGCATTCAGATTACCTTTAACCACAAGCATGAGAACACAAGAGTGCTAAGCCTTCAGTCTGAAAAATGATCATTTGGGGTTAAGAGCTGAAAATTAATTTAAAATCAGGAAGGAAGGAATAGAAGAGGGAAGGTTCAAATAGAAGAATTTTAAACTTTTAGGAGACCCAGGCCCCATAAATCCCTTGAGATTGTTTGAATTTGTTTTTTAATTGAGACAGCGTCTTGGTCTGCTGCTCAGGCTGGAATGCAGTGGCATAATCAGAGCTCACTGCATCTTCAAACTCCTGGGCTCAAGCAATCCTCCTGTCTCAGCCTCCAGAGTAACTGGAACTACAGACACGTGCTATCACGTCCAGTTAATCTTTTTTTTTTACTGACTGGATCTTGCTATGTTGCTCAGCTGGTCTCAAACTCCTGATCTCAAGCGATCCTCTTCTGTCTCAGACTCCCAAAGGGCTGAGATTACACACATGAGCCACCATACCTAGCCTGAATGTTTTCCTCTATTCATACATTGTGAGTTTTTCAGAGGGTCTCTTGCTTTAATTGGATTTTCAAAAAGGGTCTTGCACCCAGATTCAGAAGCCCTACCCTAGATGAACAAGGTATAGAGGGTGAAAATAAGCACCCGCAGAGACGGGAGAGGTTGGTCAGTTCCCAC
The DNA here is from genome assembly GCA_036589455.1 of Ateles fusciceps. NCBI lineage: Eukaryota > Metazoa > Chordata > Mammalia > Primates > Atelidae > Ateles > Ateles fusciceps. The sequence continues at coordinate 184,274 of JAZHEH010003103.1, forward strand.
TGTGGCTGTGTAGAGTTCTTTCAATAATCAAAATGGAGCTGAGTAATGGGTGGGTTTCAGTCTGGCTGACACATCCTGAACTCCAAACTTTCCCATCCACTCTCTGGTTGGGTGGCTCAGAATCTCAGTCACCCTAAGCAGAGCCTCAAGGTGCCCCTCAGGCCCAGAGGCCACCTGCCCTGATGCATCGGCAGCACACTAAGAGAGCAAGGAAGTAAAGGGAGCTTTATTTCTTCCATGAGTAACTCTGAGGCCAACCAAGTCCCCCAATCCATCATCTACTAACCCCCTGGTAATGCTCCATAAATACTTTTTATGGGGGAAAAAAAAACAGTCATTGCTCATGACCATTCTGTGTGAGGTGAGGTAAGAAATACCGAGATGAAGGACTTTGCTGTTGCTTGTTCATAGTCTGGGGTTTATGGTTACAAGAAGAGGAGCAGCAGCCAGTTTAGTGGGAAGGGGGTTCTCTCCACCCTGAAGAAGCCAAGCTGGTAACCAGGAAGGCCCCTGCATCCAAACTAACTGTGTGACCTTGGGCACGTCAACCTGGCATCTGGCTTCACCAGAACATGCACTATGTCTTAACACCTACCAGTCATTGAGTGTCCCTCCAGGCCAGACACCATGCTATGTGCTTGCACGCCTGCTGGGGCAGGTTTGTTTGTTTGTTTGCTTGCTTGCTTGCTTGTTTGACATGGAGTTTTGCTCTGTTGCCCAGGCTGGAGTACAGTGGCACAATCTCTGCTCACTGCAACCTCCGCCTCCCAGGTTCAAGTGATTCTCCTGCCTAAGCCTCTTGAGTAGCTGAGACTACAAGCATGCACCACCATGCCTGGCTAATTTTTGTATTTTTAGTAGAGCTGGGGTTTCACCATGTTGGTCAGGATGATCTCGAACTCTTGACCTTGTGATCTGCCCACCTCGACCTCCCAAAGTGCTGGGATTACAGGCATGAACCACCACGCCCAACCAACTGGGGCAGTTTTAAAACGTGTCAACACATTCCTTGACACTCCTTCTAGGTAGAGGAGAGCTCTTATCCTCCCTCCTTGAATCTGGTTTTTTGTTTGTTTGGTTGGTTGGTTTGGTTTTCGAGACAGAGTTTCACTCTTGTTGCCCAGGCTGGAGTGCACTGGCGCGATCTGGGCTCACGGCAACCTCCACCTCCTGAGTTCAATAGATCCTCGCACCTCAGCCTCCCAAGTAGCTGGGATTACAGGTATGTACCACCATGCCCAGCTAATTTTTTGTATTTTTAGTAGAGACAGGGTTTTACCATGTTGGCCAGGCTGGTCTCAAACTCGTTGAATCTGAACCCACCTGAGTGAGTCACATTCAAACAACAGAATGCAACAGAAGTGACACTACCTGACCTCCGAGGTGTGGTCAACAAGGACCAGGTGGCTTCCACTTCCATGAAAACGTCTGAACACCCTGAGTCTACCATGCTAGAGAGGCTGCATTCTGATTTCTCAGTGGACAGCAGCTGAGATCCCAACTAAAGCAGCATTAACTGTGGGTGGCAGGAGTGTGCCAAGCTGGATGTCCTGCCTGACCTGCCTTCCAACACCTACAGCCCAGCCATCACCTGATGGCCCAAGAACTACATAGCCGAGTCCTTCCAAATAGCCTGACCCACAAATCTCAGACAAAATAAAAGTGCTCCCTGGTGCTTCCTACTTCCCCATGCACACAGTGGCAACCAGCAAAGCCTGGACTTTTCATCATAAGCATATGGAACATTAAAGGGGGCTACAGATTGCAACTGGAGGAACCTTGAGGACTCTGATGCTCTGGGAGCTCTTTGTGGAAGGACTGTGGTTGCCCATAGTTCCTTCCTCAGTTAGAAGACTCCCAGTGCATTGTGGGGGAAACTTGTCTCTGTGAGCCACTTTGGCTGGCCTCAATTTAGCATGACACACAGACAACAGATGGGATACTGTGGAAGCCAGAGCTTCCCAGCCAGCCCAACTTAAGCTTGGGAGTCATTTGTTATGCAGCAATAATGAATACACATGCATTACCTCATGTTATCCTTGCAACGACCCTGGAGGTAGGCTCCCATAATGATTTCCTTTTTACAGATGAGGAAAAAGACACGTGGTGGAGTAGAAAAGCCCTGGAGCTGTCAGGGCAGCAGCCTCACCCCAGCTCCTAAGCCTGCTTCCATCTGTGGCCCCTGGTCCTCTGTGTGTTGATTCATCCTTGTGTGCCTAGTGCTTGGCATACAGCAAACACTTAACAAATGTTTTAGTCGCATAAACAAATCAACAGATCAAAAACTGAGTAAGTAAATGAGTCTCTGAGCCTCAGTTTCCTGTTCTGTAAAAGGGGGCAGGTGGATCAGATGCTGTCTCCTAGAGTCCCTTTTATCTCTACAATCCCTAGCTTCTAGGAGCAGCTCTCCCCATACCTGTCATAGCGCCACTCCAGCTGGCTTTCAGAGATCTTCAGAATCTGACCCCTACTCCAGCCTCCTAGACCTCTAGACCCCTGTCTACTTCTTCCTTGCTCCAACCCAGAAAACCCTTCTTCCCAACAGATTCAGGTCCCATTCTCTCTATGAGGTCTACTTCCACCCTCTCCATGAAGCCTACTCTGCCCCAGTCCCAGCTCCAGCCCCTTTGGCTCCTAGGAAGTTCAGAACTTGTTTGAATACATCTTGAAGACTGAAGTAAAGTCCAAAGAAAGAATTGTTCTATGAAAAATCAGAGCCTAGAAGGTTTCAAACAGCAACGGCACTCTCAAGCTTTTCTTAGAAATTTCTGTGGCTCGCATATTATCTTGACAACGTTCCCCAAACCTTGATACCAACCATTCTGCTATTGGGTTAATATTTCCTCTTTAATCAGCCTTAACTCCCCCTCCCTTCCTTGCTTCCTTCTTTCCTTGTTTTCCTACAACTCAGTCTCATTCTGAGCAATAACATCTATGAAATCACAGACCTGGTATGTCCATGCATCTGTGCACCACCTACAACCTGTAATTCCTGTGCTTTAGAAGGCAAAGACATGAGGATTGCTTGAGACCAGGAGTTTGAAACCAGCCTGGGCAACATAGTGAGGCCCCATCGCTGCAAAAAATTAACCGGGCATGGTGGTATGCACCTGTAGTCCAGCTACTTCAGAGGCTAAGGCAGGAGGATTGCTGGAGCTCAGGAGTTCGAGGCTGCAGTGAGCTATGATTTTGCCACTGCATACCAGCCTGGGTGACAGAGAAAGACCCTGTCCTAAATAAATAAATAGTTGTTTTTTCTTTAACTCCCCCTTTGTCACCAATCTAAGGCTCCTGTAATTTGGGGAAATATTAGTTTTTAGGATTAGACTTTTTTAAGCCACAGATTAATCTTTCTAAATAACTTTGGCACACCTTTTAATTAGTCTGCTACAGACAGGATGTTTAAATGACTTTATGCTTTGTGCTTTCCCATAGCTCCCAAATTTTTATAATAAGGAGTGATTGTTCCTGTAACTAGAAACCATAAATAAATGTTGGAAAATAACAAAGGCATCATCTGCATTTTCCAAACACAGGGAGCTGGGCCAAGAGCTAGAGGGGAGAACAGCCAGACATTTGCCAAGTGAATCCAAAAGTTATTTCTGTGGAATAACTGCAAGGTAATGCTTAACTCTCTGTAACCCTACCTCACTCCCTTCTTCCAGTTGTTGGAATTAGAGGAAATTTCATCCCTCCTGTTTTTCTCCCAGAGCCAGCTGTCACCGAGTGTGTGGGGGACAGGAAACAGGATTACAAGATTAGCAGTGAGCCTGCCGTTACTGCCTGGCTGTTATCAAGGCTGACTCTGGAGAGCCATAGTCCCCACTTGTCACTAACAACTACAACCTGGGGGTTGGGAGAATGGCCCAAAATAAACTCTGAATAAGGTCAAAATTGGGAGTAGTGTTCCCCAAATCAGTTAAATTTTACTGAATACATAGACTAGGAATCAAGCACTCCGCAGGCATTTGCTCATATAATTCTTATAGGAACCCTAGAAAGTCGAGGCTATAGTTATCTATGCCCCTTCTGCAGATGAGAATACTGAGGTTCCATGAAGTTAAATCACTTACCCCAGGGCACATAGGACCCCAGGTTTGTCTGACTCCAAAGCCTTCTGTTGGAACCACCCTTCGTCACTCTTTCTCCTTCCTCAAGGACATGTCCAGAGACCTTGACCAATGACCTCATCTACTCCCCCCAACCTCATTGGTGGCTAGTTCAGCCCTCTGGTTTCCAGGGCAACTCCTAACATGGCCACAAAGACACACATGACTCTTAGGCTGAGAGGTTTGATTCAATATGTCAATTACTGGCTGTCTACTGATGATTAACCACACCTTTCCTCCGTTCCATCTGCAAAGTTCCTACCCATTAAGGACTTCTAGTCCAGACCTCAAGCACTCTGCAATACCTTGAGGGATGGTTAGGACAGCCAATTCAGACCGAAGAAGAGTCATCTGCCTAAATACCTAAACACCTGTGTGACCAGCCTGGGCAACCTGGGGAGATCCCAACTCTACAAAAAGTACAAAAATTAGCTGGAGGTAGTGGCATGTGCCTGGAGACCCAGCTCCTTGGGAGGCTGAAACCAGAGAATCACTTGAGCCTGGGAGCTTGAGGCTGCAGTGAGCAGTGATCGCACCACTGCCCTCCAGCCTGGGTGACAGAGCAAGGCCCTGTCTCAATAAACAAACAAACAAACAAATGAACATGTGTTTAGAACTTTAGAAGAGTTGGCCAGGTGCTGTGGCTAATGTCTGTAATCCCAACACTTTGGGAGGCTGAGGCAGGAAGATCACTTGAGTCCAGGGGTTCTAGACCAGCCTGGGCAACATGGTGAAACTCTGTCTCTACAAAGAAATACAAATTGAGGCTGGGTGCTGTGGCTCACGCCTGTAATCCCAGCACTTTGGGAGGCCGAGGCAGGCAGATCACGAGGTCAGGAGTTCGAGACCAGCCTGGCCAACATGGTGAGACCCCGCCTCTACTAAAATAGAAAAATTAGACAGGTGTGGTGGTGGGTGCCTGTAATCCCAGCTATTCGGGAGGCTGAGGCAAGAGAATCACTTGAACCTGGGAGGTAGAGGTTGCAGTGAGCTGAGATCGCACCACTGCACTCCAGCCTGGGTGACAGAGCAAGACTCCATCTCAAAAAAATAATAATAATAAAATAAAAATACAAATTTAGCCAGGTGTGGCAGCACATGCCTGCAGTCCCAGGTACTTCGGAGTTGAGGTGGGAGGATCACCTGAGCCTGTGGAGGTCGGGGCTGCAGTGAGCTGAGATTGTGCTACTGTACTCCAGCCTGAGGGGCAGAGTGAGACCCTGTCTCAAAATAAATAAATAAATAAAGAACTTTAGGCAAGACTCCCTTGATCACTGCCATCTCAGCTCTCACACACCTGCACATGCCTACCTATCTCTCCTTTCATGGCTGTCATGTGTCCAAAGTGCAGGGCCTGTGTCTGACACAGAAAAGCCTGGAGGGTAACTGGTAAAGTTTTATGGGCTGGTTCCCAGGAGGGGTCCTGGGAAGAGACATGCGCTGACCATATAGTCTGTGGCCAGGGAAAGCTTCTTGGAGGAAGAAAAAACTACAAGGAGACCCAGTGATGGTTGGGAGATGGTCTGGTGAGAAGGAGGGGAAAGAGTTTGACGCAGACCAAATGTGTGTTCAAAGGGCCAAAAATAAAGGAAAGAACACAGGTTTGAAGTCTCTCCTTTAGCATGATTGACACATATTAGAACAAATCGAGGAGGGTGGCCAGGCCAGATGGGAAGGGCGTGGCCAACCAGGCAAAAGAGTCCAAATCGTATATCGAGGGCAACAGGGGACTCTGATATGTTTGTTCCCCCGCTGTAAACAGAACTTGTCCGATTTGTGTTCTACAAAGATCTCTTTAGTGACTACCTAAAGAAAGTCCCTGGAGGAGACCAGAAGTCAATTCAAGGTCTCAATCAGTTAGGATGATTGGTGGTGGCTAGAATTCTGGTGGCGGCTAGAATTAGCAGCCTAGCAGAAAGGGGCTGAATTCTGAGTTACGTTAGAAGGTAAAATCAGTAGGACATAGTAACTGGTAAAGTTCAAGGGGATGACTCAAGACACCTTAAATTTATTATTCACCCCCTGCTCTTGACCTTGGAAAAAGGAAGGAAGAAGTGAGAGATGATGAAACCCTTCAATTGCAGGATGGAATGGGCAATTTCCCTTCAGCTCCTACCTGCACAGCAGACACTTTGCTGGTAGGACTGAGAGGTGACTTTGTCTGGCAATGACTAAGCCACCTTAATGACAAATCACCATCAGAATGGGATAGGAGCAGAAAGTTGGTGCTCTGAGCCTGGGGCCATAAATAATTGAACCTCAGCTAAAACATGATACTTGATTTCATCTTTCCTACTGACTCCATGACCTAATCAGACTCCAATTTCAAAATGTAGATGCTTAAAAATAAAAAAAAAATTAAATAATAAATTCAGAACTTGCCTATTTTAGCCACAAAAAGTACCTTGTGAGTCCACAATCTTGAAGGAAACCAATTTATGAAAACAGGAACGTGTGTACACATGTACCACATTCCTCGTTTTTTAATGTTTGGAGACAGGGTCATTGTTCTGCTTTTTAATATTTGGAGACAGAGTCTTGCTATGCTGTCCTGGCTGAAGTACAGTAGTGTGATCATAGCTCACTGCAGCTTCAAACTCCTGGGCTTGAGAGATCCTCCTGCCTCAGCCTTCTGAGTAGCTGGTGCTATAGGCACATGCCACCTGGGCCAGCATTATTTTTTAAAAAGCATGCACAATTAGACCTGATAAGCCCACTATCTAAAAACAATTTTTCTGCTGCATGTATTTCTAAACGTAATATTAAAACCACAGGTCTAAGGCCTTTCTCCCTTTCTGTTCTTAGGTCTCTTATCTTTCTCTGAATGAATTTGTGTATCTGCCTGACTCTCCCTTTTCATGTCTTCCAGAAAGGATAAGAAAACATCCGAAATGATCTCATTTTATTTTGAAACACTAAACCCACCAAACCGAAACACAACACACACACACACACACACACACACACACACACACACACACCTTCTTGGTCAGAGGGATTAAGATGTATTTCTAATTTGCTTGCCATATGGTAAGTTATTTTGGAAGCACATCAAGAGGTAGAGAGAATGTTCCACAAAATTGGCAATGCTTGCACAATCCTTTCAAATCAGACCAAATTCCCACTATGTACATTTGCTACAGCCCGTTCGATTCATCATATCAGCAACTAGGACCACAGGATATGTAAAAATACCAAGCAATTTTTAGCACCAGCTTCCAATCCTCCAGTGCCCTGGACACCACATGGTGTCAAATTTGTCTGTATTTCACCCTCAGGAAATCAAGTCATTAACTTCTCTTTCATTTACCAAGAGCTGTTACCAAAAAGAAAAGCATTAATCGGCTGTGACTTATGGGAAGAAAAAGAGAGTTTCCCTACAGGGAGACAGACAGCAGAGAAAGAAGAGAAAGCTGTGCCTTTTGTTCCCTGGGTGAATGGAGAACGCCAAACTTTTTGTACCTTCTCTCCACTAGCAAATTTATTCTCCGGGTTGCCCAATGGTGTCAACCCCACATGTGAGGGTTCTCAAAAAATGGGACAGAGGGGGGCTCATTCTCCCCATTTCTCTGTGCCTGGCATTCTATGGGCAGGAAGGCTGGTGGAGGGGAAGCGCTGGGTTGCTGCTGGCTTACCTGGATTATTAAAGGGGTATTTATGGAGGAGAAAGTTGAAGAATCCACTTTCCTACCTTTGCATTCTTGACATTCTGTGCAGCTCCATGTCATCACTGCCCCGAAATCCTTTGGCAAAGGGATTATTCTCGATCTTTAATTGCGTGATCTGAAGGAAAGAGGGAGAGAGAGCAAGCTGGTTGATTGCTGCAAGACCACCTCGAGACATGAGCTAATAATAAATGTCATGGAAATGCAGCCTCTGGCAACCAAAAGAAGCAAATTAAGCCAGTCACGTCAACGGGACCCACGACTTCATTCAAGTGGAGGCTTTGAAACATGTCCTCCATCGGACGGCTTTTAAAAGGGGAAAAACACCTGGATTTGGTTTGCTCATTAATTGGATTCATACTCTGCATCATTCCAGCCGGATTCTTTTGTATTTTTTTTTTCCAATCTTGCATTTTGTGTTTGAAACACCATCTAGGCCTCCACACTGAGTACCCCCTCCCCTTTGGAAAGCTGTGCATGTTGACATGCTTGTTCCGCCTCCGGCAGCAGGGCGAGCTCTATTTGGAAGGGTTGGCCCCGTCTTGTGTTTCTGCAGAAACATGTTTTGACTATTGCCTTCAAAAATTCTATTATGCCTCATTTCATGTTCATTTCATAGTTTCGCAGAGAGCGTTTGCTAGTTCTGGTGGAAAATCATGCCTAATGAAACAAACACCAACATACATAATGATAACGGGTATGATAGCTATTGAACAGCACCAAACCTCTTTAACGTCCTAAGCAAAGAAGAGAGAGTTCTATGTATCTTAGAAATCTGTGTTGCAACATACAAAGCATAGTTACAGAAGAGGGTCTTTTTGCACATTTTGATTCCAGGCCCAGAACTTTAATTTAATCCATCAACACATTATATTAGTGTGAATGTACAGTAGCAGGCCCAGGTGACAGAATGCATCCATATGGAGTTTGCTAGAAGTGTTTCCTAAAACTTGCATGTGAACTGAATTTTCATAGAGAATCATATTATATTAGAGAGCAGCATGACTCAAATATCAGTCATTCAGATTTCTCTCACTATCATTGCCATATCTATACAGCACCTGTACACTGGCTTAATATTTTTATTTAAATCAAACCACTTTTTATTTACATTTGTTTCACACAAATATGATATCACCTCTTTGTATGACAAACTAGAATCACTTGCTATTCAACAAGAAGAAAACAAATATAGGAAATTGTCTCTACTCATATCCAAAGCTTGCCTTCTCTTTGTTGCAAGTGGGAATTAGACACTTTTAGAGAAGGAGTTAACACAAACCAGTACTGAACTAAGACTCCCTCTCTAATAGAAGATGAGAAAGATAATTTTAAAAAGAACAACTTTCAGCCAGGCATGGTAGCTCACGCCTGTAATCCCAGCACTTTGGGAAACCAAGGTGGACGGATAACTTGAGGTCAGAATTTTAAGACCAGCCTGGCCAACATGGTGAAATCCCATCTCTACAAAAAATATAACAACAACAAAAATTTGCCAGGCATGGTGGCAGGCTCCTGTAATCCCAGTTACTCCAGAGGCTGAGGCAGGTGAAATCACTTGAACCCAGGAGGAGGTTAGAGTGAGCCGAGATCACACCACTATACTCTAGCCTGGGCAACAGAGCAAAACTCCATCTCAAAAAGAAAAAGAAAAGAAAAAACTTTCTCTGTGATTTCATCATATTTGAATATTCCTAAAAATCATCTCATGTATCTGAGTAGTATAGTTACAGATTTACCTGATACATGAATGCACCCTCTAATTTTTTTTCATTTGAAGAGAGGAATTCTTGTCTGTTCTGCTTTCTGGAAGAGATGACCTATGAGGTTTACCTCTAACTCCAAGACTCTATGTTGAAAATAAAGTTATTATTTGTATGTGTACCTATGTGTATTTACCATAAAAATGTACATATAATTAACATTTTTAGATATATGATTCTAACTATACAACATTCTAGAAAAGGCAAAACTATGGAGTCAGTTAAAAGGTCAGTGGTCAGCCAGGTGTAGTGGCTTACCCCCTGTAATCCCAGCACTTTGGGAGGCTGAGGCTGGTGGATCACTTGAGGTCAGGAGTTCAAGACCATCCCGGCCAACATGGCGAAACCCCATCTCTACTGAAAATACAAAAAATTAGCCGGGTGTGGTGGTGGGTGCCTGTAATCTCAGCTACTCAGGAAGCTGAGGCAGGAGAATTGCTTGAACCCTGGAGGCAGAGGTTGCAGTGAGCTGAGATTGTGCCACTGCACTCCAGCCTGGGAGTAAAGAAGCAAAACTCCCATCTCAAAAAAAAAAAAAAAAAAAAAAAAAATAGTCAGTGGTTGCCAGAGGTTAGGAAGAGGGAGGGGATAAACAGGCAGAGCCCAGAGGATTTTCAGGATTGTGAAACTCCTCCCTATGATACTATAAAGGAGGATACACATCATTATGCGTTTGTCCAAACCCATGGAATGTACACCACCAAGAGTGAGCCCTAATGTGAACTACGGACTCTGGGTGATGATGATGTGTCAATGCAGGCTCATCAACTGTAACAAATGTTCCATTCTGCGGCAGGATGTCCATGGTGGGGGAGGCTGTGCATGTGGTGGGAAGAAGGTATAGGGGAAATCTTGGTATGTTCTGCTCAGCTTTGCTGTGAACCTAAAACTGCTCTAAAAACTGAAGTTTTCTTTTGTTTCATTTGGATATGGAGTCTCGATCTATCACCCAGGCTGGAGTGAAGTATTTCGAACGTAGCTCATTGCAGCCTCAAACTCCTGGGCTCACACAATCCTCCTGCCTCAGCATCCCGAGCAGCTGGGACCATAGGCATGCACCACCACGCTGGGCTAATTTTTTTAGTTTTAGTTAAGATGAGGTTTCTCCATGTTGTCAAGGCTGGTCTGGAACACCTGAGCTCAAGCAATCCTCCTGCCTTGGCCTCCCAAAGTACAGGGATGACAGGCTGAGCCACTGTGCCCAGTCAAATGGTTTATTTGTTGTTGTCGTTGTTGTTTTGTTTTTTTGAAATAGTCTCACTCTGTCAGCCAGACTGGAGTGCAGTGGCACAATCTCGGCTCACTGCAATCTCTGCCTCCTGGGTTCAAGCGAGTCTCTTGTCTCAGCCTCCTGAGTAGTTGGGATTACAGGTGCCTGCCACCACGCCCACTAATTTTTTGTATTTTTAGCAGAGATGAGGTTTCACCATCTTGGCCAGGCTGGTCTCAAACTCCTGACCTCAGTCAACCCACCCGCCTCAGCCTCCCAAACTGTTGGGATTACAGGTGTGAGCCACAGTGCTCAGTTGAGCCAAGTGCTTTTTAAATTTTTTAATTTTTTTAAGACAGGGTCTCACTGTGTTGCCCAGGCTAGAGTGCACTGGAGCGATCATAGCTCACGACAGCATTGACTTCCTGAGCTCAAGTGATCTTCCCACCTTGGCCTTCCAAAGTGCTGAGATTATAGATATGAGCCACTATGCCTACCCTAAAGTCTATTTTGTCTATTTTAAAATATTTTTAAAATATCCGTGTGTGGGTGTGTCTACACATTCTCCCTCACCCCCACCTTTTTTTTTTTTTCTTTTTTTAGGTTTTTGGAAAGACAGAGTCTCACTATGTTGCCCATGCTGCTCTTGAACTCCTGGGCTCAAGCAATCTGCCTGCCTCAGCCTCCTAAAGTGTTAGCATTACAGGTGTGAGCCACCACACCCAGTCCATTTTTGTTTAACTGTGTGCATTCCTATAGCTTTTAGACTTTTTTTTTTTCCTTTTTTTCTTTTTTTTTTTTTTTTGAGACAGAGTCTCACTCTGTTGCCCAGGCTGGAGTGCAGCAGTGCGATCTCAGCTCACTGCAACCTCCTCCTCCTGGGTTCAAGCAATTTTCCTACCTCACTCAGCCTCCCGAGTAACTGAGATTACTGGTGCCCACCAACACACCTAGCTAATTTTGAGACGAGGTTTCACCATGTTGGCCAGGCTGGTCTCAAACTCCTGGTCTCAAACAATCCACCCGCCTTGGCCTCCCAAAGTGCTGGGATTATAGGCATGAGCCACCTCGCCCAGCCTCAGACTTTTTCTTGACTCTTCTGAATGAATAGAAAAATCTATAAAATCCTTTTGGAAAGTCATCTTAAGATGTGTACTCCTGTATTCACTTGCATTTTAAGAGTCTAAAAACCCAACGCCTAATAGGGCTTTTCTTTCTCATTCAGGTTTTGTCACAATAAAATTTCACCCAGTTGACCATAAATTGTTTTTTAATGGACCCAGAAAAAGTTAAGGAAAAATAGACCATTTAAAAGCAGATGAAACACGTCTTTTCCTCCCACCCCCCCCACTCCACCCCACCCCCGTCTCAGAAGCGAACGTCGAAGACGGTGAGGCTGTGATACCAGCGTTCAGTGAGGATCTGAGTATCAGAATTAGTGCTGAGCCCATCATGTCACTACTCCACCAAGAACTCAGGACAAAAAATTGCCCCAAAGAAGGAAGAAAAGGGTGAATTTTATGTTATCAGCAAAAACTTTTGCTCAAATCCATTCCTTGCACCTCAAACAGACTGGCTACTATCTAATCTTGTGCTTACCATCATAGCTTGCAAAAATACGACTGCACAAGATAAGCACAATTTCTTACATGTACACTTAGGTATGTTGATCTTTACATGTAACTTCTTTTGGAAACTGATTATAGATACCTATATGACATAAGAATTACCCTTGAGAAATGTCAACATACTAGCTTATCTGCAGGTTAAAATATCTGTCCCCTCGCACACTATAACAGTGTTTATAAAAGTCCCTTCCTAATATGCTGTGTGTTAGATCATGGGCACACAAACTGATACACCTGGATTTCCCAGTTCCACCAAAAGGCTTCACTGAAACTGACTTCTATTCGCCATGCAAATGTACTCCCTTCAAAATCAACATAAAACCGGATATCCGGGGGAGAGTTGGGAGGTGGGGGAAAAACAAATATAAATACCAGCTCCAACTGAGACAGAGGTTGTAAAAATTAATGAGAATAATTGTTGTGAATTCTTGCTTTTGAAAAAAATTTTTAAAAACCCTCGAGAGGGCCAAAAATCTTAATTATGTCTCTCTATTAAGGGTTCATTTCCTGGTCCCAACCAGAAAGCTCATACCTCATAAATATAGACTCCTTACACAATGATTTAAGCAGGAGGAAAATGCCTTTTAATGGCGAAGTTAGGTTAATATCTGCGGATAGACATTGCCTGCATACACAGCCATTGTTGCAAGAACAGGGAAATGAAATGCCCACGTGACCTTTTTTTAACACCTAAATATTTCTAGGGATTGCTCTGGGAGCTGCTGACAACCGCAGTGAAAACTTTACAAAAACGCGTTTCACAGAATGAATGTCGCTGGGGGAAGATTTGAGTTTTTAAATATCTTTTTCAAGCTGTCAACCATCTGGGGAAATAAGTCCCAAATCCAGCCTGAGATCACAGCTGGGCTGAGGAAATGTGTCTCGTCATTAGAGGCCCTGTGGTATATGGGTATGCGATTGCAGCCTAAGAAATCAGCCCTGCCGCATGTCTACCTCCACCTGGTACCTACATCTAAGCAGAGAAAGATCATTCTGAAGGCACTGGGCTCTTTGACCATAAAAATGGTGGCCCTTATTTTTCCAAATTGCCTTGGCAAGTTAATCACATGCATTGCTTTTCTTTCCCTGCTCATTTATCCGAGGCAAAATGCTAGACAAATAGTCCTTGAATTGATGACATGATCAGGGAATGAGCCAACTAAACCACAAAGACTAACATTTGCAGTTGTTTTTCAACCACAGGAATAAGAACTTATTTAAAATCCCAGTCTTTCAGATTCTAAACTAGCCAGGAAGTTAGAATGAGTAAGCAAAGAGTTTTCAGAAGCCTGTGTTTCGGATGGAGTCACCCTGTTAATAAACTGATCAGTTAGGTAGTCAATCAATGGTTTTAGCAATCATTACTAATGCTCCGTGCTAGCTCTTTGCCAGGTCTTGCATGACACGCTTGCCAGGAATTATCTCACTGAATTCTCACAACAACCCTGTGAGGTGAGTTCTCTTATCCCCATTTTACAGATGGGGGAATGGTGTTAAGTCATTTGCCCAAAGTCAAATAGATTTGAACCCAAGCAGTCTGCCTCCACCATCCTCCACCTTAACCCTATGTGATGGTAAGCTCAGCTGGCTTCCACCCATGAAGTCAGAAGTCTCAACACCCGGTCCAGGTGGGACAATAAAGTAGCAAGACTGGGTCCACAAATCACATGCAACCCTGGCCCGCTTATTTAAATCACACGTCATATATCCATGTGGGAAATGTTTGCAGGGGCCCTGCACTCGACTGGGAAAGAGCAGTTTTGGGTTTGCTCCTGAAAAAGAAAATAGGTGCCTTTGGTGCTCTAAAGTAAGAAGTGGGGGAGGGTAACAGAAAGTTGTCCCCCCCCTGAAATTCCAATCCCAGATGTCAAGGAATCTGTCAGGCTGGCTAAACAGAACTTTATGCACAGGTGACTCAACCAATAATGAAGAAAAAAAAAAAAGCAATTCTTGTGTGTGAATGCTTAGTATGGCCATCAAATACACGTATGTCCAAATGCATATTTGAAGACACACATTCTTAGACCTGTGAGCATTCAGACACACAATTCCCTAGATTGTGCTAAAAAAAAATCACGCATACACACCCCGTTGGGCAGGCAGTCATTCATGCACATCAATCACTAAATATGTGCATTGGGGAAGAAATTTTTTAAATAGAAATGTAAAGGGTGTTGGGCATATTCACAAATGGTTTCAGTGACTGTTTCACAGGTGTGTGTGTGTGTGTGTGTGTGCACGTGAAACTTATCAAATTGTCTATTTCAAATGTGACTGTTTATTGGATGACAATTATTCTTCAATAAGGCTATCAACAGAGAGAAGAGAGAGAGTTTTCCCACATCTATCCACACCCTGTGAATCTGAAGACCATAACTACACAGAATTTACGGTATTTCTTTCAAAGGACCTGAGCACTCAGATGGTTTTTTAAGCAAGTCACTTTTATATGTCCACCCTTCCTGTCCTCCTATATGAACCTGGGCTTTCTTGGGGTAGAGGAGGGAAATATCTGATTTTTTTGGACTCCTGTCAGGTCTGGGAGCCTGTAAGTGTATACATATACAGGAAGAATTGAGCTTCCATGTTGCCATTTTTTTCTTTTTTTTTTCTTCCTGTGACCGTCACCACAAAGCTAAACACAGGTTTACAGCAACCATTGAGGGAAACAGGTTTCAAGGAATCAGACTCAAATTGGCCCGAAATAGTTTTGTACCTTTCAGGGCATTCAACCCTCAGTTTTGCTCTCGTTAGTTCAACAAGAAAAATCCTCCTTCCCCTTTAAAAAGAATGGTGTTTTGAGGGGGAATCAGTTTTCTTTCTGAGGGCAGGAAGCTCTCTTGACCTGGGTTCCCAGTCAGACCTTGTGGCCTGGAAGGAACCATCTATCACAGCTTGGCCTGTTCATAGACAATCTGGATTTAGAGATCACCCACAGCATTTTGGAACAGTCCCGGCCTCAGTTGGGGCATTCTCTGCCAAGCCAAACTTTGAGGGGTGACGGGAGGATCTGGGTGTTAAGCCTGCCTCTCACCCTTCTCTGGCCCCTCAGCTCCTGCAGTACCCCTTCCACCCCAGCCTTGCTGGTGGGGACAGAGCTACGAAGGGGGAGGGGGTGCACCATCCCCACATGCATCTAGGTGATCTACTCTCAGATCCCATATGGATCCCCTCCCACCTTGCCCTCCCACAGCCTTCTAAGCCCAAATCACTGCTTAATACTCCTAACAGTCTACAACCCCAGGAGGGCAGGGGCCCCTCCCCTAGCACCTATTTCTTGCCTCTCCAGATTCCAGATCTTTCCATAACAAGGCTTAGGAAACATTAAATCCCTCCTGTCCCCGACAATAAAATGAATCCACATGCACTTGGGTATCTAAGGAACAGAGGTAAATCCTGACAAGTCAAGACAACCCTCCTCTTGAGGAAAAGAAAAGATACTCCCCCTACCCTCCAACCTGCTGTTTAGGCAGCCTGCTCCAAAGTCATTGTCAAGCTTTGAAATGCCAAAACCAGCGCCTGGATTTTGAACCTCATGGGGTCTGACTTTCACACAATCCACCCGGCAGCTTCCTGCCCCTACACCAAACTGCAGCTGCCTTCTCCCCAAGCAATGCATGGGCTGAATGCATGGTGTGCCTCCCCTGACCAAGCTGTGGTTCTGCAGGCTCTTGTCTAAGTCCTGGGAGCGTTATTCCAAGCACAGGTTGTTCTATTGTCATTTTAACAAGGCAAACCTTGCTCAAGAATGTGGTCTGGAGTCAGCGATTGCTGAAACAATTAGGGAAGCATCAGGAAAGTCCAGTCCTAAGGATCCTGGCAAGTTTGCTACCTGCCCTGTTGCCAGCTGAGATGCATCTAAAAGGCAGAGTGAGTGCAGTGGCTCATGCCTGTAATCCCAACACTTTGGGAGACCAATGTAGGAGAATTGCTTGAGGCCAAGAGTTCAAGACCAGTCCTGGCAACATAGCAAGACCCTGTCTCTACAAAAAACAAAAGCTAAAAATTAGCCAGGCATAATGATGGTGTGTGTCCATAGTCGCAGCTACTCTGGAGGCTGAGGCAGGTGGATCATTTGAGCCTGGGAGGTCAAGGCTGCAGTGAGCCATGACTGTGCCACTGCACTCCAGCCTAGGTGACAGAGTGAGACCCTCTCTCGGAGGGGAAAGAAACATTAAAAAGGCAGAGAGGAGAAAACCGATCCCAGCAGAAAAGGTGGCCCCAGAAATGAAACGGCGGCACCAGAGCCGTGCAATAAGCAAACTTGCTTCCAACTAGGCATTTCATAAAGTGAATGGGATGCCTTCTGGTGGCATTTGAGTGTATGGCCCATATGGTTTGACAGGTTTGTTTCTAACTGGTGTGGGTGCATATGTGTTGTTGTGACCGTTATGCCAAGCCCATGGACATAGTACAAACAGCTGAAACTCTTAGGCTGCAGCTTTGTCCCCACCCCAGCACCCTGGGGTCAAAGTTGGTGACTGCTGCCATTCAGAGGAGCAAAGTTCCAGCAGGAAACCCTTGCAGATTCCTGCAAAAGAAAGAGCAGACAGCCCGAGGCACTGGTTCCTGGGCTTCGGGCTTACCTTGTGGTTCTGGTAGGAAGTCACTGCTATAAACGCCGTCTCAGGAAAGACATGGGTGCAGAATGCTGTATTTTTTGAGCCAAATCCATTATTTTCATCCGCTTTCACGATGTGTAATCTGGGCTGGTATTTGTGCATGGAATTTAGAATAATCTAAAAATAATAAAGAAAATGAGATTGTAAGAAAATCAAAACTCCCTTTGTCTCCAGATAAAAACCCTGCTCCCCACCCTCTAAATTCGCCTTGTTATACCAGCTCTCGAAAAATAGATATTTTTCTGCTGTTTTGAAAAGGGGCCAGGGGCTTTGTTAAAAAGAAACATTTCAAAAATAACAATTTCCAACCGAAAAAGCCAGGGTAATATTCCAGGAATCTACCCAAGGCACACAGAGCAGTAAATCAGAATTCGTAATAAAGTTTGCTTAATAAATTAACTCCCTGCATAGGGTACTTCCCACCCCTAAAGGGAGCTGAGCAAGTCTGGATCGAGGAATCCGAGTCCGGAGGAAGCCTGAACGGCACTTTTGGATTGACAGGTGGTGTGGGGGCAAGGGGACAAACAAACAATCATACAAATGACCCCCATTCCCAAATCTCTGAAGGATACAAGAGAAGAGACCAAGTTTTTGAAAAACTGGAATTTAACAACAGAAATGTCACCAGTTCGCTGCACAGCCTTTTTCTGAGGCTTAGGGTGGGTGATTAGACCTCAAATCTGGGGCCTTTGTTTGGAGAACAAGCAGAGTTAGTGAAAAGAGAAGACATTTGGGGGGGCTCAGGTGGTCCGGCCTCCAAGGACGTCTGGTCATTAGGTGTGGGGGAGGAAGCACCCCACACGCCCCTCAAAGAAGGGGCTGGTTGCCTTGGAAACTCCCTTTCTCCAACTTGATCACATTTCAGGATCCACAGCCAGAATTATCTGCATACTTGGCCTCAGAGAGAACGGCTACATCTGCTCTGTCGGGAATATTCTCTTTCTACTTCCTTCCTATCTTCCCCATGTTTAGGGGTGCTCCCAGGGACAAGAGGGGTCTTAACTGCTGTAACTGTGCTGTTATTTTTACAACCCCCATTATCATTAGGAAGAGGAGGAGGAGGAGGACTTCCAGGCTGCGCGTTCTTGCTAGAGCCAGGGCTGCTCGCAGATGAGCATCCTTACCAATAAAACCGGGTTTGTTGTTCTGATGACGCCTGGGTTTTGATGCTCCCGGGAGGCTGTTAACGCTAATATTTACCAAAACGTTCTCATACATCGCCACCGCGGCGACCGCGTTTAACAGCCTGAAAATCTGGCCTGCTTTTCCCCCGGGAGCTGCGGAGGTTGTCTCAGTGACTTTGATTATTTGCATTGATGACCCTGGGGCAGGATTCTGGACCAACCCCGGAGCCCGGCCCCGAGCGGGTGGAGGTAGTTGGGGGGAGGGGGAGCTGCGGCCCGGGCGGGGGAGGGGACGAGGAGTTCGCGGGCCCTGCGGCTGCCCGACCCCGGGCCGCGCGGCTCTAATCTCCGGCCGCCGTGGTCCGGCCGCCTCCCCGGCCGATAGCGACGCCGACTGGGGCGGCGTGGCGACAGAGAGACGCAGCGGGGCCCCGCTGGCCGCCACTGTTCCAGGCCGGCGCGGCCATCGGCCCGGCTTAGCCAAATTGCTTTGACGGCTGGGGACAGTGTGGAGACATCAGCGCGAGGGCGATCTAATGGCTCCTAATTTCATTAGGGCGGCTCTGAACGAAAGTCCGGAGTTTGGGGTGGAAATGCCTGGCTTCTGGGCAGTCCGAGCAGTGCCGAGCCCCTCTCCCCAACTGGGAAGGTCCTGAAGCTGGCAGGGATGCCAGGAATTTCGTGGTGGGGTTTGTGCACCTTCCACAGGCATCCGCCGCAGAGAGACTCCAATGCACTCCAGAGGAGCAGAGAAAACGCTAGGAGCTGAAACGAGCCTGAGGAAACGTCTCACTTTCCAGCGTCAAGGACCACGCAGGACCCCACCCAAGGGTCCCACTCTCCAGAAGGAGCCAGCCCAGAGATGCATGTGGGACCCTTAGAAACGGGCCTGGTTTTCCTTGGTGCTGGTAAAGTACTTGTTGGGTACTGGCAGATACATAGCCAGGGCGGGTCAGCCAACGCCCACGCAAGCTGAACGCACAGAGCACCTCCTGGGAAGCCCAGCAAGAAGGACTCGTGGGCCAGACACCTGGGTTTAACAGAGAGGCTCTGCATTTGCCTGGAAATGCCCGGCCCTCCCCGCAGGCTACACAGAAGGGAACGGTTCTTTCTCCTCTCCAGCAAGGCACTCAATCTGCTCCCCCACCCACGTGCTGAGAGCTGCATTCAGCCATCAGTGGGGGTCCCTGAGCTCCTCTTCCCACCCCAGATCCTGGGGGCTTCAGTACTTCAGTCCCAAGGCCTCGAAGGAGCAGATTTCTCATTTGGACCTTCATAAACCATCCTCCCCACCTTGGCCAAATTCATCCCCGCCCAGCCCCCTCCTTTCCCTGAAATTGGCAATGGTGGGCCTGTCTGTTGCTCCTCTTTGAAGCTACAACCTTCCAGGACAGAGAACCCCTTTTGCAATTAGAGAAACCTAGCCTCAAATCTCTGCTCCCCACGTACAAGCTGTATCACCTTGTCAAGTCATCCCCAGTCCCCTGGACTCTCCCGTGCAAAAGCTATGCCTCTCGGTCCTTCCCCTAGGCTGCCATGAGGATCAAATGCCTTAAGATGAATGAACCCACTTGTATTGCAGAATCATCCAGCTAAGCGTTCTAAGCGTGAATTCAGTGATTATCTGTTCTAGTGATTATCTCCTACGATGAGATCTGGGGACATTTTTTCAACAACCGGTGTTTTGTGTTTTGTTTTTCTTTGGGGGAAGAGAAGTGATGCGTATACTAAGAATCCACCTAAAGCCTACACAATCTTTTGGGTGGTGGGCAGGCTGCACATTCAATACCCTGCATTCAGTTTCAGGAAATTCACCAGGCCTTTCTCTTGGGTCCAATCCAGACACCAAGTTTAGGACCCGGGTTTAGGTTTGCCTGCTCTGGGCACAGTGTGGAAAGGGAGAGAGCTGGTTGTTGAAAAGAAAAACAGATCTCCCCCAGGAGTATCAAGCTAAAAAGCGGCATTGGCACCATAGTTTGCCTCTTATGAGTTCATTTTCCCATCTGTAAAGAGGGGGCAGGTGAGCTGGGCTCTCCCTCTACCCATTGAACATCCCAATAATAGGGCAGGATTGGGAAGTGGGGGAGGGGAACGGATATAGCTTTCACTGTGGTCCAGCCTCTGTGCAGTCTATACTGGGTACCCACTGGGCTAGAGGGTCCATGTTTTCTGCAAGACTAAAACACAACCCTCCACTCCTAGCCACAGGTCGAATGCACAGACTCTCCAGGCCTGGAATGAGCAGCTTCAGTTGTTCCTCCATTCCTAGGCAAAGGCAGAGGGGTCGGGGTGCTAGCAGCAAGAATGTAGCCCCAGCCTAGGTGAACTAGCAGGCCATATCTCCAGCCACCAAGGGATGACAGACACAGAGCTGGGGAGCATGGATCACAGGGAGGACTGCAAAGGGGCAGTTATCTGCATAGGAGAGAAGTGAAGACAGAGAATGAAGTCACAGGAAGAAAAAGAAAGCAAAGGGAAAGCCAAATAAGGTGAAAGAAATAACAGAAAGGAATGAGAGAAGAAATGAGATGGAGGGGGAAAAAAATGAAGCAAAAGGAAGTCCAGATCAAGGAGGTAGAGGTAGGATGCCCAAAGTGGGGGGAAACAGAGCAAAGAAAAGGGGAAGTGTGGGCATGCAGAGACAAGAAGAGAGCGCAACCCAGCGAAAAGAAGGGAGAGAGGACAAGAGGGAGAGAAGGCGTGGAATACAGGGCACAGTACTCACGTGCCCAAATGGGTCCAGGTGGTTGTTGGTGAGCTTGAGTTTCTGGAAGGAGACGAGCTGCCTCATCCAATGAGCCCCAGTGGCGGGCGAGTCTGGGTGCACATAGAGGCGGCCGGGCATGGCGGGCTCAGCTTTGCCTGTCACAGACCTAGACCAAGGAGAGGTATGACCGGAGGCCTGGCTCAGAGTCTGGAGGTAATGAACTTCACTGGAGCATGCCTCAGTTCACGTACCACGTGAAGGTTGCTGAGTAGTAGCTAGACATAAGCTGATGGCTCTCCTGTCTCCCTTAGGTATCTGCAATCCCAGATGCCCCAGCGTACTTGGTGCCTGGGTCCAGGCAGTCCCCTGGCCCAGCTCTTTCTTCTTATAGCCTCTTGCATCCATAAACAAGTGGTGGATTCTGGAGGTCTGGACATGCAAAAAGCCTTGAAAACTCCTTGAGGGCTTTCAACGGGGGCTTCACTGTCAGGCCTCTGCACTGCTGGCAGCCACGGGCACATTCTACCCAAGAAATGGGCCTCTCCTCTCTTAACTGTTTAACTCCAATACCACGAGCTGATTTTGCAATTTCATAAAAATGCATGTTCAAAGTAGGTAACTCATAAAAAATAACTGTAAATGGTTTTGTGCCCCCAGAAATACCTCCAGCGCTTGGTAACAATACCCTTTGTAAAACTCCACTACCCGTGGGTACAGCGACAGACACAGGCACCTCATTTCCTCTGAGCTTCCGTTTTCTCATCTGGAAAACGGGAGCTAATGGTTGCACTTTCTTCATCTGAGAATGATTATTAAAAAGCAATGGGATAGGCACACAGGAGCCTTTAGCGCACAGTAAGAACTAAAAAAAAATAAACAATGTTCACTGGTTCAGATTCTCGGGAGAAGGTTCCACTTTCCTCCCTCCCCACTCCACCTGCCACCCCAGTGCCTACCATTTATTATCTGCGAACTTGTATCTGTGATCGTCGGCAGGTACAATGTCCATGAGAAGAATGTACTTCGTTTTGGGATTAAGGCCGGTCACCTTCACTTTGTAACTGGGAAACATCCGCCTAAGAGAGAGGGACGGGGGCGGGGGATGGGGGGCGGGAATTAATGACAATATTTTGAAGACAGCTTCCATCCGTTTTAAGGGAAGAAGTGATTCCTGGAGAAACGTGGGAAGCGGAAACTGGCCCCGTTCCGCTCTCCTCAGGATCCAGCCCAGGTTTCTCTTGAAGTTATAAGGAGGAGAAAGGAGAAGGGAGGAGAAAACAGCAGGCGGGCAACTGTAGGTATCTTTACCGGAAAACGGAACCCCGGACGCGGGCACTTCTAGAGAACTGGTTTTGAAGATGCTTCAAAGGGACCTCATTTCAACTCTTGCTAACTGCCCTTTTTAGAACCAGACCCCTACTATGAATATTTGTGGGGGAGAGGAAGCTTATTAGGTACAAAGGTAAGCGCTGATCCTAGAGGATTAGTCTACCCAGGTGCTTCCGCTGAGCCTCGGCGCTAAGGAGTCACGTGTATGCCAAGGTGCGTGTGCCCCAGAGACGCACACGCGTGGGTGCGCACAGTCTTCCCGGCCTGGCTTTGGTCCTCTGCCCCGGGTGGACGGGGGAGGCCGCGGTTCCCAGTATAACTCGGTGGGTGACCTCTGACACGGGTCTCTAGCGAGAGTTTATTCCTGAATGCCCGCACTTCTCCAAGGCACCTGGCGCTCTTCCTTGGAGAGTCGAAATTCCTTGGCCCTCAGCGAAGAAATTCCAGACTCTCCCAGATTTGGTTTCAGAAAAAGCTGAGGCCTGAACTAGGATGGAGTTGTTAGCGAGCGGATGGCCCGGAACTGTGCCGTCTCTGCTACCATTCTGCGCCCTAGTGCACTCCAAATTCCCCTCCATTGTCTAAGGAGCACGCCCCAGAAAGCAAAGATTCTCAAGGCTGGTGTCGGGGAAAAGACAAGTTGGCCTGTCTCGGCTCACTCTGAGAAGGCTGGAAGGGTCGAATGGAGGCCTCTCCCTCCGAGCCCAGGAGCCGAAGCCTCGCGGTGTTTATCAGCCTGAGCAAGTGCGCCGGGAGCCGGAGGCGCAGAAGACTTCGCAGGCCTTTTATAGTTAAATCCTCTCGGCTGATGCTGGGGGGGGAAAGGGGGACTCGGCCGGCCGTGTCTTTCCTTCCTGGGGGAATAGGAAGAGGACTGCGGTTCGTTGATATAAACAGAACGCGCCTCCTAGTTCACTCAGGCCTTGGGCCGATCAGGGAGCAGACTTTGTTTAATTTTAAATAATAATAAATGTCACTGTTGTCAGTTTATTGAGGGAGGCTTCGGCCGGAGAACGAGGGCGTCTGGAGAGGCGGCTCCACCCTCCCCCTTCACACACTCGATGGCTTGGGCCTACCGGCCGCCTGCTCCACACGCCTGCTCGGGGCATCCTCTAGCTTTTTGCCTTGCAGGACGCAGAAGACCAGTCCAACACGGGTAGGGATGTGGCCAGGACGTCCCCAGGCCTGGGCACGCGCATGCACATGCACACACACACACACACACACACTCACAAACCCTCACACACTCACACTGACATACAGAGCTGCACCACCCTCCCTCCTCCTCCCCCAGAAGTCTAGCGTTTCTAGCTAAAACTCTGCGAGCTTTTAAGGGGAACTCCGAGGCGAGTGTCTTGGCGAAGCTGCCGTGTTTATCCGTGTCTGTATATAGAGCCCGGCCGAGCCCCGGTTCAGTTTCAAAGGCTTCGCCTGCTTTCTATAAACAATGAAAGAGGTAGCGAATACATTCAGCGATTCAGAGTTTGGCAATCGGGTGGGACCCTGGAGCCACTCCAAGGTCAGGGAGGGTGGAGATGAGGGTAGGAGGAAAGAATAAAGTCCAAGACCCCTGAAACCCGAAGAACTTCTAGACTCTGTCTTCTCTGGGTCTCTGTTTTCTGTTTGTTCCTTCCCCTCTTCCTCCTCTTCTCTCTTTCCCTCATTACGAATCCAGATAGCACGGCCTCCCAAGCTCTTTATTCTTTACATAAGTGAGGTGGGAGAAATGCCGGGTTTCCGGACTCGAAGGTTTGGAGTATTTCCTCCATCCTAGGAGAGATCAATGGAGGAATCTCCCGGTGCTCCTTTAACCAGAACCTTCCTCTTTCTCTCTCTCTCTTCTCTACTCTATTTTCTTCTTTAAAGTGTCCACTCTCCTTCCCCCACCCCTTTAGTCTCTCTTCTCTTCCAAGCCATCTTTTCTTCCTCACCTCTCCCACAATTTCTTTTCATCCCTCTACACAACTAGCCAGCTCACCTTCCAGCCTTGGTTATGATCATTTCCGTGCCCACTTCGTGGAATTTCAGCCACAGTTCTCTTTCATGGAGAAACACTTTGATTCCCTCCATGCCCTGCAGGAAGGAGAAAAAACGTCATGCTGACAAGCCCTGGCTGTAGTGGGCATTCCTTCCCCAAACTCCGCCAAAACACAGAGACTGCTCCTCCTTTCCACTGGAGCCTGTGGTCTCACAGGGTAAAAAGTGGCCTCAGCCCACTGCAGAATTATCTGGAGCACCCAACAGCCTCTGCTCAGGGATCCCTCTGTAGGCTCAGTCCCAGATGTTTGCAACAACCTCTTGAAGCGACAGTGCTGTGCTGTCTCTTTCTAATGCCACCACCACAAGGGTGTGGAAGGATCACCCACCATCAGGGTGCTCCACAATGTCACTGAGGAGGACCGGAATAAGCAGAAAACAAACAAAAACAAAACAGAGCTATTTCAATCCACTTCAGCTGAGATACAAGGTTAAAAAAAATAATAATAATCATCTAGCAAAACTAGAACCAATTCTAGAAAACCACCCAGAATGTTCTTATGTGGACACACAGATGCCCACACACCAAAGATACAGATGTGCAAATGCTTGCTTGTTCTCGGCCATGGCAGGTGCCAATATGAACACATGAATTTTTAAACTAAAAACTGTTTGTATTATCACATGTTCTCACAGTCCAGAATGAAAATTAATCCTTAATGTCTATATTAACAAACTTTCCAGGCCCTCCCTACAAGTAGCTCCATTCACGTCCAGCTATTTTGATTATAGGTCACACCTGATGCCATTTAACATTTTGGCTTTCAGCTAAAACTAAATTTGCAGAACTGCTACAAATATAAATATATATACACATATATGCACACACACAGGCACACACAATCTCTTCTTTTTGCAATAATTTGCAACAGGCTAAAAGTGAGCTTTTCCTTCAAAGAAAAAAATCTGTAAATTTCCTAAACTGTGTTCACGCTCTCATTCACGCTCTCTGCTTCTCTACAAATATACACACGTTTTCCTGAAACTTAAAGGCCAAAGAGAGACTCCAGGAAAAGCCAGGAAGTATATAGAAATCCCAAGTGCAAGTGTCTTTTCTGGTCAAGTCACCCCACCCTACTTAAAAATAATCGGGATCTAAGGAGGGGCCGACTTGAGCACCCAGTAGGTCCCTGGTTTAGGGCGCAGAGCGCAAGGTGAGGCTCCTCCCTCTGCCCCGGCCCAGGCTGTAGCCTGGCGAACCTGAGGCTCCTGGTGCCCTCCCGGCAAAGCCCTGTGCGCTCCCAGCTGCGGGTGAGGGCGCGCCAGCCCGCCCGGCCCCGACCTCAAGACAAATGGTGCGGCGCGCGGGTCTAGGCGGCGGCGCGGAGGAGGCAGGAGGAGGCGAAGGCTACGGAAGATCTGAAGAGGGGTCAAGCCATTGCTCATGCGGGCCTGAAGCGGCTGCTGACCCGGCCCTAATTAAGATGCTGAGGACCGATTCTACTCGTAGTGCAGCGGGGAAAGGAATTATGTAGGCCATTGTGAGCTGACCCCAAACAGCCGGGTAATTGAGGTTGCTCGAACAATTTAAGTAGATTTTTAAAATCCTTTGGCCATAAGCGTCACAATAAAGTGGGTGTCAATATGTGAGCATCTGGGGAGACGGGGGAAGAGAAAGGTGGAATGGAGTGGGAATAAAGAGGAAAAGGGATGATGATGGCCCGTGGGTTCGTTTTGTTTCTTGATGTTTTTTTTTGTTTGTTTGTTTTTTGTTCTCTCCCCTCTAGAGAAGCTGAGCAGGGAACCCAGACTCTGACTTTGGTCCCTGGAAAGGGACCCGAAGGGTGAGGTCTCCTTACCTGCTGGGTGAAGGCGGCCTGCGGGGACGAAGGGGACTTGCTGGGGGCCCCGAGCGCGCTCTCGGGTTTCGAATCACAGGGCAGGTCTTTTGCATCAGGCTCCAGAGGCGTGTGCGCCAGGCCAAAGCCCTCGTCTGCGTCGGCCATGGTGCGCCCGGGGCCCTGTGCCCACGCAAGGTTCTGCTCTGAGGAAGAGAAGCGGGAGGAGATGGGGGGTGGGGAGGAGAGAGAGAAAGAGAGAAAGGTTGGAGAGCACAGTTCTAGCGACAGGAGGGAGCAGTTTGGCCCCCCAGTTTCCAGCTACCAGCACCTCCGTTCCCAGCTGAAGGAGACTGCAGAAGGCCCTAGAATTATTACTATTACTAGTATTCCTAGCATTATTAGTATCACTTTATGACCAGGCACAACCTCTTGCAAAAGGCCCGCGTCAGACCCGGAGGAGGCGAGGCCTGCATCTCCCCAGCGCAGGCTCCCCGTGATAAGCAAGCTGCCCGTCAAATTTGTCTGGACTTCTGGAAGAGCCAATAAAGATAAGGCGTGGGTATTTTTGGAAGCCATTGGGTAGGAACCAAAAACAAAACAAAACAAAACCCAGTGTCCTTTAGAGAATTTCTTTCTTCATCAAATTACAAGATGCCGTCGGAATTAAACCTCACAAGAGGAACTGTTTTCTGCAGCAGGCAAAACTGTCTGAAATAACCCGCCTCTTGCAAAAACAAAAATACAGGAGGGGGAAGGTTGTGCAGATTGAGACTAGGTTCAAAAGAGAATTCATATACATCTTTTATCAGTCACAGGCCTTAACAGTAAAAGTCCTTTAAAATTAAAAGTCCTTTTCTTTACCCCAACCTTAAGTAAGATTCGTTAGAAGATTAAAATGTAGCCAAACAGAAGACTGGGTGAAGAAGGCCACCGTACAGCAGTTCCGAGGGAGGCTCGTCACTGCGTGCCCGCCACCAGCGCTCTACTGCCGGGCCGGGGATGGCGGGCATTTTGTGGAGTGACCAGGCCGAAGTGGGGGTTCTCTGAACTTCAGCCAGGCCTGGCTTGCTAAAACTGCAAGCCCAGGCTCAGGACTGGAGAGGACAAAATCATTCTCGGATAAGTCCTAGGCCAGAGGCATTGAATCGGCGGCCCGGGTCCCCACAATGCATAGAACGGCCGGGTTTGCAGGCGTATGAGGTTAGAACATACAAAGTAACAGCCGCAGAGCTGTTCAAGCCCGATGAGCCTGTCTCCTGCCCTCTGATCTCCTTCCAATCTCCTCTATACTCAAATAGGAATCAACCTCCCCACAGACATCAAAACGGGAAGACTTTGCGAAGCGGGCGCAAGCGATGGCTGCCCAAAACCTTAGCAGCTGCTTCTTCGGGGAAGGGGCCAGATCCCATCCTGATCTGCAGCGGTTAGAGATCTAGAAACGGGGCAGAGGAGAAGGACAGCTTCGGAGGCCCGACTCGCAAGCAGTTTTCTTCACCTCGTCCTCTGGGCTTCAGGGAGGCGGTGACGGGAACCCCGCAGCCTACTCACAACAAAAGAAAGCAGGGCTGGCGCCCCCACACGCGCTCCCATTCACGGCGGCCAGCCGCAGGGAGAATCCTACCCCGAGCCCTCGCCAGGGTCGGGGAAGCTCTGGGCCGGCGGAGGCGAACAACGTGTGATATGACAGAACCAGGCCGTGCTTTCTGCAAACCTCAAAGCCGCTCGTCAAGCTGCGGCAGCCTCCCGGACTCCATTGGCTGGGGAGCTCCGAGCTGCGCAAAATCTCTGCAAGCCGCGCTGTATGAATGCACAGCCAGACTGGAATCCGCCATTCCCGCCGCCCCTGCCGCCTCGGCCGACAAGCTCCCTCCTGAGCCTCCCGAGCCATCTGCTGGGCGGGTTACCTCGCTCGGTGAAGCCGGTGCATTCACCACATCCTCTGCTGCTCCTAGCAGGGAAGCCTGCGGCGAGGCGGGGGTGCAGGCATGGTGGTTCCGGGCTTCATGCGGGGTTTACTGCTTGCCCAGAATAGCGGCTACTACTGTCTACTAGGGCGCACCCACGCTGGAGCCTCCGCGGCGACTGCCCACCTCCAACACACACCTCCTCCGCTGTGCGCTTGCTCTCCCTAAATACTTCCAAGTTGGCAGGCGCCAAAGAACACAAAATAGCCTCCAAGAGCACCCGCAACCATGTAATCTCAATGCTCCGCTCCTCCCTTACACCCCCAGGGAGGGTAAGTTGGGAGCCCGGTGAATGGTCGAAGTCCTTTCTGAGCGCAGCTTTCAAGATTAAAGTTCCCGAATTCGAGGTAAGAGAGTCAGTCTCTCTCTCTCTCTCTCTCTCTCTCTCTCTCTCTCTCTCTCCCCCACCCCCCCCACTCTGAAATACAAGCCAACTCAGCTGAGCACAGTGACGTTGGGTTGCCTGCGATGCTCACAAAGTACTGAAATCGCGTATCCAACTAGCTCCCACTGCACTCTGCCTCCCTCCCCCTTCTCTCTCCCTCCCACCTTTCCGTCCTCCCTTCCCCCCCAAACTTTTCCACTAGATTTCCCGAACACTCAAATCACAATACGACTCTCAAACCCAGACCTGCAATAACTCCCTCCTCTCTACCCCTTTCCCAACCTCCATCCATCTCTGCTTCTCTGAGCAAGCGGTGGCTGCAAAAACTCCTGCACAAATCATTTCAAATGCGTTCGGCTTCTAACTGGGAAGTAATCTTCGTGACGCTGGCGGTGCAGAGAACCGAGTCTGGACGTGCGCGCGCGAGTACACACACACACACACAGACACACACACATACACACACACCCTGCGGGCCTCCGCAGCCTTGCATACATTCTCTCCAACGCTGACCTCGAGAAGGAGCGCTGCCTGACCCCGGCTGGCCGGCGCTCGCCTTCCTGACATCTCCCCCTCCACCCCTTACTCATCACCCCTACTCTCAGCGACTCTGGGGTGAAGGCAGGGTGAAGGTGCATTGGGATGGGGGCTGAGATCAAAGATGCCAAGGAATCGCTGTGGGCTCCCACCCCCCACCAGTGGGGCCACCAGACCTCCCCTGCTCCAGGTGTACACAAGGCAGTGCCCAGTTTTATTAAAATAATCAAATAGTGATTGGGGACTGGCTGGGGTTTTCATCTCCACTGGTCTCCTCTCCTTGCCGCTTCCCCCTCTCTGAAATGTATTTTTTTTTTTTTTATTGAGTTGAAGAGGTCAATAAAAGCATAAACACAGTCAGTAGGTCTCGGTCTGAGCAGACCCAGATTGGGACACCGAATATTGGTACTTGTAGAAAATGTCAGGAGTCCTGTTCTGTTTCCCATCCTTACTCTATCCCCATCACCCTGATTTTTCTAGGGTTCTGATAAGACACTTGGCCATGCAAGCCAAGGTCTGGAAAAGGAATGAAGGGAGGAGAAATGCCCTGAGATCAGCAGCGGTGTAACCCTCTGTGGCTGCTCTGCTAAACTCCCAGGCCAGGCCATTGCTGCAAAATGCCAAAGAGGAAGGTCCAACCCTAAATGTGGGGCAATCAGGGAGAAAACCAACTCTCCTTTGCTACAGTGCTCACTCCACCTTCCAGGTTTGTTTGCAAACAGATCTTTGCCAAGGCGATTTATTTATTTGTGAAAACACCTTCACCCTCCAGGTCAGCCGGGAGGCCTTTGGGCTTGCTAACAAGGCGACCCTAGGTCGAAGACAAAAAAACCAAACATGGCATCGGGATGAGGCTGAACCACTACATCTCTGGTAGAGGGGAAGGGAAATCCAGAAAGACCTCCCCAATCCCTTTAAGTTCTCAGAGATTTGGGGATAAAATTAATTCCCATAAATAATCTTCAGGCCCCTCCAGAGAGGAAAAATCTGGACTCTCCCAGGTAATAGCCCAGCCAGATTTGCTTAGTTCATTGAGCACAGATGGTCTGGGCCACCAAGCAAAATCGGGATTTTTAAACTGTTAGAGAGAATCCATTCTTGCCAGGTGACACACGAAGCCATTCTTATTTTGGTCATGAAAAGAAGCCGCACAGTGAGGGAAGATTCAGCAAGACCAAGAAGGGGTGAAAAGCCAAGGAGCGGGGACAGGCCAAGTGCAAAGAGAAACCTTTTTTCCCCCTTAGTCCTCTAGGGCAAAACTCACCTCCAAATATCCCACCTCTTCTTTCTAGCGCAAAAGCCAGGAGTGCGCCTCGCTGGAGAGGAAGGTTCAGGTGAAGACTTTGAAAAGGACCCCCCCAAGAGACCTCTTTAGGCCAGATCTTCTTCCAACGTCTGTCAAGAAGAGCACCTACCTCCCAGCTCGAAGTTGGTTTGTGGTCTTGGACAAATTAAATATTACTGTTTATTACCAGGCATACCCCAATAAAATAAAGAGGCAACCAGGCGATAGTGACTATCTCACCAGCCGCTGCACCTATAGGACTTGGAGACGTCACGAGTCACGCAACCGGGCTGCGCGCTGTCACGCTTGGCTGGGGGGGTAGCGGCGGGAGGTTAATTTCTCTCGGTCTTTGCCTATCAGTGCCGGGTCTGCGCAGTCACAAGTCCCGGACCTCTCCGCTTCGGGAATAAATAAAGACATAAACTAACCCAGCTTTCTCCGGAGAAATGAGGGTGGTGAACATAAGACACAAATAGAGCCAAGATTGACTTTCTTAGGAAGGGGGAGAGGAGGGCACTCTTCACGAAGCGAGGTGGGAGTCCGCCTCAGACTTATATTAGAAGGAAATCCAGTTGTTGGGGGACTGAAGATCCTTATTATTTAAAAAAAAAAAAAATCCCCCGCGGAGGAGCTCTTGGCAAACGAATATTGAGGCGCCTCTCTAGCTGGTTAGCTTTGGGACACGATAACTCAGTGCCCTCTTGCCGATTTGCATAGAAATAATTACAGGGTTATCGTGGAGGGGGAAATGAGACAGAGTTCTCCTTAATGTGCCTTGCTGAGAGAAAGGTCCAAGAATGCAATTTGTCCCAGAGTGGCCCGGCAGGGGCGGGGTGCGAGTGGGTGGTGGAGTAGGGGTGGGAGTGGAGAGAGGTGATTTCAGCATTGAATAATTATAGCACCAGGGCCCGCCGAGGCATTCTATTTTGTTTTGTAATAACGACGACTATTATCTTTAGTCTGATCAATGGGCGTAATTTCTAAGCAACCCAGTGGTGGATACGCGCAAGCTTCTGCGCACCGCTGGAAACCCACTAGCTTCAGTTGCAAAACGTACCGCGTAGACGCCCCTGGCGGCGCCGAGCGAAGAGCTAGGCCTGCCTAGCACGGAACTGGCGAGCGTCGGGCCTTCCAGAAGGGTAAGTTCCCCCGACAAGGGGTCCCGAGGGAGCTGGACGTCTGAATCTGGACTTGCCCCCAGCTTCGGAGTTCGACCCTGGGTTTTGTGCGTCCCCCAGCCCCCAGGGCTTTCCGAAGCATGGCCTGGCTCCAGGCCCGGTCCGCTCCGGACTGGAACGGCAGCAAAATGTGCAGGGAGGCAGTCGGCCGGCAGAGCTGGTGCGGGAGCCAAGGTCAGGCCCGCGGGGAGAGCCGGCAGCTTCCAGCGCCGGCCACGAGCTTCCAGGCCAGCTGGACCGCAGACCCCGTTGCTTCCAGAGAGCACCACCCGCGTCCTTCCTCTCCGCTGGGCTGGAGTGGCTGCTCCGAGCTTCGCTTTCGTTTCCCAAGTTGTTAATAACGATCTTTCCCCAAAGCCGAGTCTCGTTCGGTACAGCGTTTGCTCCCAGATGCCAAGAACGCAACCCGAAATCCCTCTCCCAAACCCTTGTGGGATGAGATGAGTTCCTACTTGACCTCTGAACTGAGGTGGGCCGGAAACCGAGGCCTAGGCCCCGCCGGGGCTGAAAGGCAAAGGCGAAACTCCGAGAGTAGCGAGTTCTTTTCCGTGTGGTTCCTTTCTCTGGCATCCCGGACCGCGGGCCTTGCAGTCACCTGGACCGGCATTCAGAGGATTCTACAAGTCCAGCTTCACAGACTGGCTTTCCCAGACGCTCCGGAGCCCGCACCACGAACAGAATAAAGAGAGACGAGCGACCGCAGCTAGATTTGAGAATCCTGGTTCTTTTCCCTTATCGTCTGGGCAATGAGCTCTGGAGCCGGCTACAGCGCGCATCCTCTCTTCCTCCCTTCGAAGAAATGTCGCTTTCCGGAACGTGTTCCCAGCTGGGTTTTCTCCCGGAGTGTATTTTTCTCATTTTGCAAAATTCCTGCCCTGATTTTAATACCGCAACAGAACAGCAGAGGTTCCTGTTTAAAAAGTCAAAACCAAAACCAAAGGGGACGATGGCTGTTGATAATTTTTTTTCTTCACTTTCTTCTTCCGTTTTTAAGAAAGACACATCCAAAACTACCCATTGTTTTCCTCTCAAAAGAGAACTCGCTTTAAAATACATCCCCTTCTATTTCTCTCCCGATAAGTCCCCAACAGACCCGGTGGCGACTTGGGGTCGTGGGGGGTGATGAAAAGTAGAAGCCCGGGATGGGGCTGGGAAAATGAATACGAATTAAAACAATAGAAATGATGACAAACGAAACTTTGACCAACTCAATTTGCAAAATAAAGCGATCGGTCTGAGGGTGGGACATTCCCTGGTTTCTCAAGGGGGTCACTTCCCCTCTCACCCAGTTAGATCTGGCTCCGTTATATTTTTTCCAGGACCACAGTATGTCTCTTCTCAATGTTTTATTCGGTTTCTAGTTTTTCTCCTTTTGACCGGAAGTATGTGGGAAGAATACTGGCCGCTATTATTATTATTATTGAGTATCCAATATTCTCCTCCAATATTTCCACCAAAAATGATTATTGCTGCTCTGCTCATTCATGTTAGTGTTGCTTCGTGTGCTTAGATGATACTCATCCTCTTTACTTTCCAAATTTGGAGGGTGAGGTTTTTTTGTAGGTGGTGGTGGGTTTTTTTTTTTTTTTTTTTTTTTTTTTTTTTTTTTTTGCTTTTGTTTTCCTATTCAGGGTAATGAAATGAGAACTGGAAGAGGGGACATCATTTCAAGGCCCAACTGAGAAGGATCCCAGTGCTAGAAATTTACACACTTCAAAGAGCAGAAAGGTGGAAGCGAGTGGTGCTCGGACACAAGGATGCCACTGTTCTCATCTCCTCCAATTTGGGAAGTGCCTAGCCTAGAAAGGTGAGGGTCGCAGCTGGGAGAACTTGGGGGTCCCCCAGGGTCACATCGAGCCTGAGAACTCCAACCATCTCTGTAGGTCAAACCCACTGATAGGCCTCCCAAAATGTTTGGTGTAGGGGGAAACAAACCTATGGCATTCCAAGTCTGTAACCCTGTAAGAGACTCGGACTAATACCTCTAGGTCTGGGGTGAAGGTGGGGGGCCTGTCTGGATACCTCTTCCCTCAATTGAAGGGTTCATTGGAAACCTGGGATCCCGCTGCTCTCTGGGACTCTGGAAAGACAAATTTTCTTTGGCAAATGGAACGGTGTCGTGCTGTCGACAGAGCAGACTATTTTTCTTGTTCCCTCACAAGGTGGGGGTGGGGGGGAAGAAAAGGAAGCAAGAAAGAAAGGGAAATTAAATCCACACGTGTTAAGCTCGCTCAAAGGGCCAGAGTCAAAACCAGCGATGCAACTTCAACTCCAGTTCTGTCTGCCCGAGGGCCTCTTTCCAGCCAGCCAGGCCTCACAGAGCAAGGCGTCCCCACTGGAGAGAATTCGATCTAATGTTTCATAAAGTGCTTTATTTAAGGAGAAGGGGTGTGGGTCTGTCTCCAAGTCTATGCTGCAGAGATTCAGAATTTGTAGCGACAAAGAAAACAAAGGAGACAGCAATTGTGATGATAATTAAACTCTTTATGAAAACTCATCTTGATGTCTTCCAAATCAACCCACTAATTCAGGCAACCTTCAAGCAATGGCCAAAATCTTCCAGGCCATTGATTTACGAAATTCCTAAGGTCTGATCAGGCTTTCGACTTGGGCCTAGCTGGGTCAAGAGAAACTGAAATGCTGTTGTGTTGACTCTGAAATAGCCAGTTTAATTAGCACGGCTGATCTCAATATCCTCTCTGGCTTTCCTCTGGGGAGAGACTTTCTTGAGAGAGGACACTACGGGTCCCAGCTGCAGAGCTCTGGCATACATGGGAGGGAGTGGAGGCGGCCACCCTGCCTAGAACTGTGAGTGAAAACTCTAGTAATGACCTTGAGGAGGTGAAGGGAGGTGGGTGGGGGATGGGGTGATGAGGGCGGCCAAACCCCAATCTGGAAGGATCTGTCACCGAAACAATTGCTTGGTCGAGACCTCTAATTTTTCTTCCTATCCAGCCAGTCTCCTGTGGCTCCCTGGTGCTGAGTTTCTGGCCTTTGGTGACATCCTAACAGTAGGGTCTGGAAGCAGGGACCCCAGACACCTTGCTCCCTCACCCAAATCACACGCAAAACAGACTGGGGTGACACAACTGACAGAGGCTGTCCGTGGCGAGCGACTGGCCGAAGTTCCCGGTGGAAAAGTTCCTAACGATTGTTTCTGCAAGGACCCTGAATTTCCTGGTCACCATGGCAACCTGGAAGTCCCAGCGAATGCCCTCAACAAGGGGGTGCCCCAAGGACATTTGCGCAATTTGCTGCTCGGTCTGAGGCCTGAAAAGCATTTCTGCCCATAGTTCTTGACTTTCTAGAGCCTCCTTAGTGAGTTCAACAGAGCATGGATTTTAAAACTGCCCCCTTTTTTAAATAGGGGGAGAAAATTGAGGTTTAGTACTAGCTGGGTTCAGGTCTTGACCAATAGCCCTGTCTTTGAATTCAGAATTCTGACCCCCAGAGCCAAGCATGTGGAGCCTGTGGTATATCTGAATCGAAACCCACAGCCCAAACATCTCAGCCAGAAACCTGGGACTTTAGGTGTCTATTAATCTCTTCACATATGTTAACCACCCCTCTCTGCACAGGAGGCTTCCTGCAGCAGTCCAGGCAACCCTTTTCTTTACCTGGGGTCATTTCTCCTAAACAGAAGGAGAAAAGTGAGCATTCAAAATTGTGGCATTAATGTCTGCAAGGGCCAATGGAGTGAAAAGAATAATTTATTCTCCTTTTCTTTTTAGAAAAAATAATTTCAATTGCAGACGTAATTGAAATAACATTAAAATAATATTTCTGGTTGCATTGCTTTCTTCTTGAATCTGTGTTGAGGGGAGTGGGGAGAGGATCTTTTTATTTTGGGGTGGGCAGTGGACTATACAGGCTGGTTTTCTTTGGAGGCACTGAGCCTGTAGGGTCTGGCAGCAACGCAGGCGGTAAGGAGAGGGAGGGTGACAGAGAGAAAGGGTCCAGACCCCGGGTTCCAACAGAGGTCTTTGGCGGTGGGATGGGAGCAACTCCTCTTCTGGGTCCCCTCTCAGCTTTGTTCCATTCTGCTGCCAAACCCATCTTCCTCCCAACTTCTCAGGAAAGACAAAATGTAACTTCTCTCTCCTATTTCCAATGGGACAGCTAATGTCCCTCAAAGCCACTGGCTGGCTCTGTAGTGCCTCCACCCATTGCTTTCCCTTCTGAGAGCCCAGGCAGCCTACAGAGGTTCCTGTTCCTAACCCAAGGCCTCCTGTTCCTTCCCTCCCCAGCATTTCACATTAATATTTTCAGTAGAGTCCTACTTGTGTCTACACAGCCACCAAGAGAGCAATGTGAGTATTTTAGGCTTACAAATCTGTTAGCATTTGAGGTGCAATAATAGCTAACCTTTATGGCAGGCCGGGAAAGAGGCATTGTAACCTGGTTTTGATCACACATTTAGCTCTGAATTGCTCTGAGAAGGCAGGCCGATTCTCTTCAACCTTACAGAAAAAGTTTCTGGAGCTCTGGCCACCGCCCCACTCTGGTGGGTTCAAATCTGCTTTTGAACCCACCGCCCAACTCTGGCGGGTTCATTCTGACGCCAGAGTGGGCCATCTGACGCCAGAGTCCAGGCTTTTATGAGACAGAGTTTCTCTATCAAGGCAGGAAGGAGAACCGGATTGGATTGGGGGAGTGCAAAGGGCACTTTTCAGTATCGAAAAGCACGTTTAGTTGGAGACCAGAGGCAACCGCTCCTTGTGTTGGGGAGTGAAGGCTCAGATCATTTCTGATGTCTCAGTCTTTTCTCCCCCACTCCCACGAAGAAGCAGAGGCCCCAGAAGAGAGCCTGGGGGCAAACAGCCCAGATTCACTGGCGTTAAGCAGGATGGGAGGGAGGACAGAAAGATGCTGATGTTCTCCTTTCCAAATCTCACTATTCTGTTTCCAAATCCTGGCCCACATTCGTCATAGCCTCAAAGCCAGTACACACTGTCCCCTGGCTTTGAGAGAGGAAGATGGGTGGGTGGGGATGGAGCCAGGGAGAGAAGATGTGCCCTGCTCTATTTTTTTGAAACAAATAATTAGGCTCTGAGAGGGTGAGGACTTGCCCGAGGTCATACAGCCTCTTTGGGAAATGCACTCAGCTCCTTCCCTTTCCCTACTCTCCTGGGCCTTCAGGTGGAGCGTTTAAAGGATTCCCAGCAGTTCCCGAGTGCACGTGGAGGCTGCGCCCCTGCTTGCTCCAGCGGCTGCGGCCTCAGCCTGCGGAGGGCGCCCCGGTGCAGCGTGGAGTTCGCAGTCCGACACGGCTGCCCGGCCTCCCGGTTCCAGGCCTCACCCTCCCAGGCACCGCGTTCTCGGGCCGGGACAGGGCGCGCCAGGCGGGGCCCTTCTCCTATCTTTGCTCTGCGGCGCTCCCTGGGGCCTGTGGAGTCCCGCCGCCTCAAGGCCCCAGTGGTGACAGGAAAGTCCCAGACCTCATAGGGGCTCCAGACTCGGGACCCGGAGGGACCTGCCGCTGGCGCCGCTCCTGCAGCCTCCCCAGGCGCGCCCTTCACTTCCCGCTGTTTCAGGCTCTTCCCCACCGCCTATTTGCTCTGGGCGCAGCGCTGGCTGCCACACGTGCAAGTTAGGAAGAAAATCACTTCTTTAGAAGGTGAAGGACTCTGAGATCCAAAGCCCTTGAGTAGCGCCTCAAAGGGAGGTGCAAGGGATCCCCCACTCTGTCACTTCCCTCCCTTCGATTCCCTCCACCCTCCTCCACCGGTGTCATCCCTGCTTCGGGAGACATTCTTCTAGTGCCTGAGTCTTTCCACCTCCACGCAGAATGCATCCCCTCTGAGGCACCCTCAGGGGATCCTGCCGCATCTCCAGGATCCTCGGCTACCCTCAAACCCAGGCCACCCTCATGCTAGCAGACACCAGGCTCAGGGTCTGCGGTTGCTCCCAGATTTCTCAGCCTGCCCTGCTCGCTAGCAACAGCTCCCACAGGAGCCCCAAGTCCTGGTTCCTGGTCCCCATGGATGAGTATTGGTGAGTGCCCAGGACCCAGGAGACTGAATCTTACAGACAAGGGGCAGTCCTATGGCATTCCTGCCCTGCACCCAATCTCCATCTGCTAACAGAACCAGAGGTTCCAGGTTGCCCAGCTGGAGAGGTGGGCTTTGTGTCTGCTTTCTGCGTGGCTGAATATGGCATTGTCCTAGAGTCTTTCTAAAGGACGGTGTCATTTGAGGGGCAGCTCTGTGTGTTTCTGTGTTGTTGTGTTAGTTGTGTGTGCCCTGTGCCATTGCATGTGCTTCCTTGAGAGGGAGCATTTCTAAAAGTTACCTGTGCACTTTTTCTGTGGACCTCCTTATGTGAAAACACCTGTGAGCCCATGGTACATGGGGTCTTGTGCATGTGTGTGGTGTGAGCTTGTGAGTCTGTGTGTCATTGTGGGAAAGGGGTGTGTGTGTGTGTGTGTGTGTGTGTGTGTAGAGTGTGGGAAAACTACCATCCAAATATCACTTCAGGTCAGATGGTTTTCTGGGCTCATAACCTAATGCTCAATGCCCCCCTGCTTTTTATTGGCTATTTTTATGATTATTATTTTTACCAGCAGCTCCAGGCAGAGGCCTATGGGCCTGGGCCTCCTGGAAGAACGTCACTGTTCTGCCATTCAGCCTGGGAGGCTAAAGGATCTGTCTGCAGCAGCCTGGGCCACCCAGAGTCTATATTTGGAAGCAAATTCCACAGCCACTTCCTGGGAACTGGGAAAAAGGTGCCTGGGAATTGGAGAGGACAGTGTCATCAGTGCAACTTCATCCCTGTCCCCAAGCGCTCAGGGGAAGCCCCTACACTCTTGGCAAGTTGGAAATATCAGGTGCAAGATCCATGCTGGGGCATGAACACAGGCAGAAATGCACCCCTTTGCAGTATTGGAGGCACAGTTACTTCTTCTATAGGTGAAGGGTGTGGGTAGGTGATATACAAGCACAACCCACCTACTGACCCGCAGAGCACCCCTATCCCAGTTGTGCACACATGCCTCCTGGGCCCCTCCCAGTCCAGAAGGACAGGGGGAGTTGACTCTAAATCCTAATCATGTGTACTTGTTGGAAGTTGATTACAGGAGATCAGATGAACCAGTCTGGCTACCCACAAGTCCCTTGCCCAAGGCAGTCTTTGACATTGTCCCCCCAGGGTTCAAAGATTTGGTGGACTCCAGGAAGGGTTTACTTCTGCTGCGCTATAGATACCAGGGTGACAGCTCCAGGGCTGGCACGATTAGAGAAAGCTGCTTGCAGCAAATCTTTCCTGGGCTAGGTAAAGACATGGACTGCTGAACTCATCCTTCTGCCAGCCACCAGCCACATGCTGAAAGCACTAGGGGGCTGGGAGGAAGCTGGTTCACCTGTTCAGGTGGCTCAGCCCCTTACTGACACCACCACCTCAGCCCTCTGTCCCCCAAGAGTTCAAGCAGTGAGATGCCCCAGACCCAGCCACTTGGGAGTCACTTAGAGTACACACAGCCATGCCCAGCCACCCACTTCATACACAGGTGCAGCATTTCTATCTCACACACACACAAGCACGTCAGGCAGTCACTCACCACGTGTCAAGGTTCAGCAATTTTGTCACACATAGCTGCCACCATATTCATCACACATTCATATAAATATATATACTATACATAGATATACAAATACATGTATATATTAATATATGAATTCATACATGCATAGACAGTCACGTGCACATTCCAGTATTCAAAGCCATACACAGTCACACATGTACACACCCACATACACACATAGCCCGATCACAAACCCATTGCCGCTCTCATGGACATGTTCAACAACACATCACAGAAACACACTGCATCTTTCACATGCACAAACACACATGTATACTCTCACACTCGGCCTCACACAATAGGCAAATACCCACAAACATACAACTCTTTGGTCACATACACATACTCTCACACACATCCTCATGCAAAGGCACACACCTACAAACTCACACCAATTCAGACACACAGTCCCGCTCACATACAACCATCCACAGGCTCACAGCTGTGCATACATGCACATCAGTCCAGTTACACACACACTCACAAGCAGTCACACTTACACTCCCAGCTGTCCACCCTCACACATAACCACACACGTCCCCCCTCCCCCAATATATCTCCCCCATCAGTGTCAGGCACACATATCACAACCAAGGCCAGGCATGAACACACATTAAATTGCTCATACATGCAATAGCTCACCTGTGCTCATTGCTGTGTGCACGGCTGTGCATGTGCAGTCACACACTTTCCCATACTCAGTCTCAAACCAGCCACATTCACAATTACAGGTCTTCCCCCCCTGAGTTACAGACATTAGTTCATGCCTACACTTGGATGCACACACACCGAACGGTCGCATTCAGATCCATTCATTCAGGATTCACACGGTCACTGCGTCATCCCAGGGTCCCACACACATCAACCTCAGACCCTCGTGTATCCTTTAATGTGGCCACACACATGGGTACACTTGGAGCCGGGCTGCCCCTGCCCAGCCTGGCAGAAGGAATTGTGTGGTCATGCTTAGAGACTATTCCACACTGGCATGGTGAGGTTCGCCTGGAGAGAACCCCTTGATCCCACAGGTCCCACTCCAACTAGAAACCACCAATTCAGGAGGAAAGAAGACATGTGAGTTTGGAGCAGACAAAAGAAAAGCCCATCTCCAGCCTCATCCTCAATCCTCAGCCCCCACCCACTTCAGGTCTCAGGGCTTCGACACAGCCCCATCTCTGAGGGTGAGACCTGAAGAGTCCCTTAGCAATAACTAGTCCAACTCTGTAATTTTATATATGGGGAAACTGAGGTGGAGAGGTGCAGAGAGTGAAGGCAATTGCTAAAGTTCTTCAGGAGTTCGAAGCAAGCTGAGAGTGGGACCCTTGTCTTCTGCTGCAAACCACACTACAGCGACTCTAAGAGATTCCTGGACCCCATTAACCCCCCTCTCCCCACAGCACCACCACTGCCATCACCATCCTTCCACCTAGTGGTCCCATCTAGCCCCCAAGGATGCCTGAGCTACTTGCCACTGAGCAAAAAATGAAGCCCCAGCTCATGTCCTGATCCTGCTTACCACCCTCCAAAGGTCAGGCACCATGGCTCATGCCTGGAATCTCAATGCTTTGGGAAACCAAGGTAGGAAGATTACTTGAGGCCAGGAGCTCAAAGCTGCAAGGAGCTGGGATTGCACCACTGCACTCAAGCCCGGGTGACAGATGAGACCCTGTCTCAAAACAAACAGAAAGTCTTAGAATAAAACCCCAACTCTTTCCCATATCATGAAAGTCTTGTAGGAGCTGGCTCCTGCCTGCCCTCCTGCCTCATCCTCCCCCTTTCTGCCTCTCCATTCCACCCAGCTTCTTCTCTGGTCCTCATTGGCACCAGCCTTTGCTCCAAGACCCCAGGGCCTTGGCACGTGCCATTTCCTCTACGTCCAGCTCCCCCTCACAGCTGCCTCCTCTGTGGCCAAGCCCTCCATGAGGCCAGCCCTGACCACTGACCATTGAAATTCCCTCTCTCCAACCCATCACTCTGTTTTATTTCTTCCATAGCACTGACCACTATCAGAAGTTATTTTACTATTATCCTTAGCAAACTAATGCAGGAACAAAAAACCAAACACCACGTGTTCTCACCGGTGGGAGCTGAACAATGAGAACACATGGACACAGAAAGGGGAATAATACACACTGGGGCCTGTCTGGGGAGGGTGGTGGTAGGGAATAGCATTAGGGAAAAGAGCTAATGCATGCTGGGCTTAATACCTAGGTGATGGGTTGATAGGTGCAGCAAACCACCATGGCTCACATGCACCTTATGTAACATGCCTGCACATCATACACGTGTACCCTGGAACTTAAAAAAATAATAACAATTTTTTAAAACATTGTTTTGCTCATGTATTAGTTTCTTATCTGTAAAATGGGTCTAACAGTGGTACTCCCCTCTTTTAGGGTTTTTGTGAGGCTTAAGTGACTTTCTAGAGGTAAAGCCTTTAGAAAACACTTGGCGTCTAATAAGCACACTGTATTAGCTGTCATTTTTTTGTTATGTGCTTAGTTATTATGTTTCCACCTCAGAGTCTAAGCTGCTAAAAACAGAGGTCATGGCTGTCTCATTCAACACCACATCCCAAGCATCCAGGATTATGCCTTTCACGTAATTGACACTAGTTAAACATGTGTTAAAATATATAATGGTGTCATAACAGATGGACTTGAACCCAGGGAGACATATGCAAAACATATACAGATGCTCCTCAACTTATGATTGGGTCACGTTCCGATAAGTTCATCATACGATGAAAATGTTGTTAAGTCAAAAATGCACTTAATACCCGGATAAACCCTTTCTGAAGTTGAAAAATTGTAAATCGAACCATTGTAAGTCAGGGACCATTGGCATGAGGAATCAATAAAGTGCATAAGACTGGTGAGCTCTCTCCCTCTGGGCAATAAAAAGAAGAAGATAATTCTGAATGGTGATAAGTTTGCAGGGGAAAATACCAGCGCCCCTTCCCGCAGCATGATTTTTGGCTTTCTGAGCTTTGCTTCCCTGAGAAACTTCCGCTTTTTCTGCCCCAAGAGGCCCCATCACGGATTATCCCTCCCCTGTCCCCTGGGCCTTTCTTTTGCCTACCTTTCCATCTCTTCCAGGAGCCCGGAGAAGGAGCCAGCAGATAAGTGAAAGCAGTATTTTTATAGGTTGATAAAACCCATGCTTATCTGGAAAGCTCTGTCCCATCCTGTGTGCCTAATTGATCATTTGCCCAATGCCCTCTCCACCAGGGCTGCAGATACCTAGGGAAATGTGACTTACCCCACCCTCCTTGGCCTTCTTGCCTCTATGTTTAATTTCCCTACCCTTTGCCTTTGGGAGAGAGGGGCTGCCCCCTGGGCAATGTTTTCCAGGAGAATTTGAAGAATCAGGAGGGAGGTGAGAGGAGATGGGGGAGAGGGATAGTGGGGTCCAGACTTCCCCAAGTGGATTTGCTATGCCACTATTTAATGATGCTAACTATATTAAATTCTATACTCTAGCAGCCTCTTAAATCCATTTATGGCCCATGCTAGACCCTGAGCTGTAATAATAATAAAAATAAAATAAAGGATTTATGCATCCAGGGTGTGGACCCGTCACTAGCAGAAAAGAAAGAGCTGTTTCTAGCTGATTTTGCTGGCCTGTTGCCCACACTCTGACCTCCTGTTTTCCCTGGGTGGAGGTTCCCAGGAGCAGGGAGAAGGATTGGGTTCCTGGCAGGATTTAGAGATTTAGGGAAGTGAGAAAAAGCCAACTTAAAGGGAGCATGGGCTGGGCTCTTCTCAAACCAGTTTGTCTAAACTCCAGTCTCTCCACTTTCCTCTCTTGGTTTCATGTAGAAGAATTTGTTTGTATTGTGGCTTGAGCAGACCTAAACCCAAATTATGACTAGGATTTGAAGGGAGAGCAGACACATGGAGTGGACGTTGCTTAGAGAGGAAGCTGGGTATTGTGGTTAAGCCTTAGGCATTGCCTCGTGTCCAAATCCTGGCCCTGTCACTTCCCAGTTGTATGAACTAGAAGAACTGGGACTTATGAACTAGTGAACGTAAGTCTCTTCACCTTTCTCACCCTCAGTGTCTCAATCCGTATAATGAGTTTCATAAGACTATCAGCTTCAGGTGATTGTTGAGAGGAAAAATAATATAACATATTACAGTCATATGCCACATAAAGACATTTAGGTCAATGATGGACCACATATACGACAGTGGTCTCATAAGATTATAATACTGTATTTTTACTGTAATTTTTCTATTAGATGCACAAATACCACTGTGTTACAATTGTTTATAGCATTCAGTATAGAAACGTGCTGATCAGGTTTGTAGCCTAGTAGCAATGTGCTATACCATACAGCCTAGGTGTGTAGTAGGCTAGACCATGTAGGAATTCACACTACAACCAAATTGCCTAGCAATGCATTTCTTACAATGTATCCCTGTTGTCAAGGGACATATGACTATATATGCAAAACATCTGGCACAGGTTTAGAGTAGGTCTTGAGTGCACCGTGCTAAAGAAGG
Source organism: Ateles fusciceps (assembly GCA_036589455.1). NCBI lineage: Eukaryota > Metazoa > Chordata > Mammalia > Primates > Atelidae > Ateles > Ateles fusciceps. Next base: position 227,685 of record JAZHEH010003103.1, read on the forward strand.
CCAGTCTTGTTGAGATAAGCAGAGGCAGGCTTCACCTCTGCTTATCACCGTGAGTCCCAACCCACGGTGAGGAGAGGAGGCAGGAGAAGGGTTCAGCAGCCATATGTGTATTGATCTCTTGGAAAACATGAATACCAACGGATCAGTATCTGGAAGAAGCTGAACCTCCTCTGAGCAAGGTTTCTAAGAAACAGGAGGCAGGATGAGGACAGGAGGAGGAGGGAGAAATGCTCATAGCTTGGTCCGATGGGCCTGGAGATCCCTGGCCCCCATCAGGGGCAGGGGGAGAAAGCGTGGCTGTTTTGTAAATTCATAATCATGGAGAAATGGCCCTCTCTGGGTTTCTGCAGCCCTGCACCCCTATCTCTGCACCCAGCACTTAAGAACCTAAGTTGTGACCATTGACTTCCAGGCCTGTCTCCCCGTAGGACACAGCTCTTTGGGGGGCAGGAATGCTGTGATTGCTGTCTCCCAGCTCCCAGATCATCAAGAAGTGCTCATTCAGTGAATGATCAAATACGAGGATGGGGGCCTCTGGCTTTGTATTCCTTGCGTTTGGTGTTGATGAGGCCAGAGTCGGGGACTAGGAGTGAATGTGCTCAGTTTTCCTGCCGTTTGTGGCATAATTCTCACTATCTGATTGCCTCCTATTAGGAAACTAAAGAAAACATTTGGATACCCAAAAGAAGGGAAAACAGCATATAAAAGAGACATCCGCACTCCCATGTTTGTTACAGCACTGTTTACAATAGCTAAGATTTGAAAGCGACCTAAGTGTCCATCAGCAGATGAATGGATAAAGAAAATGTGGTACATATACATAATGGAGTACTATTCAGCCATGAAAAAGAATGAGACCCTGTCATTTGCAACAACATGGATGGAACTGGAAGTCATTATGTTAAGTGAAATAAGCCAGGCACAGAAAGACAAACTTCACATGCTCTCCCTTCTTTGTGGGAGCTAAAAATTAAAACAATCAAACTTACGGAGATAGAGAATAGAATGATGGTTACCAAAGGCTGGAAGGGTCGTGGTGGTGGTGTGTGTGTTGGCCGGGGGTGGGGGAGATGGGCATGGTTCATGGGTACAAAAAATAGATAGAAGGAGCCGGGCACGGTGGCTCACGTCTGTAATCCCAGCACTTTGGGAGGCTGAGGCGGGCGGATCACGAGGTCAGGTGTTCAAGACCAGCCTGACCAACATGGTGAAACCTGGTCTCTACTTAAAAATACAAAAATTAGCTGGGCATGGTGGCACACATCTGTAATCCCAGCCTTTGGAGGCTGAGGAAGGAGAATTGCTCGAACCTGGGAGGTGGAGGTTGCAGTGAGCCGAGAGCATGCATTGCACTCCAGCCTGGGTGACACAGTGAGACTCCATCTCAAAAAAAAAAAAAAAAAAAAAAAAATAGAAGGAATAAGATTTAGTATTTGATAGCACAACTGGGTGACTATAGTCAAGAATTATTTAATTGTACATTTTAAGATAAGTAAAGGAGCATAATTGGATTATTTATAACACAAAGAATAGATACTTGTGGCAATGGATATCCCATTTGCCCTGATGTGATTATTGGGTATTGTATGGCTGTATCAAAATATCTCATGTACCTCATAAATATATACACCTACTGTGTACCCACAAAAATTAACAATTTTAAAAAAGAATACATTTGGAACCTATGGAAGATTGATGGCATCTAGTGACCAATTTTCCATGCTACCTTCTACTCACATTGACTCTAGACTTGGCCTCGCTTTAGCCAATGGGATAGTAGCAAACTCAACCCCTTGTCTCTCATCTCTCTGATTTCTTTGTGTGAGCGATTCTGGGCTATCCTCCTGGAGAATGAAACACATGGCTGAGTCTGCCCAATTGTCTCAGCCAAGGCCCTAGATAAATAAGAAAGTCCAGCTAAGTAAGATCAACAAAGCCACCTTGTCAACTGCAGGTGACCACAGATACCTAAGAAAGCTTCATTTGGCAGACCTGTCCAGCTAACTCATAGACTTATAAGCAAAAATACATGTTTACTGTTGTCAGCCACTGGTGGTGGGAGTAATTTGTTATGTGGCATTATTGCAGCAATATGGCTAACCAATATAGCCTTGAGCTATATCTAGCCCTGACTGGCTCCACATTCAAGTTTTTGACAAGGAAAGAAATCTTGAGGTTTCAGTTGCACACATCCAGCTTGAATTTAATTTCAAGGGTTGGCTATTGAAAATATCAGAAATAGAGTGGTGTTTCTGACTTCAAAACTATGGAAACTAGAGCTGACAAGAATTCCAACAAGGCTAGGTTTACACTGAAGCAATTTCCTGGTTCATCGAAATCACACAGACCTAGGTTTAGTGAGGCCAAGTGAGTGGAATCCCCTTCTGAAATCTATGGCGGGTTTTTCTGTAGAACAAGTCATGCAATAGTGGACAGCAGCCATTTCCTCCTCTGGTGACAGCATACTGAGTTTCCCTTCCTAACTCTTATTACCTAATAGATGGCCAATTAGCATATTCTATCCTCCAGCTGCAATGATTGGTTCAACTGTAGGCATGTGTTCAAATTCTATCCAATCAGAGGACATCTGCCAGAAATACCACGAAGAGAAGGCCTCTCTACTGGCCTTAGAATGTTAAAGATGGAAAGCTTAGTGACACTGGCCACCATCTTGTAACCAGAAGGGGAGAGCTTGCCCAAACAGGCAAGAGCTATGACATCCCTAAACTTCAATATTTTTCATCTGTAAAAAGAGGATAATAACTATGTACCCTCAGTATTGTTGTGAGGGTTTGAATGAGATAATAAATAAAAAGTACCAGGCAGGTGATCCATAAATGTAAGCTATTGTAATTAATTTGGTACAAATACTGACCTAGATCAGTATCTGATATTTAACTTGTAACTAAAAATGAGCATGTGTGTGTGAATGTGTATGTGTGTCTGATGTTTTCCATGTTTACCTGGATGTTAATAAACATGTCTATAGCATCCATTAATGTGGGCTCAAGTCCCAACATCGACAATTGCATATCGTGTAGTTTTCGTAGGCCAACAAGCTTTTCTGAGCCCCAGTTTCTCTATGTCTGAAATCAGGAAAATTATAGGACCCACATCATCTGTTAGAAAAATAGATAAATGACAACAATATGTGTCAGGTACAGTGCCTGGCACAGAGTGAGTGCTCAATAAATGTTTCTAATTTTTCCCACGTTTTTTCCCTCGATACTTGCTTAAATCTCAATTTTAAAGAATAGGTCAGTACATATACACTACAGTGTACAACCTCAGATCTGAGACCTGTTGAGCAAGACACAGCACCCCAAACTTCTGCTGTGGATAACCCAAGTCTCTGGGGAAAGGTGGGACATGCTTTTTGGAAAGAGGAAACTTCTAAATGAGACATCGGCTCATAGTGCATTCCCAAGGAATCATCTACAAAGTGTCAGTGAAGGAAGCTGAGATTGTAAAATGTCTTCAGTAGGTGAAAGCCCAAAAGCAAGGATGTGGCTTTAAACACCTGGAGGTAACTCAGGCACCGTTTTATGGCAATGCAGCTGCAGGCCATCCTGGTCTAGTTTTACCCCCCATAGCTCATAAAGTAGCCATGCCTTGATGTATGCGAAGAAACAATGAATGAATGTTGAGAGCTCAGTAATTTACCAGGAACAACTTATATCTCAAACAAAGAAGATGTTGGTGCAGCCCACATGGATCCTCGGCACAACATCCTCTTCTCCCAAGAATATCAGGTCTCCATTTATTTATGTCAAAGGCTGATTTCCCCTTCTATACCCCTAGAAAGGAAATCCAACAGTACAGGGGTACCATATACCAAGAGACCCTTGGAGGGTTATTAAACAGTAATGAAAGACAGTCTTGCTCAGAGCTGACCTATAGTTTGTCTCCTGCTGGATTATGAAAGGAGTTCAAAGGATGGCCCTAAAGCCAAGGTGATTGGCTAAAGCACTGGGACGTTGAAAAAGGGCCTTTCATCTTCGTATCTACATTCTGGTTGAAAATCATTATCGTCTGCTTGGAGCTGAGTGGTCGCAGGGTGGAGCTGGTGGTCACTCATCCCAGTTACAGTTCAGGTTCTACATCTCAGTAGCCCTGTGCAGAGTTGCCTGGAAGGATTCATTCACATGGCTGCTCAAGCATTCTGTGAATATTTGTTTAGAATCCAATATTGCAATACTTCCTGGCCCATGCACTGTCTAATGTCTCATTTCATCAACATGGAAAAAAGGAATGGTGAAGCTTTTAGCAAGCTCTGGTGTGATATAAAAACAATCTAATTCTTCTTGGTCTTTCGGGACTTTGGTGGAGTGTAGGGGGTAGGGAAGGGATCCCCAGTGCAAAAGCACATATTGACTCAAGCTTTGTAGATAGATTTTCCTGTGCAGGGTATTTTTGTGTCGTGGTTCCAGGCAGAGACAGGTACATATGGGTGATCACAAGTAAGTTATTAAAACTCTCTGACTCTCAGTTTCCTCCTCTGTAAAATGGCCACAATAGTACCATTTTAGAATTGTTGAGAGGGTTAAATAAGGTTCTTATGTAAAACACGTAATATACCCCCAAACAGAAGGTTACCAAATCTAATAGAATTCCTATTCTCTTTTTATGTGCTCAATGTGTAAAGCTAAGAAAATTTAACCCCCCCAAAGAAAGTCTTCCAGCCTTTAAAGAGGGGAAAAGCCAATCCTGAATAGGTTGTTTCTCAGCCTTCCTGACTGTATCTGAAAAGATGAAGCTGTGAACACCCACCACGTAAGGATATTACAAAGATATTGGAGGTTACATTTGCAAAAAGTCTGACTGAGTGGAGAAACACAATAACTCGACATCAGTTCAGGTATAACTACCATCATAAGTGACAGGCAGATCAAGGAGCCCATGGCACTGAATTTGCCAAGGTTTAGTTCACTGCTATTCCCTTAACACTCTTCAGCTCAAATTTGAGTACTTAGTTAATGCACCACTGGTCTGCCGCTGAGAGCATCTTTCCACCCTGTTTCTCTAGACCAGCTGAAATTTATCAGATGTAGATTTGAGCTATACTTGGAATTAGCTGAATGCTCCAAACTTATCTAATTTAAAAATCAACCTCCAGGGCTACCAAGTAGGGGTTTGTAATTTAAATAAATATTGACTGTCTACTACATGCTCAAAAACTATTCCTGGTGCTGAAGTTACAACAGTGACCAAAACAGACAAATATTTCTGCCCTCAAGAAACTCATATTCTGATGTCATACCAATCACCAATGCGTAAGGGGCCTACATAACTGGATATCAGCAGCATCATGCTTTTTCTCCAATGCCATTCTGGAAAGAACCATGTGTAAAGATCTTTGCAATGGAAAGGGTGGAATTTACCCATATTGAAAAACAGATATATATATATATAGGTCTATATAAATACATAGCTTAAGATATAGAAAATGACTTGAGTATTGGCCCTGTATCAGGCATTGTACTAAATGCTTGACTTAATTTTAATTCAAATTCAGTCTTCACAACAAGCTATGAAATAGGCAGCCTTCTTATATCCTGTTGATAGATGAGAATACTTGAGACTCAGTGAATAAAAGTAATTTGATTTAATAGAGAATTGCTCCAGAACTCCAACCACAATTGGTGTAAATAAGTGCAGCTTGTGAGTAAAAGCTTGGTTACTGGAATGGATTAGAGGGTGTGAAATAAGTTCAGACCAGTTAGAATATGGGGCAGTGGAGATGGTTTGCATGTGCATGGTGAGATGAAGGAAACCAGGGGCATTTATGTTTTCGCAGGAAGGCTGCCTTCCTGAACAAATCTGGAAAAAGTGACCCCAAGAAAGAAGACTCGTGGAGACACACCTTGCTGAAAGATGACTTAAAGTGGACTGTGGTTTGAGGGTAGGTCTGAAGAGTCACATGACCTTGAAAACCCAGAACTCGTAAAGGCTTGGCCAATGAACCTCATGAAACTATGAGCCAGTTGACACAGAAAGCTGGATAGGCTTTTTCCAAAGACCACCTCCATGGAGTTCATGGAAGACAAAGGCTTAGAGTCATCTCATATTCAGTGTCTAGTGAAAAAGCTGTCACCTTCCAAAGGATTAAATGTTATACCTGTAAAAATGCATGCAGAAACATTAGACAAACTCGAGTAGAGGGATATTTTCCAAAACAACTGGTCTGTATTCTTCAAACATACAGATAAGATCAAGAAACATACAAGATCAAGAAAGACAAAGAAAAACAGAGAAACACTTCCAAATTACAGAACAACATATCAAGTAAATATAATGCATGATTCTGGATTGGTGGGAGTAGCACAGCCACAAAAGCCATTGTTGGAACAACAGATGGAAATGAAACATAAACTGTGGATTTGATAATAGCATTGAATTTTCTGATTTCAATTATCGTGCTGTGATTATGTAAGATAACATCCTTGTTTTTAGCAAATGCTCTTTGGAGGCACAATGTCTCTAACTTGATCCCATGGTTTGTTAATAAACATTTATATAAGGAGAGAGAGGAAGAGAGACTACTCTCTGGAATGATTCTGTCTGGTGAGGAATCCAACTGAGAAAAAAGCAGAACTAAAAAATGAAGAGGCATTGTTGGGGTCCTTTGATCTAAATATACCTGAAGCTGACATGCCACAAGCTTCCAAATTTCACAAACCAATAATTTCACCCCTTTAAAATTTTATTTTTGCATAAGCCAGTGTGAGTTGTGTTTCTATGAGTTGAGTGAAGTCAGCTGAAAATCCCTGAGTCCTGCTGATTATTGAGATGTAATATATGACCACCACGTTGCCGGCACTGTGCTAGGCAACAGGTGTAAAAAGATGAATAAGACCTACTTGTCAGCCTGGGCGTGGTGGCTCATGCCTGTAATCCCAGCACTTTGGGAGGCCAAGGCAGGTGGATCATGAGGTCAAGAGATTGAGACCATCCTGGCCAACATGGTGAAACCCCATCTTTACTAAAAAATACAAAAATTAACTGGGTGTGGTGGCACGCACCTGTAGCCCCAGCTACTCAGGAGGCTGAGGCAGGAGAATTACTTGAACCCGGGAGACAGAGGTTGCAGTGAGGCGAGAGGGTGCCATTGCACTCCAGCCTGATGGTCTCACAATGCTCCAATAAGGAGATGAATGTACAAGCAAATTATTAAAATACAGGTAATGTCTCTAATCTGATAATCTAAATTCCACAATGCTCCAAAATCCAAAACCTTTTGAGTGCCAACATGATGCCACAAGTGGAAAATTCCACACCTGACCTCATGTGATGAGTCACAGTCAGCACAGTCAAAACTTTGTTTCATGCACAAAATTATTTTAAAATATTGTACAAAATTACCTTCAGGCTAGGTGTATAAGGTATATATGAAACAAATGAATTTCATGTTCAGACTTGGGTTTGTTTCCTAAGATATCCCATTAGGTATTTGCATATATTCCAAAATTTGAAAAAATCTGAAATCTGAAACACTGCTGGCTCCAAATATTTCTGATAAGATATACTCAACCAGCACAATACCATCTGATTTCACTCAATGTCTCCTCCTTGCTTAAAATAGTCTCTCTTCTTTTTTCTCTTTTTTTTTTTTTTGTTAAGACAGAGTCTCACTATGTTGCCTAGGCTGGAGTGCAGGGGTGAAATCTCAGCTCACTGCAACCTCTACCTCCCAGGTTCAAGTGATTCTCCTGCCTCAGCCTCCCAAGTTGCTGGGATTACAGGCATGCACCACCATGCCTGGCTAATTATTGTCTTTTTAGTAGAGAGGTATTTCATGTTGGCCAGGCTGGTCTTGAACTCATGACCTCAAGTGATTCGCTTTCCTCAACTTCCCAAAGTGCTAGGATTACAGGCATGAGCCACCACACCTGGTCCTCTTTCTTCTACTTGTGCAAATTATTATCCTTTAGGAGGCAGCCCAAGTTAACCCTCCTTCATAAGCCTATGAACCACTGTTTTCATAGTGATTAAACCATCAGATAGCATTACTGTATGTGAAAAATGGTAAATAACACCACATGCCCTACCATGCCAACTGAATTCACAGCTCATTGGGAATAAAGTCTATAGAGATGGGTGTGTAACAATAATTATGAAATGTTTTTGAAATTCATCAAACCTTATAAATAATCTAGTTGGTAGTTACATGAAAGGTATGAAGGGATATGAAGTAGTGAGGTGGGGAAGGTTAATGACAATTTCCAAGAGAGAAAAGTTGAAAACAGATTCCGAGGTGAACGTTATCTCAGGCCTGATAAGCCATTTGAGACTTCGGACAACATTAACCGCATCTTGAAGCATGAACCTGGGTCAGAAGCTCTGCAGAATTAATTCATTGCTCAGTACCCAGGTGACAGAACCGTTCATACCCCAAACCTTAGCCTCATGCAATACACTCAGGTAGCGAGCTTGCCTATGTACCCCCTGAATCTAAAATAAAAGTTGAATTGAGTACATGAAGACACAAAGAGGGGAACAATAGACACCAGGGCTTACTTGAGGGTGGAGGGCCAGAGGGTGAGGATTGAAAAGCTGCCTATCGGGTATTGTGTTCACTACCTGGGTGAGGAAGTCATTTGTATACCATACCCCAGCAGCATGCAATTTACCCATATAGCAAACCTGCCCAGATACCTCCTAAATCTAAAATAAAACTTGGGGAAAAATTTTAAAATAATAAAGAAGTTTAAAAATAAAGTAAGGCCAGGCGCGGTGGCTCATGCCTGTAACCCCAGCACTTTGGGATGTTGAGGTGGGTGGATCTCCTGAGGTCAGGAGTTTGAGACCACCCTGGCCAACATGGTGAAACACCGTCTCTACTAAAAATACAAAAATTAGCTGGGTATGGTAGCAGGCTCCTGTAATCCCAGATGCTCAGGAGGCTGAGGCAGAAGAACAGCTTGAATTTGGGAGGTGGAGGTTTCAAGTGAGCCAAGATGGTGTCACTGCACTCCAGCCTGGGCTACAGAGTGTGATTCCATCTCAAAAACAAAACAGAACAACAAACAAACAAAGACTGAAAAAGAAAAAATAAAGAATAAAAAAAATGTCCTGGGCCGGGCGCGGTGGCTCACGCCTGTAATCCCAGCACTTTGGGAGGCCGAGGCGGGCGGATCACGAGGTCAAGAGATCGAGACCGTCCTGGTCAACATGGTGAAACCCCGTCTCTACTAAAAATACAAAAAAATTAGCTGGGCGTGGTGGCGCGCGCCTGTAGTCCCAGCTACTCGGGAGGCTGAGGCAGGAGAATGCTTGAACCCGGGCAGCGGAGGTTGCAGTGAGCCGAGGTCGCGCCACTGCACTCCAGCCTGGCGCCTGGTGACTAGAGTGAGACTCTGTCTCAAAAAAAAAAAAAAAAAAAAAAAAAAATGTCCTGAAGCACTTGTTCTTATGATATGCCAAAATCTGAAAAAGTTTGATGTTAAAATCAAAATTGCCTTTGAGTTGTAAAAGCGTGTAAATATATAACTTTATTTTCAAGAATTATATTTTCTTTCCACCTAAAATGAAATTGCGTGCTTAAATTTTATTTGATAAAATATGAAACTTCTGGATCAGAAGTTTTTTCTCTCTTTCTTTTAAAAAGACTGCATTTCACAAAATCCTAGAATCCTTACCTAAAAATGACACTGGGTCAGAATTACTGGGCTTAGTAGCCCTTCCCAGGTAATAACCATATTTCTTAGATGACAACATTCACGCGAATTTGCCAAGAAGGCAACAAGGAGGCCCTGCTGAAGCACTGAAATGCAGGTTCCACACTTAAATTTTGTGGTTTGTGCCATCATCTGAAACGTGGATCTAAGTAGAGTCTGAGCCCATGTCTGCATATGACCAACCACCAAGGGTATAAACAAGAGCCTGTCTGGATATGCACTCTATATGCATGGTATTAGTTTGCTAGGACTGCCATAACTAAATAACACAGACTGGGAGGATTAAACAATAGAAACATATTTTCTCATGATTCTGGAGGCTGGAAGTCGAAGAGCAAGGTGTTGGTGGGGTTGATTCAGTACTGAGGTCTCTCTCTCTTTTTTTTTTTTAAGATTGGGTTTCACCATATTGGTCAGGCTGGTCTCAAACTCCTAACCTCAGGTGATCCGCCCGCCTCAGCCTCCCAAAGTGCTGAGATTACAGGCGTGAGCCACCGCGCCCGGCTCCGAGGTCTCCTTTCCTGGCATGCAGATGGCTACCTTTTCCCTGTCTTTACAGTGTCCTTCCTCTGTCTGCATTTTTGTGTGCTGATTGCCTCTTATTAAAAGGACACCAGTCATATGGATGAGGGCCCACTCTAATGATCTCATTTTATTTTCATTATCTCTTTAAAGGCGTTGCTTCTAATTACAGCCACATTCTGAGGTACTAGGGATTAGAACTTCAGAACATGAATGTTGGAAGTACGAAATGCAGCCAATAACATAGACACAGACACTTTCTATGCCTGATCTTATTTAATGCTCACAGCAACCCCATGAAGATGGCACTATCATCCCCATGTCACTGGTGGGTAAACTGAGGCTCAGGGGGGTTAAGTAACTTGACCGTAGTTATACAGCTGCTAAATATTAGTGCTGAAACTTGTCAAGCCTGACTGACACCAAACCCTACATTCTTAACCATCACCTTAAAGTGTCCCATGCCCTTGGCCATTCACAAGATGATTTTAAATGTGTGACCAGATGAACTTTAGAAGAAACATTAATATGTATCTCTTTATTTTAATGTATACTATTTAAAAAGGTGAACCCAACAAACCCATAGTGACTTCAGATGAAGCCAAAGTAGGCATTTAGCTTTAGAAAAGTAAATAAAAGAGAAAAGAGAATAGACGGTGCTTGAATATAGCAAAAGTCATTAAGTGAATTTAACAGTCACTAAATTCGGAAAACAGTGATTTGTGTAGTATACAAATTCATACAACCACATTGCAAAGTCACCAGTTTGCCGTTTGTCAGCTTAACACCCAGACTCATCTCTTTAAACGGTATTTAATCTCTAACTAAAAATGATCACGAAGTCGCACATCTGCCTAACATGATGCAACTACCTCACATACAACTGAAACTGTGCTGACCCTTTCCCCCACAAGAGAAAATAAACTGTCTTTGTCTTTGAGTAATGCCTATTCTTCTCCTAGCTGATTTAAACAATTATAAAACATCTATTTTATCATGCACCTTGCCTTCTCTCTCTCTCTCTCTCTCTCTCTCTCTCTCTCGTGTGTGTGTGTGTGTGTGTGTGTGTGTGTGTGTGTGTGTGCACGCTTCTGTCTTTCTCTCTCTCCAGCCCTTTTATTCCCATATCCCTAGCCTTTGGAAAAATAAGCCAGCCATTATACCATTAGGACTTGGCTGAAAGAACAGATTTGAACCACTGGTTATGTTTTTCTTCTAATTTCTTCCCTTCCCCCTGGATATGCTGCATTCTCTCCCTGCCACCAACAGCAGCCAGCATATTTCATCAGTTATTCACCATGGATGCTGGGGCTTTATTAGCAAATGAAAATGGCCCGACTCCAGCTGACATCAATGGAGTCTCAGCTAGGAGCAGGACCAGAGCATTTCCTGTGGTCCCAGTCTCAGACAAACCAGTTTGAAGAGGAGCCAATTGGCTTTACCCAAGCTACCAGTGAGCTATTTTCGACATAAAAAGATGCTGAATTTAGCTGATAAGTGATTAAAGAAATTGTAAACACAGCTAGTTTGGGTTTTAATATCTTGGCAGTGGCAGCAGATAGACAAAGGAAAAATACCAAATTTGTTCAGGCAAGTTATTTTTGAAAACAATTAATCGAATCCCATCAAGTAACCAATTTCTTGCAAAACAACTGTTTGATTGTATATTTTCCTCTCTCCCATCTTTCTACCACTTAAATCAGTTTACGTAGGAAAACGAAGCCTTAATTTTTCATGAATCTGAAGTTGGCACAGCAATGAGAAAAATTCCATGAACACACCAATATGGTATGTTCCTTTCCTGTTCTAAGGCAAACTCATTTCAAAAGTTAAGATAAAATTTTCTGAAATGTTTTGAGTATGTATGGAATAGTAAAATCGTTTCTGGTCTCCAGCCAGAAAATAATGTCTTTAAATCTACTTCAGATCTTTCATTTTCCATAATTCAAAAAAAAAAAAAGATTCACCCAATTCTTCCATCTGTTTCTTCCTAACAGCCTTATCTTGCAAGGCAAGAAAGTATCATTGTTGTTCCTTAAGACCTGAAGAACAAGACAACCCAGAAAGTCTGAGGGACCTGCCCAGGCTCCACGGTCATCAGTTAGTGCAGAATGGTTCAGATCTGTGGTTTAATCTTGACTTCATTTTCCCTCCTTTGGGTTGGTTTTTTGGTATGGTTTGATACAAAATTTTATCAGAAATTCATTTTGCTTATTTTCAAGGCTATAAAAATGAGACAACTAAGAAGAACTGTCCAATTCAGTCCTAAAGCATAAAGATTGAAATACTTCTCCTTAATTAGAGTCTGGTCAGCGTTGTCACAGTAACATGCAACAGCAATATTCTTATGAGGACATATAATAGCTACTCATTATTGCAGGTTCACCACATACAGCTTTTTAAATCTCTACTTCAACCTTTATGAGCCAGCCCTCATGTTCCCATTTTACAAAGAAAGAAACTGAGGCTCAGTAAAGTTAAGGCTGCTCCCAACCACACATACAAATGTTAACACTGAAAATATTTAGCAAAGTTAGCAGTGTGCATATGCTAAGTCCCAGCAATTCTACTCAAAAGAAACTCTTTCACAGATAAAAATAAATGGCGTATATGAAGAAACAGATACAAAGACATTTGCTATATCATTGTTTGTAGTGGTTAAAAAAAAATGTAAAAATCCACCAGCTGAGAAAGTGGCCTTGGGCTACTTAATTAACTGTGTGTTTCAGTTTTCTTATCTGGAAAATGAGCATAGCAATAGCAACTATTTCATAGGTGTGAGGATTAGGTGAGTTCGTTACATAAAATGGTTAGAACAGTGCTTGGCACATAGGAAGTGTTATGCAAGTATTAGCTACAATTATTATTCAATCATAGGTTACTATGTTGCAATTAAAATGAATGAAATATATTTATGTAATATATTAATATTTACAACTATATATTATCTACCAATATGTATTACACTCAGAAATATAATACTGAATAAAAAAGCAAATTGTAGACCTGTATGTATAAGATTTATTCAAATTAAAAAGCACAAACCAAAATTTTGTATTGCTAATGGACAAGTGTATATTTTATAAAAGTGTAAGAAATTGGACTGCAAATAATTTATCAAAATTATGATAGTGATTTTCTCTAATAAGAGGAAGAGAAAGGGGGATGAGGTTACAAAAGGGGAAAGCACTTGAACTTTATAGTATTTTGTTTCTGTTTTTTTAAAAAAAGATTTGAAGTGAATATGACCATTTGTTATATGTGTTTTTTCTAGGTGTAAGTACATAGGTATTTGACATATTAATCTATGTACTTTTCTGTATTTAAACAACTTTTTAAGTATAAAGAAAAAACCCACAAAGTTTATGTTTATGTTGCTATGAGAAGCTCACACTCAACAGGTTTGAGATCTTGCTATCCTTCTGTTTTTTTGGCTTCATTTCTGGCAGGGCGAAGGGGTAGATCGTACTTGCAAATGATCAAAAAAGAAAAGCATCATTTACTATCCAACTGCGCAATGATCTTTGCAAAGAACTATGAAGTCATTTTCAAAACGCATCTACAGGGAAGAGCCCAGCATTTGCTCATTGTACCCATAAAGTACAGAGACCCTCACCTACACCCTGAGCATCAGAGACCACTCTGTCACCAAAGAGACTGCAAAAGAATATCATCTCCTAGGGGCCGCCCAATACTTTATACAAAGTGAGGATTCAACTTAGCAAACAATACTTGAACACACTTCTAAAAGGGAATAAAGTTTTATCCAGACAAATTCATTTTAAAAGTTGATATAGTTTGTACATAACCTTAAATTTGTAAATGCCACCATATTACTTTTTAATATGATCACAAACATTTTCAAGTTTAATGCAAATTACCTTCCTTATTAAGGTCTATTCATATACAATGTGGCGAGGTTCTGGGTTCAGGCGTTTGCCTCAACTGCTTGTGTGACACACATACACAGGTACACACGCATGCGCACACACACACCCACACCCCCCCCCCCAGAGTAGTAACAGAAATACTAGTTCTATTTTGTACAGAACCACCAAATACAGCATTTTTCTATTTGGAAGAGGCCAGTATTGGAAAATTTTAACACCTTTCATTTTTTTAGACATTCTAAGTTATAAGATACTCATACTGATGGTAGAATCTGAATTCCTCACTAATTTTTCTAGTTATGGTCTAAGATACTGTTACCTACACTGCATCAGGAAGAAACTTGGTGGGGGAGAATGCACAGTCACACACAGAGAATAGAACACAACAATATATTAAGATAACAAGGTACTAATTATCTTAACTCCTCTCATAAATAAAGGAGTGTTTTGTTTGTGCCAGGCACAACTCTTAGATGCTTTACATTGCTTTGTCACATTTAATCCACATAGAAAACCCTTCCGGCAGGTATTGGTATCATCCCCTTTTTCAGATGAGAAAACCAAGGCAGAGCACTTGAGGAACCAGGCCAAGTACATAGAACTAAAAAGTCACGGACCAGTGTGTGGATCCAGGCATTCGAGCTCTTACACACTAGGCCATGGCTATATGTTGGGTCTAAAAGGTAATGATTCAAATAAGAAAAAAATAAAATAAATCCTGCATAGATTATATCCAGAAAATACATGAGAACGAGGTCACGGTTGGAATGGCCTCAGAAAAGCAAACTAGAGGACTTGGGAAAGAAACTGAAATAGAAATGTATTTTCATGTATAACTTCTAAAAAATAGAATTCAAATTTGATTTTTATAATAACTTGAATTTAATTTTTATAATATGCAAATATATATGAAGCCAACACACATTTCAGTATCTTGGTTGGACATCCTAAGTGTTCAAGAGCTATTTGCTGACTTGACCACAAGTTAGTTCCATGTGCCAAAAAATACGATTCCTGGTATCTTTCTGCAGTCTTGCTGTGGTAGCAGAGGAATGCATTTGAAGTTTGGAGTCCTCACCTGCAGAAGCCCAATCCTCAGATAAGAGGAAATTTGGTTAACAGCCCCAGCTCCTATGTTTAAGGGCTCCCCGCAGGAATCTTGGCCCCACATCCAGATCTTAACCGAGAATTTTTCCAAAGCCAAATTCTCACACCCCATTACCTTTCAGGGCTTAGCGCTGGCTCCAAGAATGAAGACCTGCTAGGATTTATGGGAACTGCTGGAGAAGAAACAGGACTTGCAAGTCCATGGGTGGGTTTCCTATGAATAGTCCAGGGACTGACTGACTTCTGTCTCCATCAAGTCTACCTTTCCGTGCAGTCTGTCACCATGTATTTCAGCAAATCGTCTTTGAATTTGCATTAGAACCACATATAGAAATACATAAATATATTTTCTTCATTTTAATTGCAAATATAATATTAATATTTACAACTATATATTAGTTACAACTATGTATTAGTTGACCTGCTTTGGTGTGGACTTAGCTGTTCTCCTTTCAGCATTTTATTTTCATTTATTCAATTGTGAGTGGTGGGAGATGGGGTGGAAATTAAGGGATGGGGGAGGTACTGAAAGATGTGGGAGAGTAAATGAAGAAAAGAAGGAGGATATGGAAGTAGGGGTCAGTTAGATTGTAATTATTTGCTTTCAGAAACAGACCACCTCGGTTGGAAAGTATCTTAACAGGTTTATGAGCTTGGGCAGGAGATTTTCCTCTAAAAGCCTCAGCTTATACACCTGTAAAATAGGACTAAGAATGCCTCTCTTACAGAGCTGATGTGAGAATGAAGTGAGGTATTTTCAAGGCAGTTGCCACAACTTCTGCATGGAGTGAGTGTTCATCAGATGGTACTATTATTCTACAAGGGAGAAGAGAAAGAGAGAAGGCAATAGGGGTTCTGCACAGAAAAGGAAAAGGCCATGAGGACAGCAACCATTTTCTATTCTTTTTTTCAATTCATTTAAAAATTATCTATTTCACATGTCCTTATGTAGGACATATGAAAGGCAAAAAGAAAATAAAACCAAAAAATATATAAGAGTAACAGTGAAAAGCAAATTTTCCTCCTTCAACAACTCAATCGGCTCTTCCTGGAGGTAACCATGTGACTGGGTGACAGTGTCTTTATACCCCTCTGGGGAGTCACTACACACACACACACACACACACACACACACACACACGGTTGCATGCCATAGAAACCATTCTGCCTGTTGCTTTTAGTTTCATTGTTCTTTGCTTATATCCTAGAGATGCTTTCATATTTGTACATTCAGAAAGCCCTCAATCTATTCTACAGCTGCATAATATGTCACTGCTCCTTTTATTATAATCAGTTTAAACAGCTCCCCATTCATGCCCACCAAGTTGTTTTCAAACTTTTGCTATTACAGCAGTGCTGCATTGAACATCCTCATACATATGTGATTTTGCAAATGCATGACCACATCTGTAGGATAAACACCTAGGACAAAAATCTCTTGTCAAAAGGTTGTGCTGCCATCATTTTGAGGACATACCAAATTGCCCCCCATAGGGGTTGCAAGTGCCTGTGTTTGAGTGCTTATTACCCACACCCTCAACAACACAATATGTTAATTGAATATTTTTCATCTGCACCAAACTTACTGGATTCTAAGCTTTAAAAGAGCCAGGCAATCAATGGCTAGAAGAAGGGCTCCACAGCTTGCTGCTTGGGTCATTCCAGAGAGCCAGATTTAAAGGGCATACACTTATGAAAATGAACTGTGATGGAGCCAGGATTTCTTTCCTGAAGTCACTCCCTTGATTGCCACACAGAAGTGCCTATTTCTCCGGTCTCTAGAAGCACAGGTCCCCAGCATGGGTCCCTAGGAAGCCTCTTCCCTTCATGAGGCTAGGATCACCCTGGTATTGCCACTGACTCAGGTATGTCAACATTTTCTCCCTGTCTGGTCTGAATTGCAGGCTGAGCTTAAGGCCTGAAAGGAAGTGACCTCTTATTAATAAGGAAGCTTTGGAAAGGTGGATAGGGTTGGAGGCTACTCCTGAGGGCAGAGTGGTCAGCTGTTAATATTCTCATCACTCGGGAAAAGGGGCAGGAGTGTAGAATTCCTACACTCTTTGTCAAACCAAAGAAGTGAAATGGTTGGAAGATGAATGTTGTTGGCTCTGAACAGCATATTATGAAACATGAAGCTTTTCACTCGGGTGTATTTATGGGTTTATATTTACCCAATAAATATAACAATGGATGAACAGCTGTTGAGAAGGGGGAGACCTGGGCTCACAGGGAGGAAAAATAGAAATCTGTCATCCAGGAAGGGAGCTAGGTGGTCTCAAAAGGATTTTAATCTTGGGTGGTTTATTTGTCTTCTTGAAATTCTTGCTAACTCTTAGCAAGATTTTCTAGGAGCTCTGAGAACAAAGATGGAAATCAAATGGGCAGCTGATATGCACAGACCCTGGTATGCTCATGCGCGTGATAACACATGGGCGTACTGCTGATAACTGGATAGTTCACTCCTTCCAAATGGACAGTCTCGTTGGCCATGGAAAGTTTGAGTTCTTACTAATCTTTTGGCCCCCTCACCTCTCCAATGTATCCAGCCCTGGAGAGGTTAGTGCTAACTGAATGCAGGACTTCTTGATGCTGCATTCAAAGTGTTCTCCTCCCCTTTCTAATTCTCTCCAGGCCAGTGTGACCTGTTTTTAGTTAAATTTGCCATCAAGGAAGTTTAAGTTCGATTGTGCCACATTCTGGGCCAAGACATGAAGAATTAATTGTAGAATGGGAAAAGAAAGGGGGAGGGAAGAAAGAAGAGGAAATAGATGGGGGGATTGCAAAATAGAGTGAACAAAATGGAAAAAAAGACACCAGAAAGGAGGGACTTGGAAATATTGCAAATGTGGGGGAGAAAAACAAGAACATTAGGCATGAAGCAAGGAAGGATGAGGCAAGGAGGGAAGTGGGGGAAAAGAGGGAAAAAGAAAAGAAATTAGGAAGAAAGTTGTGAGGGAGGGATGGAGGGAGGAAGAAAAGGTGGAGAAAGGAAGAAGGGGAAGGAAATCGAGGAAAGAAAACAATGGCAAAGGGAAAAGAGGTAACACGAAAGACATGGAGGGAAAAGAAGAAAACAAATGAGACCCAGAATAAGCTAAATAATGAAACATGAAGTCAAGAGAGCTTTCTGAACTGAAAGGCTTCTGCAATTCTTTCCAAGGAACCTCTGCGACCCACTTTTGTGGCAGCACATACATCCTAACCTCTTAAACTAGCTTTAGTTCTTGGCTAGGCTTATAAAGGCTTTTTCGATTAAGTCTAATTAGCGAACCCGAGCTAAAAGGCCGCCACGACCGCCGTACCCGGGAGAAAAAAGCAGCGTTCCCAATTCCCATGCTCTCAGCTCCAGGTTGTCGGTCTTTTGGCAGCCCCCTACCCCCATCCCAAGTCAGGATGCTCAGCCTGGCCCCCTTTCTTTCCTGCTGGTGAGGCCACTAGCTTTGGGACAGAACTCTGGGCCTGCGTCTCAGCCCTCCCTCTTAGCGCCCCGGAGTCCTGGCTGCCCAAGCCTAGGGAAGGAGCCCGCAGACGCCCACCGTGCATTGGAGCGCGCCCGGCTGCGAGTCAGCTTGGAAACCCACGACTCGCCTTTCTTGAGCGGCCAGGCTTAGGATTCTTTACGACACTAACCTATAATTTACACATTAAATTATATTATATATTTTATATATAATTATATTATTATATGTTATACTGGAATTTACACATTTTGATTCCGCCTGTAATTTGTCCTTGGAGTTCCGATGCCATAAAATCCATGGAGTCTGGCAGAGGGACCCCCACCCCACCCCGTAAGGCCCCAGCTCTCCCTGAACTTCCCTAAGCTGCTACAAATAATCGCATGGAAGGCGGCCAAGAATAACGAGAAAATAAACACAGCTCTCCGGGTCCTCTGAGCTCAGGCCGCGGGTCCCTCCCGGCCCCACCTGGCTCTTCTCCGGCCTGGGGGAGGCGAGAAGGCCGCGCCACGATCTCTGTACTCATTGTTCCCACGGCGCAGCCCTTAACTGCTCCAGGACCTTGATTCCAAGCAGGGTGACCCGCTGGCTTTTGTCCCTGCTGTCCTTCCTAGCAGAAAAATTGTAGGGCATTCAACCTCTGTCAAAAAGAAAAAACAAAAACAAGCACGCAAACTCCAACAACGAAGAGCGAACGTGGACTCCAGAAAATTTTCTCCTTTCAACTCCTGAACTTTTCCGGAAACATAAGAGACCCAGTGTTCATCTTTACACCCTTAGCTCTGCGCCTGCGGGTGGAGGCCACGGGCTGTGCAGGAGCGCATAGCCGCGGGTGTGCCCTTAATTTTCATGTATATAATGAAGTGTGTGCGCGCTAACGCGCCTGCAAATAATGTGTGTGCGCAAAGACGAGTCTGTCTACAGATAATTACGCGTAAATTATCCGTGGCTCCGTAAGTGCAAACAACATATGAAAACTATCATGTGTGCAGATAATCCCGTGCCCACGAGCCGACGGTTTGCAATTCTCAATTACTTCTATGTGCATATAATTCCACGGGCAAATTGTTCCGTGTGCAAGTGATTTGGTGTGCGCGTCAATGATTCTACCTCTGAAAATTCCGCAGATGTGTGGATGCCTTTAGAAGGCTGAAGAAAGGGCTCCAAGGAATCATGTCTACGTGGCTGGTCAGCGCGCGCATCTGCGGCACTGGCTAAATCCCGGGAAGCAGCGCGGAAAAGCAAAATATGCTTTGCTTCCAACGATGCTTTCTCCCTGCGGAAACTGCCTGCTCCCTGCGCTGCACGGAAAGCACAGGGAGGAAGGGTGGGTAGGTGTTCTGGGTTCTCTATCTTGTCTCCTCCAAGCTTCAAGCTCGTTGAGGTCCTGAGCGTTCAGGTTGCGGCATCCATTTGCACAGCACTGCGCAGCCCTCAGTTGGGAATTGCCCCAGACGCCGATTTCCTCGGTGACCTGCGGGCTCCTAGCTGCCGCCACAAAGCGGCCGGACCCTACCAGGGTTTCCTAGTGCCCGGGTACCTGCAAGAATCTTCCCAGGGCGGGTGCAGTGGGCCCTGAGAGCGCCGCTGGGAGAAAGTTGTTGCGTTTGCCAAGCGCTCACTCGCGCTTCGAAACCCTAGTCGGTAAGACCTTGCATCCCCCCACGGGCACTGAAATGGCGAAGCACGTCCTGGCTAACGCAGTCTGTCTCTCCCAGCACGCTCACGTGTGCCCAGAATTATAATACAATATAACACATCGTAATATCGGATATTATACCACGTTTACCTTCCAGTAGGATGTGTATATTGTGTTAGGCTGTGCTTATGTGTTTGTTACGACCTGCTGTGATACTGTATCTCTCAATTCCACTACCACGTGCCAAGCACCTAGTTGTTTATTTCATTCGCACAATGACCCTGCAGGCAGAAGTCATTTCCAGCACTACCTACTCCAGGCACAGAGAGGGGAAGACACTTACACAGAGTCGCCCAGCAAGAAAGGGGCAGGGCTTGGACTGGAACCCACAGCCTGAGGACTGGCCTGGAGTGAAAAGCAGACATCCACCCATATTGCTCGGCAGGAAGCTTTCCTACACCACATATTGCTGTTTCTGGAATAGCCCAACAATATATATTTATTTTATTACATTCTCACCATCTGGCTGAGAGGAGCTGCTGCCAGCCTGCATGCTGCAACTCGCTGGCTGAGGACCCAATGTGGACAGGTCTCCAGTTCTACTAGAGACCAGACACATTTTGATCTAGCCACTCCCTCCTCCTGCCTCCTTCATTGGCTTTGCCTAACAACCCTAGGAGGGAAGTAGAGTTATCATGGTTCACAGATGAGAGCCAGGTTCAGAGAGGTTAAATTGCTTTCCCAACATCACTCAGCAAGTGAGAGAAGAGGTTCAGCTTTGGCATTCAGACTCCAGAGTCCTTGATTCTGAAAGCTACATTTCTGGACCCAGACCCACTCTGAAGTGTCACCGGTTTAATTCGAGTCAGAAAGTTGATGAGAGACTGTCAGTGGGGGACAGGTTTAAATGAGGATATTTTTAATGTTTGGGAATTGGGAACATCCTTGGGATGCAATAGAATCTCTGGATCTCCCCTCCCATGGAGAGGTGTTCCTGAACTCCAATTAAAGTCTTTAGAACCAGGATCGTGGTCCAGGACCTCACTGTAAATTAGCTGGAGATCTGCAGGCTGCCTCCCTGATGACAGGGCTGAGGATTGATCCTTTGCATATTCCAACCTTTCCTCCTCTTTGTGTGCTGCTGGAGGGGGAAGACGGTGTGCACACGCTTGGACATGTATTTAATCCCTTCTCCAGCTGCAAAAGTCAGGGGTCTCTGTGACTTCAAATATATCCCCAACAACTGGAGGACCATCACCAACCACAGCCCTTAAGGCACTCCCAGAGCACGGACTTCTGGATCTTCTCTTAGACTTCCCTGTCTCTAGGCAGAGATCTACACTGGTGAAATTAAGGGAAAAGAAAGGAATAAAGATCCAGTCCAGTTGGATTATTTGGACCCCTGCCCCAGGAAGACACACATTTCCCACCCCCACCCCATACCAAAGTTGTTGGGGAGACTTTGTGGACAGATTCACTGGACTTTGTCAGTGTAGAACCAGCCTCTATCCTTGAGCTCTGTCATAGGTTACAAGATGCAGGGGCCTGAGGAAACAAAAGTGTTAGAAATTGGTGCTTCCTGGGGAAATGGGATTCACTGGGATTGAGATCCAACAGACATTTCTTAAATAGAAAATGTCAACACAGTTGTCCCAAACCCTAGCCCTGCTCCTCTGCTGCCCAGTGACCTCGGCTCGACAAACACAAACGCACAGCCTCTAAATGCAGGAAGAGCATTTCAAACAAATATGGGAGATTGTTTGGTCTGCTTTTCTTCCTTCTTTCTTTCCTTCTTTCTTTCTTTCTCTCTCTCTCTCCTTTCTAGTTAAAAGGAGTGCATTTACACTTCTCATGACATAATGGAGATGAAAGAAAATTAGAAAATTATCTGGAAATTTTGGCCTTTTTCCTCTCCCATATACACTTATCTGGAAATTTGGGAAAAGTTGAGAGATCTAGTGTCCGGATGACCAGAGAGATTGCTTTAACTCTCTAATTTGGGTAACTTGTGGGGCAGCCTCTGAAGCTCTTCATGAACACACTTGGAAGTCCATGAAGCTCAGAGAAGATGCCAAGGTAACCACCATTCACCCATCAGCACACCCATCTCTCCCTCCCTTCTCCGTCACAGCCTTGGGAGACATGGAATTTGGCAGGGGAAAATAAATCCAAAAGTACTGTATCAGAAAAATTCAGGAGAGTGAAGAGCCATCCAGCCACAGATGGAGAACAAAACATTGTGCTAATACAACCTGGACGGTTGTCCCCATATAAGCGGATGTTGACTACCTGACAAATCCAGAAAATTCTGGGTAATTCAATATAACATTTGGATAATTGACAGTTTTGCCTAGGTAATTCAAGAGACTTAGATAGAGGAGTCTGTAATTAGGCAGTGAATTCAAACCACTCTAAAAGAGTTTAGGTTAGCTGTGTTTTGTTTTAATTCAGAATGCGCAGTTTTCGCTGAAATTTCCGCCTGGGCCACACTCACGGAGGCAGATAACAGCCCATTCCGATGGCCAATTTTCTCCACCAAGCCCCCAGAGCAAATCCCTGGGGGGCCTGCGGGGCTGAAGTGGAGGCCACTGGGAGGGGGAGGGTCACTGGGCGCGCGCACGGAGCAAATTTGCCCGCGCGCACCCAGAAAAGATGACATAAGTGGCGCTGATGAGGGCTGCGGGGCTGAAATGCAACTACATAAAGGGTCCGCCGGCAGCGTGGGCCGGAGGGATTGCTTCACACTCCGGAATTGGGCCCAGACACATTTAGAAATGTTTTGCTGGACGTGTGCCCCGCAAGGGCGACAGCGGCAGCCGGCAGCCTGGGCGAAGCTGCGCCGCTGGTCAAGGCTGGCGCGCGGCGGCGGCGGCCACAGAGGCGTCCTAGGTGGAGGAGAATGTCTCCGCCTTTGCTTGTTCTCCCCCAACCCCCACGTTTGTGTGCCTCCTGGGGGCAGGGTTTGTCTGCCGCCTGCAGCGCCCCAGCTGTGACCAGAGAAGCAATAAGGAGCGGCGCGGGCAAGAATTTAGCATCAAAGGAAGTACTGTAGGTTTCAGCATCGGTCTCTCCCGCTGATCGTCGGGCTCCGCGGGGCAGAGAACCAACCTGGTCACAGCTGGGCCTCCAGAGCTCAGCACCGAGCCTGAAACTAATGGGATATTTATCAAATCAACCAACGCACCCAGAAATCGGGCTTTCAATCCTAACATTCTCCTCATTCACTATGGAATACGGAATGCCATCTCTGGCCCTGTTTCCTATGTACAATAACAGGGCAGTCTTTGGGTTCTGCTGCGCTCTTACAACTCAGTCACAAGAAGTGATAACCACAAAAACATCTGACACTAATTGACCACCTACACTTTTCTATGAGCTTTGCAGTCTCTTAATCTCCCAACAACCATCAGGGGTAGATAGCGTTATATCCCCATTTTACAGAGGAGCAAACGGGAGGTCAAACATGCTGACCCAGGCTGCCTCGTTCCTGCGGGAATTTGACGACTGCGGGAATCCAGTGCTCAGAAGGCGGGCGTTGCTAAAGGGCATGTTCAGCGTTGAGTCGGTGACCCAGTTTAGCAAGATTTAACGACAATTCTTATACAAGTCCCCTTAACAACAAGGAGGGCCAGCCTTCGCTCCCGCTTCTCTGTTAGCTGTATATCTGGAGCCAAGGAGTTTAAGCTAGCTCACCAGCTCTAAGTGTACAGACCAGGGCTGGGACCCGGAGCCGTCTGGGCATGTGTTCCTGCGTGCTTACTCCTGAGGCAAGAGAAAAAGGTTTACCTGTGATCCTGACCCAGACTATGCATTAAAAGACTGCTTAGAATTCCTAAAGCCTCTAAGAATCTAACGTCCTAAGAAAGGCCACCCCAGGAGTAGATGTGATGGACCTAAGCCCTGGCATTTGAGCTCCGCGCCCCACCAGCGTCTTTAGGCACAAGCGCAAGTGCGCTGGGCACGTGGGCGCAAACCCGGAT
Source organism: Ateles fusciceps (assembly GCA_036589455.1). Classification (NCBI taxonomy): domain Eukaryota; kingdom Metazoa; phylum Chordata; class Mammalia; order Primates; family Atelidae; genus Ateles; species Ateles fusciceps. The sequence goes on from JAZHEH010003103.1 coordinate 251,958, forward strand.
CCTGTGCGCTGGCTTCTGGTACCTCCTGTCTTTGGCTTCGGCCACTGCACACTCGTCAAAGTAATGAATGGAGAGAGAAAAGAAGGGGCGGGGAGGGAGGGGGCATTGTGAAGGGGGTGGGATATTTTGGAAATAATACTCTGGGAGAAGGAAATATGGACAACAGTTTATCAGCACCCCCGCCCCCATTGTCCGCATGTTTAAAACCCCTAAGTAATTTTAGATTGTGTCTTCAGTTAATATATCTCTCTCTCTTTCCCGCGGGCTGACAGAGAAGCGCCGTTGCTGCAAGATGTCTGCAGAAATGGGTCTTTAAGAGTTTCCACATTGTTTAGCTACACAAACGTGTTTGCGGTTCCCGAGGCCCTCCCCCTCCCCCACCCGCCTCCGAATCTCATTTCACTTTATGACTCCAATTGTTTGAGGATGCCCGCGCCACATAAATCCTGCTTCGAGATTAATCTTCCTGCTTGCTCGCGCTGGGCGCAGTGATTTTTTTTTTTTTTTTTTTTTTGAGTTCCTTAAAAAGAGGGCGCCGAGCGGAGATTTATTAACAAGGAAAAATAGTTTATTTTTATAGCCGATCTCGGAAAGGTGGGGGTGGGAGTGGGCTGGGAAGGAGAGCCCTTCGTATGGATAAACAGTGAGGCTGAGAAGGCCGGGGGTGTTAAAGACCTCTTCAGCCTGCGACTTGAACTTTTCTCACTACCTCAGCTGGCTGTGGAAGCTTAGCCAGGGGTTTGCACTGGACCAAGCCAATACTGGCAGGTGTGCCATTGTGGATCTGCTGTTGGGTTGTGTGTATGTGTGTGTGTACATGTGTGAGCAAGGATCCCATATACCCCCTGGGACAAGCCTCTTCAGAGGTAGGGAGCCAAGGTGGGGATTCTCCAAACAGGCTTCTTCTCCTCCAGGGCTGTGAGCTTTGGGTCTGTTGAAGTGGAGGTTCTTAACATGACTCCATGGATGGCGGTCACAGGTCTTCAGAGCCCTGATGCTATTCTCAAAATTGTATTTTGGGTGTATTTTCTGGAGAAAGTCCATAGTTTTCATCAGTGTCTCCCCTGGGTACTTTGCCGTCCAAAAGGTTAAATATCTACTGATTAAGGATAGAGCTAAGCTGAACCTTTCATCTTTCCAAGCCACTGGTAGCCTGCAAACTCAAATTGTGTTCTTCAACTAGTTTAGCATGTGCCCTTAAAGAGTAACCAGAGACAGGAGCCTTAATCAAATGCATTGTGGAAGCCAGTTTCTGGCTGAATTGTGGACTGGTGATTAGCTCATTTAGAGCTAAGAATCGATTAGATCTGATTCTTAGCATCAGATCAAGAACCAACAGGCCTGTGTGTTACTTTTAGCCTCTAACTAGCTATCTTTGAACCAGTGGCAACTCCTGTCTGGGCCTCAGTTTCCCTTTTAGAAGAGACATTTTTGAAGTGTGTATGTGTGTGTGTGTGCTCTCTTTCACAGCCAAGTGCCTTGGGGGGGACGTGTAAGGAAAGAACACACAATCTTGTTTTTTTGTTTGTTTGATTTTGCTTTTGAGACAGGGTCTCATTCTGTTGCCCAGGTTGGAGTGCAGTGTCACATTCACAGCTCACTGCAGCCTCAACCTCCTGGGCTATAGTGCCAGCCTCAGCCTTCCCAGTAGTTAGCACTCCAGGCACGTACCACCAAACCTCGCTAATTATTTTAAAATTTTTAAACTTTTTGTTGAGATGGGAGTCTCATGTTGCCCAGGCTGGTCTCGAACTCCGGGTCTAAAGTGATCCTCCGGCCTGAGCCTCCCAAAGTGCTGAAAATGAAAGGCGGTGTAAACCACCGCCTGGGGCGTCTAATCTTGTAATGTTCCATCCTGCACCAACAACTCCTTGAGCTCCTGGTGGATAAGGATGTTTCTTAACCGTAGAGGGAATGTGGATCCCACCGAGAAGCTGATTTTTAAAAGATGAACCAAAAAAGAAAAAGAAGGAAAAAAAAAAAGCACTTACTGAAATAGACGATTCTGTGTGCAGTGTTGCCGGGCCCTTGAACAGGTCTTCTAAGGCCCCCTGTTTAAAGTAAAGAGAAGTCGCCCCAGCGAGCCTCCGGGCTCCGGGCCACGTGAGCCGGTTGGCCAGAGCCGGGCGGTCTCCGTGCTCCGCTAGCCCGCGGAGCGGGTGAGAGGGTGAGAGTAGAACGCTTCTCCTTTGATTCGCAGACCCGGGCGCAGCCGGAGACCGCCCGGCACCGCGGCGTCTGTCTGTCTGAGCGCCTACTAGCTGGTCCTCTGCTGCCCCGAGTGAACTCTAGGCGCAGCTGGACCGGGGTGAGGGCGCGCGGTGAGCCCAGGCCAAACACTGGAAGAAACGGACTGGGGTCGGAGCTCCGGCGGCGATCTGCCAGGGACCAATCCTGAGCGGCTTATTTGGGATCCTGGGATTAACATCTCGGAGGAGCACATGGCTAACCACTGCAACCCTCGGAGAGTCGCTGATGCCCGCTGCTTTTCCTCCCAAATGTCTTTCCCCTAGGCTGGTGACACCTGTTCTGAGCAGAAGAAGGCCATGGTTCAACCTGTTTGACCCCGCCAGGGTCCCCTTCTGAGGGAACATACACCCCAGTCAGCTGTGCTGCCGGCTGACTTTCCCTCGACATTGCCAAAATTTTCTAATAACAATAGACCACCAAAAATAAGACTCCTTTACTTTATAAAGATCTTCCAACTCCACATCTTACTAAACTCCAACAACCCAGTTAATTCATATTAGACTTTCTCTCTGCAAGATGAGGAAGCTGGGCCCAGAGAGGTTAAGCAAGCGGTCCAGGAATGCACAGCAGTGGAAAGCCTGGACCTAAACGCAAGGTTTCAGACTCTACATTTCTGTCATTTTCGAGTACACCACAAGCAGCTTCTTACAACGGGTTCTCCCACCCCAAGACAAGACACCCCAATATGCATGCTGGCATTGCAGTGGAATGGAGCCCACACCAAGCCTGGGTCCAGGAGTCTCACGTCCAGCTGTGGGAAAGAGAAAACGCGGACCGGAGGACAGGTTCGCCGTTACTGACAACTTGGGGTACACAACTGGAGTCCCGGGGTCTCCTCCCCTCGCCCCGCGCATTTGTCCCGACTCTGAGGCCCTGGGGCACTGAGGGCGGCGCTGACCTCCCGGACCCCTGCAATGGCTTGCACTTTCACTTCCCCTCCCTGCTCCGCAGTGTCCGTAAATACCAGCCGATGCGAGGGTGGAGGTGCGTCAGCCGCTCCCCACCCACCTGATGACTTACCTGGTTGCGGGGGGGATGGATGAAGAAGGCCTTTACTCGGAGCCTAAGCCCTGGAGCGCGCGCACCAAGGCGCGAACCGCTCCATCAGGCATCCACTGGCCTCCAGCCGCGTTTCCGGTTGTAGCACTGGGCGCCCCCCGAATGGACCCGATAAGCTATCGGCCCGGCCCAGGAGGGGCGGTCAGCGGCGAGTCAGGGCACCTCGGACCGGCTCCCGGCTCCGGCCCGGCTGCCTGCCAGCGGCCGCTCAGGACAGAAGCGAGATGCCTGCCTAGGCGTTTCTGGTTACAATCACCTCACACACCGGCCTGCATTCCGCCCCTCCAGCCCCCAACCTTACCATGAAGTCTGAAGTCACACCTTCTCCCTGGCTGGGAAGCTTTGCCAGGGTGGGGGCGATGAGTGCCGGCCGAGCTTGTTAATCTAAGGAGCTCCAGCAGGTCCGTAAAAAGGAATATTTTCGGTGGCCAGAAAAATCAACATTGAGTTAGGTGTGTCACCCGCCCCCCCATCCACCAGGAGTTCATTTTCTACTCATTTAGCCGGGACTGCCGTGTGTTCCTGATTATTTTCTGGAAGGGCTGAAACATGCAGTTTAACGGACACCGATTTGTTTTCTTTTTATCAAGATGAAGGTCTTACAGGGTAAGAGAAAGCAAATCTTGATTCATAGGTAGACTGAAACATAGTAATAATCATCATATACATAGCTACCATTTGATGAACTCTTAGGTGTATTAATCCTCCCAAAAAGTCAGTGCGCCAGAACTATTATTTTACCCACTTTGCAGATGAATAACCAGAGACTTGAAAAGGTGAAGTGACATCCCAGAGTGACATGGCTGAAGGCACATCACCCAGGTGCACAGTAGGTCTGTGCTAAATGTTTGTGGAAAGTCTGAACCCTGTTGATGGAAAGAAAGGAATCACCCCACCCCCTGCACCCTCCATTAGCTGGTCTTGTGGGGCAGTCTGACCCCCAAAGAAGCAGTCAAAACTGAAAAGGCCCTGCACCCTTCCTTCCTTGTGCTATGAAATGATTCATGCCAAGAAAAAGTCCAAACACATGACTCTTAACTTGCTCGGGGACTGGGACTCCACCGGACTCATTCTGGATAAGATGAGGTCTAGGGCTTTCCCTAACTTCCGTAAGACTCACAACCAGTCCATTTGGGTTTCTCTGCAAGCCAGGAGTCCCCAAGATGAAAGCTCAGGCCCCAGTGACCCCTTTCCTCTTCCCTCTATTTCTGTGTTTGGTAAGGCCTAGGAGCCAGGGCCTTAGCCATGCCTCTGGGGTCACGCCAGGCTTTGTTGAACCTCCCCCCATCTGCAGAACAGGGCCGCCCAGCATCCATAGGGCAATTAACCTCATCCACCCTCTCCCTACCAGTTTCCTTAAAATAAATGTGACAAACATGAGCCTAATGATCTGCTGGGGGAAGATCTATATGCCTCAGGACTGTAACACATGGCTCCCTCCTTCTCCGGGGGGAGCTGGCAGCCCTACTTCAAAGAACAGCCTGGTTTTCCTGGGTTTCCTGGCTTTCAGGAAATAAACAAACAATCAACCAAGTTCTTTGGGTCAGAATAACAGCCACAGATAGTAACACTAACGATGATGATGATGATGATGATGATGATGATAATGATGATGACCACAGGTCAATAAATATTTATTGACCACAGGTTCTGTGCTAAGCGCTTCACATGGGCTGACTCATCTGTTCTTGGCAACAACGCTAGAAGGCAGACAATACAATTGCCCCCATGTTACAACCGAGGACTGCTGAAGTCATGAAGTCAGGTACCCACACTCCTGCAGCTAGTAGGTGGTAGAGCAAGATTTGAACCAAATCCACCAGTCTTTAAATAATAATAGAATTAAAAAAAAAAACCTAAAAAGTTATCATGTGCACTTATGCACCTGATAAAAAATATCAAAGAGTATGCAGTGACCCAAGCCCTCTACTCCCTTCCTTTCCCCTCCCTCAGCCACTAATATCGAAGGTTGTGTTTTGTGCATCTGTTTATATTCTTCATATATGTGTATAAAGACATAGGATTATATAAAAGCCTTTTAAATAGCAAATGGAGTTCACAATACACACTGCTCTGCACTTTGAATTTTTATTATTTGGTTAACTTGATGATACATTTTCAAAGTGTGACCTTTTCATCGATAATCTTCGTACATAAAAGGAGATTTTGCCAAACAAAAAGAAGAGGGTGTTGGTGGGGCTCCTTCCTGGGGTTGGTGCAGTCAGGGTTTTTTTTTTTTTTGGCTCAGGGTCATTGTAGCTGCTTGGGGACAGAAATGGGGGGGTGGGACAAGAAGGGGAGAGAGGGGACAGAGAGAGAGAGAGAGGGAGAGGGAGTGGAGAGAGAGAGAGGGAGGGGAGAGAGAGAGGGAGAGAGAGAGAGAGGGAGGAGAGAGGGGATATCGGGAAGTTCAGACACCTCTTACATTCCAATCAGAGATAGCAGATGTCCCAGGAACAAAACATGCTCATCCGCTCTTGGCACAGGAGTGTCACTCAACTTGCAGGAGATTTCAAAGCCTTAAATGGTCTCTCAGAGACAGGGAGGGCCATGTTCATTTTCCATTCTGTGCAGAGGGGCAGGCACGCTTTTCGGTAGAGGATTGAGCAACGCCAGACTCACTGGACAAAGGAACTGGGAGATGCGCCTGGCCTATTTTTGGCTTTCCATGGGGTCTTCCCTGCCAGGACCGAGGAAAGTTTATGGAATTATTCTGTGTATTTCACTCCTCACTCCCACTCCCATCCCCCAACACAGTCACCACTTAACATTTTTAAATGTTCTCTTTTATTTGTTTTGTTTCAAATTAACTCAAACCAAGATTTTTTTTCCCAAATGGCATTGATACTGTCCTTCATATGGTTTTTAAACAGTTTCCTCCTGACAAACCCATGAAGCTCCAAAGTGAAGGCTTCCAGGCAGCCACCCAAGTGACAGGTGGGAGAGGCCAGTATGGCTGTCCCCCAGGCCTTGGAACCCGACTGGAGACGTTGGAGTAGCCAGGACACCAGGCAAAGGGTGGCGGCTTGAAGATCCACACTGCCATGCCTCTTGTTCAGAAAAATAATGGCCAAGGATTGGGTCTGCCTCCTGCTCTCCCAGTTTCCTGTTCTCTAGCCAAGGATAATGACACCTCCCTCGCCTTTTTGCTTGCTCTCAATCTAAGTCTCTTCCTCTGCCCTTAGGTGAGCCTCCTTCCTTCCTTCCTTCCTTCTTTTCCCTCCTTCTTCCCTCTCTCCCTCCCTCTCTCCCTTCTTCCTTTCTTCCTTCCCTCCCTCTCTTCTTCCTCCCTCCCTCCCTCCTCTCTTCTTCCTTCCTTTTCTTCCTCCCTTCTTTCCTCCCTCCCTCCATCTCTCCCTTCCTTCCCTTTTTCCTCTCTCCTTTCCTTCCTTCCTTCTCTCCCCTCCCTCCCTTTTTTCCTTCCTTCCTTCCTCCCTCCCTTTCTTCTTTCCTTCCCTCTTTCCTTCCTCCCTCCCTCTCTCCCTCACTTCCTCCCTTGCTTCCTTCCTCCCTCCCTTTCTTCTTTCCTTCCCCTCTTTCCTTCCTCCCTCCTCTCTCCCTCACTTCCTCCCTTGCTTCCTTCCTCCCTCCCTCCCTCCATTTCCCCCCTTCTTTCCTTCCTTCCTCCCACCCTCGCTCCCTTCCTACCCTCTTTACTTCTCCTTCCCTCCCTCTCTCTTCACTTCCTCCCTTCCTCCCTCCCTCCCTTCATTTTTCCACCTCTTCTCTCTTCCCACTATAGCCATCATTCCCCTTTCTTATTGCTTCATTTTTTTTCTCTCCTCAGAGCTCTCTTACTTGAGGAGGGACCATTCCAATGAGAAATGCTGGAGGAGTCTCTGGGGCCTTCGCATCAAGGGTTTGGGGAACATAATGGTAACTGAAAGAGCAGTCCCTTTATAATACTGGAGGGAATGTAAATGGTACAACCTTCCTGGAGGCACTTTGGCAATTTGCAGTTTATTTTACAGGTTCATTTATGGCTGTTTCACTTCTAGAAAAGTTTTCTACAGAAATAACACATAAAGAAATGTGGGCAAATATTTACCTGTAAGAATTTTCATAGCAGGGACATAAAGAACAAAAAAGTTAAAAACTTAGATGTCCAAAACTAGGAGGTTGGTAAAATTATGTTTTTATCTAGAGATTAAATATTATGCAGCCATTAAAAATCTTTTCATATATATATATATATATAATTGCATTTTAGGTTTTGGGGTACATGTGAAGAACATGCATGATTGTTGCATAGGTACATACATGGTTAGAATAGCGATCATTAAAAAATCTGGAGACAACAGATGCTGGAGAGGATGTGGAGAAATCTTTTCTTTTTTAAAGACTGAGTCTCGCTCTGTCACTCAGGCTGGAGTGCAGTGGCATGATCTCAGCTCACTGCAACTTCCACCTCCTCCTGGGTTCAAGTGATTCTCCTGCCTCAGATTCTCTAGTAGCTGGGATTACAAGTGACTGCCACCATACCCATCTAATGTGTGTATGTGTGTGTTTTAGTAGAGACCGGGTTTCGACATGTTGCCCAGGCTGGTTTCAAACTCTTGAGCTCAAGCAATCTACCCACCTCAGCCTCCCAAAATGCTGGGATTACAGGCATGAACCACCACGCCTGGCCAAAAATCCCATTTTAAGTGAGAAAAGTAAATTAAAGGTAGTCGTGTGTGTGTGTGTGTGTGTGTGTATTTGAGATAGAGACTTACTCTTATTACCCAGGCTGGAGTGCAATGGCACAATCTCGGCTCACTGCAACCTCTGCCTCTTGGGTTCAAGTGATTCTCCTGACTCAGCCTCCTGAGAAGCTGGGATTACAGGCATGCACCACCACACTCGGCTAATTTTTGTATTTTTAGTAGAGACGGCATTTTGCCATCTTGGCCAGGCTGGTCTCAAACTCTTGACCTCAAGTGATCCACCCACCTTGGCCTCCCAAAGTGCTGGGATTACAGGCATGAGCCACTGTGCCCAGCCTGTATGTATTTTTATGATTCCATTTTTATAAGTTTGTATCTGCATGTGTCTATTCATACACATTAAAAGGCGGTGTACATATATATATATACACACAAACACACACACACATATATACACACATATACACATGTATATACATATATATGTGCATATATGCATATATATACATATATGTGCATATATGCATATATACATATGTGTATATATGCATATATGCACATATATATGTACATATTTCTACACACATATGTATATACATACATATATACATAGTGTGTATATATGTGCATATATGTGCATATATAAGTGTATCTATGCATACCACCACACCTGGCTAATTTTTAAATTTTTTGCAGAGGTGGATTCTTTTACATTTTTTAAAAGAAGGATAGATATAGGTTCTCACTGTGTTGCTCAGGCTGGTTTGGAACTCCTGGCCTCAAGCAGCCCTCCTGCCTCAGCCTCCCAAAGTGCAGGCATGAGCCACCACTCGTAGCACCCCTTCCCTCATATTTGTACATTTGAAGCTGGGTGACGAAATTATGGTGGTGCATTGTAGTGTCCTTTCTCCTTCTGTATATGTTTGAAACTTTTCCATAATAAGACATTTACAATGTTTATAATTATGTACAGTTCTTCATTGAAAACATCATTCAAGTGCATTTCCCCCTTTAAGGCTCTTGTTGAAGAGTTTTCCCCAAAGTTTTCTTTGTCCTTGCAGCCAGGATTCTAGATTCTAGGGATTCCTAAGGCCAGATGACACCCTGCTGACCTGAGCAGAACCACAGTGGGAGGAGGGGGGCACTGCCCACTCAAACTTCCATGTCTGATCATGAGCTGTCCAGGAAGACCAACAAAGACTACAAAGGGGACAAAGTCTGGTGAAGTCAATTAGGTGGGTTTGCAATAAGAGGTTATTGAGAGGCCAGAAGTTAACATGGAAATTCTAGTTACCAAAGGGAACTAGAAGGACCTTTAAGACCCAGGGGGACATTTGGTTGCTATTATGAATGAACAAACCCAGCAAAGCTGAAACAGGAAAATGGCAATATTGGGCATCTCAGTGGGCTGGAGAGAGGCCCAGTGCCCCTGGGGCTAAGTAACCCCAAATGCTTTGAAACCTTCTGACAGTGGGGCCACTGAGAGCCACAGGGCAATGAGAGGGTGAGGGCAGAAGGTCCCCTGACAAAGGGGCTGAGGTTCTAGACACTGAGTCATTTTGGAGAAAGTTAATTATTGCCCTCTCATGCCGAAACCCTTAAAGGAATCACCAGTAGATGTTCTAGCCTGCAGAAAACCTGAATGCTGGCTTTGGAGAGAAAGGAGATGAGGCGGGAATTTTTCATACCTAGAAATGGAGACTGTTGGCTTAGCCAATAGCACAGCAGCCTGTAAGGTTCTGAGGAAGGGCTTGCCTCTGGTTCTGTGTAGTCAGCTGCTCTGCAGTGCCTGCAACACAGTAGACATCCACGACTCCTTGGTGTCTATGAACTAGGGAATTAATTAGTATTTGTTGTCTTTGTGCAAAATGGCCCCACCTTTATTGCAGCATTTCCCAGAGAGTGGTCTACAACTACCTGCTTCCCTATCAGCTGACCTATTTGTTACAAACACCAATTCCTGGGCCCGGCTCCACCCTCACTGAATCAGAACCTCAGATCTGCAGCATCTACAATGTGAGTAGTCAGCACAGGTCATTCTTACGCCCTGCCCCCCACAATTACAGTATTGCTACAGACACATTTGCCACTCATTTATTTTATTTTTGAAACAGGGTCTTGCTCTGTCACCCAGGCTGGAGTGCAGTGGCATGACCTTGGCTCACTACAGTCTCAACCTCCCTGGCTCAAGTGATCTTCCCACCTCAGCCTCCCAAGTAGCTGGGATACAGGCACATACCACCACGCCTGGCTAATTTTTGTATTTTTTGTAGAGACGAGGTTTCCCCATGTTGCCCAGGCTGGTCTCGAACACCTGGACTCAAGTGATTCGCACTCATCGGCCTCCCAAAATGCTGGGATTACAGGTGTGAGCCTCCACACCGGGACTCAACATTTAGTTTTAAAAGATACTGAGACACAGAGGAGACAAGTTGTGCAAAGTGATGTAACAATAAATATTATTTTCACCACTCATTTTGTAATATCCCAGGTAAACATTATACCTACTATCTATTTCAGGTTTATTATGTGTCAGACACTGTGTTGAGAATTGTGTATATGCTGTCTGATTGCATCCTCAAAACAACTCCTTCATGTATACCCATTTTGGAGGAGAGGAACTGTTGCATAGATAGGTGAAGTGACTTATGCAAAGCCACGTACATTTCAATGAAAACAACAGCAATGAAAATGGTGGCAGCAAGAATAGCAACAACAGGTACTATTTCTTAAGGGTTTTCTGGAAGTCAGGCACTGTGCTAAGCATGGATTTTTTAAAATTGACAATTCGTCCATGTAATTTACCTTTACATGGATTTCTTTCTCTTTTTTTTCAGACAGAGTCTGACTTTGTCACCCAGGCTGGAGTGTAGTGGTGAAATCTTGGCTCACTACGACCACCACCTGCCAGGTTCAAGCAATTCTCGTGCCTCAGTCTCCCAGGTAACTGGGACTACAGGCATGCACCACCATGCCAGGCTAATTTTTGTGTTTTTAGCAGAGACGGGATTTGTCATGTTGGCCAGGCTGGTCTCAAACTCCTGGGCTCAAGCAATTTGTTCTCCTTGGCCTCCCAAAATACTGGAATTACAAACAGGAGCCACTGCACCCAGCCTCTTTACATGAATTTTAAAATTTCTTTCTCACAACTATTTTTAATAAAATGTATCAATATTGCTTTATTAATTGTGAACAAATTATGACAAATATGCCATCTATGTTAATATGAGGTATTAATAAAGGACACTGGTTGTGTCATTCTCACAACTTTATAAGGTCAGTATCATGATTATTCCCATTTTATAAATGAGGAAACAGGAGCCCAGGAGATTCACTTTCCATGTCTACAAATTTCAGAGGCAGGGATGCAGGATTTGACCCCAAATCTTCTGAATACCCCAGGAAATATAGGGGCTGAGGCTGTTTCCTGGTGATAGCCGAGAACCCTATAGTGTTTCTCTGATGCAGCCTTTTTTGTTTGTTTGTTTGTTAAACAGAATCTCACTCTATCACCTAGGCTGGAGTGCAGGGGTGCAATTTTGGCTCACTGCAACCTCCGCCTCCTGGGTTCAAGCCATTCTCGTGCCTCAGCCTCCCGAGTAGCTGGGACTACAGGTGCACGCCGCCACACCTGTGAAGACAGTTATTTTTAAACATGAGACTGACCTTTATTCTAGGAGAGTATGGAAATGGGCTCCAAGATTTCTGAGGAGCAGAGATGATGTAGAATAAAAATTAAGACATTCTGGACATTGGACTTGAATTTGTGTGGGGCTATTCCTTACTCAGTTTATCCACCTGTTAAATGGGGGAGAAGGGCTCCTGAGAGTGGTCCAGCAAGAGTTAAATAGGAGGCACCTCATGGAACCATTAAGGAAAAGAGCAAGGGACCAAGAGTCAAGAAACCTCAGTCGCAATCCCAGAGCTGACTCCAGGTCATCCTGTATCTTGGCCATTTGGTCCCTCTCTCTTGGCCTCAGTTTCCACAACTACAGAATGATTCTGAGTTCATCTTTATGTTCCTGAATCCTATTTTTCACCACCTTCCAGTTTAGACTATGAGCCCTTTCCATTGGCTCAGAAGCTTAGATCTTATAGGAAGAAAAAAAAAAATGAAGATTTTGGATTAAAATGCTCCTAAGTGCAAGTGAACTTGGAGAGTTTTCCCAGGTCATTAAAAAGGGAAAATCAGCCTCCCTAAGAAAACAAATTCTCTTCTCACTGTAAGAGCGGGTTATCAATCGGAATTCTGATGACTTTGGGGCTGACAATTTTAACAACCACTTAAGTCTCACCCTGCACCTTTTATCTGAGTGCTACACAAACATTGTTAAACATGCAAGCCAAGGCCAGGGAAAATGGTATCATCTAACAGGGGAGAAGACCCAGGGGACTGAAGCATCCACAGTCCCCCTCCTCCCCGTCTTTGCTCCACAGAGCTAATCAATGCCCAGGCTAGGCTTAGCATTAATAAGTCTGGAGTCTTGCACTTTTGACCTAGCTGTTAGATAACAATTCCTTTCGCTAGGCTGTAGGTTATTAAGCACAACGAGCCAATTTGATAAATAGATGATGTTTTATTTATCTAAATTTCTGGGGGGAATGGTGTTTATTTTAAAAGAGAGGAATGTAATTTATAAATAATTTATTTGCACGGGATGAGTTGAAACATTGAATCCTCATTTGGGAAAAAGAATCACTTAAAAGGGTCCCTTATACTTTACTCATTACAAAAAAAAAAAAAAAAAACACTGACTCTTGATACCTAAATTTTTCTCATTCTTTTCAGGCTCTTTAATGCCCAATTGAGTGGGATTTTGACTCACTGTTCTAATATTTCACATTTAGTCTCATGGTTGAAAATATCTTTCTCATTTTCCACAGAGCAGTTGCAATTCTGCAATGATTTACAATTTTGCAAAAGTGGGGTCTATTTCCTAATTTAGGATGGATTAAAGAAAGGTATTATGCATGTACAAAATGGAATACGTTCTCACATCTCTGATCTCTCTCTCTCACTTCTCCTCTCTCTCTTTGTCTCCATTAAGTAAAAGCAAACAACAACAACAACAAAAACCAGGTTACAAACTAGTTGGAATGCATTGTCTTAAAATGTCTGTAATATCTGTATGTTTTATTAAAATAACAAACATGCATGCCTTCTGGCTCAGCAATTTCATTTCCAGAGATACTCGCAAAATTGCACAATGATATTTCTACAGGGGTAGTCGTTACAGCATCTTTTGGGATAACATAAGGTTGGAAACATTTTAAATGGCCAACAGTAGGAGCCTGGTTAAAGACATCTCAAACCCCCAGTAGTGGGGGTTCACACCTGTAATCCCAGCACTTTGGGATGTCAAGATGGGAGGACCACTTAATCCCAGGAGTTCAAGACTCCCCTAGGTAACATAGTGAGACCCTGTTTCTAAAAAAAAGAAAAAAAATTAAAACTTTATTAGCAAATGCCTGTGGTCCCAGCTACTCCGGAGGCTGAAGTGGGAGGATGGCTTGAGCCCAGGAGGTGGAGGCTGCGGTGAGCCATGATCACACCACTGCACTCCAGCCTGGGTGACAGAACAAGATCCTAATTCCAAAAACCTTAAAAGAAGTCATGAATTAATCCCTACAGTGGAGTGCTATACAGCCATTAAAAGAAGGAAGAGAGGAACCATCTCTGAGACAAATTCTTAAGAAACAAGCCATGTTTTCACAGTGGGTCTAGTGTGAGCCAGTGCATATATAAAAGGAGACAGATTCCTGAGGAATGAGGACAATGGTGGCTCTGGGCTGGGGAACTGCACTGCTGGGGACAAAGATGGGAGGCAGATTTCTCATTCTTCATGCTCTTCTAGCCTTTAAAATATGAGCCACATGAAGTCTTCTTATTAAAAATAAATGAAATTAGCCAGGCACTGTGACTCATACCTGTTAATTCCAGCACTTTGGGAGGCTGAGGCAGGTGGATCACTTGAGAGATTAGGAGTTCAAGACCAACTTGGCCAACAGAGTGAAACCCGTTCTTTACTAAAAATAGAGTTGGTGGGTGTGGTGGTGTATGCCTGTAATCCCAGCTACTAGGGAGGCTGAGGCAGGAGAATCACTTGAACCTGGGAGGTGGAGGTTGCAGTGAGCCAAGATCACACCACTGCTCTCCCGCCTGGTGACAGAGCAAGACTCCATCTCAAAAAAATTAAATAAAATAAATGTGAAATTATAAGTAGTCAAAGAATATGAACTTTATGCATAGAAGAATATCTTAAAAGACATACATGGAGGGCCAGGCGTGGTGGCTCACGCCTGTAATCCCAGCACTTTGGGAGGCCAAGGCGGGCAGATCACGAGGTCAAGAGTTCGAGACCATCCTGGCCAACACGGAGAAACCCCGTCTCAACAAAAAAAAAAAAAAAAAAAGAAAAAAGAAAAAAAAATACATACATAAAAAGTTGGTGATCTCTGGGTGGCTTGGTCTGTGGATGCTATTACACTTTTTCATTTATCCACATTATCTGCTATTTCTAAAATGGACATGAAAAGAGTTCTTTGGTGGATTTTTAAAAAATAAAAGGAAGGAGGAAGAAAATGACTTTCCCTTCTTTGCCCTCAGTGGTGTGGATTCCTTTATATGTGTGTTTAATATCTCTGAAGTAGTCACTGTAAAATGACTGGGGGTGGTGGGAGGTCAGGAAAAGACTAATAAAAAAGAGGTTTATGGGCATTTGAGCGAGATGAGAAGGACTTCCAGATGCACAAAAGCCAAGCTTTGAGGAAAGGGAGAGAAGCCCTGCGCCAGGATGAAGTGAGACGTGCTTTTGAGGTTCACAGTCCCTTTCTCCTGGGCCTCCCTGCTGAAGGACCCCAAATGCCCTGCACTCATGATGACTGCCCAGTGGGAAAACGGTGAGGAGATGAGAAGCAATTGGGATTCCCTTTCAAGGATGAACAAACTCAGACATTGAATGAGGCCCCTCAAAGGTCACTGGGGACCAGAAAGAGGAGATCCCAAGTCTCTCTGCCTAGAGAATGCCCTTCTTTTGCACCAGTAATGATAAGAAGAATATCTGATTGCAACCAAGCACCTGATCCATGCCAGGCACTGGGTAAACATTCTGTATGCATTATTTTGTTTAACCTCACAGGTTGTTATGGAGATTAAACACAGAGAACGGCCCCCTGGACAGTGGACAACCCTTGCAGCTGACCGTAACTACACTCTGCCTGCTGTCTTGTCAGTAGGTTAGATCTAAGAGGTAACTGTGGCCCTCTATTATAGAGGTACGGTTAGTGCCTGCCTGTATCTGTTCACATTTTCCTTTTTCAGCATACTAGCCTAATTTCTAAGTGCCAGCACCTGAAATTTTTTGCCTGAGGAGTGGCACTGGAGTGGGCAAACACTCTCTGTTTGTTGGCAAACTGGAATTACTGTTTCACTTCCACCCCCAAGGCAGCCCTCAAGTGATGAACAGTGGAACACGGCATGTAAACACTGCAGCCTTTTGGGTGGGTTAACTCTGGGGTGTGTGGTCTACACTGACTTCCATAATTAGCTAGTAGGATTAAGCTCCATATCCTACAGAGCTCACTTGCTGGACAACTCACCCTGTATTGACTCCCTCCCATCCTGCCTGACTTCCCCATACCCCTACAGTACTTCCTGGCATCTCCTTCCAAATAAACTACTTAAAACTGTCTTGACTGGGTGTGTGTGGCTCATGCCTATAATCCTAGCACTTTGAGAGGCCAAAGTGGGAGGAACACTTGAGACCAGGAGTTCAAGACCAGCCAAGGAAACATAGTGAGACCTCCCCATCTCTACAAGAGAAAAATATTAGATGAGTGTGGTGGTATGCACCTGTAATTCCAGCAACTCAGGAGGCAGAGGTGGGAGGATTGCTTGAGCCCAGGAAGTTGAGGCTACAGTGAGCCATGTTCATGCCACTGCGCTCCGGCTTGGATAACACAGCAAGACCCTGTTTCAAAACAAAAGAAAACCTTGTCTTAGGATCTGCTTCTGGGCACCCAGCCCAAGCCAGCTACTGTAACCCATCCTATGCCCACTTTAAAAAGTCTGCGACTCTGGACCAGGCACAGGGGCTCATGCCTGTAATCACAGCACTTTGGGAGGCCGAGGCTGGTGGATCACTTGAGGCTAGGAGTTCGAGACCAGCCTGGCCAACATGGGGAAAACCCCATCTCTACTAAAAATACAAAAATTAGCCAGGGTGGTGGCGCTCACCTGTAATCCCGGCTACTTGGGAGACTGAGGCACAAGAATCGCTTGAACCCAGGAGGCACAGGTTGCAGGGAGCAGAGATCCCACCACTGCACTCCAGCCTGGGTGACATAGCAAGACTCTGAGGAAAGAAAGAGAGAAAGAGAGAAAGAAAGAGAAGAAAGAAAGAGAGAGAGAGGAGGGAGGGAGGGAGGAAGGAAGAGAGAGAAAGAAAGGAAAGAAAGGGAGGGAGGGAGGAAGGAAGGAAGAACAAAGAGAAAGAAATAAAAAGTCATGACTGCTTCCTCTTCCATGATAACTTTCATTAATAGAGCACTTAATGAGTTTCAAATCTCATTCACATCTCTTATCACAGTTCACCTTCCCCTAATACTGTGGGGCAGATATGTGGGCCTTACCACCCTCCCCTCTTTTTACAGATAAGGAAACTGAGGTTCAGAGAGGTGATGTGATTTCCCCCCAAGAACACAGACAGCAGGAAAGGGCAGAACCCAGATCCAAGGGGAATGCCTTTGCATTCCCCCTCCTCCCCCTCTGTCCATTCTACTATTCTGCCTTCCTCTTCTTTCATAAGAATATCTGGTTTCTATATACCATTTTATATCTTTTTTGCATAATATCTCATACAAACTTCACAAAAACTCTGTGATGATATTATTACCATTATTATCATTTGATAATAATGATACAATATCATTTTTATTGTATCATTATTTGATAATAATGATACAATATCATTATTATCATTATCAAAGAATCCAAGAGTCTTTGAGGTTAAGTCATTTAGTCTGAGACCACCTGACTAAAGAGAGGTCTTTTGACTTCTTGTCCAGTTCTCATTCTGTTCTCAGGCAATGTTTCTTCCCCCTAACTTGCCTATTTTATGGGTCATAGAGAAACACCTGTGGACACAGAAGAACTTCCCAGGGGTCCAGAACCTAAACAAATTATTGGTGTTGTTCCAATATCATGAGGCAACACCCTCTAAGTGGAACACAGTCCATGCCACTTAGAGGACAGTTTGAACTTTAAAAAAAGTCTAAGAGAACTTTACTGCAACCTTGGTATATTTTATGGCACGGAATTAGTTATAAGGCTAAGCCCTTAGCTCTTGCTTCTCTGGTATGTCTTGGGGGAGATAAGGTGAACTTTGGACCTTGGGGGAAAGAGATCATTTTAAGGACCAACCATAATAAATTCACAGCAGTGTGAGGGAAGCAAAGTAGGTCTCCCCCTGGATTATTTCTCTCAGTACCATGATGTTGACCTCCAGAGTGATGCCTTCCCTGATGTGATGGTGAATCATACTGATTCCATTTCCCTTGCCAGCCATTGATGTAGGAAAGGGCCTATAATCCAATTTTGGCCAACGACATATAGGAGTTTTCTGGGAGGAAGGGGGCTATGGTAACTAGTTTCCAAAGACCTCTGCCACCAATGAATTGGGCCTCCCAGTACTCATGACCTTGTGTTGACTCCTCGTCTCCAATCTGGGCTAACCCTGTGCTTACTTTTGGCTCACAAAATATGATGACAATGATGTTGTGAAACTTCCAAGGCTAGGTCATAAGAAGGCTTGTAGCTCCCAGCTAGATCTCTTGACGTGTGTACTCGAGGGGAAGCCAGCTATCATGTGAGAGGTCTGATTGCCCTGAGGCTGCCATACTGTGAGGAAGCCCAAGTTAGCCACATGGTGATACTGCATGGACAGAGAGAGATGCCTGGCCATCCCCAGGCTGGTCCATATATCCCAGTTGAGGCACTAGACAAGAAGCCATCCTGCACACCAAGCTCAGCTGCCATTCAAATGACTGCAGTGCCAGCTGTCATCTGACTGCAGCCTCATGAGAGACTCCAAATGAGAACTGCCCTGCTGAACCCACTCAACCCAAAGAATCATGAAAAAGAAACTCCTAGGGAAAGTGTCTTTGTTTCTTTCCTAAAATCTTTTTTTATATTATTATTATACTTTAAGTTCTAGGGTACATGTGCAGAATGTGCAGGTTTATTACACAGGTATACACGTGCCATGGTGGTTTGCTGCATCCTCATCACCCTGTCATCTACATTAGGTGTTTCTCCTAATGCTATCCCTCCGATAGCCCTACACACTCCTGCTATTCCTTCCCTAGCCCCCACCCACTGACAGGCCCTGGTGTGTGATGTTCCCTCCCTGTGTCCATGAGTTCTCATTATTTGACACCCACTTAGGAGTGAGAACATGTGGTGTTTGGTTTTCTGTTCTTGTGTCAATTTGCTGAGAATGATGGTTTCCAGCTTCATCCATGTCCCTGCAAAGGACATGAATTCATCCTTTTTATGGCTGCATGACATTCCATGGTATATATATGCCACATTTTCTTATCCAATCTATCATTGATGGGCATTTGGAAAAGATATGGGGAAAGATGACACCACCCACTCTCCACTTTATTCCTTCGGGTGTGTCAGGTCTAGATGCAGCCAGTGTGAGAACATAGGAAATCCAGTGGAAGGCAAGGTCGACATGTTGAGGGTAGCAAAGCAAAAGAAATGGAAAAAAACTGAGTTCTTGGTGACAATGTGGCACTGCTGAATCAACCAGCCCTGGAACCTACCCTACCTTAGACTTCTTATTGAGTGAAATCATGTCTTCACTGTTAGCACGAGGTTGAATCTGGGCTTTGTGTTACTTGGGCCAAAAGCCTTTCTAACTACAGGCATACCTGAGAGATTGCAGGTTCGGTTCCAGACCACTGCAGTAAATTGAGTCACACAATTTTTCTCTGGTTTCTCAGTGCATATAAAAATTATGTTTATACTATAATATAGTCTAATAAGTGTGCAATAGCATTATGTCTACAAAAACCAATGTGCATGCCTTAATTAAAAATATTTTATTGCTGAAAAATGCTAACAATCCCCTGAGCCTTCAGCAGGTTGTAATCTTTTTGCTGGTGGAGGGTCTTGCCTTGATGCTGATGGCTGCTGACTGATCAGGGTGGTGGTGCTGAAGGTTGGGGTGACAATTTTTAAAAATAAGACAATGATAAAGGTTGCTTCATTGGTTGGCTCTCTTTTTCACAAAAGACTCTTCTGTAGTATGGTGTTGCAAGCATTTCACCCATAGTAGAACTTTCAAAATTGGAATCAATTCACTGAAGTTCTGTTGCTAATTTATCAACTACGTTTATGTGATATTCTAAATCCTTTGTTGTCATTTCAGCAATGCTCACAGCATCTTCTCCAGGAGTAAATTCCATCTCAAGAAACCACTTTCTTTGCTCATTCATAAGAAGCAACTCCTCATCCATCCATTCATGTTTTATGAGATTGCAGCGACTCAGCCTCATCCTCAGGCTCCACTTCTAACTCTGTTTCTCTTGCTGTTTCCATCACATGTGCAGTGACTGCCTCCTCTGAAATCTTGAATTCCTCAAAGTCATCCAAAAGGGTTGAAATCCATTTCTTCCAAACTCCTATTAATGTGGACATTTTAACTTTCTCCTAGAAATTATGAATGTTCTTAACGGTATCTAGAACATGGAATCCTTTCCACAAAATTTTCAATGTACTTGGCCCAAATCCATCAGAGAAATCACTCTCTGTGGGAGCTGTAGACACAACCAAGACACAACAATATTGAAATGAGGCCAATTAATAACCCTACAATGGCCTCTAAGTGTACAAATGAAAAGGAGAATCACATGTCTCTCACTTTAAATCAAAGGGTAGAAATGATTAGGCTTAGTGAGGAAGGCATGTGAAAAGCTGAGATGGGCCGAAAGCTAGACCTCTTGCACTAAAATTAGCCACATTGTGAATGCAAAGAAAAATTTCTTGAAGGGAATTAAAAGTGCTACTCCAGTGAACAAATGAATGACAAGACAGTGAAACAGGTTCATTCCTGACATAGAGAAAGTTTGAGTGGTCTGGCTAGAAGACAAAACCAGCTACAACATTCCCTTAAGCCAAAGCCTAATTCAGAGCAAAGCCCTAACTGTAATTCTGTGAAGGCTAAGAGAAGTGAGAAAGCTGCAGAAGAAAGGCTGGCAACTAGCAGATGTTGGTTCATGAGGTTTAAGAAAAGAAGCCGTCTCCATAACATAAAAATGCAAGGTGAGGCCGGGCACAATGGCTCACGCCTGTAATCCCAGCATTTTGCGGGGCTGAGGTGGGCGGATCACTTGAGGTCAGGAGTTTGAGACCAGCCTGGCCAACATGGTAAAGCCCCGTTTCTACTAAAAATACAAAAATTAGTCAGGCGTGGTGGCAGGCACCTATAATCCCAGCTACTCAGTAGGCTGAGGCAGGGGAATCACTTGAACCCAGGAGGTAGAGGTTATGGTGAGCTGAGATCACACCATTGCACTCCAGCCTGGGCAACAAGAGCAAAATTCAGTCTCAAAAAAAAAAAAAAAAAAAAAAAAGCAAGGTGAAGCAGCATGTGCTGATGGAAAAGTTGCAGCAAGTTACCCAGAAGATCTACTAATATCATTGATAAATGTGGCTACACTAAACAAGAGATTTTCAATGTGGGCTGCTCCAGAGATTACTAGATACAAGGTCTCAGAGCAGCACAATATATTACCATCATCATCCTGGGGCTCCCCAGAAATCTAGGGTCCTCCACAGCACATCAGGACCCCAGGTGTCTCCCCCTCCACACACCTGGCTCTTCATCAGCTTGGAGGCAACGTTCTCTTTGAAGTTGGTCTGTCTCACCACCTGCTCCCAACTGGTTTGAAATTGAAGTCTTAAACCCTACCAAAGTCTCCTCTTCTTCTCTGTTATATTTAATCTTTCTCATAAACAGAAGCTCAAGTACACTCAGCTCACAGAGGATCAAGTAGAGCAGAGACTTGGTTGAGCTCCTCAGGCTTTGTTTAATCAGAACAAACGCCAGCTTTCCTGTGTGTGCAGCGTCCGAGGCTGATCTAATAAAGTGAATGTGGCATCTGTAAAGAGTGGAAATGGTATGGAGAGAACTTACCAATCTCTGCTTGCCTTAGTAGGGGAGTGGAAAAACTAATCATCATTTGAAAATGTTCCAGGTGCTTCACATATGTAAGCAGGTACCTCAGATGCAATTTGAGGATTGAAAAGTTCCAAACAGAAGAGGGGAAAACCAGGACTGAGTATTAAACTGCCATCCACCAATTCTATTGTGTTTGGTATTATAGCCAGAATCTTTTTGAATTCGTTAATTTCCTGCTGTCTCTGTTGTTAAGTGTTTTGAAAATAGCCCATGTGGCCGGGTGCAGTGGCTCATGGCTGAATCCCAGCACTTTGGGAGGCTGAGGCAGGTGGATCACTTGAGGTCAGGAGTTCGAGACCAGTCAGGCCAATACGGTGAAACCCCGTCTCTACTAAAAATACAAAAATTAGCCAGATGTGGTGGTGGACACATGTAATCCCAGCTACTCAGAAGGCTGAGTCAGGAGAATTGCTTGAACCTGGGAGGCAGAGGTTGCAGTGAGCCAAGATCGCACCACTGCACTCCAGTCTGGGCGACAGAGCTAGGGAAATGTTTGGACACAGGCACGATTACTTCTTAAGAATAGAATTTTAGAGGCAGAATGGTGAATGGAAGAATATGGAGTGTTTAAACATTACAAATGCATATATCTATTCACATTATGTTTAAATGTTTGTATTTTTCTTGTAGATTTATTTATTGCTTTATAAATAAAAGCTGTTAATTTGTGTTTCTATTTCCCTAACTGTGCTATCTCAATTGCATTTTTATTTTGGTAATTTTGTAGTAAAATTATTGAAAAAATAAATTTTGTCTAAGAATAATACTTTTTAAAAAGCCCATGAGAGAAACTCTTAAAAATCATAAGCTGTATTCTATTTTTAGAAACAGAGGCCTGGGGGACCTGTGTGGAAGATGTTGGTCAAAGGATACAAAATATCAGCTAGACAGGGGGAAAATCTTCAAGATCTAACGTATAACATGATGATTACAGTTAATAACAATGTATTTTCTTCTTGGAAACTGCTAAGAGAGTAGATTTTCAGTGTTTTCACCACAAACAAATGATAAGTGTATGACATAATGCATGTGTTAATCAGCTTGATTTAGCTCTTCCACAATGTATACGTGTTTTGGTTTTGTTGTTGTTTGTGACGAGGTCTCACTCTGTTGCCCAGCTCTGAAGTGCAATGGTGCAATCACTGCTCACTGCAGCCTCGACCTCCCAGCCTCAAGTGATCCTCCCACCTCAGCCTCCAGAGTAGCAGGGACTACAAGCACACACCACCTGGGTGATGGAGTGAGACTTTGTCTCAAAATAAAAATAAAATAAAATTTAAAAGACATTTAGAATTTCCCTAATGAAATGACTAGTTCCTGCCCAATCACATATTGGTGAAACCCATTCATCTCTAAACCCACACCAGGTTAATTAAAAAAAAAAAAAAGGTTTTGTTGTTGTTGTTGTTGTTAGAGATGGGTGTCTCACTATGTTGCCGAGGCTTGCCTTGAACACCTGGGCTCAAGTGATCCTCTCTCCTCTGCCTGTCAAAGTGCTGGGATTATAGGTGTAAGCCACCATGCCTGGCATGCTATATACATATTTCAAAACATGTTGTATATGATAAATATATACAACTTTTATTTGTCAATTAAGATAAGAAAATCTTTTTTTTTTCCCTTGTGAACTCTGCAGAGAAGTAATAAATACATTTTTAAAATAGGAAACAAAGATGAAGATTTTAATTCAACTTTGGACTCTGGGGAGATCACAAAAAAAGTGTGAGAAATTATATACTGATGAGTGTGACTGAGCTGAAGCCATTTTTTGGGGGTTGCTAACCTCTGTGCTAACAGAGGTATGTTTGTTTTACAAGGAAAGTTAGTTCATGCTGGAGCTGTCTCACTGTCCTCTTAGTTTGAGATCTCTCTGGAGCATTCAGGTGTTTTTGTTTTTTTGTTTTTTTAAGACAGAGTCTTGCTGTCACCCAGACTGGAATACATTGGCAGGAACCTGGCTCACTATAGCCTCCACCCCTTGGACTTAAGCGTTCCTCCCACCTCACTCCACCTCAGCCTCCCAAGTAGCTGGGACTACAGGTAGGTGCCACCATGCCCAGCTTTTGTTTTGTTTTGTTTTGTTTTGTTTTGATAGAAGCAGGGTCTCACTTGAAGCAGTCTTAAGATGAGAATTCAAGTACATGTCACCTATTTCAGAGGTATTTTCAAAAAGCGCTGATAGGGAAGTGAGGAAGTGAGGCAGTGAAGGAAGGGCAGTCAGCAGAGGGTGAGTTGTCAGGCAACTTAGCACTGTGTGCGATTAGAGCTTAACCCAGCCTGGGCATTCTGGCAGCCAGAGTAAACTTATGCCACTCAGCACCATCCCACCCAAGGGATGGGGCAGCTGGAGCATTTGATTAGAAATTCCTGTAAGTCATTGATTAAGGGCTTTTCCTGATACAGGAGGTTGAATCCCTAGCACCCTGGCCAGTGGACCCTGGTAGACAAGGAAGCCTTCAGGCAAGGAAACGCAAGCACGGCTGGTTGACAGTGGGCTGGTGTGTGCTACCGTGGTAAAGTCAAGAGGACAGGCATGGGACCCAGACAATGTCCACCACAAGTTTCTAGAGCTCACTGCTATTTACTAGAAATACAAGGGCTTGGGAGATCCATTAAATGACACCACTGGGAACTGACATAGTGATAAAGAGGTTAATTCTCAAAGAAGACATAATAGTCCTTAATGTGCACACATCTAACAACAGAAAGTCAAAATATGCCAGACAAAAACTGGTACAGCATAAGGAGAAATGGAAAAATCCACTATTATAGTTGGGAGTCTTCAACAGTCCTCTCTCAGTCATGAACAGATACAGCAGGCAGAAAATTAGTATGGTCATGTTAAACTTAACAACACCATCAATCAACTGGATATAATTGATATCTATAAGCCACTTCACCCAACAATAACAGAATACACATTTCTTCTCAAGGTCACATGGAGCATTCACCAAGCTAGATCACATTCTGGGCAATAAACACATCTGCATGCATGTAAAAGAACAGAAACCATAGAATATATGCTCTCAGATTATAAGATAATTAAACTAGAAGTCAATAACAGAAAGATAACTGGAAAATTTCAAAATACTTAGAGATTAAACAACATGCTTCTAAATCATACATGGATCAAAGAAGAAAGCTTTGAGAAGAAAATTTCTCAAAGCTTAAGAGGAAAGAAAGCTTAAGAGAAACTTAAAAATATTTCAACTAAATGAAAATAAAAATACAACTTCTTAAAATTTGTGGGATGCAGGAAAAGCTGTGCTTAGGGGGAGATTTGTAGCACTGCGTGCAGGCATGAAAGAAAAAAGATCTAAAATGGATGATCTAAGGTGGAAGCTTAAGAAACTAGAAGAAGAAGAGAAAACATATTCAGATTAAGCAGCGGAAGAAAAATAACAAAAAGTGAAGGACTGGCTGGTTGGGTGGTGGCTTATGCCTATAATCCCAAACGTTAGGAGGCTGTGACAGGAGGATTGGTTGAGGCCAGGAGTTCAAGACCAGTCTGAACAACATAGCAAGATGCTGTCTCTATTGAAAAAAATAGTAGAGAAGTCAATGAAACTGAAACAGGAAATCAATAGAGGAAATAAATAAAACTTAATATCATCATAAGAAGCAGACACATTCAGAACACACAGCATCATCTGTGACTTGTTTCTGCAATAAGGCAATGGTGCAAAGAAAAGGAAGGATACTCTGTATGTAAGACAACTAAGGGGTATCTCAACCAAATGTAACTGTGTGCACTTCAGACCCCAGTTAGAACAAAGCAATCACGAAAGACTCTCTCAGATAACCAGGAGAATTTGATTCTAAACTTGGCATTTGATGATAGTAAGTTAAGCTTGTTCATGTAATATTACATTGAGGTTATGTAAAAGGCTGCCCATTTTAGAGATGACCACTAAATTATCGTAGGGGTGAAATAACACAGTGACTGGAATTTCTTTTAAAGTTGTTTAGGAACAATTTTAAATAAAACCAGGATCTGATCCTGCCTTGTTTCATCTTATTCACCCTACCTTAATCCTGGACCTATAAGATCTTATTTTCATTAAACTTTTAAAGTCTAAATGATATTTAAAATCACAGATTATTGTGCATCAATTTTGTATTTTTAAAAATGTTGGGCCAGGTGTAATGGCTTACACCTGTAATCCCAGCACTTTGGCAGGTCTAGGTGGACAGATCACTTGAGCTCAGGAGTTTGAGATCAGCCTAGGCAATATGGTGAAACCCTGTGTCTACTAAAAACACAAAAATTAGCCAGGCATGGTGGCTCATGCCCCTAGTCCCAGCTACCCAGGAAGCTGAGGTGGGAGAATTGCTTGAGCCCGCGTGGTCGAAGTTGTAGTAACCCATGATCATGTCATGTCACCGCACTCCAGCCTGGGTGACAGAGCAAGACCTTGTCTCCAAAAAAAAAAAAAAAAAAATAGTTTCCATTAAAATACTATTTATCTTGATTACTGAGGTTTTCAGTGCTCCCTTAAATTTTGTGTTAGAAGCAGAGTGCCTCATTCTCCTTACCCTAGTCCTGGCACTGTTTCGAATCTAAGTCTCCTTATTCCTTTCACCCTGACCTTGGGCAACCAAAGCTGGCCACTGTTTTCCAGGTAATAACCCACTGTAGGCTTCTCCACCATCTACTCTCACTGCATCGACATATTTAACACCCTCTTCCACCCTCCAATGAGCCATAATGGAAGACACATCTCAGATGTAGGATGTGGTGGCTTGTGGTTAATTAGGAGTCTCGCCAAAGGGGAACACACTATTTACAATCCCTGCCTTGATTGATGGGTCCACACTCCCAGCCTGCCTTCAGATTTCTTAGTGTTTTTAAAGCAGCTTTAAAATCACCATGACCATTTCAAATGCTTGTCTCCACCATGTACTCTTCAAATTCTCACTTTTACCCCCCTTCTAACTTGATGAAAGTCACCTTCTCCCACCCCCACCCCCAGAAGGGAGCCTCAAGGATTATCTGGGAGTATTTCTCTGCCTTGTTTCCAGAAGTGAACAGAGACAAGAGGTGAGTCTTTTTCTCACTGTGCACATACCCAATGCCCCCTAGCTATTAGGTGGAACAATTCTTGTTAGATGCATGAGGTTCTATTTTACATGTCCCTAAAACTGCCTTGGAAAATAATAAAATGGCACACTTGGAAGGGCCCTAATGAATAAATGAATCCTTGCTTCTTAACTTTTTTTAATGCGCTGGACAATTAAAGCTCTGTTAAAAGCTAGATGCAACTATGTTCAAATTCTGGCTCTGTTGCTGTGGGTCTTTAGACAAATGTCTCAACCTCTCTGAGTCTCTCTGTCTTTTATCTATAAAATAAGGTTAAAAATATTATTGACCTGATAGGGTTATTAGAATAGTAAGTGATATGATGCATGTGGAATGTTTAGCATATTTCTTGAAACTAAGTGCTTAATACATGTTAGTTGCAATGATTATTTTTGGATTCCCCCTGTACCTCTTTGAGAATCTATAGAAAACTATGGAAAGACATCTCAGGAAAATATACATTAAATGTTTACACTCTTTTGCATAAAAATCCAATTAACCTGGGCACAGTGGCTCACACCTATAGTCCAAACTTCTTGGCAAGCTGAGTTGGGAGGATCTCTTGAGCCTAGGAGTTTGAGCTGCGTGAGCTATGATCGTGTCAGTACATTCCAGCCTGGGCGACAGAGCAAGATCCTGCCTCAATCAATCAATCAATCAATGTGTTTTTAAAATTAGTCCAGAGGCTGGGCCAGGCATGGTGGCTCACGTCTGTAATTCCATCACTTTGAGAGGCTGAGGCAGGTGGATCACGTGAGGTCAAGAAGCAGAGACCAGCCTGGCCAACATGGTGAAACCTATCTCTACTAAAAATACAAAAATTAGCTGGGTGTGGTGGTGCTTGTCTGTAATCCCAGCTACTCAGGAGGTTAAAGCACAAGAATATCTTGAACCTGGGAGGCAAAGGTTGCAGTGAGCTGAGACTGTGCCACTGCGCTCCAGCCTAGGTGACAGAGAGAGACTCTGTCTCAAAAATAAATAAATAACATTAACCCAGAGGCGGTTTGTATTATCATTGTAGACAAATTTTAATTTATGAAAAATAATAAAAAATATATTAGTATACAGTAAGTCAATTTAATAGACAAGGTATAAAAAAGAAAGAAACCATTCATTTCCTATCTTGTAAGAAAGTGAGGGCTCCTGACTTCCAGGTTTCCTTCATCAAGGTGGACATGCTGACATTATGGTTGTTTACATTCTTGGAGAATCAAGAGTAGCCACAGAATATGCACCTATTTATCTTGTTTCCCTTGCCACAACTATTTCCTACATTACTACATAAGCTGTCTACATATTTTTGATATCACTGTTTTGTTCTGATCATGAAATTGTTGTATGCTTGAGGTATGAATAAGGCAAAAAATAAAGTCTCCTAAATCTTACCCTAGAGATAAGCCTTGATAGATTGGTTTATAGTCTTTCAGAATTTGCTCAGGGCAGATAGTATTGTGTACCTGTTTACTAGGCTTGGAGTAGGTTCTGTTTATACAGAGGTGGTTTGGTAGGTGGCTGGAGGTAGACTCTTCCATGGACTACACACCTCAGCCTGCATGGGAATGTGATATGGGAGCCACGTGGATTACCTGGGAGCATTTCTCTGCCTTGTTTCCAGCAGTGAACGGAAACCAGAGGTGAGTCTTTTTCTCACTGCCTCCCATAGTCCTTGAATGACCCTCGACAGTCTTTTTAACTTCTTCAAGCCTTATTACTTCATCTGTAAAGTGGGGCAACTAGTAATATCTAGTTTGAAAAATTGTTGCAAATATTAAATGAGTTGATTCATGCAAAGCCTTAGCACTGAGTTTCTCCTTGTTGGCACATGGACATTTGGGGCCGGATACTCTGTGACGTGGGGACCGTCCTGTGCATTGCAGGCTACATAGCAGCATCCTTGACCTTTATTGACTGAATACCAGCAGCACCCCCCCAGCTGTGACAGCCTAAAATGTCTCCAGACATTGTCAAAATATCCCCTGGGAGGAGGAGGAGGGACACATCACCACCTTCCCTACTGAGAACCACTGTCTTAGCACAATGGAGCATAGTAAATACTCAACAAACTCTCCTTAATATTAATATAATATCATCATTATAACAGGGGGAGCACATTTACTGAACATAAAACAGTCAATGGCTCAATTAATATAAATCTACTGGCATTTTAACTGTCCATGTAGGGGTCCAATTTCTTTTCCTACTCACAGGCCCTTCAGATCAAATACTCAGTTTAACCTCAGATGCAAACTTCTCCACATAAGGGCTTTTCATTTCTATAATATTAACATACTGGTGAAATACCACATAATGATATGATTCAGCTACTTTTATTTTCTTTATACCTCCGAGTCCCCCGCTTCGCCCACAGGTTACAGACAAGACTAAGCCTACGATTAAAAAGCTGCTTTTCCTACTATATGTACCTAATTTCTCATCCCTCATTTCGCATTAAAGTGTTTTTCCACAGAGCCTGAGGAAGATGGGATTATGTGTGTGCATGTGTTCATTCAGGGCTCTTTAGGATCTAAATCTCCGCGGGTAAACTTGGAAAATGACTGAATTAATCACTACGATCTGCGTTCAGTGCACATTATCATAATATTGATATAATGCACACACTGTTTTTTGCTTATTTCTATATTGAGTGAGGCCCTGCAGCAATTCTGAGGAAATTTGAGACTCACGCACCTGGCTAAACGCTCCTCTCTCTCTCTCTAAATAATCCGAAGGTCTCCCGGTTTGAGAGGATCAGACTAAAATGAGTTACAGTTGCCAGAACATTTTTAAGTAGGGAAATAAATTAGAGTGGTAATAATCATAACAATTATATAATAAATGTTAAGAATTGTAAGTTCCCCAGCGGTCTTAATAACTTAATTTTGTTGTTGGGGGGAGGTTGTGGAAATTCCATCATCTGCATCTGGTGACATCATCAGGCTGAAATGAGAGGACAGGCTTCTTAGTTCTGAATGTCACTAAGGTGCTGAATGAGGTGGTACTTTGGCTTTCTCAGCCATTTACTGGGTTTGAATTATTAAAGTCATCATTTGCAAAATAAATTTAGGGCTTCGTGAATATTGCTGTATTGACAATCTCCCTCTACCACCTTCTCTTTGTCTTTCTTTCCTCCTTTCTCTCTCTGTCTCTTAGAGAACTCAAGGCAGCCACAGCTGGACAAATCATCTAGATGCCCCCCTCTCCCTCCCAATAATTCCTCCATATCCAGTTGCAAATTGAAGAAAAATAGGACTGAAAATAGAAATGGCAGAATGTCCCCAAACAAGAGACCCTTCCAGGAACCACGATGACTAGAAAGCCTGTGAACATTCCCAATCCTGTGTGCTGGGAGGTAGGGTTTGGTCTGGAATCCTTCCATTCAAGACACATGAAAGAAAAAGATTCAACTATGTGCAAATCAGACACAATTCATAATAACGCTAGGCAGCGTTTACATGCCAGGTGTTGAATGAAACACTTTGCTTATATTATCTCTTTCTCCTGCAGTGGGGGATTATTTTTAAAGTTTTAAAAAATTGATACATAATAGATGATGTACATGTTTTCAGGATACATGTGATAATTTAATGCATTCATATAACTTGTAAAGCTCAAATCAGTGTAATCAGGCTATCCATTACCTTAAACATCCATCTTTTCTTTATGCTATGAACATTCAAATTGTTCTCTTCTAGCTATTTTGAAATATACAGTAAATTATTGTGACCTATAGTCATCCTACTGATCTATCAAACGCTAGATCTTCTTCTCCTGTCAAACTGTATATTTTTACCATTAATCAACCTCTCTTTATCTCTTCTCCCCATCACCCTTCCCAGCCTCTGGTAACCACAAATCTACTTTCTATCTTCATAAGATTCACTTTTTTAGCTCCCACATGTGAGTGAGAACATGTGACACATGTGTCTTTCTGTGCTTGGCTTATTTCCCTTAACATATTGATCTCCAGTCCATCCACGTTGCTGCAAATGACAGAATTTCATCTTTTTTATGTCTGAATAATATTCCATTATATATATGTGTGTGTATATATATATATACATATATATATACACATATATATGTATATTCCAATGTGAGACACATATCTATATCTCACATTTTCTTTACTTATTTACTGATGGGCACTTGGGTTGATTCCATATTTTGGCTATTGTGAATAGTGCTACAATAAATATGGGAGTATAGATACCTCTTCAATACATTGATTTACTTTCTGTTGGATAGATATCTGGAAGTAGAATTGCTGGATCATATGGAAATTCTATTTTTAGGATTTTGTTTGTTTGTGCTTGTTTGTTTGTTCATTTTGAGACAGAGTCTCACTCTGTCTCCCAGGCTGGAGTGCAGCCTCTGCTCACTGCAGCCTCCGCCTCTCGGGTTCAGGTGATTCTCCTGCCTCAGCTTCTTGAGTAGCTGGGATTACAGGTGACTGTCACCACATCCAGCTAATTTTTTTTTTTCTTTTTCTTTCTTTCTTTTTTTTTTTTTTTTTTTTTTGAGATGGAGTTTCATTCTTGTTGCTCAGGCTGGAGTGCAATGGTGTGATCTCAGCTCACCACAACCTCTGCCTCCTGGGTTGAAGCAATTCTCCTGCCTCAGCCTCCCAAGTAGCTGGAATTACAAGCATGTGCCACCATGCCCGGCTAATTTGTATTTTTAGTAGAGACAAGGTTTCTTCATGTTGGTCGGGCTGGTCTCAAACTCCCGATCTCGGGTGATCTGCCCACCTTGGCCTCCCAAAGTGCTGGGATTACAGGCATGAGACACCGCACCTGGTCTATTTCTAGTTTTCTGAATAGCTTCTATACCACTTTCCATAGTGACTGTACTAATTTGCATTCCCACCAACAGTGCATAAGAGTTCACTTTTCTCCTTATCATCTGCTCTTCCCTGTCTTTTTGATAAAAGCCATTTTAACTGGGGTGAGATGATATCTCATTGTGGTTTTGATTGGAATTTCTCTGATGATTAGTGTTATTGAATAATTTTTAATATACCTCTTTTTTCTTTTCTCCTTCCTCCCTCCCTCTCCTCCCTCCCTCCCTCCCTCCCTCCCTCCCTCCCTTCCTTCCTTCCTTTCCCTTTTTCTATTGAATTGTTAGAACTTCTATGTATTCTGGTTATTTTTATTTTAAATCCAGCTCCTGCAGGATACTCTGGTTATCAACTCCTTGTCAGATGTAGGTTGCAAATATTTTCTCCCATTCTGTGGGGTGTGTCTTCAGTTTGTTGATGGCTTACCTTGCTGTGCAGGTGCCTTTCAGCTTGGTGTAATCCCATTTGTCTGTTTTGGCCTTGGTTTCCTGTGCTTCTGAGATCTTACACAAAAAATTTATTTGCCCAGACCAGTGTCCCGAGCATTTCCCAATGTTTGCTCCTAGTAGTTTAAAAATCTCAGCTCTTATGTTTAACTCTTTAACCCATTTTGATTTGGTGTTTGTCTATGGTGAGAGATAGGGCTCTAGTTTTTTTCTTTCTACATATGTTTACCCAGGTTTTCCAGCACCATTTATTGAAGAGACTACCCTTGCCCCATTGTGTTATTGGCAGCTTTGTTGGGAACGAGTTGGCTATAAATGTGTGGATTCACATCTGGGTTTTCTGTCTGTTCCATTAGTCTCTGTGTCTGCTTTTATGTCACTACCATGTTGTCTTAGTTACTATAGCTTCATAGTATATTTTAAAGCCAGGTAGTACGATGCCTCCAGTTTTGCTCCTTTTACTTAGAATTGCTTTGGCTATTCAAGGTCTTTGTGGTTCCATATAAATTTTAGGCTTGTGGTGGGACTATTATTGTACCCATTTTACAGATGCGGAGACCAAGGCTCAGAGGGTATGAATCACTTGTTACAACAGCTTTAAACAGGAGAGGTTAAGGTCAAACCCAGATCTGGGTGATTCCAAATTGTTTTGCAACCTCCTAGGAGCCCCAATATAATGGATGGAAGCCCAGACTACAGACTTTTTGAGGGCTGACTTACCTTCTAACCAGTTCTGTGAACCTAAGTCAGGCACTCCAGTCTTCTCAATCTCAGTGAGCCCAGCTGCGAATGCAGGAAATGATCATAACCAGGGTCATTACCCATACTGTGTCTTTATGTAATTAGAAAAAGCCACGCTTCCCTCAAGCCACTTTATTTCCACATTGGAATTCTGTCATAATACACTATCATTAAAACAAGACACCTTACTGCCATCTTCTGGTCAATGGTTGTAATAAATACAGTCAGCCCTCCATGTCTGTGGGTTCTGAATCCATGGAGTCAACCAACTGCAGATGGAAAATACTCAAAACAACAACAAAAGTGTATTGAACACATACAGGCTTTTCTTCTTGTCATTATTTCCTAAACAATATGATATATCAACTATTTGCACAGCATTTACATTGTGTTAGGTATTAAAAGTATTCTAGAGGTGATTCAAAGCATACAAAAGGATGTGTAGGTTATATGAAAATACAATGCCATTTTATATCAGGGACTTGAGAATCCTCAAATTTTGGTATCTGCAAGGAGTCCTGGAACTAGTACCCCATGGATACTGAGGGGTAGCTAGATATATGAATGTACAAAGGCAAGGATAGAGGGATGTGAATGACATCCCTTTTGTGCAGTGTATGACCTGCACAACTGTGCATGGTTGTCCAGACAATTCTCCACTGGATTATTAGAAAGAGAATTGATGTAGCACTTTGATTTAAAAAAAAATGGTGCACAGATTCTCAGCAAATGTTGGCAACTCTGTTAAGTTCTGGCTCAAACAGATTGGATGATACTGTCTCTTTGGGCCAAGTGACAGTCACTGGGAAATCTCACTTGGGGACTGTGTCTCTCAGTCAATTGCAGTCTATTTCTCAGCACGTATCTCCTTTGCCCCATGTTTTTGAACACTCTGGCTATCCTGGACAGCAATTCTCTGCTCCTTCTTGCCTCCTGGCCAGGAGAAAGGATTGAGAGAACTTTTTGGGACTGCATTCAGAAATGACATCTGGCATTTCTTAGACTCTTTGAACCTCTGACACTCCCTGGACAGCCTTGCAAAATGTTGAATATGTTCCATGAGCTTTGCCCCTGGCCATGGAATGGGATAGGGACATGAGTCTAGGGTTCCACAAAAACTTAGTTTTAACTCTATTTTTTTCTGTTACTGCTGTGTGACTTTGGGTGAGCAACTTAACCTTGCTGGGCTTTAGTTTCTTTACAGGTGAAAAGGAATGACTTGTTAATATATCTATCTATCATAGAGCTGTGACCTAAAGACAAAAGGAGAAATGTGTTTATTAAAGCATTTATGAGTAAGCACTCCCCAAATTAAAGTTATTATTATCATTAACAACAGGGAAAGACAATTCAGATTTTGTAATAGGTCATCCATTTTCAGCTGCCAGTCTGATCTCTCATGACCTTTTTGTTTGAACCCCAAATCTGAAAGACCTTTAAAAATGTATTTGTAGCCAGGCACAGTGGCTCATGCCTGTAATCCCAGCACTTTAGGAGGCCAAGGCAGATAGATCACTTGAGGTCAGGAGTTTGAGACCACCCTAGCCAACATGGTGAAACTCCATCTCTACTAAAAAAAATACAAAAATTAGCAGGGCATGGAGGTGCATGCCTGTAATCCCAGCTACTCAGAAGGCTGAGACAGGAGAATCACTTGATCCCAGGAGGCAAAGATTGTAGTGAGCTGAGATCACACCACTGCACTCCAGCCTGGGTGACAGAGTGAGACTCTATCTCAAAAAAAAAAAAAAGTATTTGTATGAAAAACTAAAAGTCTTTACTTCTGCGTTGAAGGCATCATACAAAATCAGATGCAACCCAGCTTCTGTGGGACACAGTTGCTTCACTCAGGAAGTGTTTTACCCTCACAGATGTTTCTTCTCCAAAAACAAATACCCTAGAGATACCAAAGGCTGTGAATTGGGGGACCAACCAGCATTGCTTCCTCTCTACGGTTCTCATGCTGCTGCACCCATTCCTCTAACCACTGAATGCCGTTTTTTCCCCTGGAATTTTAGGCAGCATGGGGGACATCTCCCGGCTTCCTAGTTTCTCATCTTATGTTTTCTGTCTGCCTGATTCCCTGTGCCTGGCTCTGAACCTCCAGTGGCTTCTCTGTCAACCTGAGGATCTGTGGCTTATTGAAAATGCTCTGGTACACAGAGTACATGCCTCGGGTTGTTACTGGCTAAAAAACAGCTGTTTTTGGACGGTGGTGTAGTTCATTCTGGGGGATATGAACCGGGCAAGGAAGAAGCCGCTCTGAAGGGCAATTTGAATGCAGACTGTACAGAAATGCAGATCCTGCGGTGGCTTCTTCTAGAGCAGGTGGCCTTCTCTCTCCAAACCCATTCGCACTTCCATTGTCCTCAAATGTTCTTAAATGCAAATGCTGAAAGATTTTCACCGACATGTACTGTGTAAGAATGGGATCTTTAGAGGAAACTTGCTTGATCTCTGAAGTCTACCATTCAGCTGCTGTACACAAATTACTTCTCCTCTCTTGTTTTCAGTTTCTTCATTTGTAAAATAGGAATGAAAGATACTTTCTAACTCCTGGATCTGTTGTAAAGATTAAAAGAGATAACACTTTAAAAATGATTGGCAAAGTGTCTGACTTGGGGCGAACACTGAGTAAAGCTTAGCCATTATTACAAGCCTTTTAATCAAATAGAGGCTTTGTAGGGGGAACCTACTCTCAAACCAAGAAGAATTTTGGAAAACTGATTTATTTAACATATTCTGGATGTCTCTGGCTGGTCTCTTCCATTAAAAAACAAAATCCCCCAAGGAGGCTACAGTCTCAGCACAGCACAGCTTGTCCCAGGCCACACAGTAAGTTTGATTTGGGCTCCCAGGAACAAAATCCAGGCCCCTGACCTCATGTCAGATGGCCGAGCCTCCCTGCTCTCAATCACAGCCAGAAATGTCACAGTGAACGGAGTCTCGTCTAAGGGGAGGAAAATGAGATTTCTCTCTTGCCTTGATCTGACCGGGGGATTCCAATCAGGAAAGAAGCTCAGCACCCTTAAAATTTCTTCTGTCTCCTCTTCATTTCCTAAATGCCTGTTCCTCTCAGTGATATCCAAACACCCAGATGCTTCCCGGCCAAGACTTGGACTTCGAGGGCCCCTTTCAGCTGCCCTGGCTAAGAGGGCAGGGACCAGAAGGAGACTTCACATGGGGCAATAAGATGGTGAAACTATCTAGATAATCAAGACAGATAATATTTTAAGGCAGTATATTTAAAAAGCCAAAATGAATGCAAAAAGAATCCCACGATGAACAAAATGTAAGAATTTTAAATCAAGAAAAAAATCAATAACCAGGATAGCGCCCTCTTACCTGCAGCCCACAACGTTACCAAATAAAATGAGATTTAATCCTACTCCCTTAGCCTTATTCCTTTTGAATTTCCTGTAAGGGCCACATTCACAAATTTCCACCTTCCCTCTCTGGGCGTCCCCTTCCCCACAGAGGTGAGGTGGGGTGAGCTGCGCAGAGGCTGTTTGGAAGGCGAAGGCCAGCGGAAGAGGACTTGGGTGGGGACCTTTCAACTTTCCATCTTGTATCTAACTCCATCTAGTCTGCCCTCCTTAATCAATAAAACAGGAATTAGGTCTCAGATCCAAGAGTCGGTTTCTGTCTTCCAGTTTATGACTTTGGCCACCTCGCAGTGTTTTTAAAGTTGCCGGACCGGCTTCCTGAAATACCTGAGGTCTCAGATTCAGGTAGTAAACAGATGTGGTGGCTTCCCGCTGCCAAGTGGGCGGGGCAAGTTCAACGCCCGCTTCCCCCGACCCCAACCGCGCGGGGCGCCTGGTGCTCGCTAGCCGAAAATGTTAAACCTTTTTCTTTGATCCCGCTCTCTTTTGAGGGAAAAAGTCTGGGGAAGAGGGAAGTAGGGGAAAATGAGGTGCCTGCCCGAACAAAGTTTTGATGACCGCCTGCCTCTGGCTCCAGCTCCGCCCTCGCCGAAGGGAGAGGACTTTGAATTCCAGAACCGGAATCCCTCGTTTTTGTTTTTTTTTCTGAAATTGATCGATTTTATCCGGGAGCTTCAAATCGAAACCAGGAGAGGCTTTGAAATGTCGAAGAAAAGTTGCAAAAGAAAAAAAGGGGTGGGGTGAGGAGGAGGAAGAAGGGGGAGGGAGATTAAAAAAAAAAAAAAGCAAGGCGGATAGGCAGGCAGAGGTTTTCTTTCGAACTGAAATCGTGGCGCTGCGTACTTTTGTAAGGGTCCTTAACCTTTTCACCCTTTTGGTGATGGTTGTGGTGGGCTCCTCGCAGCTCTTTGAAAATCTAGTAAGAGCTATGGACCGTCTGCCTGGAAAAATGCCCTTTAGGGATGTGCAAAAGCTTGCAGTCAATTTCAGGAGGCTTGGCGGGAGCTGGGAGTGAACCGTTTTTTTTTGCGCAACTTGGAAAAGTTTTTGCAATATTCTCTGCTCGGCCATTTGAGTTGGAATGGAACCGTTCCCAATTTTAATTTTTGAAGAGACGGTTTGGCCTGGCGTAATCTCACCCCATTTGGTCGGGGAGGGGAGGGGGAATTTAAAAATTCATGCCTTCTCCACCTTCTGGAGAAGGCAAGATCCCGCAGGCGCGGCTGATTAGCTGGAGAACTCCGATGCGACCCTGCACTCGGAGCAGGGTGCCCTGTACTGGGTGCCCCTGAAGCTCCGCCTGCACCGGGTTCCAGCGAAACCACCTCCTCACACTCGGGGCTCTGTCCCTCAGTCCTTTCCTTCTGGACTCCAGGACCTACGCTTCGGCAGCGGGGAGCTGGGGAAGGGGGGATGAGTTCAAAACGATCTCCCTCTCCTTCCCTTTGAGATAAGGCATCAACATGGGAAGCTGGTGCAGGGAAGACTGGTCCCGGGAGCTGCCTCTTTAGGAAGCCGGGGAAATACAGATTCGATTGATTGTAGGGAGCTTCCAGTTTTCTTCCTGCCCTGGGGCTAAAAGGATCGAAATACGTTTTTTAAGAATTCATGGAAAACCTAGTTTTAAGAGGCTTAGAGGCTGTTTTGAAGCCCCCCCCCCCCCCCAACACCCCCTTACAGCAAGGAGCCCTGGGGTTTGGAGCGAGAAAGTGGGTGAGGGTCTTTTCAAAGAGAGCTGAGCTCATTCTGCAGCTCCCTCTCCAGCAGTGGTCCAGGGCTGGCGCTGCAAAGGGAGAAAGGCAAAGTGGGCACAAAAGGGCTCTGGTGTCACTGCCGGCAGCTGTCCCCAATGGCCAATTATGGGGGGACAGGGAGGCACTAAGAGGCTTGTTGGCTAAGGAAAGATGGAAGGAACATCAGAGAGAGATGTACAGAGATAAACACAGAGAGAGGAGCATCAAGGAAAGAGACAGCCTGAGGAAGAGTGCATACAGGAAAGCAAAGCACAGTGAGATACTGAAACAGACACAGAAGCAGCCAGAGAGCAATAGACAAGAGGTACACAGAGCAATGCAGAGAGACATAGGTGGGAACTGCAGCATCCTGGGACTAGAGAGTACATCACTCACGGCCTGGTGATCCCGGGGTAGCCAAGCTGTGGTATGGTGACAGCAATCTCAGTTTCTGGGTGCCCTGAACATGGGAGTACCAATGACGGAGCAAAGTAGCTCCTGCCAACTCCCTACCTTTAAGAGAGGGGCACAGTCAGAAGACAGGGCAGAAGCCTTTAGAGCACAGGGATGCTGTTGACCAGGACTAAGAGTGGCACTGCCCAGCATGGCTGGACCCATGTGCATGCCTCCCAGAGCATCTCACTGTCTACAAATTTTGCTGTGGGTGCTTTCCAATACACATAGCGTATCCACTCTCTGAGGCCTTAGCCATGCTCAGCTCCTGCCATGGCCGTTTCCTCTGGGAGTAAATTCTGCAAGAAACTCAATCTGCTGTGTGCAGAATTATGGGTTATTCTTGGCTCCAGCCTTGCCCTCACCCTTGGTGCAAACACAGACATCCACACAGAGCAGAGCAGGCTTTGCAGGAGTGCTATGGGGTTTGGAGTTATGCTGGGGGAAACTGACCTCTTTGTTTCTCCCTCTCTGGGGCTGGAAATCTCCCCAGCACCAAGGAGGAAAAACAAAAGCATTCAGAAGCAGATTTGGAGAGAAACTCACCTTATTGTTCTCTGGTTTCCCCCTACCATATGGCTTGCCAGGACCCCTGAAAAGGTCTCTCTGATTCCCTTCCCAGACCAGAGTACAGCTGGGGTTCTTAAGGTGGTCCCTGCATACACCTGAGCCTCATTGCAACCCCCCTAAAATGATATGCAATATCGTATATGTCTACACCTTTGCTTCTCTATGTCTGTGAATGTCTGTCTCTGTCTCTTTGTCTCTGTCTCTCTGTCTCTGTCTGTGTGTATGTGTCTGTGTATTTTGGATATGGGGCTCAGCCTCCATCAGGTTATCCTAGATGTCCATGACTCCATAGGGGTTCTGCGCTTCTGGGCCAGGAAGTTAAAGATATTGGAGGAGAAGTGGTGCCCGCATTCACCAAGATGTCTAGAAGAACCTTAACGGCAACACTGTTGCTAATAGCCCTATAAATGAACAATCTAAGTAGCCATCATCCACAGTGAAACAGATAAATACATTGTGGCAAAGTCTCTGAGAACAGTACTGTACTACAGTGAAAAGTGAATGAACTACAACCTCTTGCAAACATGTAGATGAATCTCACAAACATGACATTGAGTGAAAGAAGTGAGATACAAAAGGACAGCTTCCTGTTACTAACTGGGGAATCTGGCTTAACTTGAACTGTGGTTTGTCGCATCTTTTTAAGTTCCTTAGGGCTAAACTCTAAACTGTTCTGTTAGCAGAGATCTTGGCATGATCCCTGAGAGTTTATAATGAAGGACCTGCCCCCTTTATAATGCTGAAGAAGGTAGGAGCAGAAAAAAGAATTAAATGGGGCAATGTGCCCTGGGTGGGAACTTAACTTGGCCACGGACAGTACAGATGGAGGGGTAAAGCAGCTCTGGAGCTTGGAAAATAATTATTTTCCAGCCTGTATTATTGTCCCTGGGAGCACATTAAGGTTTGAAACCCAATTCCAACCATTCTAAGAAGGATATTTAAAAGTTGGCTCTACCATTACTCTACTCTTCCTTTTAAAGCTAATTTAAAAAAACAAAAGCAAAAGTCTTACAGTCCCCCACAGCCTCCAGATTCTTTAAAAAGCCCACAATATGATGATCTGGGCAGCATTACTGATCGCAACTTGCCCAGAGAGGTTACTCTAATAATCTTTTGAAGTAAAACTTTGCTTTCCATCTTCATACCAAATAGCTATGTATATATTTCCCTCTGTTTTCTCCCTTGTTAAATTCCTCAGATGCAGCAGCCAAAGGAAGCCTCATGCAGAACTAAATTATCTGTGTTCCACATGTTTAGTTTTTAATAGTAAAATAATAAAACAAAACAAAACTCAAAGGGTGCAGACCTTCAGACCATACTTTTATGACCTGATTGGACGAACCCGCCACAGCCATGCCTGGAGGAAGTGAACCATGGGGGAGGGAGATTTCTTTTCTGACCTGAGCTGTCCAGGGGTCCAAGACAAGTCGAAGCTCTCATCTTGTCCCCTAATCCTAGGCCACTCGGGAATCCTCCTTATCCATGTTTGCCCCTTCTGAAAAGGCT
This sequence comes from Ateles fusciceps, assembly GCA_036589455.1. Classification (NCBI taxonomy): domain Eukaryota; kingdom Metazoa; phylum Chordata; class Mammalia; order Primates; family Atelidae; genus Ateles; species Ateles fusciceps. Next base: position 291,915 of record JAZHEH010003103.1, read on the forward strand.
GGAGGTTCTCCTGGCAAAGAGTGGGCTCTGGCTGAGAAGCTGCCTAGTTCAAAAGTAACTCAGTTCGGAATTTTTTTTAAAAAAAATTGTTTTTAACAGCTTAGGTCACTGCAAGTGTTTGCCTAAGCCACTTTGTTTTCCATTAGTTCAATATTTATTTTGAACATCTATTAACTGCCACTTGGTGAGCTAGAACTAGAGATAGAGAAGTAAGCATGATGAATATAATCCCTTCCTCAGGAGTTAGCCATTCTAGAGGAGAAAGAGATAATAAGCAAGTTAAAATATATATAATATGTAAATATATTATTAAGTCTTATTTAAATATTATGTATTTCTCATTTATTTATATATTATATGTCATATTTATATATATAAAAATACATATATTTCTTAATTATAATAAATGTATATTATATATTTCTTATTTATATAAAATATGTAATATATTTCTTATTTATTTATATATAAGTATATTATGTATGTCTTATTTATTTATATAAAAATACATATAATATTTCTTATTTATTATATACATATATATTTCATATTTATTTATATAAATATATTTTTTTGTTTATGTAAATATATATTTATTATTTACTTATATAAATATATTATATATTTCTTATTTATATAAAATATATAGTATAAAATATATGTGGGTTTATATATAATTTTAGAAATCATTAAGTACTATGCAAAAAAATAAAGTCATGTGAGGAAAAAATTGTGATGGGTGAGGATATCCTTTAAATAAAACAAGGTAAGAGAAGTCTTTGGCCTCCCTAAAGAAGTGATTTTTCATAAGACAGGTTTATTGGATAATTTACATATATTAAAATTCTCCCTTGATAATGATACAGTTCAAGGAGTTCTGATGAATGCGTCCCATTGCATAACTACCACCAAATCAAACTATAGAACATTTTCCTGCCTCCTGAAGTCCCTATGAATCTTTTTACAGCCTGTCCATTTGCTCCCCACCACCAAGCCCTCACAGTCTCCCAAAACCACTGATCTGTTTCCTCTCCTTTAGCTTTGTTTTCTCTGGACGGTGGTAAAATGGAATCGTACAGTAATGCAGACTCCTATGCCTGGCTTTTTTCACTTAGTTCATTATGCTTGAGATCCATCCGTGTTGTTACAAGTATCACTGGTCTGTTCCTTTCTGTGGCTGAATAGTATGGGTGGTGTGGATGAACCACGGTTGATTAGTCGGTCCCCAGTTGATGAACACTTGAGCTGTTTCCAGTTTTTAGCTCTTACATATGAAGCCACTATAAACACTTAGGCACATGTCTTTAGGTAAACATGTGTTTTCCTTTTTCTTGGGTAAACACATAGGAGTGGAATTGCTGACTTATATGTATGCATGACTCCATGTATAGTTTTATTAGACTGCCAAACTGTTTTCCAAAGTGGCTCTGCCATTTTGCATTCCCACCACATACTTAGTATTGTCAACCTTTTTTCATTTTAGCCATCTTAGTATGTACACAAAGCACTTCCCTGATGGCTGACAATGTTGAGCATATTTTTGTGAATGTATTGGCTATTACATAAAATATAATTTTTATGCTATGTTTACAATGTCTAATTATCAATTATTTACATGTTTATACTTTGTAACATATATATCATATAAAACATATTTGAATTAAAATTCAATAATGATAGGAAGGCACCATAGTAGGAAGAGGCAAGGAAGACTGTTCCAGCAGAGGGAACACTGTTCCAGGTAGAGGAAACAGCAATGGTGAAGGCCCTGAAGTGGAGACAGGTAGGGATGATAGAGCAGCAGAAAGTCCAGTAAAGGTACATACTGGTGAGGGAGGATGATATGGGAGAAGTTGGTAGGCAGAGCTAGAGCAGGGTTGCATATCAAAGGAGAAAACAGAGCCTTTAGGTGATATTGTTGCATGAGAATCTACCCCAATACTTTGGAGTTTCCAACAACAAATCTTCTATGGTCACTCGTTCTAAGAGTCGGGAATTTAGACTGGCACCGTAAAGGTGGATTACTGCTGCTCTACAATGTCTGAGATCTGAGCTGGAAAGATTCAAATGCCTGGAGATGACTTGGTGGCTAGGGCTGGAATACTCTGAAAGCTTCTTTACTTACGTATCTATTGCCGGATTGGAACCACTTGGAGGCTGGGCTCAACTGGGACTGTCTACAGAACACCTACATTCGGCCTTCCCATGCAGCTTGACTTTCTCACAATATGGTGGCCCCAGGGGTGCCAGACGTTTTCCATGGAGGCTTAAGGATGCAAGCAGAGGTGCTCTAGGGAACAAAGCTGATGCTGCATCAACTTTTATAGCCCAACCTTGGAAATCATAAAGCATCATTTGTGCCCCATTCCATTGGTAGAAACAGTCACAAACCTGCCTATATTCAAGCAGAGGGAAGCTAGACTCTCCACATGGTGCGGCAGGGTCATGCTGAAGAAGAAGATGTAAATTGGAAGATATCGCTGTGGCAGTCTTTGGAAAATAGAATCTGCCGCAGAGTAAAACCTGAAAGTGATACAGCTTGTTCTGCTCAACAAATGCTTCTGAGGGGTGATGAATAAGCATGTGGATGAATAAGACCCAGTCCTTGAACTTGAGGAATTCCCAAGGCAAATGGGGGGAGACGGATATGTAAATAAAAACCATACTGTACATACTTCTACAGCACATATCATATTAGGCTATAAAGTCCCCCAGGAAGCAATCCATATTGCCTGGGAGGTAGATGAGGGGCTTGGGCTGGGGAATGTGCAAGGATTTACCACTGGGCAAAGGCAGATGCAGTGGAAAGAGCATGATCAAATAGTGATTGTTCAGGCAGAAGAGGAGGTTGCAGATGAGGCTGAAAGGCAGGCTGAGCCTATTTAAAAGGGCTTCTAAATAGAGGCTGGCAAGTTGGACTAAATCATATAGGCAATGGCAAACTATTGAGAGATTAAGCGCTGTGATCAGATGCATGCTGAGAAGAACACTTGGGGAACTAGAATGGTTGACAGGTTGACCATTGATGAGGGATACACTGAAAGTCCAGAAGCCAAGAGAGTGGTTTATTCAGCAGTCCAATGGAGAAGTGACAAGCATGTAACTGACACCAAGGTTGGAGAGAAGGAAGGCAGAGTTAAAAGTGTCTCCGCAGTGAGTTCAACAGGGTTCTTCAAGAGTGAGGAGGAGTTGAGGGGAAGGAGAATTCTCCTCCCCTGGGCAGATGTGTACCTTGTTGGTCTCAGCTCTGGCTGTGAACTGAAATCATCTGGAAATGCTTGAGCCTGATCCCAAGGCAGCTAAAGCAAAATCTTTCGGTTGGACACCAGGCATGGGTACTTTTTAAAAAGCTCTCCTGCAGATTCTCATGTGCAACTGAGGTTGAAGACGCTGGGATAAAGGATGCATTTCAAAAGACTCTACGGAGACCTTAGAGAGTACTGGTTTGGGCAGAACAACAACAGAAAAAGATAAGTGACTTTGATTTTGGACATATTGGATTCATGATAACAAGGATTTGAACCTTTCTCTGGGGAGACAACATAGTTTAACAGAAGTTAGTTAATCCATAAAAAAGAGATGAAATCACATCTTCCATAGCAGTGTTATAAAGAGGATGCATTGTGCTTGAAAGCCACAGAAAAGATTTATTCAGTCTTCACTATCCAGGCACAGTGCCTCAGGCATTCTATCAATCCCCACAACAACCCTAGAAGATAGGCATAGTTATTGTGATGTCCATTTTGCAGAGGAGGAAACTGAGGCTCAGAAAGACCAAGTAACTCACCCAAGTTTACACAGGGAAGGAATACAGTGGCAGAGGCCAGAGTCAAACCCAGGCAGTCCGATCTCAGAAGTGGATCAAGGAGTCTCTGTGGTATAACTCATCTTAGCACCCCATTCATGTTTGCATAACATGAATTGATATCACGATGACTGCTGTGGTATTAGCACCGTTAAAACGACTGCCCACATTAAACCCAGTTTTGCTATTTCCACTGCTTACGTTACAAAGAGTGACCACACTTATTCTGTGTCGTTATGGCTCTCTCCACAAGCCCTCATAAACCATCACCATTGCCTTTTCATTTACATGGTCCTCCGGGCCCAAAGGCCTCTGAGAATTTAACAGAGCCTCCACAGCATATCATAAAACAAAACCAAATGCTCTCTTCTCCCCCGCCGCACCCCCTTTCCCTGAGTATCTGTCAAAGCCAGTGGAGAAATAGAAACCAGAATCTCCAAACAATACACTTCCCCCACAGATAATAAATAAAATTTCCAAATAGGGGGGTGGGGGAAGAGTGAGGAGTCCCACAAAGGCGGGGGGTGGGGGGTGGGGACGGCTTGGGTGCACCGTTGCAAGTTGTGCAATAAGCCAAGCAGCCACCAGCAGACCCAGGGTAAGGAACCAATTGAGATAAAAAATGGACGTCCACATTACATGTGCCGTGTGCACATAAGAGTGTGGATGCCAATAAGGAATGCAGTCCACATCAGCCCCCTTTGCTGTTTTGCACACAAATAAATACACATGTTGCCTCGTGTGGAGCAGATGCTCAATGAATTCTTATGCAATGCATCAAAGTACCAATATTCATTTGCGAATTTTCCAAGTACACATGTTTATGAGCAATCGTTTCTCTCCTCTCACAAATATGGATCCAATGAGCATTTTAAAGAAAACTTTGGTATTAGGCCAGGCACAGTACCTCGTGCCTGTAATCCCAGCACTTTAGGAGGCCAAGGCAGGAGGATTGCTTGAGGCCAGGAATTTGAGACCAGCCTGGCCAACATAGAAAGACCCTCATCTCTACAAAACAGGAAAACTTGGCCAGGCCTGGTGGTGTGCATCTGTAATCCCAGCTACTCAGGAGGCTGCAGCTGGAGGATTGCTTTAGCCCAGGAGTTGGAGGCTGCAGTGACCTATGACTGTGCCACTGGCCTCCAGCCTTGGCAATGGAGCAAGACTCTGTCTTTAAAAAAATGTTTTTAATAAAATGTTTTTTGAAAATAAAGATAAACCATTTGTATTGATTGCATGCATATATTGAAGGTTTCTTTTATATTGCATCTAGAGAGAGTGCCAGGAATGATACAAATTGATGACTATGGACCCTTCTGGAGACTGGCAGGAGAAGGAAGAGAGATTCAAGTTTTAGTTTATATTTCTTTGATTTTTACACTGATAACAGTTTTCTAGAGGGCAGGTTTTGACTTTTTTTTATTCAAAGAAATTTAGTGTTTCTCCAAACTCTGTACAACCTACATGATGCCTTTTAGCTGATGGAGGCTTATTACATATCCAGATGTGTAGTTTTAGTCTTAGTCTTGGGCCAGAAGAGCCTTCCCCGAATACCAGTCTTCAGGAGTCCCACTTTATCTCACTTCCAGCCACATCCTTCTTATTGATCAAGGAGACCCTTGGGCCAATGGGCCAGCCTTCCCAGAGACCACTCTCCTCCTCTGGGCCATGTAGCTGGCACCTACTCAATAGTATGTAGATGCATACCCTGGGCTGTTCATGGTGGAACATGTGTGGGATATATCTCAGGTGTGTTATGAGCTCTTGGAAATGAAAATCTCCCTGAAACATCACTGCCCCTTCTTCTGGGTCTCCTTCTCTAGTTGGAGGAAAAGGTGTTGGATTTTATTTTCTGGTGAAGAGAGCATTATAGTTGGTCATTTTCTAAACTGGGTTATTTCCTTTGAGTGACAGACCTCTGGGACTTGGCTCAGAGATGTTTGTGTGCATATGCAAGCTTCTAGAAGTGGGTTTGTGTGGTCACTGCAAAAAGTGGAAGTCAGGATCCCAGGAATTATGACTGTTCCATGACTTGAGCCTCCAGACCTGTATTGCCAGATGCACTGTTGATATCTCCATGTGGCCCATACTCAGCTATCTCAAACTCTACGTGTTCCAAATGGAATTATCTTCTTCCTTCCAGACCTGGATTTCTCCTGGATCTGGATCTAAGCAGATGTCTACTCTACTCACTGAATCTTCTAGACCAGGAGCTGGACATTGTTCAAATTTCTTCCTTCTTCATCACACCAATCACAACAGTAATAAGAAAACTGTCATTAGATGAGCTTCTGCTTCATTCCTGGAATGGTGACAAATGCTTCACATATAGTGTATAACTTACTTCCCATATAATTGTGAGGTTGGTGCATACACCAACCCCACTGCACAGATAGGAAAACTGAGACTTAGAAACATGAAGAAGCTTTCCAGATGTTCTGACAAAACCCAGTTTCCAACCTAGTTGATTGACCTTTCTCTCTCTATCCCCTGTGACTCTCTTTCCTCAGCCATGTTCTTTCAAATGCACCCAGTAGGTGTTCAGAGACACGTGTTGGATTGAACTGAACTAACCTTCTAGAGGGTGTTACGAACTCCATCTCCACCCGGTCCAGTTGGAAACTGTTGCCAACACGAGGTCCTCCTTGGAGAGGAAGGGGGAGTGTGCTAAGAGTGAGGAGAGAATGGATGGGAGACTTCAAAGGGAAGGAAAACGATTACTGGGAAGTCTGTTTATAGAGCCAGTGAGTGACGGTGAGGGGGAAAGGCTGAAAAACAAATGGAGGGAGGAGAAGTGCCTGGTTCATGAATCTATCACCAATTCTTTTCATCTGCTGGCCAAATTATTGGCCCCTGTATCTTTGAAAGTCCCCTCATTCCCTAAGCTGGAAGCCCACACTTGACCACCACCCAGCTGTAAGCAATGCCTGATAGTAGCATGGCTGGAAGGTCACCTGTGTGTAGTGTTGAGGCATAATTAGAAACAATAACAAGGAATATTTTTGTAGCATTTGCTGTGTGCCAGGCACTTTTCTAAGTGCTTCGAATGTTTTTAATCCTCATGACACAACTTCATGAGGCAGTTACTATAATTAGCCCTATTTTACAGGTAAAGAAACTGAAACACAGAGATAAGCTTGCCTGCTTGCTTAAGGTCATACAGGTAGAAAGAGGTAGAGCTGGGAGCTTATCCTAGGAATGTGGTAGAGGTGATCCTTTTAACTCCTACACTCTGTGCCTCCTGAACAAAGAGGCTGTGGGTCATGAGTTCAAATCCTGTTGCCCCAGCTTGCCATAAATGTATGAGTTGGGCAAACTGCTCCCTCTCTGAGCCTCAGTGGCTTCATCTGTGAAATAGGGACAATCATCACAACTGCTTCATAGTGCTGCTGTGATGATTCTTAAACAATCCATACAATGAGTTTAAAAACCCCAGCCAGGAAAATAACATCCCCTGCTTTTCTATTTCACAAGGATCCATGAGAAGCAAAGGACACTATATATATATATATATATATATATACATATATATATACACACACACTATATATATAGTAGCATTTCATATACTATATATATATATAGTAGCATTTTAAAATTTGCATCTTGAAATATTGCAAGCACATAAAAGTATGGAGCATAATAAACAATAAACAGATAATAAATAATATATAATAAGCTCTCATATATTCAATATCAAGCTTAGAAAACAAAAACTTTTAAATGCAAGTGGAACCTTCTACATAACTCTCCCTGCTTGCCTATCTTCTCCTCCCTCTCCAAGGGAAACCACCATCCTGATTTTGAGATTTATCATTCATATGCATATCTTTACATTCTTACCCCTGGATGTATGTATTTATCCTTAAATCTTATATATTATGTAACATATGATATCGTTTCACACATTTAAAAAGTCTGTCCATATTCTTGTGCAAATTTTGCTTAACACTGTAATTTTGAGACTGACCTATGTTAACAACATGCATTTCAATTTATCCATTCATTTTCCTGTGGATGACCATGTTGGTAGTTTCTAGGATTTTAGCATCACAAACAATATTGCAATGGATATTCTTGTGTATAGTTATCTGTGCATATATATCAGAGTTTCTCTGGGAGCCACAGCAGGTGTTAAACTGCTTGGTTGAAATGTATGTGCATCTTATAGACGTCATTGGCTATTGTTCATTTGCTCTCCAACACAGCTGCACCATTTTATCCTGCCGTTTTCTAAACAGTGGCCTGGAAGTCTCATTCATTCAGATCCTTGCCAACTCAGTTTTTTTCTTTCTTTTTTTTTTTTAAATGGCAGCAATTTTTAAAAATGGGAGGCATTATTATTAGGTATACCATGTGATCTCTTTGGTGGCCACAGAGTTCTGTGTGTTGACAACTGAGCCAGACAGCTAATATGAAGTCTCTTCTAAAAACAAATCTACAAGAAGCCCCGATCTTTTCTTTTTTAAAAAGACTTTCATGACACACCTCCCTCATCTGATTCAGGACTCCCTCTTCTGTGCTCCTGCATAGTGCAATTTCCCCATCCATGAAAAAATTGAAATTGAAATTGCCTGATAATGTTTTTCTCCAGTCTCCACTGAACATCATGAAACTGGGAACTACTAATCACATTTTAGCACTGGAATCAAACACAGAACCTGATGCGCAGTAGGCACTTGGGAAACGTTTACTTGTGTGAATAACTGATACCAACGTGACCTAGAGCTTGATGAACGGTCAGAGGTCCCTACATTTTGTTGGATGGATGGGCAAAACACCAAGTTAAATGGTAAGTGGAGGAAGCCCAGATGCTGAGGGAGAACCTTCTATTCATTTGTTAATTCATTTACTCATGAATTCACTTTTTAAATAAGCATTTGTTGCATACTGGTTGTGTGCAGTGCAAATGGACCCCACTTTTGAGCATCCCCATCCTGTGATATTTTGAGGTGTGATAGATTCTACGTCGGAAGTGAGCACAGAAAACTAATTCACCTGGGAATTGAGGCAGCAAAGTCTTCCCAGAGGAGCTGGTACTCCCCAAGGTCCCTCCATTCTGTCCTCTCCCCAGCATGTGCCCTGTCATCTCCTGGGGACACCCCCTTTTCCTCAAACTGCCTAGAGGTCAAATTCAGTTGCTGGATTCATGTCTCTTTTACCTTCAATTTTACCCAAATCAAAAGTCAAAAGGTCAACAGAGCAGAGGTGTCAGCTGAAGTGTTTTTGAATTTGGTTCAGGGAGGTCGATGAGGAGGTTTGCTTCTTTCTTTGGCTATCACCCAAGAAAGAAAAGATGGGAGAAAGGGGAGTGGGCTTTGCTGACATTGAGGACAGGGGCTGAAAGTAAGGGGAAGGGAAACATCTTGAAAGACAAAAGCAGGCTCCATGATATCCTGGTTTTTGGATGCAGGGCCTAGCGTCTTAGAAACTCACACCTAGGGGTCTGCCAAGCAGTCCTGCAAACACACTTCCCAGCACAGGCACAACCATAAACCACTCAGCCAGCACTCGCTGGCTTCACTGTGATGGGCCCATGATGTATTTACCCAAAGAGAAGAAGTGAAAGGTAGCCGTAGGCATGAAGCCATAAATACATCCTGGTGTTCAGGTGACATCATCCCAAACTCCCCGCACAGTGCTCCATGGTTTATGAAATCACAACACCAGGCGGCGTCTCCTGGGCGGATGGGGTGGGCAGCTCTAAATTTATTTGACCTAATTCATTTGGTTTTTTTCCCTTTCACTTTCGAGGAGAGGGGGTTGTCAGGACTTCTCCTTTTCACTTGAGGAGAGTTTACCTACCTCCTTGACTTTCTTCTGGGGGTGTCTGGGATGAGAACAATGGAATCTTGAAAACAACAGGAAAGTGGATCTGCTCAGAGAGCAAAGTGACTGCTCCATGATTTTGGAGAAATAGGTCCCTGCGAGTATATGTCAAGCTCAAAAAGTAGCCAATCTTTTAATGTTGGCTTTTTCTTTGGACCTTAAATATCGAAGGCAAAAATTTCTCTTTGTTCTGTTCACCACCATATCCCCCAGTGATTGACACATAGTATACACTCTAAAAATATTTATTGAATATTTATTGCATAAATGAACCATTGCTGGAGCTCAGGCTGAAAGATTTTGATGAACTCCACTGATAACTGAAAATATGGGCTAACTCTGAAATTCCTTGATTTCATTAAGCCTCAGTATCCATTCTTAAACACCGAGGAGAGGAGTACACATCAATAGACCTTTCTGGGGTTAAAATTTATAACATATTTTTGAAAAGCCTTGATGCCCAGTAATTCTACTGCTAGGAATTTATTCTAAAGAAATAATAAGAACTCTGCACCAATAATTAGGTAAAAGGTGTTCATTGTAGTGTTATTTATAATAGAAGGAAACCAAAAAAAAAAATGTAGGTATGCAGCTATTGGAAACTGCTCGATTAGATTATGTCACCATGTTTCATGTTTTAGAAAACTATTACGAAAAGTAAATATGCATAGTTTCTTTGTAACTGGAGACTGGGTGGGTCATAAAACAGTACACATTGTATGATCCCATTTTGTTAGGAAAAAACATGCATATAGGAGACTGTGTGCTAATAAAGCTTGCAGAAGCTACCTCTGGGTGGTGGAATTAGCTTCTTTAATTTTTTTTATTGTTTTATTTTATTTTCCAGTTTTCTACGGAAAGCATAACTCAACTGAACAATAAATATCATGAAGAAATCTTAGGGTGAGGGGCCATACTATTTTGAGGGAAGGGTACATTTACATGCAAGCTCTGTAGAGAACTTAGAGGGGCCCTAAAGTGGGGTGGTTTGTTTTAAAGGTACAATCTCCCACTCCACTACTCAGTCAGACATTCTAATAAAAAGTGGATGTTGGTGACCTACTCACATGCATTTTCATCTGCTGTACTGAGCTATCACTTTTTGCACCTGAATTTCCTTACATGGGGATCATGACATTTTAGTAGATCACAAGATTTTCCAAATCCATCACTAAGTGGGTTCCATGGTATATTAGCCAGCGGGTGCTGCAAGAATGCTTTCCGCATTCAACAAGTCTCTCCCTCACCACCAAATTCAATGGTTTAAAGCAACAAGCATTTATTTCTTGCTCAAGAATCCAGGAGCTGACCTTAGTTCAGCTGCTCGTGGCTGAGCTCAACTGGGAGGGCTCCATTTCAAGAGTGAAATAAGGTCTGATTTATCATCTCTCTCATTCCTTCTTGGACCAGTGGCCACTCAGGACATGTTCTTAACATGATGAATAGAAGCGTAAGAACCAAACATTTACAGCCTCTCTGCATCACATCCCCTAACATTTCATTGGCCAAAGCAGGTCACATGCCAAGACTAATGAAAGTGGGGCAAGGAACTATAGTCCACTCGTTCTTGTGGGAAATCTTGCAAAATCGCATGTCAAAGAGTGTGGATACATATATCTAGTATAGGGAACTTATATTGCCAGTAACAACTCCATCTATCACATGTGGGAAACCCAGTATCTGTCCACTGCTGACTTTCACTTTTCCTTGCCTTTGTCAAAGATCACAACACTTCAGAGACATCAAAGGTTCCCCCATTCAGATTACAGGACCTTAGTCATATGTACTTGGTTGTGTATTGAATATCCGTGAGGTCTTTAATGGTTCATGTGTCTGTGTCTTGTCTCTACTGCAAAATTTCAGACAAAGGCACAATAGTACTTTTGCTTGTTTTAGGGACACAGAGTCTCACTCTGTCACCTTGGCTGGGTGCAGTGATGCCATCATAGCTCATTATAGCCTCGAACTCCTGGGCTCAAGTGATCTTCCCACTTCAGCCTCCTGAGTACCTGGGATTACAGGTGCAAACCACCATGCCTGGTTAATTTTTAAATTTTTGTAGAGACAGAGTCTCACTATGTTGTCCAGGCTGGTCTTGAACTCCTGGGCAGAAGCACTCTCCTGCCTTGGACTCCCAAAGTGCTGGGTTTACAGGCATGAGCCACTGTACCCAACCACAAACAGTACTTTATGTCTTCTTAATAGGCTCAGCATCACATAGTAGGGCTCTGAGTGGATATTACAGAGTCAACAAATTTATTTCTGGACTATGGGGTGGTTTGTAGAGTGTCAAGTTGGTTAAGCTGGAATTATGCTTCCAAGAGTTCTTTTGGTCTTCAGGTCCAAATTAGACTTAGCCAAACACTGGATTTCTCTAAGAGTGGAAGGGTAGATGAAGCAGCAGCCAGTAGCCTTAGAGGGCCACCCTGGTTAGATGAGGTGACAAATGCAGAGAGGTCAGCAGGTCCCAGCATACCCTCACTTCCCTCTGTTCTCTGCAGCTCTGTTGCTCCTGTTGACCAACGGCAGACCCAGTCTCTCCACCACATCCTTGGAACTGGACCCATGGAGGGTATAGTTACACAGAGGCAGGGTTTTGCACGGACCCCTCTCCCTCCCACCATCTTCCCTCTCAAGCTTCCCCTCAATAGTCCCATTGTTGCTGGGGGACACATGTGGATTCTCAGGTTAGGCGGCTTTGTCACTATTTTTTAATGAAGAAACTGAGAAACAGCAATGTTAAATAACTTGCCCAATGTCAGATTACTTGTCTCTTCGGGGATTCTGTGGCTGTTGGTACAAATCTTGGCCACCAAGCTACATAAAATAGAGAGCTGGGAAGAGGGAGGGGATGATGTGAGCATTGTGTCAGGCAAGGTCTGAAACCAGGGGTTACAAGACAAGGATACAATTTCACGTCTGTACCTCTCTTCTAAATGTGGTGGATTAAATGGCTGGTCCCAGTGACCACTCCTCTGGGGTCGTGTCACATGTCCACACCTTTGCGGTGGTTGAAAATACATTTCCCCCGCAAGTTGACTCTGGGCTTGGCCATGTGACTTGTCTTGACCAAAGGGAAGCTAGTAGATATGATGTAAGCAGAAGCTTAGAATGTGCTTGTGCAGTTGATTTTGATCTCTTGCACTCTGATTATCTACTCTGAAAGAAAGATAAGTCCTAGGTAGTTACTGCCCTTTCAGCCTGGACTCCAGAATGAGACACATGGACCAGATCGCATAACCTGGATGGTAACTGGAAGCCAGACCTGAACTCAGCCTGGAGGCTGAAGTCCTGCATAGCTGAGCTGAGCTGCAGCTGACCCACAGACCTGTGAGCATGAGAATGAATAACAGTTTTAAGCCACTGAGCTTTGGGGTAATTTTGTTATGCAGCATTGTTGTGGCAAGAGCTGACTAATACAGTAAAAATATCCCTTTTCCATGGTAGGGAAAAGATGCTAAAGAATGTGCACAGTAAGTTCTTATTTAAATATATATATATTTCATTTGCGTACATTTGTATGGAAGCCCATAGGTCAAATGTTAATTGGGTTTTCCTAAATGGATGGGATTTCCAGGAAACTTTCACTGCATAAATCACATATGCTTGTAACATTTGATTGTTTAAATAAAAAAATATAATGACTTTGTAATCACACAATATAGATCTGTTTTATTTATAAAACGTAATAAGTTCTGGTCATGAATAAATCTGTCAACAAGAAGGGACTTTGTCCTAAATACAAATGCAAATATTTCCTTAGGAGGATTTTTCCTCAGCCAATCAGACTTGACTAACCTTATGGTGTAACCAAAGTCCTTGAGAGCACCAAGATGAGGAGTGGGAAAAAACAAACAAGAGATGATTTCTCTATAACAGTGGATCTCAACTGGGAGTGATCTGTCTCTCCAAGAGCACTGGCCAATAGCTGGTGATGTCTCTGATTATCACCACTGGGGGCTGGGGAAGGCAGGGGGATGCTACTAGTACCTAGTGGGTAGAGCCAAGGATGCTGCTAAACATCCTACAATGCATAGGATGCCCACACCTCCCTCAACAAAGAATCATCCAGCCCCACATGTCACTAGTGCTGAAGCTGAGAAACACTCCTTCAGAGGCCGTCTATAAAACCTTCTCTGGTCCGAATCTGGGACAGGCTGGAGAGGCACAGATGAGCACACTTCACAGGAACCCAGCTTGGGGCACTGAACATTAATCCAGAGTTTGTCCAATGCAAATAACTTGCAGAGCATGGTCATTAGAGCTTAGGGACAGAAGATTGAGCAAGTACAGGGTTAGAGAGATAGGACAAACTCTGAGACATTACACAGTAGAGTCCTTGGCTCAAGATGGAACTGGTAGCCAAGACAGAACACATGGTCGGTTCACAGCATGGGAGCATCTGTGCTATCCCAAGATTACTCATAGGATAAAATTAGACCTCCAGAACCAGACAAATACTAATCTGCTTTCTGTCTCCATGAATTTGCCTTTTCTGAGCACTGCATATAAGTGGTATCATACAATATGAAGTCATTCGCTATTAGCTTCCTTCACTCAGCATAAGGTTTTAGAGTATGCATCGATTCTTTGTTCTTTTATTTTTTCGGATGAGCAGTATTCCACGGTATGGATATACTAAACCAATCACATTTTGTGAAATCCATTTACCAGATGATGGACATTTGGATTATTTTTAAAAATATATTTATAATTATAGAATTTTAATTATACTTGTAAAATGCCAGTATTTTTATATATGCATCTGTAACCCAGAATATAATGATTTCTTCAAATATCTAAATGCTGCAAAACAGATTTTCTATCTGTCTATCCATCTATCTGATCTTCCCACATTTTCAGGAAAATCTAAATGGTTTAGAATTCTTTAATTTGGAAGCCATATGGTTACTTAGTAAAGAGGATTTAAAAACCAGAATAAACTAAATACATGTGTGCTTAATTGTAGTTAATATTTATTAAAAGTTTATCTTATGCTTGGAAACTATTACAGTGCTTGACATGTATCAATTCATTTTATTGCCTTGACCACTCTAAGAGGAAGGTATTGTTATTATCCTGATTTTATAGATGAGGAAATTGTGGAGCAAAAAGATTAATGATGTGCTCAAGTGCACATGGTTAGGAAATAGCAGGATTTGAAGCCAGGGAGTCTGGCTCACACTCCCAGTCTCCTATGCATGCACTGATTTTTTTCAATCAATATAAATTACTTTGCTTATTACAATCTGGTTATTCTTTGGCTTTAAAACATCCATGCCAATATAAGCTAGTCATTGCATTTCTCTCCTCATGCTAGAATTCTAGTCTGAACTTTCTGTGACGGATCCCGTGTTGAGGCTAAGACTACAGGCTTTGAGGTGCTGCCACTTGGTAGCATCATGCAACCCCAAACAGGTACTTCGACCTCTCCAAGCCTCAGTTCTCTCCTCCGAAAAATGGGAGTTATAAATCTCATAGGGTTGCTCCAGCATTAAATGAGATGAACATCAGATGCCCTGCACATAAAAAGCATTGATGAGTATAAACCGGTGTAACTTTTGTCATGTGTCATGCTATTACTCACCACTCATGCTCACATCGGCTAATATTCACACACAGTATGCATTACTACCTTTATACACATCCATATCCATATGTATATTATACATCTAGAGGCACCCGCCTGGAATTATGAAATCGATCTCAGGACAGCAGGGGCAGGCTCCAATCTGAACAACCTTTCAGAAGGCAGCAGGGAAAATCTTTGCTCAGGATACACACAGATCCCTAGATGCATGGGCAGCCCTCTTCATCCCCCCACCCCCATCGTCCGCCCCATCCCCCCTCTCCTCCAGCATTCCAAGCTGCAGAGGCTGACCCTGTCTCTCTTGATGATTTAAGTTTTGGAGAAGGACCGGAGAAGGATTTGTTTTGACATTTAAAGGCAATCCAGGTAATGAATGGCAGGGGCGGCGTCCACCTCCCTGTCCATATATCTGCGCAACAGTATCTATTTTTGACGTAGCTGACACGCCATTTCCTTTAGCAGCACAAGGGGGGCTCGTCTTTAAATTAAACTCGTCTCCGGCCCCTCCGATCTGCAGCTCGATCGGGGGCAGACACTGGTGAGGGAAGCCAGAGAGTCGGGGCAGGCCTGCTGGCGGTCAGTGATGCATGATGGAAGGAACCGGGACCGAGCGCTGGAAGCAGCACTCCCTCCAAAGCACTCACTAATGACCGAGGACAGCCCCGAGTCTTCTAATCACCTTTAATGTGCACTTTAAAAGCTGACTTTAAAGCAGGAGAGATAAGCAGGTCAGACAAACAGACAAAGAAAACAAAATAAAATCATATAATTGTCTCTAGGAGGCTGACTCAGGATGAGGACGAGGCGATGCACTTGATTAAGAATTAACAAGGGCAGAGAGATGTTCAGGCTTCTGTGAGTGCCTTTGTTTAAATAACTAGCAGACCCCCCAAACCCCAACCCACTGCCCAGGGAGTCCCAGAATTCTGTTCTTAAGACTTTACTTGGTAGAGCAGAGAGAAAATGTTAGCATGGGAATCTGCAAAGCCCAGCTCAGCCATCTAACTAGCTGGGAGACAAGTCTCTTTCTTGGCCCAAGGCTCAGTTTTCTTGCTGGTAATAAGTCCTTTGAAGGGTTATTGTGAGGATCTAAATGCAGAGGAAGAGATAGAGAGACAGAAAGACAAAAAGAGATAGGAAGGAGAAGGAAAATGTGGAGGAGGGAGAGCATGAGAAGGAGAAAGGAGAGAAGAAAGAGGAGGAGGAGGAGGAAGAGGAGGAGAAAGAATATATGTGCAAGCGATTTATAAACTGCTACAAAGCACTTTCCAAATGTTGCAATGATTACATGACTATGAGGAGACATTGGGGGTCTACCTGAGGAAAAACAGTAACAATAAAAGAAGGTATTAAGCCGGCCTGTCTTTTAAGCCACATGAACATTTCTACTCATGCTTTGTCGTTATTTTTCCCTCCAACCCTTTCTCCCTGAGGTCCTGAATCTTTGATCTTTCTCTTAAAAAAAAAAATGTTTTGAACACAGTAAGGGGGTCTTAGAGTTTGCGTGATCCCTTCTGATTTAAACTTGAAATAAAACAAAGACCTCCTGGAGAATACCATCGCCAAGTTGGCCTCTCTGATATCTTGGGTAAATTTCTTCCTGTCAGAGCAAAGAATAGTGGGGTGGGTGAATGTGTTACAGGGGGAAGCAGAAGATTCCAGTCTCATATACACACTTACCCATCTTTCATCTGCTAGCCAAGAATTCTTGTGACATGGAATTTGGGTGGAAAACAATTCAGTTTCTCACTGAGCCAAAGTCACCCTAGTCCTTGGCACTGATTCCTATGAGATGATGGAAGATGTGCCCCAAGAAGCAGAAGAGAAACAATGAGGAACTTCTTTCCAGAAAGTTACTGTCTGCTCAAGACCTTCACTCCAGTGACAGAGGGAAATTGGTGATCAGTCTTCAAACCTGGTCTAGTGCAAGCGACCCACTGGGTCCCTGTGCCCCCATCTCCCAGGACCCACAGGATCCCGTTGCCTCAGAAACGTGGTGTTTCTTTGGCCTCTGGATAGAAACTGACTAAGAGACTGAAGTGGTCCATGCCCTCTGGGTGATGGCTTCCTTTTCATGACATCTATTCCTATCTCATGGAAACAGATACTTAGAGAACTTACCTTGGGAAAACACTGTTTCAGTGTCAAACTTGGCCTTGAAGACACCTCTGTCCATCTTATCACCAATAATGACCCTGAAGGCAGCTGTTTAGAGATGATAAAAAGAATATCTCAGATTTGCATGATTTAAAAAAATCTAAAATTTGAAATATTGCTAGGTAACATGTTAAGTAATGAATTTAAACTCATGTTTAAATATTAAATATTATTCAGCCACAAAAAGGAAGTACCTACATGTGCCACACTTAAATGAACCTTGACAACGTGATGCTGAGTGAAAGAAGTTGATATGTTTTGGCTCTGTGTCCCCATCCAAATCTCATCTCAAATTGTAATCCCCTTGTTTCGAGGGAGGGAACTGGTGGGAGGTGACTGTATCACGGGGGCAGATTTCTCCCTTGCTGTTCTTGTGAGAGTGAGTGAATTCTTTCAGGAGATCTGGTTGTTTGATAAGCATCTGGCATTTTCCCCTTCTGGCTCGCTCTCTCTCCTGCCGCCATGTAAGACGTGCCTTGCTTCCCCTTCAGATTTCTGCCATGATTGTATGTTTCCTGAGGCCTCCCCAGCCATGTGAAACTGTGAGTAACTTAAACCTCCTTTCTTTATAAATTACCTAGTCTCTGGTAGTATCTTTACAGCAGAGTGAGAATGAACTAATATAGAAGCTAGTTATAAAGACCACATATTGCACAATTCATTAATATAAAATGTGTAGAACAGGAAAATCTATAGAGACAGAAAGTGGATGCCCAGTTGCCCAGGGCTGGGAGGGACAGAGGTTAGGGGAATCATAGCTAAAGGGCACAGTGTCTCTTTTTGAATGTGCAAAAATGAACCATGGTGACAGTTTTCTGTATCTGTAAAAATACTGAAAACCATTGAGTTGTATACTTTCAGTGAGTGAATTGTATGATGTGTGTGATATATATCTCAATAAATTTGTTTAAAGAAATAACTCAGAGTTGTCCAGGTATGATCGCTCATGGCTGTAATCCCAGCACTTTGGGAGGCTGAGGCGGGTGGATCACTTGAGGTCAGGAGTTCGAGACCGGCCTGGCCAACATGGTGAAATCCCATCTGTACTAAACAAAAATACAAAAATTAGCCAGGCAGGGTGGTGTGCACCTGTTATCCCAGCTATTCAGGAGGCTGAGGCAGGAGAATCACTTGAACCCAGGAGGTGGAGGTTGCTGTTAGCCAAGATCATGCCACTGTACTTTAGCCTGGGTGACAGAGCAAGACTCCATCTCAATAAATAAATTAATTAATTAAGATAAAATAATAACTCAGAGGCATGTTGGGCTGCAGTCACAGAGTAGTATCTGAACCACGGTTTTGTTTTTTTTTGGGAAAAGCCCGAGGATTCAGGTCTGGGGTTCCAGTGTTTGTGAAGGACAAGAAATACCAAGAGGAAGGGATTCTGGAAGGTGAAACAGATGACACGGTCTGTGACCGCCAGTCCTGGGGACAGAAGCTGCTGCCCACAGATATGTAGAGAATTGTGCTGTTAAAAAGAAAATAGCCTCCTTCTCAATAATCGATGAAGTTTACTTGGAAAGCCAATTTCAGCTCAACATGTGGTTGAGATTTTTAAAGTAGAGTTCTTCGTGTGTGTGTGTGCACGTGTGTGTGTGTCTTTGTCAGAGAGCAAGACCTCTCTGTCAAGGCAGCATTCATGAACAAAGTGAAGACCATCTACTTGGAATCTTAAGAAAGCATTTCCTCACCAAGGATAGAGTTTCGAAGAGAAGCCTGCCAAGAACATGTCCAGTTCTTAAAAGACTGTGATTCCAGGAAGACTAGACCCCAGGTTCACAAGAATCTTGCTAAAGCAACATTTGCTTTGGAACAAAACTCAGGATGAGGTGGTCTGAGAAGCTCAAATTATAAAAACTATCAGAAGACCACATTATAAGGCTTCTGGAGGGCTTGTCTGGAGGTTCTAGGAGGGTGGAGCAGCTACTCCTACACCCTGGGCTGAAGAACAGTCCTCTTCTATTGGTAAAAGTCATCTTCTTTGACTGAGTGGGCAGCTTTGGGAGGAACGCATATGGGGTGGTAAGGGAGGAAGGGGACACCCGCCTAGCCAGTAGAGATTAGCCAAATCAACCCTGGGGATCAATGGGGTGGCAGATGTTGCAGCCAGATCTCCCTCACATCCCTGAGTTGTCATCCTCAGGGACACTGTTTCTGTGATGACCCAAAGGGCCACCCTCAGGAGACAATGACATACACTGGATATGAGCATGACTTTGGAGCTGGGGAGACCTGGTATTTAATTCTGGCCCTGCCATTTATTCTTGGTGAGATACTGGTGCAAGTTAGACTCTCAGTTTTCTCATTTATGATATCAGAGTAATTATATAGACACTACTGTGTCAGGGAAGCATTACAATAAGGGATCTTATTGACACTCTAAATTCTTTCTTTCTCCGGATTATAAAAACAAAACCAATATGTGGTTTAAAAATGTCCTTCAAAACACACATATTGAAAACCAGAAGCAAACATGCCCTGAAATTGTACCTCTCAGATATACCTATTTATCCTATAGCTGTTATGTATTTTTCATATATACTTCAATGAGTATTTATTTTTATCATGAAAAAACACAATAAACTTGACACATTAAACATTAAAACTTGACACCACCCTTACAACCTTCTGTGTGCTCTCCTACAAGTCGACTTTTACCTCCAACATTCTTTGATAAAACATAGCAGGTTAAAGGTCTAAGCGAGTTAGGTGCTAGGAACCTTCAGATTCGGAAATCTAGTCTTTATCATCATCACCACCAGTACCACCATAACTACTGTCACCCCCAGAGCATCATCATGTTGACCACCACCACCACCACACAATTATCATCACTATCACTACTCCATCATCCCTCCCATCACCATAACCCCCCACCACCTCACCAACACAATCATAACCATCACCACCATCACCACCATCATCAGCGCTAATACCAGCCATCACCATTATCATTATTACTGTCATCACCACCACTACCACCATCAGCACCTTCATTACAACCATAATCACCACCACCATCACCATCACCACCATCATCCCACCATCACCATCCCCCGCCATCATCACTACCAATTATAAAGTGCACCTGGGCAAGCCACCTGGATCTCTCTAGATTCTATGTGTGCATCTCAGGCTTCTGTTTACCCATCTTTAATTCAGTGTTAAACATCTATCCGACCCTACACAAAGTTTTAAAAGCCCTTCCCTTTATCATTCTTATCCAGGTCCCAGGAGACTAACTGGCATTCTGTTTTAAGTGTCCACACTAGGTGAAAATGCACTACATTTTAAATTTATGTTAAAATTCTCTGCAGCCCATACCTTGGGAACTTTTCTGTTCCAAAGTAAGTTTTTACTGTCAAGCTCTGGGTCTTTAAGACCAGTTATCTTAGAAGATTTAAACACACAAATGCATCCAAGAAAAAGCAGGAGAAGAGCCAGCAATACAGAGAGGACTTCCTCAGCCTGGTGGTTGTGAAGTTCCGTCTTGAGAGTAAACTTCCCGCGAAGAATCTGGGCAGTCTTTTATTTTTCTGGCCTCCATCATTGACTTGTTGCCTCATGGTAGAGTGCATTTCTGAGACACGATCAAGACATTCCATTGAGTTATACTACATCCAAATATCAGACGCTTCCTTTGAACCCTTCTGGCAAACCACAAACTTAGGAACCAACATTGACACAACACTCATCAGATTCAAAACACTGACCAGGGAAAGGGGAGGGTGTGGGAAAGGGCTCTTTGATTAAATGTGTTTCTTTCTCTTTGTGCTCTAATGGGGTCTAAGGTACTGCCTGACAGCCTAGAAGTTCACGTGCTTGTTTTCTGAAGAAAGTCTCTGTCACATCCTCTCTCAGAAGTTTTCAGCCAAGAGCAATATTAGAGATTTGTTATTGGTTTAAATAACCAACCATTTCCATGAATAAACATTCAAGCAAGAAAAGGAAAGCATAGAGAAGAAATTTCTCTTAAAAAAAGAAAAAGGATGTGAAGAAAGTCAAGGTATTAGCGGTCAAAGTGCCTCATTTTCCAAAGAATTAAGCTTATCTTTTCACAGACCTTCGTCTGCTGGAATGACTGTCTAACCTCCTTGCCATGTTTTTAATTCCTGCAAACTGGTTTTAGTTTTTGCCAAGATGGATGTCAGATCTGCATGAAAACCAGAGTCATTTATCTTTGCCAAGGCATTTTCTTCTTCTTCGTGGCAGAAAGTTACGGAGATAGGTATTTTCTCATCGGAATGTGCCCCTTCCAAAATTATCAGGCTCCTGTGGTTTGCTGATAACCAGAAAGACTCAAGCTCAGAGGTGCAGAAACTCATTGAGGATAAATGAAGAGACCATTAAAAAGAAGACATATGGCTTTGTAGCCAAGGAGGCAACCAAGAAGATATTTTCTGAATGTGGGGCAGCTTCATTTGCTAAAGTTGGGGCTCATGAATGGTTATGCGCCTCCATTTTCAAAAGTGGACTCAAATTCCTTTACTTGCACCTCCTCTTTGGTCCTAATGTTGGGGGAACATCAGAATTCCAGGCACCTTTTCAATTAAGAATAAAAGCTACAGGGCAATTTAAAGCCAATGACTCATTTCTTCCTCTCCCCTCTGCTCACAGAGGAGCCGAATTCTCTTTGAAGCCAGGATCAGAATCTGAAGCCTCGTCAATAAGAAAACTTAGACTGCTCAGAGACAGCCTACTTTGGTTTCAGGTATAGGTTAAATGTCTAAGGGTATTTCTGTCCTCCTCAGCGAAGCCAGGTGTGTATTTTGTTGAGAGATGCGACAAACAGACACAGATGTTAACATTGTACGCATACAATGTTAGCAACTCCAACACTGTGGGACTTAGAAAGCATTCGATTCTTCCAATTCACTACCATTTATCACCCGTCTCTCAGCTCAAAGAACCTGGAGATTTGGAATTGCTTTTAGGGATGCCAAGAATAAGCACATCACCCACTAGGGTACCCATTTCATATGAATCATTAATCCTTACAAAACACTCGAGTTGTAGGCTCTATGATATTTGGCTACACATTAAACCATCAATCTTATTAAATTTCCTTTAACATGCAGGAAATAAAAGTCAAGAGCACCTCCTTGGAAGTCAAATGGTGCAGAGAGGAAATTGATGAGGGCTATGTCACTCAGTAGTGAATCTGATTCATCAGAAGTGAAAAAGGCATCAAAAACTTTGTTTAAAAAGCCACAGGTTATTTTGAGCAAAGTCTGTGTTTCCCCTCCATATGCTGATAAGATTTCCTTTCATGGTTAAAGCTACAAGTTTTTTTCACAGAATATTAAAATTACCAGGTTTTGGAAGATAGAAGACCCATGCCAGCAAAGGTTCTGGCCTATTTGCTAGACGATTTCCACTGGTTTGGGGCAGCTCTCAGGGCCATTGTCCTTTTGTGTTTTTGGCTGATAGGATGGAAAGGGACAGGAAACCAACCTCGATTCCTGTGCTGTGGGTACTGGCTGGAAATATGTATTGTTAGTGCCCTCTAGTGGCCAGGTCTTGGCTGGACGTTTTAAAGAGATTTTCCACCGTGAGCTGGGTGTTGAGTGCTTTTAAAAAGCAATTTTACAAATTGGCTGTTGCCATTGTGCTCTGCTTGTAATGACTTTTGACTTCACGATGCTGGTGCTTTCATTTAAAACTGTTTCAAAGCTGCTTGTGGAAGCAGGAGAGTTTGAACTAAACTACAATTTTTGAAAATGGCAAGTTGAAATCTTTTTGCCTCCAAAGTAGACTATTCTTTGCCTGCAGGCTTTCCTCCCCATTGTCTAGTCTCAAAATCAACATCTTCATTCAGTGAATACATGCTTTCTATTACTGGAGTTTATTTGACAAAATAAACTCGGGTCATAGAAAATTTTTTTCTTCTTCAAACTAATTATGTGCCTTGAGAAGGCTCTAAAATCATTCCCTTTTGACCTGGAAATTCCTCTTCTAGGAGTTTTTCCTAAGGAATCACTATGAATACGAGCACGATTGAGGAACAAGCTATTTCTTAAAAGGTTATTCATAATAAAGAAGAAAACACAAACCACCTAAAGGTCCAACAACATAGACATTGTTAAATTATAGTTCAGCTAACTCATGGAGTAGGAAGTAGTAAATAAAAACATACGTTTAGAACCAGAAATACCCTTTGACCCAACACTCCCATTACTGGGTATATACCCAAAGGGATAAAATTATTCTATTATAAACACACACGAACATGCATGTTCATTGCAGCACTATTCACAATAGCAAAGACATGGAAGCAACCCAAATGCCCATCCATGACAGACTGGAGAAAGAAATGTGGTACATATACACCATGGAATACTATACAGCTGTAAAAAGGAACGAGATCATGTCCTTTGCAGGGACATGGATGGAGCTGGAAGCTGCTTTCCTCAGTAAACTAATGCAGGAAAAGAAAGTCAAACACCACGTTCTCATTTATAAGCGGGAGCTAAACAAGGAGAACACATGGACACAGGGAGAGGAACAATACACAGTGGGGCCTGTCAGGGGAGGGTGGGGTGGGGTGAGACCATTAGGAAAAGGGCTAATGCATGCTGTGCTTCATACCTAAGTGATGGATTGATAAGTGCAGCAAACTGCCATGGTACATGTTTACCTGTATAACAAACCCACACATCCTAACGTGTACCCTGGAACTTTAAAAATAAAATTAATTAATTACACATATTATGGTTGAGAAGATCCTTTTCCAACAGCTGGGGACACTGGTCACTCTAGTGACTTTTCCAGTGTCTCACACAAAACCTCAGTGGTGGTTACGTGGATGTTCGTTTTGCTACACATGAGCTACACATTTTCTGAATATATGTATCTGTAATTTTAAAAGAGTATTTTTTGTAGTTTAAAAGGAGATTTAAAAAAAAAAAATCAAAGAAACCAGGTATTCTAACCCTTAATTTAGCACCGTCTTTCCCACACTTGTCTACTGCTTAGAAGAAGGAAGGTACTAAAGAGAAAAGATGGAATTATGGTCTCTGGTAACTAGATTTGCAAATTGCATTTATAAGATCCCATTGGTGGGACTGGCTTTGTTTGCAAATGGCTTTGTCAGTGGTGAATTGGAAGAGAATGTGGAGCCCCACTGAACTCAAGTTTGCAACTTGTCAGCAGATCTGGAAAAACAATACAGTTAAAATTCTTGACTCTCTGGAGATGGGAGATTATTAATGCATTTCACGAATGTATATTTCCTTATTGCCATAACAGTTGTAAGGAATGGCCGTATCTTTTGCTGTTATTTTTAAACCCCACAGAATATTTGTAGAAAAACAATTTGTCTAAATGTACAAGGTAGTTTATAACTTCTCTACATTTTCATGTCAGAAGCAAGGAGATAGTCAATTCTGAGTTACATTTAATAAGTATTCATTTGTATCTCTCCACCACAGACAAGAGAGAAAAGCAGCTTAGTCCCAGACCTCAAGGTACCCTCAGTATGGCTGGGAGGAAGTTTGACATCCTTCAAAAAAAAAGAAGAGAGAGCAATGTAAGGCAAGTGAATGAAGTGTACAGTATAAGCATTATAATGCTCTCAGGAATAAAATCAAGTTCCAAGATGCATAGTTTATCATAAGGAAATTTTGTGTCAGACTAATTTGGATATAAATCTGTATGGACATGTGGTCTTAAATCTCTAAAGCTCAGTTTCTCTATCTGCAAAATGAGAACAATATTGGAACTTACTATTGTAAAGATTGAATGCATATTGCTAGCATATGCATATGAAAATGCTCATTGTACTCCCACGTTTATTGCAGCACTAATTACAACAGTCAAAAGTTGAAGCTATTTAAGCATCCATTTACAGATGAATGGATAAAGAAAATGTGGTACATATACATGATGGAGTACTATTCAGCCATAAAAGGAAGAGATCCTGTCATTTTCACCAACATGGATAGAACTGGAGGTCACTATATTAAGTGAAATGAGCCAGGCACAGAAAGACAAGCTTTGCGTGTTCTCACTTATTAATATGAGTTTAAGATTAAAACAACTATACTTATGAAGACAGAGTAAAATGATGGTCACCAGAGGGAGGGAAAGGCAGTGGGGCAGTGGATGGAAAGTGGGGGTGGTTCCTGCATGTGAACATAGCGTTAGAATGAATAAGATCTAGTATTTGACAGCACAACAGGGTGACCACAGTCAGCAATAATTTATTGTACATTTCAAAATAACTAAAAGATGGGGCCGGGGGAGGAAAAGCATTAGGAGAAATAGCTAATGAGTGCTGTGCTTAATACCTAGGTGATGTGTAGATCTGTGCAGTAAACCACCATGGCACACGTTTATCTATGTAACAAACCTGCCCATCCTGCACATGTACCCCGGAACTTAAAATAAAAGTTGAAGAAAAAATAAAGAACCCATTTAAACCATCTGACTGGCAAAACAACAACAGCAACTAAAAGAGTGTAATTGGATTGTTTGTAACACAAGGAAGAGATAAGTGCTTGAGATGATTGATACCCCATTTATCCTGATGTGATTATGTTCTGTATGCCTGTATTAAAATATCTCATGTACACCATAATGTATACACCTACTATGTACCCACAAAACCTTTCTAAAAATAACAAAACACTTTAAATTTAAAAAAAGAAAGAAAATGCACATTGCCAGAAGATGCATAAGAAAAGGCACATTGCAGGCCGGGCACGGTGGCTCACGCCTGTAATCATAGCACTTTGGGAGGCTGAGACGGGTGGATTGCCTGAGCTCAGGAGTTTGAGACCAGCCAGGGCAATGTGACCAAACCCTGTCTCTATAAAAAATACAAAAAAGTAACTGGGCATAGTGGTGCATGCCTGTAATCCCCGCTACTCGGAAGGCTGAAGCACGAGAATCACTGGAATCCAGGATATGAAGGTTGCAGTGAGCCGAGATCATGCCACTGCACTCCAGCCTGGGCGACAGTAAGACTCTGTCTCAAAAAATAAAAATAAACAAATAAAAAAATTTGGCCACCTCCCAAACTAAAGATCTTCATTTCCAAGCATTGTCACCAGGAAGAGTGTTGATTAATAAATGCATTCTTGAGTTAATGAACGGGAGGCAGAAAGCCCTGATGCAATTTCAAAGGACAGCCAGGTCATTTGGTGGTTTGTCTGGCAACTGAGCCAGGAGCCACCTTCTCTACTTCCCCCTGCAGGGTCGTGAGACTTTGAGGAAAAAACACGGACCCTGGTGCCTGGACACGTGGCTTTGAGTCCTGGCTCTGACTCTAGCTTGCTGTGTGACCTCAGGCTTTCCCTTGTCCACCACAATGCCTTTTCCCCCTTCATAAAAGGGGAGACAGCACCAGTGAGGCTCAAGCCCTCTAATAAAAGCTAATATTTCTAGGTTTGGCATGGTGACTCATACCTGTAATCTCAGCACTTTGGGAGGCTGAGGTGGGTGAATCGCTTGAGTTCAGGACTCTGAGACCAGCCTGGGAAACATGGTGAAACGCCATCTTTATCAAAAATGCAAAAAATGAGCTGGGTGTGGTGGCACGCACCTGTGGTCCCAGCTACTTGGGAGGCTGAGTGGGGAGGATTGCTTGAGCCTGGGAGTTTGAGACCAGCCTGGACAACATAGTGAGATTTCATCTCTACAAAAAAATGGAAAACTAGCTAGGTGTGGTGGTATATACCTGTAGTCCTAGCTACTTCGGAGGCTGAGGCAGGAGGATCACTTGAGCCCAGAAGTTTGAGGTTACAGTGAGCTATGGTCATGCCACTGCACTCCATCCAGCCTGTATGGTGGAGCAAGACTCCATGCCTATATGTACATATATATGTGTGTGTGTGTGATGTGTGTGTGTGTGTGTGTGTATCTTTGTAATATATACTTAATATTTGTACATATATGATATGTAAAATATATACAAAATGCATAAATGTATGTGTGTGTATTTAACAGCTGTCAATTCTTTGACACCTCTCCCTTCGAGTGATGAGCTTTATGTCACCTCTACTTGAATCTGGGCTGACTTTAGTGACCTTCTAAAATCAACTGGCTATAGGAAATAATGCTGTATGTTTTTTGAGGCTGAGTTGTAAAAGGTGAAGCAGCTCCCACCTTATTTGCTGGAACATTCTTGCTTGTACCCTGAGCCACCATATAAGAAGCCCAACTTCCCAACTCCCAAACTCCCCAGCTGCCCAACTCCCCTGAGACTTCCCTATAGTCAGGTCATGTGTGGATGCTGTGGTCAACTGCCCAGCTGAGCAGCTGACAGCCGGTGTCACCTGGCAACTACAAGTAAGCCACTTTAGATCCCCAGACCAATTGCACGATCACATGCCTTTGGCATCTGCCAACATTTGACTGCACTATGTGAGAGACCCTGGGCAAGAGCTCCCCAACTAAGCCTTTCCAGAATTCCTGACACAAAATTGTGAGCAAAATAAAATGATTGTTTCAGGCCACCAAGTGCTAGGCTAATTTATTACTCGCCAGTGGCAACTAGAACACACTCAAAGATGGAAAGTGATTGGCCCAAGACATCCATGGGAGGTGGCAAGACCAGGGCTTAGAATACAGCTTACCTAACCCTCAGCCAGAGTTCTTTCTGCCTGCTTCAATGTGAGGTTGAGCCTGTTTCTCTAGCTCTGGGGAGATGCTCCCCAGTGCATATTCTAACCAGGGTGGGAAGCGTCAAGCTGTCTAACAGATCCTCAGAGCACAACATCAGGGAACACAGAAGAAAGGTCACATTCCTTCCAGGAAGAAGAGACAAATCTCCTCTACAGAAGAATCCCAAGTAATTGATGTAGACTCTCTGCAGTCATGGCAGTGGACCCTAACTCCAACACCTTTGGGGTGATTTGAGCGTAGTGACTTCCTCCCAAACACTATAGTATAGAAAGGGAGGCCAAAGAATAACTTTACAGTGGAGAACCCTGGCAAATGGTACCTCCACCAGGTGATTAAGCTGTAGGGGAGAATATATTTTGTTTTCTCACCAATCACTAAGTTCATGGCTAAGGCACCTGTAACAAAGGACAGGTGAACAAGAGAAAAGCACACACAATTTTATTTTATTTTATTTTATTTCCAAGATGGAGTCTCACTCTGTTGCCCAGGCTGGAGTGCAGTGGCACGATTTCTGCTCACTGCAACCTCTACCTCCCAGGTTCAACCGATTCTTCTGCCTCAGTCTCCCAAGTAGCTGAGACTACAGGCACACACCACCACCACGCCTGGCTAATTTTTGTATTTTTAGTAGAGACATGGTTTCACCATGTTGGCCAGGCTGGTCTTGAACTCCTGACCTAGTGATCCGCCCACCTCCACCTCCCAAAGTGCTGGGATTAGAGGTGTGAACCACCTTGCCCAGCCCACACAATTATTTAATACAAGTTTTACAGGACATGAAAGCCTTCAGAAATGAAGACCCAGAGAAACAGGAAAATTTGTCTGCTTAGGTTTGATGAAGAGTGAAGGGTTGTAGGAAAGTGTGATTGAAGGACAGAGGGTATAATCTAATAGTCATAAACTGGAGGAACTTAACAAGGCCTATTTGATCAGATTCGTGGCATCTCCGTGGCCTATTTGATGAGATTCTTGGCATCTCCGTGGCTTCAGGGTTAAGGATGTTCTTTTATCTAAGGAGGATAGCTTTCAAATGACCTGCTTCAGGGGAGAAGGGCAGGTGGATGGATGGTTAGAGAGTGACCTGTTTAAGTTTTATAATCTTCTGCTGCTGTTTTCTGTAGTGCCAAGGTGCCATATTTTGGGTTAGCGTGTCCTGAACCCCATCAAAGGAAATTATCCATGATGATGTCGTGCATGTACCCTTGACAGAATATGAGGACAGTGGCACTTTATCTCTGCAGGCTTCCTCCCCCTAAATCCCATAACCCCAGTCTAATCATGAGAAAAATATCAGAAATATTCCAACTGGGGCCCATTCTGCAACATAACTGACCAGCACATCTCAAAGCTGTCAAGGTCATCGAAGCCACGCAGAGTCTGAGAAACACACAGCCAATAGAATCTTAAGGAGAACTGAGGACTAAATGTAATGTGGGATCTTGGATGGGCTCCTGGGACAGAAAAAGGACATTAGGCAAAAGTCAAGAGAATCTGGAAAAAGTAGGGACATTATTTAATGATGATATCTCAGTATTGCTTCTATAGCTATGGCAGATGCACCAGAGTAGCGTAAGACGTTAACAGCAGGGAAGATAGGGTGTGAGTTATATAGGAACTCTCTGTATTATCTCTACAACTTTTATGTAAGTCTAAAAATATTCTAAAATTTAAAAAGGAAAGATAAAACGTGTTGTCAAGGGTGTGGAGAAAAGGGAACCTTTGTACACTGTTGGTAGGAATGCAAATTAGTGCAGCCATTATGGAAAACAGAATGGAGGTTCCTCAAAACACTGAAAATGGAACCATTCGATCCAGCAATTCCTCTCCTGATATGTGTCCAAAGAAAGTGAAATCAGTATGTCAGAGAGACATTGGCACTCCCATATTCATTGCAATATAATTCACAATAGCCAAGATACAGATGGAATCAACTTAAGTATTCATTGACAGATGAGTGGATAAAGAAAATGTGGCATATATACACAATGGAGTATTATTATGCCCTTAAACGAAAGGAAATTCTGTCATTTTTGACAACATGGGTGAACCTGGAGAACATTGTGCTAAGTGAAATAAGACAGACACAGGAAGACAAATACTACATGATCTCACTTATATGTGGAATCTGCAGAGGTTGAACTCAGACGTAGAGATTAGATTTGTAGGTACCAGATTCTGGGGGTGGGGGAGAGAATGGGGAAATGTGGGTCCAAGAGTACAAAGCTTTGGTTCGAGTTGGTGTTTGAAATATAAATGAAAAATGAATCTGGCGCAGTGGCTCATGTCTGTAATCCCAGCACTTTCAGAGGCCAAGGCGGGCAGATCACCTAAGGTGGGGAGTTCGAGACCAACCTGACCAACATGGAGAAACCCAGTCTCTACTAAAAATACAAAATTAGTTGGATGTGGTGGCACATGCCTGTAATCCCAGCTACTCAGGAGGCTGAGGCAGGAGAATCACTTGACCTGGGAGGCAGAGGTTGCAGTGACCCGAGATGGTGCCATTGCACTCCAGCCTGGGCAACAAGAGCAAAACTCCATCTCAAAAAAAAAAGCATAAAATATATATTTAAAATTATAAAATATAAAAAATTGAAAAGGGCACAAAGTGTCAGATCGGAGGAATAAATTTTTGAGATCTATTGCACAGCATGGTAACAATAATTAATAATACTGTATTGTATATTTCAAAATTGCTAAGAAAGTAAAATTCAAATGTTCTCATACAAAAATGGTATTTGAGATGATGGATATGTCAATTATCTTGAGTAATCATTTCACCATGTATACATATATCAAAATAATCATATTGTACCCCATAAATATATGTAATTATTGCCAATTTAAAATTTAAAAAAAGAAAAGAAAAAGAAGCCACATACCAAGCCTGCTCCCAGCTGTGTGAAGGAAACTGATTTTATAAGCTATATGGCTTCTCTTTTCCTTCCAAAACCTTTCACCCTAGGGTGTTACCCTTCCTCCACTAGAGAATGGGAGGAACACAAGGTTCAGAGTCAAACAGGTGGAGACCACCCCAGCCCTGCAGCTGACTGGTTTCAGGAGCTTGGCTAAGTTACTCAGCCTCTCCGGGTCTGTAAAATGCGGAAACTTCTATCCCACACTGAATTTATAGGATTCAATGAACCAACGTGTTAAAGCACTTCTAAAGGTATAAAAGTTTTTATAATCTTCTTTAGACCCACAGACATGAATGATAGTTTTAAAACATGTTTTAAATATGCAGTTTTCTAAAGTATACACTTACCATTTCTGCAATTTTATATGACCCGTGGTGCTGTCATCTACATGCTTGGCATGTGTGTGCAGTCTTTTGTTTTCTTTTCCTTTTTTACTTTTCTTTCTTCTTCCTGCCTTTTATCTAGAATTATACCTCTGTATTTTTCTCCATATTTTATAGCCCTATACATATATTTGCATATCTGTATAGTTATACATGTACACATATACATACATAACAGTCATGGACAAAGTTGCACTATTTACAAAAAAAAAGTTGGATCATAATATGTATGCTTTTTTTTTTTTTTTTTTTTGCATCTTTTCTTCCTTAAAACACAAGTTAATTTTTTTTTTTTTTTTTTTTGAGATGGATTCTCCCTCTGTCACCCAGGCTGGAGTGCAGTGGCACAATCTCGGCTCACTGCAATTTCCTCCTCCCAGGTTCAAGTGATTCTCCTGCCTCAGCCTCCTGAGTAGCTGGGGTCACGGGCATGCGCCACCATACCCAGCTAAATTTTTTTTTGTATTTTTAGTGGATACAGGGTTTCACCATGTTGGTCAGGCTGATCTTGAACTCCTGACCCCGTGATCCACCTGCCTCAGTCTCTCAAAGTGCTGGGATTACAAGCGTGAGCCACCATGGCCAGCCAATATTTTAAGTTATTTGATAATGTTCTATTTCATCTTTTTAGCATTTTTGTGCATATTCTGATGTTTGCTATTTCTTTGGGTTAGATTCCCAGAGTGAGATTTCTGGGTGGATAAAAGCAAAGTGTATTTCCTGTCTTTTTAATTTTAGCAGATGTTGCCAGGGCCGCATGTGAATCACCTAACTTGTAATGCCACTGCACTTGTCACTGTGGCAAGGAGAAAGCCTTGACCTGAGCGTCAGGCGGAAGTCAGCTCTGCCAGGGATGGGCTGTGTCACTTTGGACAAGTTGGTTTCCCTCTCTGGGCTTTGAGTTTGTAGTGGGTAAAATCGGTGGTTGGTCTAAGACAGGGTTTTTAAAATTAATAATGGAGCTGATGTTCTCAAAAATAAAATATTTTTGGACACCCAATTTATGAAACAGAGATAGAGGATACTCTGGGGAAGCAGAGAGTCCCTGCCCACTTGATTTTTCCCATATGCCCTTGGAGAGCCCTCCAGCATCTCTCAGAAGAGAAGACTACGCTGAGCATAGTTAGAACTCACGGGCATTTCCAGAAGGTCTATAGTCCAAGTGCGCACCAGTGACGCCTCCTGAAGAACAAGATCAAGGGCTTGTTTATCCATTTGCCTCTTGGACCCCCCTCCCCACTTAATCCTAACCCTATTTAAGCCTGATGAGCTGCATTCCAGGTATTTGTACAAAATTTTCTTTCCATCCTCTCCCCAGAAAGAATACCATAGGCTGGGCCAAAATAGAGTTAAAGCAAGGAGTATTTCTGAATACCGTCACGTAGACCCTCACCTCCATGGACTTCACTCCTTCAGGAGAAATTAAAATACTTTCTATGAAAAAAATATAAAACCAAATGTTTGCAAAGATGTGGAGAAACAGGTACTCCCATACCGTTCTCCCAATTCATCTTTTCCTAGAATTCCTGGGGGAATGAATTGATACATCTTTTCTGGAGAGCAATTTGAATTTAATGTCTCATAAAAATGCACGTGGGTTGATTCAGGAATTTCCTTCTGGAAGTTGATCTTAGGGAAGTTATGAGTCAAGTACTCCAAGATTTATACACAAACCTGTTCATTTCAACCTTATTTTAAAAAGTAATTTCTAATAACACACCCAGGGATTTCCTTTCCAGTAAATGACTTAGAGCAGAGTTATGTGGAAATGCACTTTTTTCTTTTGGAGACAGAGTCTCACTCTGTCACCCTGGCTCAAGTGCAGTGGTGTGATCTCAGCTCATTGCAACCTCCGCCTCCCAGGTTCAAGTGATTCTCATTCTCCTACCTCAGGATTCCAAGTAGCTGGGACTACGAGCAGGTGCGACCATGCCTGGCTAATTTTGTATTTTTAGTAGAGACAAGGTTTCACCATGTTAGCCAGGCTGGTCTCGAATTCCTGACTTCAAGTGATCTACCCACCTCAGCCTTCCAAAGTGCTGGGATTACAGGTATGAGCCACTGCACCTAGCCAAGAAATACAAATGTTTTTACCAGATATTCTTGAGTGAGGAAATTTCTCATGTGATCCATTTTTAATTATAGAAAGCATAAATATATAATATTTAAGTGTGCATTAGGATATTTCACAAAATGTTAACATGACCCTGGGTGATGAAAAATCATGGGTAATGTATTTATCATTACACTCCGTATTTTGTGTATTTTTCCCAAAACTGGACCTGGAAATTAACTGTATAAAATATAAAAATACATGAATAAATATCTTTACATGGATTACATTGATCAGATGAGTGACTCATGCATTTGTTTCCTTTTAGAAATGACATCTTCTTAATTTTAAAAGCACAAATATGCTTGTTGCAAAAAATAAGGAACTCTGGAAGACAATTTGACAACATATGTGCACATCTATTATTTCTGATGGTTATTGCCAAGTGTTTTGCTGTCACACAAAAAGCTTTGACACAACAACATGAATTAATCTCAAGAGTATTTTGCTTAATACATGAAGCCAGACTCAGAGGCCACATATTCTATGGGTCCATTTGTATGACATTCTATAGGGATGGAAACAGATTAGTAGTTGAAGAGTCTGATGGTCAGCGAAGGGTTGACAGTAAAGATGCAGCACTATAGAAATTTGGAAGATGGTAGAGCTGCTCAGTATCTTGAGTGTAGTAATCATTTGTCAAACCACATAGACCCGTATACCAAAACAACTGAATTTTACTCGGTGTAAATTTAAAATAAATAATAATTTTAAGAGATGATCAAAGAGTAGGAGTCTTACACATTTACCTGCAATATCTTTGGGAAAATCTCTACAACTCTATTTGCTTGAAGCTGCACATATAGATACTGCAGCTCTACTCTTTAATTTCTGGGAGGTTGGGGGTCTAAAACTCTCCCCAACCCTGCCTTGGCAGAGCCTGTCCAGCAGAGAAGGAAGTGACTCTGGGATTGAGAGCTGCAGGTACCAGCACTGTGCACCGGCTCAATCAATACAGCATACCCAGGGAACCTGAGACCACATTAGCTGTGTTCTAAAGAACTTTCAGTACCCAGATGGAACTGATTTATGGATTCATGTTTCTTATTCTATACTGCAGGGTATCTGGAAATTCTGCAGTAACCAAGTATTGTCACCTGTTTCTCTTAGAACGCATCTGCTGGTAGCCGAGAGGCGGAGGTTGCAGTGAGCTGAGATTGCACCATTGCACTCCAGCCTGGGCAACAAGAGCAAAACTACAACTCAAAAGGAAACAAACAAACAAAACTAAAAAAAGCAATAACTCATCTGCTGGTAGCAACATTTTATGGCTGAAGAAAACACTGCTGCTTCATAGCAAACTACGTAAGGTCTAACTCCCCATCCTTCTTTCAGTTCTCTTTGCTTTCTCATTCCCCACTAAACACCAAAGTCACCTCCAAGCTTTCATCATTAAAAGGGAGAGAAGAGGTCATCGGTTGAGCACCTGTGTGCCAGATGTTGAGCTAAGCACTTTACATCACTGCTGCCTCTTCCTGGCAGTATGATCTTGAGAAGGTGTCTTAACTTCTCTGAACCTTTTCCTTTACCTGTTAAATGGAGATATTAATAATACTCACTTCTCAGAGTTATTGTGAAGATTGAATTAATGGAAGTAAAACATTGACTATCTAATAGCTAGTAACTGCCACATGGTAATTATTATTAATAGCAGTAATCATATTGCTATCATCATTACTACAAGAATTATTCATTGTTTACTATGCATCAGACACTGTGCTTGGCAAACTGCATATATCACCTCTTTTAATCCTTTTATTGAACCCAGTGAGGCAATTATCAAGGTAGATTTGAATGCATTATTTCAAGTGGGCATTTTGATTCCCATTATATAGGTGAAAAAAATATGGCTCACAGAGGTTGAGTAACTTGCACAAGGTCACACAGTAATGGGAAAACAGGTCTATCAGATTTTCAAGCCCACCCTTACAACACCAAGGGAGCAGACTAGTAAAGCAAAACCTTTAATGATATCCCCCAAGTCCCAGACCTGACTTGGAATGTCAACTTTTTGCTGTGTGGCCTTAGGCAAATTACTCAACCTCTCTGAATCTGAAAAATGGGCAGATACTAGTAACTACCTTTAAAGGTGTTACCAGATTTTAAAGAATGGGGGATGGGCCAGGCATGGTGGCTCACACCTATAATCCCAGCACTTTAGGAGGCTGAGGCAGGCGGTCACCTGAGGTCAGGAGTTTGAAACCACCCTGGCTAACATGGTGAAACCCCATCTCTACTAAAAATACAAAAATTAGCCCGGCATGATGGCACATGTTTGTAATCCCAGCTACTCACAAGGCTGAGGCAGGAGAATCACCTGAACTCTAACTAACTGCCTACATTGGGAGACGGAGTTTGCAGTGAGCCCAGATCGCACCATCGCACTCCAGGCTGGGTGACAGAGTGAGACTTTGTCTCGAAGAAGAAAAAAAAGAGTTGGGGTTGGAAATGAAAGCCACTTAGCAGTGTCTGGCACATGGTAAGTTGTCAAACAAAGATGATGATGATGACAATGATAATGCCTTTGTACCTCTCAGCTTCTGGGCACATCGATACCTATTTCAGCTGAGAGATTGCTACAATAGTTTGTTTCAGAAATTATAAAGACACATCCACTTGTATGTTTATTGCAGCACTATTCACAATAGCAAAGACATGAGATCAACCTAAATGCCCATCAATGGCAGACTGGATAAAGAAAATCTGGTGCATATATACCATGGAATACTATGCAGCCATAAAGAAGAATGAGATCCTGTCTCTTGCAGGGACATGGATGAAGAAGCTGGAGGCCATTCTCCTTAGCAAACTAACACAGGAGCAGAAAGCCAAATACCACATGTTTTCACTTACAAGCGGGAGCTAAATAATGAGAACACATGGACACTTAGAGGGGGAACAATACACACTGGAGCCTTTTGGAGCGTGGAGGGTGGGAGAAGGGAGAGGATCAGGAAAAATAACTGAGTACCATGCTTAATACCTAGATGATAAAATAATCTGTACTACAAACCCCCACGACACATGTTTACCTATATAACAAACCTGCACTTGTACTCTCTGAAGTTAAAATAACAGTTTTTTTTAAGTTCCTTAAAGTGAAAGATTATTTCATTCCAGGTTTTGCCTGCATAGTCTGAAGTTCCTACTGATCACTTTTACACGTCTTGTTTAGTCTGTCTGGGAAGCTGGATGGATACTTGGCGGGAATGGCTTGGATGGGAAGCCCAAGATGGAGATTAGAACCGCATGCGTAATAAACATTCATGCTCGTGCACATGAACACACAAATGGTGCTGTCAACATTTGCCTAAAGTGTAATCTGCTTATAAAAATGTTTTACTTTCCCAGCTCCACGGTTTATTCATTTAACATTCCTCTTTAAAGATTTAGATCTATATCAAAATGCGGTTATTTTTAAAACATATACTTATTATGATTATTTCCTGATTAAAAATTATGTACTCAATGTAAAAAGTTAAATGCATACGGAAATATATTATATAGAGGAAATCGTGACCGTCTTAAAATCTCCTGTCTTCCCCAACCCACTCTCTAAAATAACCATAGTTGGCAGTTTGTGCTATGTTTTAGAAAAAATGTGTGAAGATGGTAGACAAGATGGAGGATGATCTGGACTAGGTGGGACATTTATGAGATAAATTATAAGACTGAATATCAAGTACTTTTCCATCCTACACACTAACTGAATAAAGACTGGTTGGGAAGAATGTCACAGGGTACATGAGAGAGAAAAAAGACATTAGAAGATTCTAGTTGAGGTTAAGCTTAGCAATACTGAATCATTTACTGGTGATTCCACCCACCTTGCCCTTCAGAAAAAAATTAGTTCTGACTATCAGAGAGTTTACATTCTGGTAAGAAAAATTGACATTAAACAAAGAATTATATATTATACATATAATTATATATATAAGAATTATATATACATATGTGTGTGTATATTATATTTATGTTATATATATAATTTTCATTGTGATAAATGCTGTAGAGCAGTAGGTCTCAACCAATGGTGATTTTGCTCCCCCATGTTACATTCTGCAATATCTAGAGATATTTTTGGTTGTCACAATTGAAGGGAAAGAGAAGTTGTTCTGGGATCTGGTGGGTAGTGGTCAGGGATGCTGCTCAACATCCTAAAATACACAGGGCAGTTTCCACAATAAAGAATTATCCAATCCAAAATGTGGTTAGTTCTGGTTACATAGACATGTAAATACAAAGCCACCGATTCAGTGATTTTATGCAACAGAGGCTGCTTCTTGCTCAGATGAATTCCAATAATTAATTCACAAAGCAGTTAACCCTCTAATGAATTATCAAGAGCCCACTTGTGTTAGTCTGTTCTCACGCTACTCATAAAGACATACCTGAGACTGCGTAATTTATAAGAGAAAAAGGTTTAACTGACTCACAGTTCCACAGGGCTGGGGAGGCCTCAGGAAATTTACAGTCATAGTGGAAAGGGAGGCATAGACATTCTTCGCCCCATGGCTGCAGCACAGAGAAGTGCAGAGTGAAGTTGGGGAAAAGCCTTTATAAAACCATCAGATCTCATCAGAAGTCACTCACTATCATGAAAACCACATGGAGATAACCGCCTCCATGATTCAATTACCTCCCACCGGGTTCCTCCCGCGATGTGTGGGGATTATGGGAACTGCAATTCACGATGAGATTTGGGTGGAGACACAGCCAAACCATACCACCACCTCACAGGAGAGGAATCAGAACCTCCACAGCTTCACTCCCACCTCAATATTAGGCAGTGGAAGAAACATCCAACCCTTAAGTTTGAAAGCGAAACAATAAAACCACCACAGATCCAGCTTCTGCCAGGGTTGTTCCTTTGGATGTATGGGTACTGTGAACAACCTCCAATAAATGAGGAGAAAATAAATCATTGAGCCCAGAACGGTACAGAAAACAATGACTGAATCAATTCAAATCACATAAACTCTACTTTCAAATATCCTGAATGTCTTTATTTTTGTCCATCTTTGTTACACGACCACAGCACCTATCACACTGCTATCACCCCTAGCCTGGAGGAAGACAGTAGGCACCTAATTGACCTCCTCCGTATTTTCTAACTGCACGCTCCACACAGCAGCCAGGCTGTTACTTTTCAGAAATTTTTATTTTAATCAAAAAAGACATGTGCATAATTTTTTAAAACTCAAAGAGTACTAAAAACTTTATATGTAAAATTGGTCCATTCTATTCCTCTCCATCCTACTTCAATCCCACTACCTATAGGCAACTACTTTCTTCTAGGGTTTATCTGCATAAAACTAAATAATATACACATACTGCCACTTTTATGTATCAATTTTAGTCTGTTAACTATCTGCTGTGGTAGATAAGGATTGGGCTCTCTTGTAACTACCTTTCCTCCTTATTTTCTCCCTGTCCTGCAAATTTTTGGTTGAGTAAATATTCAGTGTGTACATTATTATGACTGTACTAATTTTCTTAAATACTGAGCTAAATAATACTTTCTAATCATGCTGCTGTCTTGGTTAACTTTCCTTCTTTTCCTAGAGTTGACAATTGCCTCTTTTTTTTCTATTTGTTTAAGTATCTTTGTACTTTTTTAATTACTCCACCACACTTGTCAAATGTCTACCAGTATTATTTTGTAATTGCTGGATGAACTTTTAAAAATATAGACCTTGCTACATCCCTTTTTAAAACTCCTCCATTAGTTCCCATAGCACTCAGAATAAAACCCCCACTCTCTTCCTTGGTCAGCAGAGTTCTGCATGACCTAGCCTCTGCCCACCTTTCCAAGGCTTCTCAAGCCAACCTCCCTCTCTTTGTAGATTTTTTACATTTCCTAGAATAGTCAAGCCCTTTTTCTTTTTCTTATCTCTTTGCCTGGCTGGTTCATTCCTAACCTTCAGATCTTTTTTGAAATGTTGTCTCCTCTAACAGATGCTGGAGAGAATGTGGAGAAATAGGAACACTTTTACACTGTTGGTGGGAGTGTAAATTAGTTCAAACATTGTGGAAGACAGTGTGGTGACTCCTCAAGGACCTAGAAATAGAAATTCCATTTGACCCAGCAATCCCATTACTGGGTATATAGCCAAAGGATTATAAATCTTTCTACTATAAGGACACATGCACACGAATGTTCACTGCAGCACTGTTTACAATAGCAAAGACCTGGAACCAACCCAAATGCCCATCGATGATAGACTGGACAGGGAAAATGTGGCACATATACACCATGGAATACTATGCAGCCATCAAAAACGATGAGTTCGTGTCCTTTGTAGGGACATGGATAAACCTGGAAACCATCATTCTCAGCAAACTGACACAAGAACAGAAAATCAAACACCACATGTTCTCACTCATAGGTAGGTGTTAAACAATGAGAACACATGGACACAGGGAGGGGGAGCATCACACACTGGGGTCTTTCAGGGGGAAATGAGGGACAGTTGGGGAGTGGGGGAGTAGGGGAGAGATAGCATGGGGAGAAATGCCAGATATAGGTGATGGGGAGGAAGGCAGCAAATCACACTGCCATGTGTGTACCTGTGCAACAATCTTGCATGTTCTTCACATGTACCCCAAAACCTAAAATGCAAATAAAAAAATAAAAATAAATAAATATTGTCTCGTCACAGAGGCTTTCTGTATCCAATGTTTATAAATTAATGCCATCCTTGTTATTTTACTTCTTTCCTCTCTTACGGGTTTCAAGGTTTTTTCATTGCCTTTTCTGTATTCCCCGATGTTTCTCTCTCCACCTGACTCAGCTTAATTTTCATGATCAGTTGTTATAATGACAACTTCCTTCCCTCATTCACATCATAGAAGTCACTTGGCAAAAGCAAAATCTTGTTTATTCAACTCTACCTTTTCTTGCCTCATACCATGCAGTTGAATGTAGCTGGGGGAAAAAAGCACATAACTGGAATAATCATAACTACAAACCCCTGAAAGCTGCCAAGCTGTCATTTTCTATTCTCCTATGACACTGATGTTCTCAGTCCTAAAAGACTATTGTGCATTTCTTCTTCATACCTGAAACCCCTGATGCCTCCTTCTCCTCCCTCACTCCCAGTTGACAACCTTGCTTTCTACTGTTTGGGAAAACAGAAGCAGTCAGAGGAGAATTTCTCTGGACTCCTACATAGGGTCTATCAACCTATTCTTAACTGTTTCCTGATTTTGCAGAGAAACATCTCAGTTTCTAATTCTAAGTGCCTGCTCTCTTGGGCACTAGACACCATGCCTTCTCAGCTACTGAAGAACACCGGTGCAGTGGTTCTGCCTCCTCCCTCCCATAGCGTCATTTCCCCTCCCACTTGGGTCATTTCCACGAGTATGCAAACTTCCCACTACATCTTCAATTTTAGAAAAAATAAAAATAAGCCTTCCTTTGACCTCAGATCATCCCTCACCATCTACATTCCTATTTCTTAATTTCTTGTTACCACTTGCAAATCTTTTTATATGTTTGCCACCTGAAGAGTTCCCCTTCTTACATTTGAGCTTCACTGTATGTTAAACATTTTTGGTTACATGTTTTTCCAGAATTTCTCTATTTGGAGTGGGAGCCTCTGCCTCCTTCCTTCTCTGTTATGTAACACTTTTATTATCTTCAATGCACCATTTACTTTACTTTGTTTGCTTATCATCTGTGCCCTAGGAAAATGTAAACCCATGAGGGTAAAGACCATGTCTGTCTTATCCCCATCCTACTTCTCTGTGGCAGACAGTGTGTGGGCCCCACCGAGATTCCGTCAGCATTCACTATCTCCAAACATGCCAGTAGCTTCTTACTGTAAGCACCGTGACCATGCCCTGGGGGATTCCTTTGCTTGTCGGAGTGCTAGGTCCACATACTGGACAGGCTGGGAGGGCAGAGTCATCCCCTGGGAGTACTCCTTGATCCGTGAGAGTTGGAAGCTGGTGAATAACTATTTCAGCTTTTCTTGCCTCTCAACTGGGCTGACTCTGTGACATTTTTCTGAGAAATGTTTTACGCGGTCGTTCTGAGGTCTGCAGTGGGATGAAATGCCAGCTGCCCACCCTGGTAACATGCTCTCAAGCATCCTGTATTGGTTGTTATCTTGCCCTGTCTCATTTTTGTCATCCGCCTTCCAAATTACTTTCACTCACAACCTTTTATTGGGTCTGCTTCTGGAAAAAAAAAAAATCCAAGCTGAGATACCCTATGTCTCAGAAAGGTTCCTAGAGATGGAGCAGGATCCACTCTGAATGAATGAATGAAAGAATGAATGCATGCATGCATATGAAGAAATTTCATCCAGGTCAAGCATGATTGCCTGTAATCCCAGCACTTTGGGAGGTGACGGTAGGAGGAGCTTGAGCCCGGGAGTTGGAGACCAGCCTGGGCAACAGAGTGACACCCCTTCTTAACAAAAATTTATGAAGATTATCCAGCCATGGTGATGTGCATCTGTAATCCCAGCTACTCGGGAGGCTGATCTGGGAGGACTGATTGAGCATTCAGGAGGTTGAGGCTGCAGTGAACCATGACTGTGCCACTTGGTTGTGCCACTGCACTCCAGCCTGGGTGACACAGCAAGACCCTGTCCCAAAAATCAATTTTAAAAAATTAAACAATTTTTTTAAAAAAGAAATTGCATTCTAATCCTTTAAAAGTGAAACAAGCTGCAGTTGTTTGAAGAATTGGCATACTACCCCTACCCTTAAGACAGTGAAAATATCTGGAGACTGTAACAGAGGGGGAGAGAAGGGGGGCAGATGTGTGTCATGACTTTAAATAGAGTTGAACGGCGTGTCATTCTTTCTCCTACCCGTGAGGCAATAGTGACATCTGTTCAGCTTCTCTTATACCTTGTGTTACATAAATAATGCTGTAGTGAACATTCTAATAATTGCATCTTTGCACATTTGTGAAAACTGCTGTAAGAGAAATTCCTGGAAATTGCCACGAGTGTCATAAACTATGAGTTTTTTTGCATTTATCAGATCTGCCAAATGCTCTCCAGTTTTGCATTCCCCCACATCCTTAACAACAGGAAGTGTAACTCACATGCTTCCTCTTTGACAATTTGGTATATGAATTGCAGACTTTTTGTGGCTAGAATTTGCATGTCCACAAATGTGAGTGAGGCTGATTTTCTTTTTCTGTGTTTATTACTTCTCCAAATTCTCAACCAGGAGAAAAGGAAACAGGCAGAGGGAGGTGTACAATTGGACAAAGAATATCATAACCGTTCAAAATCCCAACCTTTTGAATAGTTTCCCAGTGAGTGGGAAAATGACATGATTTGTTTGGACATGATTTCAGATTATGGCAATGAGAAAGAAAAAAATTAGCTGATCATTATCAAAATTCTGAAGGACTGAAGAAAGTTAAAGATGTTTACCCAATGAAGGAAGTCAGTGTAAGAGGCAGCATGAACAAACAGGCCCCAGGGCTGGATGAGATGGTTCAGAAGATGGCAAGATTAGCACACCATTGGTTGGGTGATTAAACTAAGGTCTTTTAGTTTGTCCACGATTTTATTTTCTATCATGGTGATAGAGTTGCCATTTTTCCTTTTATAAACACACACAAGGGTGGTATGATGGTAGCCAGTCTTTCAAAGGGCTCCCAGTGATCCCTTCCTGTCGGTATTCACACCTTTGTGTAACCCCCCCACCTCTCAAATATGGGCTGCACTTATTACCTGTTTCAAAACGATAGAAGGTGGCACAGGTTATGGGGTGTCCCTTCAATAACTAGGTTATAAGGGACTGTGACTTCTGTCTTGTGAGCAGAATCTCTCTATTGCCTTCTGAGCTGGCATGATTTGATGAAGCAAGAATATGTGCTGGAGAAGACCGTATGACCAAAAAAAAAAAAAAAAAAAAAAAAATGAGGGTGGAGGCCAGGTGCAGTGGCTCACAACTGTAATCTCAGCACTTTGGGAGGCTGAGGTGGGAGAATTGCTTGAGCTCAGGAGTTCAAGGCCAGCCTGGTCAAGATAGGGAGACCCCGTCTCTACAAAAAAAAAAGGTAGCTGGGCATGGTGGTGCATGCCTATAATCCCAGCTTCTTGGGAGCCTGAGGCAGGAGGATTGCCTGAGCCTAGGAGTTCGAGGCTGCAGCTGAGCCATGTTTGTGTCATTGCACTCCAGATTGGGCAACCTGTCTCAAAAAAAAAAAAAAAAAAATTAAAAAAAAAGAAAAGGAAGAAAGAAAACGAAGGTGACCTGTAGCCAACAGTCATCGAGAATCCAAATCCTGCCTGCCAACAGCCACGGAGTGAGTTGGGAAGTGCGTCCTTTCCCAGCTGATCCTGCAAATGAAATTCAGGCCCTGGCCAGCATCCTGATTACCTCTAGGGAAAGATCCCAAAGAAAAGGACCCAGTGAAGCTGTGTCCAACGCCTGACCCACAGAAATGGTGTGGTAATACAAATGTGTCTTGTTTTGAGGTAATGTTTTGTGCAGCAATCAATAACTAATACAGATGGCATGTTTTATGGTAAACATCACGGATTTTATAGGATTTTGATAGCACTTTCATACTCCAGAGAGATTGAAAAGCTCCCCCTCACCTCTTGGGGGAAAGTGGAGAGAAACTAAGTCCACACGCTGGTTGCATTTATATTATTTTTCTGCACAAATAAAAGTACTCATATCCTATTCTTTTTTAATACTTAAAAAAACAGAGATGGGAATCTCACTATATTGCCCAGGCTGGTCTCAAACTCCTGGCCTCAAGCAATCCTCCCACCTCAGCCTCCCAAAGTGCTGGGATTATAGGTGTGAGCTACTGCACTCAACCTCTTATCCTATTCTTCTACGCCTTTATGCCTATGCCTTTGTTTACGCACATCGGTTTTGTTTTTCTTCCTGTGGTCCCCTAGACATAAATTCAGGTTCCTTAATTTCCCCATTTTTTTTTTTTTTTTTGAGTTGGAGTCTCACTTTGTCACCCAAGCTGAAC
Source organism: Ateles fusciceps (assembly GCA_036589455.1). NCBI lineage: Eukaryota > Metazoa > Chordata > Mammalia > Primates > Atelidae > Ateles > Ateles fusciceps. The sequence goes on from JAZHEH010003103.1 coordinate 336,305, forward strand.
TGCAGTGGTGTGATGTCAGATCACTGCAACCTCCACCTCCCAGGTTCAATCAATTCTCCTGCCTCAGCCTCCTGAGTAGCTGAAACTACAGGTGTGCACCACCACCATGCCTGGCTAATTCCATTATCTTCATTCACCCTTGCATCATCAAATGTTGGCCAAATCCCAGATCTTCCCCTCCAAGTGGCCCCTTGATGAAATAGGGCCCAGACATCATGGCAGAGTGTCTTATATCATATAATATGATAGATGGAAATGATGTATAAAGAAGGACATGGGCCCTTTCAGGCGTGGTTGCAGGAAGGACCCTGGAGTGTGAACAGATGCAGGCTGCTCAGATGGTCCTCACTCATGTCCCTGAAACTTGAATGTGGTTTGCCTTAGTCAATGGTGTCACTCAAGTGGCTCCTCCAAATACACAGGCTTGGGTGCCACCCTAGATTCTACTGGCTTTTAATTTTGCCTTTTGAGGCCTGGTGCAGTGGCTCACGCCTATAATCCCAGAACTTTGGGAGGCTGAAGTGGAAGTATGTCTTGAGCCCAGGAGTTTGAGACCAGCCTGAGCAACAAGGCAAAACCCTATCTCTACAAAAAAAAAAAAAAAAAAAAAATTAAACAGGCGTAGTGGTGGATGCCTGTAGTCCCAGCTACTCAGGGAGTTGAGGTGGCAGGATCACTTACACCCAGGAGGTCGAGGATGTAGTGAGCCATGATTGTGCTGCTGTACTCCAGCCTGGGTGACAGAATGAGACTCTATCTCAAAAAAACCTTTTTTTAAAACAAAAAAAAATTTTTAAGTCACCTTTTTTTTTCTTTTTGAGGAACAGCATTTGGGGAATTGAGGGAAAATACCACCAGGCAATGGAATGAAAAGAGAAGGAAAAGCAAAGAGAAGTTATCCTAACAGAGGTAAGATGTTTTTTCTCCTAAGTTTAAAAGAACTGGGAACTCTTAAATTCTCCCCAGGAATAAATTATCTCTCTGTCAATCCTGTTCTCTCCTTTTTCTGTCCAAGTTTAGATAAAATTATGCCTATGAGGATCAGGGAATTTTTTCACTGTTAAATGGAAACAGCTATATAAATTTTAATATGGAGATTATATTTATCTATGTCACAACCTGGGTTTTAGAATTTGGCAATTTGTTATATTCAATGGTTCTCAAATTATTCTTTTGGAGCCGAGGAAGTCTTCGTTTAAAGGAAATCTCTCAAGCAAGACCAATATGTGTAGCAATTAAAATAAGAGCTGCTGGAATACTACTCAGCAATAAAAAGAAAAACAAAGCACTGATGTACAAAACAATTTGCATTAATTTCAAGGGAACTTAACTGAGTGGAAGAAACAACCTTAAAAGGTCATGTACTGCATGATCCCATTGATACAATCTTGAAATGATTAAATTACAGAGATGGAGAACAGAATAGGGATTGCCAGGGATTAGGGAGGCAAGGACACTGGGAAATAGTTGTGGCTTTGCTAGGGTAGCACAAAGGTATACTTGTAATGACTGTTCTGTATCTTTACTGTGATGGTCCCATGTATCTACATGGGATAAAATTGCATAGAACTGAACACACACATGCATACAAATGAGTACATGGAAAACTGGTAAAATCTGAAAAAGGTCAGTGGATTGCATCCATGTCAATTTCTTGGTCGTGATGTCATACAAGATATGCAAAACTGGGTGAGGTGCTAAGGAATGTTAAGTTTACCCACCCCCATGGCTCCCTTATGGAGGATACTTTTCGTTTGTAATTAGTGGTAGGTGAGTAACAGCTGCCTACCTGATGTATTTTTAAGTTATAATATAGAACACCTGTGTATTAATGAGAATCACCTGTCTAATGAGAATCACCTGTCAACATTTCCATACACTGACACATTTAAATGCAACATTTAAATAAATACGTGGATGAAAGCCTGCTGGAGGAGGCCTTCAGCCAGGAGAGCTGTCAGCCCCGCAGGCTGTCAGGCTGTTGGTCCCTGGGATAGATTCACTCTGTTGTGCTATCCGGGTGTCTGCCTCTCAAATGCCTTCAGCACTGCCTGGGTTCTCAGTAAGTGGTGCCCAAGTGTGGGGACTCGAACCTGGGAGAAAGAGTTGCCTGAGCAATGGAGAAAGGAGAGGATAAGCTGAAGGTATCCCGAGTACTCTTGGAAAAAATCCCCGGGGTAAGGTGGGGAGCTTGGAAGCAGCCTGGCAACTCTTGAGAAAAAAATCCCCCAGCTGAGTTAGTGGGGAACCTGGAAGTAAGCCGAGAATGTTTGAAAAAATCTCTCAGGGTGAGCTGGGGGAGCTCGGAATTAGCCCAAGAACATTTGAAAAAATCTTCCAGGGTGAGCTGGGGGAGCTCGGTCAGAGTAGGGTAATATGGGACGAGGGTCGAGCAAGCAGGAGCCTTGTTCTGGTTTACTTCGGCAGCTGCTTAGGAGAGGAGGAATTAAAGCTGGCACTGACAGTTTAACACAGTTTTTTGATGTGATTAAGGAATTTTGTCCCTGGTTCCCTGAGCAGGGAGCGTTGACCATGGAAGAATGGGAAAAAGTGGGTACTACTTTAAAGAAGGTGCAAAGAGAGGGGAGTAAAGGACATTTCTAGTCCGGTGTGGTCTGTTTGGGCTTTGGTGTGTTTTGCCTTGTTTCAGACAGACGATGAGGAAAAGGATTCAGGAGAGAATAAGGAGTGTGATGAAGTTTATAGCGCAAAAGATGAGAAGTCAAATGCGGAAAAGGTGTGCTTGCAGAGGACCCCCCCCCCCCCACCCCAAGTCACGGAGATGGCAAGACTAATATCAAGGTGGAGGACTGTTCCCACAAAGTAGGAAACTTCCACAAATAGCGGAGGAAAACCTGAAGAAAGTGGACAGCCTCTTATGATAATCATGATGACAGTTATCACAATTAAAGTGAGCATTTCTAGAGTTGGTGTAGAAGTAAAAGAAAGTTTCACATATTGGGTGTATATTCTTTCCTTCCTTAATGATCTCTGGCCTTAGTATTTTCTGTAATAACTTAGGAAATAAAGCAACAATGTTTTGGCCATCAAAACTGGAACACAAAAGAATAGTACCCTATGTTAAGAACATTAATCTGGAAAGACTGTGTTGTGATAGAGGCTGAGTTGCTGCGCAACAGTTCCTATAGAATTATTGATTATTGGTCCCCTAAGGGGATATTTAGCATTGATTGCACCGGTCAGTCTTCTTGTAGTAACATGGAATTCAGATGGTGGATAAAGAACTGCAATTATTTAGAATTTATATATACTGAGATTAACAACTCTCTTGTCTGGAGAGATGGGGGATTAATAGAACCACGACCAAAAATAGTATGGCCAATGATAAGAGCTGAATAAAAAGAACTTTGAAAAATACCTGTGGCCCTAAAACTGATAAAAGTCTGGGAAGGAAAATACAGTAGAGAATCAGGCCCTAATTCTTATTCATTAGAAGTTTACAAGAAATAAAACCTCTTTAGATTCAGAACTGTGTTAAATGCCCCATATCTTTTGGTGGTGGGAGAGTTATAGGTTAACTTCAGTAACTCGAAAAAGTATAATGAGACTGAGCATAATCGGGAGAGAATAAATCAGCACCTGGAAAGGCCTTCAGGCAGCAAGCAAGGAGGAGGGACCCAGCGGGCCCTCGATGCCCCTTTTAAGCAGGAAGCAGTTACAGAAGAACAACCTCCACCCTATTTCCCAAAAGATTTCTGGGTCCCAACTCCTTAAGGGAAACATGTAACTGCAGGCAGTCAGTCAGGCTCCGAGGTGCTTGAGGATGCTGCTAATGATTGGCAGCCCTAAAATTTGGACGAAAATACTTGGACGGTCTATGATTGCTGTTACGATTATGTTATCTGTTTTGTTTCTCTTTGTGTAGTTTGCAAGTACCGTTCCAGAAGCCTCCAAGAAATGCTTCACCAAGATAGAGCTGTACTTGCTTACCTAGCTTTGTGAAACGAGGGAAAGATGCTGAGGAACATAAAGTTTACCCTGCCCCCATGGCCACCTTACAGAGGATACTTTCAGTTTGTAATTAGTGGTAGGTGGGTAACAGCTGCCTACCTGATGTATTTTTAAGTTATAAGTAAATATAGAACACCTGTGTATTAATGAGAATCACCCGTCTAAGAGCAAATAAATATGTGGATGAAAGCCTGCTCGAGGCCTTCAGCCTGGAACACTGTCAGCCTCTCAGCTCTCAGGCTGTTGGTCCCCTGGATAGATCCACTCTGCTGTTCTACCTGGGCGTCTGCCTCTCAATACCTTCAGCGCCACCTGGGTGAGGGTCTCCCAACTGAGCTGGTTCTTGGCAGTGAGGAGTATATATGGGATCTCTGTATTGTTTCATAAAACTGCATGTGAATCAATGCTGATCTCAAAGTTGAAATTTTTTTTTTTTAAATCAGAGTTACTTTAGAAGCTGGGTAGGACTCTCTTCCTCCTGGCTTTCTTCCTCCTGAAGTACCTTAGAGCACCATGAGAAAACCTCAGGTCAACTCCAAGACCTGCATTTGGCAATGATGAGCTCCATCCAGAGATGGAGGGTGACTGGCTCACTACCCAGTGAGGGAATAACAGGGATGGAGACTCAGCCTCACCTCAACACCTCCAGATTTTCAGCTTAAGGCTCTTTCTTCTAAATCTTAATTATTGTTTTTGAGACAGGCTCTCACTCTGTTACCCAGGCTAGAGTGCAGTGATGTGATCTCAGATCACTGCAACCTCTGCCTCCCAGCCTCAACCGACCCTCTCACCTCAGCCTCCCGAATAGCTGGGATGACAGGCAGGTGCCACTACACCCAGTTAATTTTGTAGTTTTTGTAGAGACAGGGTCTCACTATGTTGTTCAGGCTGATCTCAAACTCCTGGACTCAAGTGATCCACTTGCCTCCGCCTCCCAAAGTGCCGAGATGACAGGTGTGAGAAACCATGTCCAGCAAATCCCAATTGTTGGGTTCTTGCTGAATACAAATTACCTAAACATAAAGCAACTTAAAATAATTAATACTGAAAGTTAATGATGCCTTGTAAAATCCTGTGGAGATGGTAATAATCTTAACCCTGTTTTACAAGTGAGGAAATTAGAACACAGAGAGGTTAAGTAATTGGCCCAGGGGTAAACCCTAGCAGGTGGCTCTGCTGGGATTACAACCCACGTGGTCTGGCCCATGAGGGTTCCCTAGTGCTGGGCTGAGCAGTCACACAAGATGATGCGTGTGTGGGTACTTGCCTATGCACAGGTGTCTGTCTTTCACAAGTCAAATCTGCATGTCTGCTAAGGCCATCATAGAAATGATATTTGGGTTTAAAACTCAGCAACTTTCCTAATGCTGTGTGTTTCTCAAACCCTCCTCTACTGGAGAAATTTAATTTGCTCAGGAATCTCCTGTTTTGCCACCAGGGAACCACAAAGTGACAGAACTTTGGCAGCTCCAACTGAAGACTCTAGTGCCCGTGGCCCAGGTCAGCGTGACACTGCAAAGGGAGGGGGAAGTCCCTCTCGAGTGTCAGGTAGCTCAGATATCCAGAGCTGGCCCATGCCAAACCCCTACGACAATGCCCAGGCCTTGTCATTCACTCCTGTTTCTGCTTACGCCATCCAAAAATGCTTCATTAGTTCCCCATTCCATCTTTATTTAGCTATCCATCAGTGTCTCTGTTACTTTTATTGCCTCTTGTTGATTTTAAAATTATTACTTACCTGGCTATTCTGAATATGCCCATGCCTTTCCCATCAGAATCAATTATTTCATAATTACATAATTGATTTGTATCAAAGGAATTCCTATAGTTGTTGTTTTGTTTTTTTTTTTTTGAAACAAAGTTGCGATCTTGGTGCCCAAACTGGAGTGTGATGGCACGATCTCGGCTCACTGCAAACCTCCGCCTCCTGGGTTCAAGCAATTCTCCTTCCTCAGGCACCTGCCACCACAACCCAGCTAATTTTTCATATTTTTAGTAGAGGCAGGGATTCAGCATGTTGGCCTATAGTTTTTAATGTGGTCGCTTCTTCGGGACTATCAGAAGACCTTGAATTTTCTATTGTCTCATGAAGGGTTTCCTTGAGTTTAGATGATAAGGATCAGAGATGGGGAGAGCACAGCAAGCAACATGCTGCTCACACAAGCAACTTTTATTTTTCTAAATTGTACTTTAAGTTCTGGGGTGCATGTGCAGAACATGCAGGTTTGTTACATAGGTATACACGTGCCATGATGGTTGGCTGCATCCATCACCCATCATCTACATTAGGTATTTCTTCTATCCCCCCATGAGGAACCCCCGACCCAGTCCTCGGCTATCCCCCACGAGGAACCCCCTGACCCAGTCCTTGGTGTGTGATGTTCCCCTCTCTGTGTCCATGTGTTCTCATTGTTAAACTCCCACTTATGAGTGAGAACATGCGGTGTTTGGTTTTTCTGTTCCTGTGTTAGTTTGCTGAGAATTATGGTTTCCAGCTTCATCTGTGTCCCTGCAAAGGACATGAACTCATCCTTTTTTATGGCTACATAGTATTCCATGGTGTATGTATGCCACATTTTCTTTATCCAGTCTATTATTGATGGGCATTTGGGTTGGTTGAAAGTCTTTGCTATTGTGAACAGTGCTTCAATAAACATACATGTACATGTGTCTTTATAATAGATCGATTTACAATTCTTTGGGTATATACCCAGTAATGGGATTGCTGGGTCAAATGGTATTTCTAGTTCTAAATTCTTGAGGCATCGCCACACTGTCGTCCACAATGATTGAACTAATTTATACTCCCACCAACAGTATAAAAGCATTCCTATTTCTCCACATCCTCTCTAGCATCTGTTGTCTCCTGACTTTTTAATGATCGCCCTTCCAACTGGCGTTAGATGGTATCTCAGTGTGGTTTTAATTTGCCTTTCTCTAATGACCAGTGATGATGAGCTTTTTTCATATGTTTGTTGGCTGCATAAATGTCTCCTTTTGAGAAGTGTCTGTTCATATCCTTCACCCACTTTTTGATGGGATTGTTTGTTTTTTTCCTGTAAATTTGTTTAAAATCTCTGTAGACTCTGGGTATTAGCCCTTTGTCAGATGAGTACACTGCAAAAATTTTCTCCCGTTCTGTAGGTTGCCTGTTCACTCTGATGATAGTTTCTTTTGCTGTGCAGAAGCTCTTTAGTTTAATTAGGTGACATTTGTCAATTTTGGCTTTTGTTGCCATTGCTTTTGGTGTTTTAGTCATGAAGTCTTTGCCCATGCCTATGTCCTGAATGATATTGCCTAGGTTTTCTTCTAGGGTTTTTATGGTTTTAGGTCTTATGTTTAAATCTTTAATCTATCTGGAGTTAATTTTTGTATAAGGTGTAAGGAAGGGATCCAGTTTTAGCTTTCTGCATATGGCTAGCCAGTTTTCCCAACGCCATTTATTATATAGGGAATCCTTTCCCCATTGCTTGTTTTTGTCAGGTTTGTCTAAGATCAGATGGTTGTAGGTGTATGGTATTATTTCTGAGGCCTCTTTTCTGTTCCATTGATCTGTATATCTGTTTTGGTATCAGTACCATGCTATTTTGATTACTATAGCCTTGTAGCATAGTTTGAAGTCAGGTAGCATGATACCTCCAGCTTTGTTTTTTTGTTTTTGTTTAGAATTGTCTTGGCTATGCGGGCTCTTTTATGGTTCCATATGAAATTTAAGGTGTTTTTTTCCAATTTTGTGAAAAAAGTCAATGGTAGCTTGATGGGGATAGCACTGAATCTATAAATTACTTTGGGCAGTATGGCCATTTTCACAACATTGATTCTTCCTAACCATGAGCATGGAATCCTTTTCCATCTGTTTGCGTCCTCTCTTATTTTCTTGAGCAGTGGTTTGTAGTTCTCCTTGAAGAGGTTCTTCACATCCCTTGTAAGTTGTATTCCTAGGTATTTAATTCTCTTTGTAGCAATTGTGAATTGGAATTCACTCATGATTTGACTCTTTGTTTGTCTGTTATTGGTGTATAAGAATGCTTGTGATTTTTGCACACTGATTTTGTATCCTGAGACTTTGCTGAAGTTGCTTATCAGCTTAAGGAGATTTTGGGCTGAGACAATAGGGTCTTCTAAATCTATAATCATGTCATCTGCAAATAGAGACAATGTGACTTCCTCTTTACCTATTTCAATACTCTTTATTTTTTTCTCTTGCCTGATTGCCCTGGCCAGAACTTCCAATACTATTTTGTGGTCATTTCTTATGGAAGCCCTCAGAAAATAATATAGCTACTTGCTACTGCACTGCATGGGCCTATTAAACATATTTAACCAATTCCCTAACAAACACTGGTTTGTTTGTTTATTTGTTGTTTGTTTTGGAGACAGAGTCTCCCTCTGTTTCCCAGGCTGGAGAGCAGTGGTGTGATCTTGGCTCACTGCTATGTCTGCTTCCCAGGTTCAAGCAATTCTTGTACCTCAGCCTCCTAGTAGCTGGGATTAGGATGTGTGCCACCATGCCAATTTTTGTATTTTTAGTAGAAACAGAGTGTTATCATGTTGCCCAGGCTGGTTTCGATCTCCTGAGCTCAGGCAATCCTCCTGTCTTGGACTCCCAAAGTGGTGGGATTATAGGCATGAGCCACTGTGCCTGGCCAATTAAGAAATGTTTCTATAAAGAACATTTTTTGAACTCTGATTGTTTGTTTCTGTACCCTTATGCCAATTTCTAACAACTTGTCTCCAAGTAGCCAGGGGCAGAGTACTGAGCATAGCTGCTTTTCTAGTAATTTATTTTCAAAAGTAAATTTATCTTTCTTCCTCTCTTGCCATGTGATCTTCACACATTTCAGCTCCCCTTCACCTTCCGCCATGAGTGGAAGCCTCCTGAGGCCCTCATCAGAGCAGGTGTTTGTGCCATGCCTCCCACACAGCCTGCAGAACTGTGAATCAAATAAACTTGTTTCCCTTATAAATTACCCAGTCTTAGATGTTCCTTGACACAACACAAATGGACCGAGACACTTGGCTTGTAGCTGTATCGCTCCAACTTCTGCCTCTGTCTCCACAGGTCTTCTTTCTTCTATGTCTCTGAGTCCAAAGTTTCTTCTTATAGGAACACCAGTCACTGGATTTAGGGTCCACTCTAATTCAGGAAGACCCCATCTTAGCATAATTACATCTGCAAAGACTCATTTCCAAATAAAGTCACAGTCAGAGGTTCTGAGTGGACATAAATTTGTAGGAGACACCATTTAACCCAGGACAGTAACCATCAAAGTGATGTTGGAAAAAGTCCACAATTTATTAAATGGAAAAAAAAATCATACTACAACATGATATAATTTTATTTTTGTAAAAAGAATAAAAGTTTCTTTGTAGATTCATAAAGCAAGTTCTTACCTACAAAGAGACTTAGACTCCCACACAATAATAGTGGGAGACTTTAACACCCCACTGTCAATATTAGACAAATCAATGAAACAGAAAATTAACAAGGATATGCAGGACTTGAACTCAGCTCTGGACAAAGCAGACCTAATAGACATCTACAGAACCCTCCACCCCAAATCAACAGAATAGACATTCTTCTCAGCACCACATCACACATTTTAAAATTGACCACATAATTGGAAGTACAACACCCCTCAGCAAATGCAAAAGAACAAAAATCATAACAGTCTCTCAGACCACAGTGCAATCAAACTAGAACTCAGAATTAAGAAACTCGCTCAAAACTGCACAATCACATGGAAATTGAACAACCTGCTCCTAAATGACTACTGGATAAATAATGAAGGCAGAAATAAAGATATTCTTTGAAATCAATGAGAATGAATGATGTTTTAGAACTCTGCAGAGCCTCTGGGTGTTTGCCATTGGCCATGTGTCAAATTCCTAAAAATGCAAAGCATTATGGAATTACAAAACACAGGCATCAACCCTTTACAGCAGAGATGTAAGGCTGCCTGGATGTGAACAGGCAAATTTATAGAGATAGAAGATTAGTAGTGGCCAGTGCCTGGGAGGAGAAAGGCATGGGAAGTGGCTGTTAATAAATGTGAAATTTTGGGGAGGAGAGGATCTAACTTAGACAGTGGTAATTGCTGCACAACTTTTAAATACATTAGAAATTATTGAATTATATACATTCAGGTTTAGTAAATGAAAGCAAAGAGCATCATATTTTAGAAAAATCTTCATCCCATGGGGTCATAAAGGATTTCTGTTTAAACTCAGTTTTACTGTACATGTTCACTTTTTGTGCATTTTTTCTGGTATTTCTTGCTAAAGGAAACAGCTCTGTCGATACACTTGCTGCCTAATGAACTTCATCGATTCACTGAAATGCTGGGTCTTATTTATGATGACACTTCATCTGTCTTTTGTTATCGGGAAGTGAGGGCTTCCTTAGAAGTACATTTTCCAGATAACCAAAATTAGCTCTTTCAGAGGCTACTCCTAAATTTCCATTGTATTTTCTTATGAACATCATTCTAAAATTCATACATATGCTGGCTGTGTGGGCAGAATTCTAAGATGGTTCCCAAAGACACCCCTGCCCAGGTGTACGTGCCGTATTTAGTCATCAGACCTTTGAATATGATAGATCTTACTCCTATTATTACGTGATGTCAAATGGCACAGTTGCCTTTAACAAAGATATTAGTCAGTGGGCCTGCCATAAGTCCTTTAAATCTGGGTCCAGAGGTCAGAGGCAGAGACATCAGGTATTAGGAGCTTAAGAAATATTCAGATCAGGTACAGTGGCATGTATTTGTAGCCCCGGCACTTTGGGGAGGTGGAGGCAGGCAGATTGCTTGAGTCTGGGTGTTTGAGACCAGTCTGGACAATACGGTGAAACCCCATCTCTACAAAAAATACAAAAATAGGTGTACGTGGTGGCATCCAACAGTGGTCCCAGCTACTGAGGAGGCTGAGGTGGAAGGATTGCTTGAGCTTGGGAGGTTGAGGCTGCAGTGAGCTGTGTAGCACCACTGCACTGCAGCTGGGGTGGCAGAGTGAGACATTATCTCACAAAAGAAAAAGAAGGCTTCAGTGCACCATGTTGGACTGAGTGTGGAAGGGGCATCTGGCAAGGAATGGGGACATACTCTAGGAGCTGACGGCAGCCCAGCTGATAGCCAGCAAGGAAACAAAGACCTCATATCTATAGCCACAAGAAGCTGAATTCCACTACCAACAGCAATGAATGTGGAAGACGTTTCCCCCAGATCCTCTAGGAAAGAACATAGCCCAGTCGACAACTTGATTTCAGCCTTGTGATAGCCTAAGTACAGAATCCAGTCATTTTGTACCAGATTTCTAACCCACAAAACTCTGAGTTTATACATGGATGGCATTTGAGGGCACTAAGTGTGGTAATTTGCTGTACAGAAATAGCAACAAGAAACTAATACACTTATCTTTTAAATAACTGTTTATTTTAGTATAAGACAACTTTTTAAAAAAATCTTTTTGTTTGTTTGTTTGTTTTAAAGAAAGTCTCTATTTCTTGATGCCTTGACTAGCCCAGAGAAGAAAGTAAGAAAAGAGGTCTTGGTGCAAGGATGGAAGTATGAGTTGTCACTTCAAGTCCTGTCATTAGGGGGTAGTTAGCAGAGGCAAAACAAGACAGTCATGATTGCCTTGCAATTGTTTGAACTGATTCAGACAAATGTTAAAATCTGCCACATCTTTTCCAGTAAAGGTAGTAGAAAACAAAAAATCTGTCACAGCATCCAAGAAACATGGGAAAAGATGCTCAACATTATTACCCATCAGGGAAATGCAAATCAAAACTATAATGAGATACTGCTTCACATCCACTGGGATGACTATAGTCCAAAAGTTAGATAATAACAAGTGTTGATGAAAATGTGGAGAAATGGAAACCCTCATATGGTTGTCCCTCCCTTTCCTTGGGGGATTGGTTCCAGGACCCCCTGAGGATACCTGAATCTGCAGATGCTCAGGTCTCTATATAAAATGTCATAGCATTTGCATATAACTTACATCCTCCTGTGTGCTTCAAATCATCTCTAGATTACTTATAGTATCTAATACAATGTAAATGCTATGCAAATAATTGTTATAGTTTCCTTTTTTATCATTTTATTACTGTAATTTTTATTGGTTTTACTGGTTTATGTTTCAATCTGCAGTTGGCTGAATCCTCAGATGCAGAACCCAGTGATACCGAGGGCCAGTTGTACATTGTTGGTGGAATGTAAAATAATGCAGCTACTTTGAAAGAGACTGAACGTCCCCTCCAATGGTTAAAAATAGAGTAACCATATGACTCAGAAATTCCACTCGTAGATATATACCTAAGTGACATGAAACACAAGTCCACACTGAACCTTGGACTAGAATGTTCATAGCAGCATTATTCATAATGGCCAAAAAGTAGCAACAACCCAAATGCCTATCAACTGACTAATGGATATATAACACCTGCTATATCCATACTATGGAATATTATTTGGCAATAAAAAGAGATGGAAGTACTAATATATACTACAATATTGATGAACCTTGAAAACATGCGAAGTGAAGGAAGCCAAGACCACCCAGTGTAAGATTTCATTTATAAGAAATGTCCAGACTAGGCAAAACTATGGAAACAGAAAGAAGATTAGTGGTGCCTGGGGTTGGGGGAAGCAGTGGGGATTTAGGAATGAGGGCTATGAGGGTCAGGATTTCTTTTGTAGGTTGTGAAAAAGTTCTGAAATTGATTTTATTGATGGATGCCCATTACTGTGAATATACCAAAAGCAATTGGATTATATACTTTAAATGAATTAATTGTACAGCATATGAATTATATCTCAACATAACTTAAAAAAAAAAAAGATTCGCAGTATTTCCAGGGCCACTCAAAAACCACCTGTTGTCTACAGGGTGTGGCAGGGGGCATGAGCTGGCCAAACCCCTCAGTATCTTCCCAGGGGAACTTGGCACTGTCTGCATACATGATGTAAAAGGTGACCAGGGGAGCAGCAAAGCCAAGAGCTGAGGAGTAGAATTCTTGCAGCTGCAGCTGCTCAGAAATCCCCATTCAAGGCTTTACTGGCAAGGTTCACCTTGGTTAAAATCTCATTGTGCCATTTTTATAGTCAGAGTAATGTTAAGACTTGATGAATGGTTTTACTAAAAACATAACAATGGTGAGAAAATGAGAAAGAGAAGGTGGAGCATAAAGGGAGGTAAATCCTCATCTATCCCAATCAGGAATCAATAAATAACAGTTGATGTTGATAAATTGTGCACTAGGAGTGGAAGCATCTCATTTAGACATATACAAGTAGCTGCCTGATGGATCGGCTAAAGGTATTTAATGTGGCTACCTCTGGGAAGGGGGCTATATTGGGACAGATAGGGGAGGAGAGTGCTAGATTTTACTTTGAGATTTTTAGGTGCTTTATATTTTTTAAATTATTAAATTGAACCATTTGAAATTGCCATTTTTATAGGTACAAAATGGTTGAAGACAGGCAATTTTATATGATTCAAATTTGTATCTGAATGCATTTGTTTTGGTTACATATTTGGAAAAATAATAAAGTCTATTGGATAAAGATATCTGTATTAGTCTGTTCTCATGCTGCTAATAAAGACATACTCGAGACTGGGTACTTTATAAAGGAAGGAGGTTTAATTGACTCACAGTTCAGCATGACTGGGGAGGCCTCAGGAAACTTACAATTATGGCAGAAGGGGAAGCCAACACACCCTTCTTGACATGACAGCAGTGAGAATTGAGCAAAGGGGGAAACCCCTTACAAAGCCATCAGATCTTGTGAGAACTTCTATCTTAAGAACAGCATGGAGGTAACAACCCCCATCATTCAATTACCTCCCACCCAGTCCGTCCCACGACATGTAGGGATTATGGGAACTACAAGATGAGATTTGGGCAGAGTCGCATCCAAACCGTATCAATATCCAAATATACCTTGGCCATCTGCCAAAACATTTAGCCCTTTGAAGGTGAAGAAGGAAGAGGAGCAGAGGAAGAAGAATCACTTTTGGAGCCCTCACTAGCAAAGCATTTACTTTGTGCATCTAATTCTCATAGCAACCCCACAGGTAAGTACAAGTCTCATTTCGAGTTTAAAGATAAAAAACATAAGACCCAAAGTTTGGGCGTGGTAGCTCACGCCTGTAATCCCAGTGCTTTGGTAGGCCCAGGCAGGTGGATTGCTTGAGCTCAGGAGTTAAAGACAAGCCTACTCAACATAATGAGACCCCCATCTCTAAAAAAATAAAAAGTAAATTAACCAGGCATAGTGGTCTATACCTGTAGTCCCTGCTATGTGGGAGGGTGAGGTGGGAGGATCACTTGAGCCCAGGAAGTAGAGGCTGAAATGAGCTGATCGTGCACTCCAGGCTGGGTGACAGAGCAAAATCCTGTCTGGAAAATAAATAAGAGCTGGGCGTGATGGCTCGTGCCTATAATCCCAGCACTTTGGGAGGCCGAGGAAGGTGGATCATCTGAGGTCAGAAGTTCGACACCAGCCTGGCCAACATGGTGAAGCTCTGTCTCTACTAAAAATACAAAAATCAGCCAGGCGTGGTGGCACATGACCGTAATCGCAGCTACTTGGGAGGCTGAGGCAAGAGAATTGCTTGAACTTGGGGATGGAGTTTGCAGTGAGCTGTGCCAGCCTGGGTAACAGATGGAGACTCTGTCTCAAATAAATAAATAAAAATAAATTAAAAATAAATAAGGAAGTACACATTTAAGATCTGACATGAAAAATATCTTTGACAAATTGTTAAGATGGGGGGGTTCTATCTAACACAAATCCTTTTTGGTCACTTATATTTTTCTGGAAAATAATTATTTCCATGTTTTCAAATTCACTGGTTTAATCTGTGCATAGTAATCTCACAGTTTAAAAAATGTTAAGGGTGAAAGAAAGTTGCCAATCCACATGTTAAGAAGGGTGGCATTTTGTCATACTAACCGGAAGAACTGACTCCCACATCTGAGTTCTGAATTTCCACACTACCTCATGTTATGGTGGATGTATTGTTTTACACGTAGAAGTTGGTCTGGAGATCTTAGGGTGGAGGTAAAGATTTGAGAGACACTTTCCACGTGGTAGACTTTGATCTAATTTATATCTTATTGTACAAGAAGAATCATTAACTTTGTAATAATAAAAAACATAAAGTGATTCTGGAAAATACAGAAAGGTTCCAGGCTTGGAAATCTGCGTGCTGTGGGCTACAGGTGCTGTCAGGTGTAATGGGGACGGAAGAGAAGGCACCTGAGTCCTCTGTTATTGTCGGGAGCCCAGTGGGTGCCTGGGGACAAGACTGGTGGAAGGTGAGCAGGTGAGGCTATTACTGTACACTTTCTACTCCATTTCCACCACTAAGTGCTTTCAGCAAGGTTGGTGTTGTGTGTCTCTCTTCATTTGTTTTTTTAGACAAAGTCTTATGGTTTAGCCCAGGCTGGAGTGCAGTGGCACAATCAAATCTCACTGTAGCCTCCAACTCCTGGGCTCAAATGATCCTCCTGCCTCAGCCTCCAGAGTAGCTAGGACTATATGCACACACCATCACCCCTGGCTAATTTTGTAAAAAAATAAAATAAAATAAAATTTAGAGATGTGGTCTTGCTATGTTGCCCAGGAAGGTCTTGAACTCCCGGCCTCAAACAATCCTCTGACCTCAGCCTCCTGAGTGTCTGTAATCACAGACTCAAGCCACTGCACCAGCAACCCCCAAATTCATATACTGAGTCCTAAACCTCAGTTCCTCAGAATGTAACTGTATCTAGAGGCAGGTGTTTAAAGTGGTGACGAAGGTAAAATGAGGTCACTGGGGCGGGCCTTACTCCAGTATGGCTGGTGTCCTTACAAGAAGAGGAAATCTGGGTGCAGATGTGTACAGAGGGCAGACAATGTGAAGATGCAGGTGATGAGAGCTATCTACAAGCCAAGGAGGGGAGGCCCCAGAAGTAGCCAACCCCGCCGGCACCTAGACCTTGCACTTGCAGCCTCCAGCATGGGGGAGAAAATAGATTCCTGTTTCTAAGCCCTGACAACTGTGGCACCTCATGGGCACCCCTAGCAGACTAGCAGAGTTGGTTAGGATGAGAAATGCAATGAAAATGGAGCTGCCACCACGGCTTGCCTAGTACCCTCTTGCTCATTCCAGCTCCTGGCTTTTCAAGCATCACTCTTCAGCTTGGAAACCTTGGACCAGAAAATCTGGAGCCAGATGGACCTGGATTTAA
Organism: Ateles fusciceps; assembly: GCA_036589455.1. Taxonomy (NCBI): domain Eukaryota; kingdom Metazoa; phylum Chordata; class Mammalia; order Primates; family Atelidae; genus Ateles; species Ateles fusciceps. The sequence continues at coordinate 352,521 of JAZHEH010003103.1, forward strand.
AGCCGAGCTTTACTGTGCGAGCACGGGCAAGTGTCTTTACCTCTCTGAGCTCCTCATCTCTAAAAATGGCGAATGATCAAAGCTGCTTCTCTGGGTGAGTGAGAATTACATGACACACTGGGAATCGGGCCCACAACACATTGGCGGGCACACAGTAGGTGCTCAACTTGTCAGCTCCATTTCAGTTTCTGCCCACTTCCACCAAACTATGTGGCTCATTACTATGGATTGAACTGTGTGCCCCCAAAATTCACATATTGACACCCCAGTACCTCAGAGTATGTGTCTGGAGACAGAGATTTTAAAGAGATGATTAAGTTAAAGCAAGGCTGTTAGGATGGGCCCTAATCCAGTGTGACTGGTGTCCTTGAAGGAGGAGGTTTGGACACAAAGGAGGGACACCAAGGGTATCTATATGCAGAGGAAAGATGGTGTGAGGAGACGGTGGGAAGACGGCTGTCTGCAAGCCCCAGAGAGAGCCCTCAGAAGTAACCACCTAGGAGAAGTTGGATTTGTATTTCAAGCAGAAAAACTGAGCTCCCAGTGAGTATGTTCAGTTTTGGCTATTATATTATTATTATTATTTTATTTTATTTTTTTGAGACGGGGTCTCACTCTGTCACCCAGGCAAGAGTGCAATGGCGTAATCTCGGCTCACTGAAACCTCTGCCTCCCAGGTTCAAGCAATTCTTTTGCCTCAGCCTCCTGAGTAGCTGGGATTATAGGCACATGCCACCACACCCAACCAATTTTTGTATTTTTGATAGAGATGGGGTTTCATCAGGCTGGCACTGGGATTACAGGCATAAGCCATGGCACCCAGCCTGGAAATTATATTATTATTTTTTTTTCATTTTTTTAAGATGGAGTCTCGCTCTATTGCTCTGTTGCCCAGGCTAGAGTGCAGTGGTGCAATATTGGCTCACTGCAACCCGAGTTTCAAGTGATTCTCCTGCCTCAGCCTCCCAAGTAGCTGAGATTACAGGTGCCACCACGACACCCGGCTAATTTTTGTATTTTTAGTGGAGATGAGGTTTCACCATAGTGGCCAGACTGGTCTCGAACTTCTGACCTCAAGTGATCTGACTGCCTTGGCCCCACAAAGTGCTAGGATTACAGGCGTGAGCCACCACGCCCAACCAAAGTTATATTATTTGAGATAGGCTAGCTTGTTCTTGAGTTTTAAAAGTTTAAGAATAAAATACTTTGCATTTTATGTTGCCAGTAAAATAGACTTTCAAGTTAAAAGGTTCGTGCAAACATAATTGCAGTTTTTGCCATCGAGAGTAATCGCAGCAGGGTTCGGTGGCTCATGCCTGTAATCCCAGCATTTCGGGAGGCCGAGGAGAGTGGATTGCCTGAGGTCAGGAGTTCGAGACCAGCTTGTCCAACATGGCAAAACCCCGTCTCTACTAAAAAAATACAACAATTAGCCTGGCAGTGGTGAATGGCTGTAATCCCAGCTACTCAGGAGGCTGAGGCAGGAGAATTGCTTGAACCCAGGAAGCGCCTGGGAGCCGACCTTGTGCCATTGCACTCCAGCCTGAGCAACAAGAGTGAAACTCGGTCTCAAAAAAAAAGAAAGAAAAGAAAAGAAAACAGAAAGCAGTGGCCAAAACTGCAACTACATTTGCACCAACCTAATATTTTAATGCTATTTCTCCCTAACAGGAACTTGCAATTCGAGCAGTAATTTAAAGGCTTTCAGGGAGACACCAAGTCTTCTCAGGTTCACAGAACCCACCACATTTTTATAGGTTTTCTACTCAGCTAGAGAGACTCCCTAAGAGAATTCATAAGCCTAAGTTGTGAAACATAACCACCCCCTCCCCCACCGAAAATGCACTTGCCATAATAGTTGGCACAAACACAGGGTGAATGAGGTTGTGTGGGGAAAACTACCCTGACTGTGAACTGGTGTTCAAGGTTCCTGAGTCCTAGCAGAGCTATGCCAGAAATCCACACTCTTGCAGTGGTAGACACTTCTTATTTCATTTGTTCTCTAGATAGTTACACACATAAAAACGCCATTCAGTAGGAAACTTGAATAATTTATCATTTTGGTTAAAAGAGAGCCCGCATAGCCAAGTCAATTCTAAGCAAAGGGAACAAAGCTGGAGGCATCACACTACCGGACTTCAAACTATACTACAAAGCTACAGTAATCAAAACAGCATGGTACTGGCACCAAAACAGAAATATAGACCAATGGAATAGAACAGAGGCCTCGGAGGCAACACAACACATCTACAACCATCCGATCTTCGACAAACCTGACAAAAACAAGCAATGGGGGAAAGGATTCCCCTGATTCATAAATGGTGTTGGGAAAACTGGCTAGCCATGTGCAGAAAGCAGAAATTTGGACCCCTTCCTGACACCTTACACTAAAATTAACTCCAGATGGATTAAAGACTTAAACATAAGACCTAACACCATAAAAACCCTAGAAGAAAATCTAGGCAAAACCGTTCAGGACATAGGCCTAGGCGAGGACTTCATGACCAAAACACCAAAAGCATTGGCAACAAAAGCCAAAATAGACAAATGGGACCTAATCAAACTCCACAGCTTCTGCACGGCAAAAGAAACAGTCATTAGAGTGAATTGGCAACCAACAAAATGGGAAAAAATTTTTGCAGTCTACCCATCTGACAAAGGGCTGATATCCAGCATCTACAAGGAACTAAAACAGATTTACAAGAAAAAAACAAACAAGCCCATTCAAAAGTAGGCAAAGGATATGAACAGACACTTTACAAAAGAAGACATACATGAAGCCAACAAACATATGAAAAAATGCTCATCATCACTGGTCATTAGAGAAATGCAAATCAAAACTACATTGAGATACCATCTCACGCCAGTTAGAATGGCAATCATTAAAAAATCTGGAGACAACAGATGCTGGAGAGGATGTGGAGAAATAGGAACACTTTAACACTGTTGGTGGGAGTGTAAATTAGTTCAAACATTGTGGAAGACAGTGTGGCGATTCCTCAAGGACCTAGAAATAGAAATTCCATTTGACCCAGCAATCCCATTACTGGGTATATATCCAAAGGATTATAAATCATTCTACTACAAAGACACATGCACATGAATGTTCATTGCAGCACTGTTTACAATAGCAAAGACCTGGAACCAACCCCAAATGCCCATCGATGATAGACTGGACAGGGAAAATGTGGCACATATACACCATGGAGTATTATGCAGCCATCAAAAACGATGAGTTCGTGTTCTTTGTAGGAACATGGATGAACCTGGAAACCATCATTCTCAGCAAACTGACACAAGAACAGAAAATCAAAAACTGCATATTCTCACTCATAGGCGGGTGTTGAACAATGAGAACACATGGACAAGGGAGGGGAGCATCACACACTGGGGTCGGCCGGGTGTAAAAGGGGAGGGACAGTGGGGGGGGTGGGGAGTTGGGGAGAGATAGCATGGGGAGAAATGCCAAATATAGGTGATGGGGGAGGAAGGCAGCAAATCACACTGCCATGTGTGTACCTATGCAACAATTTTGCATGTTCTTCACATGTACCCCAAAACCTTAAAATGTAATAAAAAAATATATATATATATTAAAAAAAAAAACATTCCGGAGAATGGCATTTCCTGTTTCAGGTGTTGTCTGATCTAAGAGTTGAAAGTCGTGCCTGTGTTGGTATGGAAACGGGCAGTGTGCCAGCGGCACTCATTAGAACAGTGGTAGGAACTACAGGCTAGTATAACTAAAAGCATTAAAATTCAGACACACTCCCTTCTACCTTTTGGCTTAAAGCTATGGATGACCCATGCTTTTTTATTTTAATGTTAAATGTATAACTAGGTATTATTGAAAGGTTTCCTCATTTTTAATAGTAGTTCAGATATCACCATTAGGTCAGACAGCCATCAGAATTCTTCCACTCTAAGGACATGTCAGTTGTAGAGAAAACATAGCCAAAAGAGACATACGCTCTTTACAGACACTCATGTCAAGAGTTAAACATCTTCAGGTTCAACCTATGATAAAAGACCAGTGCTACCCAATACCTGCATGGAGTTCACTATTTACCATATTTTGGGGGAGTATCACAGGAAGACTAGTTACACCATTTTAGACCGTATGTATAGCAGGTCACAACTTACCCTTGTGTGTTTAGATGTGTATGGAATACCTGTATATGTTAGTGAAAGCTGTTTACCATCATGGAGGCGAAAACCAGATTCCTTGCATCTGTGTCTTCTACTGATCATTAAAGGAGTTCCTGTCACCTGCTCTCCCCTGATGCATGCATCTGTCCACTTGGCTAACTTTTAATGTGTGTGTGTGTGTGTGTGTGTGTGTGTGTGTGTGTGTGTAGATAGAGTATATATATATATGGAGTCTCACTCTGTCACCCAGGCAGGAGTGCAGTGGTGTGATCTTGGGTCACTAAAACCTCCGCCTCCCGGGTCCAAGTGATTCTCGTGCCTCAGCCTCCCAAGTAGCTAGGACTACAGGCATGTGCCACCAAGCCCAACTAATTTTTGTATTTTTAGTAGAGATGGGCTTTGACCATGTTGGCCGGGCTGGTCTTGACCTTCTGACCTCAGGTGAACTGCCTGCTTTGACCTCCCAAAGTCCTGGGATTACAGGTATGAGCCACTGTACCTGGCCAATATGTATATTTTTACATTGTGTAAGTTTTGTTGTTGTATAATGCTCTTTTTAATTTAAATTTTTAAGTTCCAGGGTACATGTGCAGGATGTACAGATTTGTTACATAGGTAACATGTGCTATGGTGGTTTGCTGCACCTATCAACCCATTACCTAGGTATTAAGCCCAGCATACATTAGCTATTTTTCCTAATGCTCTCTCTCCCATTATGTAAATTCTTAACTGGCCTGTCAAGCTTGTATGCATCATTATAGCTGACATTATTGTAACTACTGTGTGAGAAGTAAAATTCTTGATGGGGAGGAAGGCAGCAAATCACACTGCCATGTGTGTACCTATGCAACAATCTTGCATGTTCTTCACGTGTACCCCCAAACCTAAAATGCAATAAAAAAAATATATATATATATATATATATATAAAAATAACATTCTGAGGGATGACCTATATCCCACGTTCATGGGTGGTCACTTTATAGGATCTTTAAAACAAGTATTATACATTTTTAATGAAATAAGTTGAATAAGGCACAATTAAAAACTGTTTTATATATATATATGTATGTATTTTTTTGCAGGCTCTGGAGGTAAGTTTACCCACTTTCAAACTTAACATCTGTCACTTTTCTGGCTCTGTGATCTTGAGAAATTTACTTACTCCTCCCTTACCCCCCAGGCTTTCACATCTGTAAAATGGGGATAATATATATAATTCTCTGAAAAGACTCATTGTGATACTTAAATGAAGTAATGTGTGTGCATATAGGAAAAACAAACTGTTTCTCCTCTTCCATACTCTCAAAATACTTCTTGGTCACTAAAAAGTGTGAATTTTCCTCATATCAAGCAATTCTCCAACGCTGGGTGGATGTCCTATAATTCAATTCACTTCTGACATTAACTGGAGTTAGTGCAGACCCCACAGGTTAAGGGCTTAGTTTCCCACTTTATTTGTTTATTTTTATTTATTTCTATTTTATTTCTTGAGATGGAGTCTCACTCTGTCACCCAGGCTGAGTGCAGTGGTATGATCATAGCTCACTGCAGACTCGAACTCTTGGTCTCAAGTGATCCTACTGCCCTGACCTCCCACAGTGCTGGGGTTACAGGCATGAGCCACTGCACCTGGCTTCTAGTCCCATACCTTAGATGCTAATTGCAAGTTCCAGGAGGTTATCATCTGTGCTTTTGACTGAATGGCTATAAATCAGGGTTTCCACGACCTCCTCCTCAGGTTCAATAATTTTCAAGGATGACTCACAGAACTTGGGATAACATTTACTTATGTTTACTGGTTTATTTTATAATAAAGGATATGAAAAAGGATACGGAAAATCAGCTGGATAAAAAAGATACAAAGGGTGAGGTCTGGAAAGGTCCCAAGTGGAAGAGCTTCTATTCCCAGGGAGTTGGGACATACCATCCTCTCAGCACAAAGATTTGTTTACCAACCAGGGAGCTCTCCGCACCCCACCATATAGGGACTTTTATGCAGACTTCATCACGTAGGCATGACGGATTATTAGCTCAATCTCCAGTCCCTTTCCTTTCCCAAAGGATGTGAGGTGGGGCTGCAAGTCCCAAGCTTCTGATCATGGCTTGGTCTTTCTGGTGACCAGCCCCCATCCAGGAAAGTCACCTCATTAGAATAAAAGATGCTCCCATCACCCAGGAAATTCCAAGGGATTTAGGAGCTCTGTGTCAGGAACTGGGATCAAAGACCAAATACTAGAAAAAAAAGATGTGCTTATCACCAAGGAAATTCCAAGGGATTAGGAGCTCTATGTCAGGAACTGGGGTCAAAGGCCAAATACTAGAATAAAAGATATGCATATCACTCAGAAATTTCCAAGAAATTAGGAACACTGTGTCAAGAACTGGAGTCAAAGACCAAATACTAGAAGAAATGATGCACCTAGCACCCCCATCACTCAGGACATTACAAGGGTTTTAGACACTCTGTGCCAGGAATTAGGGGCAGTGACTATTATATATATATATATATATATATATATATATATATACACATTTATATATGTTTTATTATTGCCAAACTACATAAAGGGATTAACATGGTGTGTAGCTATGGTTCCTATCCTTCAAGTGATAGGTGAAATACCATTTCTCTGACTTCTCTGCTCACCCCCATCCCAATTCTATTCCACACCAATATTCTGCTTATGTAGTTATTCATTTAACACCTGCTTTTCTTGTTTATTTGAGACAGTTTCTCTCTGTTGCCCAGGCTAGAGTGTAGTGGCATGACCTTGGCTCACTGCAGCCTCAACCTCCTAGGCTCTAGTGATCCTCCCACCTTAGCCTCCCAAATAGCAGAGGTGTATGCCACCTTACCTGGCTAATTTTTAAAATTTCTCATAGAGATCAGTTCTCACTTTGTTTCCAGGCTTCTCTCAAACTCCTGGGTTCAAGCGATCTATTGACCTTGGCCTCCCAAAGTGCTAGGATTATGGGCGTGAGCCACTGCACCCCGTCTGCTTTTCCATTAGATGGAAGACCCTACAGTGAAAAGGAAGGATCAGGTCTGTTTATGTCTTGCTGTGTCCCCAGTGCCCAGGAAATGTATATCCTTTTCAAGACTGAAAACTGAAGCTCAGATAGGTGAAACTTGTTCATAAGTGAAAGAGACCAGAATTCAAAACTGGGGTATCCAGTTCTCCTGGTTGCCTCATTTCAAACGTAGGTATGATTTGAAACTTCTGGAATCAGAACCCAGCACCTTGCTGTAGTCTAGATATGTTGGTATCTGGAAAGGTAAAGACATTTTTTACTTTGGCTTATCCAGGGAGCTAGAGGTCATGCAGGGCACACGTTAAACAGAAGTTTACTAGAAAAAAGGACAAGAATTTCCTAAGAGTGGCCCTGGCTGGTTCTGCAAGTCTCAGCCAGGTTCCAGCTAAAAGGTATACGGGTGAGTGAACCTAAGTGTGGGAAGGACTTTGCTGTTCTTGGAGCCAGATCCTCAGGAAAGCTGAGTTGGTCGGGTACCACCTGTGTCCTGATGGTTATTTACCATGTGTCTGCAGAGATTATGATCCTTAATGAAAACAGAAAGGACCAGGTGGCTGCTTATATTGGTACAGTCTGCTGTTTTGGGGCAGAGGTAAAAAATTCAAACCCTACAGATTATCTAAAAGAGAAAGGCAGACAAACATATAAACAAAAACCCTAGCAGCAGAAAATCATCTCAAAGGAAAAACCTCAGCTGGATATGGGGGGTGCATGCCTGTTCTCCCAGCTACTAGGGAGATTTGTGTCAGGAGGATCAGTTGAGCTCAGGAGTTCAAGGCTGCAATGAGCTATGGTTGTGCCACTGCACTCTAGCCTGAGTGACACAGTGAGATCCTGTCTCTAACAAGAAATAAAGGAAGAGAGAGAAAAAGAAGACAACGGGGATGGATCCAAGATGGCCGATTAGGAGCAGCTCAGGATTGCAGCTCCCAGCAAAAGCGAAGAGGGTGAGTGGACACCGCATTTCCAGATGGATTTTCATTGCCCACCGACCAGGAGATTCCCAGGCGGAGGAGCCCCATGGGTCACCAGTGCGGCTGTTTTGGCCAGTGTGGCTGTTTTGGCCGGTGCCCCAGCGCGGCGGTTCTCTGTACAAAATACACAGGTCCAGGCACTGTTTTAGCTGGCGATTGGAGCTCTGGGAAGACAGAGTCACCCATTCAACTGATAGAAAAGGGGACTAAAATAGGGAGCCAGGCCAGGAGATTCCTGGGCAAAAAAAAGTGCCACAAATCTCAGCGCCGCTGTTTCAGCCGGCGCAGTGGGTTGCCGCACGGGAAATCACACAGATCCCGGCACCTTTTCAACAGGCGACTGGAACACCTGGGAGATAGTCAACCATTCAACTAAAAAAAAAAACAACAAAAAGGCTCTGAGGTAGGGAGCCAGGTGATCAAGCTCGGCTAGTCCCACCCCCCACAAAAAAACAGCAATCGGAAATGCTCTGGATTGAGAGTTTCACAGCAAGCACAGCTCAACCCAGGATGGTCCAGCTCTGTGGGGGGAGGGGCGTCCGCCATTACCGAGGCAGTCCACCACTATGGAGATGGTCCACCATTGAGGAGGCAGCCCGCCGTTGCCGAGGCAGCCCACCATTACAGACAGAGTCTGCCATTACAGAGGTGTGCCGCCATTGCCAAGGCAGTTCTACTATACCCGTATAAACAGGACTGCAGGGAAATTCACACGGCAGTTGGGCGGAGCCCACAGCAGCTCAGCAAAGCCTCTGCAGGCAGACAGTGACTAGGCTGCCTCCTCGCTGGGCAGGGCAGCCCTGAAAAAAGGCAGCAGCACAACAAAAACTCATAAATAAAGCCCTAACTCCCTGGGACAGAGCACCTGGGGGAAAAAAGAGGGGGGTTTATGAGTTCTGCTGCAGCAGACTTAAACATACCTGCCCAGCAGCTCTGAATGAACAACAGAGCTCACAGCTCAGCACTTGAGTTCTTATAAAGGACAGACTGTCTCCTCAAGCAGCTCCCTGACCACTGTACATCCAAAGAGTCACTTCATAAAGGAGAACTCAGACTGACATCTGGCGGGTATCCTTCAGAGACAAAGATAGCAGAAGAAGAAACTGGCAGCAACCCTTACTGTTCTGCAGCTGCTGCAGATGATCCCCCAGGCAAGCAGGGCCTGGAGTGGACCTCAGCAGTCCTACAGCAGAGGGGCCTGACCAGTAGAAGGAAAAGTAAGAAACAGAAAGAAATAACTTCATCATCAACAAACTGGACGTCCACTCAGAGACCCAATCTGAAAGTCAACAACTACAAAGACGACAGATGGATAAATACACAAAGATGGGAAGAAACCAGTGCAAAAAGGATGAAAACATCCGAAACCAGAACACCTCTCCTCCTACAAGGGATCACAACTCCTCACCAGCAAGGGAACAAGGCTGGATGGAGAATGAGTGTGATGAATTGACAGAATCAGGCTTCAGAAGGTGGGTAATAAGAAACTTCTGTGAGCTAAAAGAACATGTTCTAACCCAATGCAAACAAACTAACAACCTTGAAAAAAGATTTGACGAAATGCTAATGAGAATAAACAACTTAGAGAGGAATATAAGTGAATTGATGGAGCTGAAAAACACAACACGAGAACTTCACGAAGCATACACAAGTTTCAACAGCCAAATTGACCAAGCAGAGGAAAGGATATCAGAGGTTGAAGATCAACTCAATGAAATAAAACGAGAAGGAAAGAGTAGAGAAAAAAGGGTAAAAAGGAATGAACAAAGTCTCCAAGAAATATGGGACTATGTGAAAAGACCTAATCTACGTTTGATAGGTGTACCTGAATGTGACGGAGAGAATGAATCCAAGCTGGAAAATACTCTTCAGGATATTATCCAGGAGAACTTCCCCAACATAGGAAGGCAGGCCAATATTTAAGTCCAGGAAATACAGAGAACACCACAAAGATATTCCTCAAGTAGAGCAACTCCAAGGCACATAATCATCAGATTCACCAGGGTTGAAATGAAGGAGAAAATGCTAAGGGCAGCCAGAGAGAAAGGTCGGGTTACCCACAAAGGCAAGCCCATCAGAGTCACAGCAGATCTCTCAGCAGAAACCCTACAAGCCAGAAGAGAGTGGTGGCCAATATTCAACATCCTTAAAGAAAAGAACTTTCAATCCAGAATTTCATATCCAACCAAACTAAGCTTCATAAGTGAAGGAAAAATAAAATCCTTTACGAACAAGCAAGTACTCAGAGATTTCATCACCACCAGGCCTGCTTTACAAGACCTCCTGAAAGAGGCACTAAACATAGAAAGGAACAACCAGTACCAGCCACTCCAAAAACATACCAACTGGTAAAGAGCATCAACACAATGAAGAAACTGCATCAACTAATGGACAAAACAGCCAGCTAGCATCAAAATGGCAGGATCAAATTCATACATAATAATATTAACCCTAAATGTAGATGGGCTAAATGCCCCAATCAAAAGACACAGACTGGCAAATTGGATAAAAAGCCAAAACCCATCAGTGTGCTGTATCCAGGAAACCCATCTCACATGCAAGGATGCACAAAGGCTCAAAATAAAGGGATGGCAGAAGATTTACCAAGCAAATGGAGAGCAAAAAAAAGAAGGAGTTGCAATTCTCATCTCAGATAAAATAGACTTTAAACCAACAAAGATCAAAAGAGACAAAGAAAGACATTACATAATGGTGAAAGGATCAATGCAACAAGAAGAGCTAACGATCCTAAATATATACTCACCCAACACAGGAGCACCTAGATACATAAAGCAAGTTCTTAATGACTTACAAAGAGACTTAGACTCCCACACAATAATAGTGGGAGACTTTAACACCCCATTGTCAATTTTAGACAGATCAACGAGACAGAAAATTAACAAGGATATCCAGGACTTGAACTTAGACCTGGACCAAGAAAACCTAATAGACATTTATAGAACTCTCCACCCCAAATCCACAGAATATACATTCTTGTCAGCACCACATCACACCTACTCTAAAATTGACCATATAATTGGAAGTAAATCACTCCTCAGCAAATGCAAAAGAAGAGAAATCATAACAAACAGTCTCTCAGACCATACTGCAATGGGATATCACCACCAATTCCACAGAAATACAAACCATTATCAGAGATTATTACAAACAACTCTATGCACACAAACTAGTAAACGTGGAAGAAATGGATAAATTCCTGGACACTTGCATCCTCCCAAGCCTAAACAAGGAAGAAGTCGAAACCCTGAATAGACCAATAACAAGGTCTGAAGTGGAGGCAACAATTAAGAGCCTACCACCCAAAAAAGCCCAGGTCCAGATGGGTTCACAGCCGAATTCTACCAGATGTACAAAGAGGAGCTGGTACCATTTCTTCTGAAACTATTCCAAACAATCCAAAAGAGGGAATCCTTCCCAAATCATCTTACGAGACCAACATCATCCTGATACCAAAACTGGCAGAGACTCAGCAAGAAAAGAAAACTTCAGGCCAATATCCATGATGAACATAGATGCAAAAATCTTCAATAAAATGCTGGCAAACCGATTGCAACAGCACATCAAAAAGCTTACCCACCATGATCAAGTAGGATTCATCCCAGGGATGCAAGGCCAGTTCAACATACTCAAGTCTATAAACATAATTCACCACATAAACAGAACCAAACACAAAGACAACTTGATTATCTCAATTGATGCAGAGAAGGCCTTTAACAAAATTCAACAGCCCTTTATGCTAAAAACTCTCAATAAACTAGGTATTGATGGAATGTATCTCAAAACAATAAAAGCTATTTATGACAAAACAATGACCAATATCATTCTGAATGGGCAAAAACTGGAAGCATTTCCTTTGAAATCTGGCACTAGACAAGGATGCCCTCTCTCACGACTCCTATTCAATATAGTACTGGAAGTTCTAGCCAGAGCAATCAGGCAAGAAAAAGAAATAAAGTGTATTCAAATAGGAAAGGAGGAAGTCAAATTGTCTCTATTTGCAGAGGACATGATTGTATATCTAGAAGACCCCGTTATCTCAACCCAAAATTCCCTGAAACTGATAAGCAACTTCAGCAAAGTCTCAGGATACAAAATCAATGTGCAAAAATCACAAGAATTCCTATACACCAATAACAGACTTAAAGAGAGCCAAATCAAGAACCAACTGCCATTCACAATTGCTACAAAGAGAATAAAATACCTAGGAATACAACTAACAAGGAACGTAAAGGACCTCTTCAAGGAGAATCACAAACCACTGCTCAATGAAATAAGAGAGGACACAAACAGATGGAGAAACATTCCATGTTCATGGTTAGGAAGAATCAATATCGTGAAAATGGCCATAGTGCCCAAAGTAATTTACAGATTTAACGCTATCCCCATCAAGCTACCAATGACCTTCTTCACAGAACAGGAAAAAACCACCTTAAACTTCATATGGAACCAAAAGAGAGCCCGCATAGCTAAGTCAATACTAAGCAAAAAGAACAAAGCAGAAGGCATCACACTCCTGGACTTCAAACTATACTTCAAGGCCACAGTAATCAAAACAGCATGGCACTGGTACCAAAACAGAGAATAGACCAATGGAACAGAACAGAGGCCTCGGAGGCAACACAACACATCTACAACCATCCAATCTTTGACAAACCTGACAAAAACAAGCAATGGGGAAAGGATTCCCTGTTTAATAAATGGTGTTGGGAAAACTGGCTAGCCATGTGCAGAAAGCAGAAACTGGACCCCTTCCTGACACCTTACACTAAAATTAACTCCAGATGGATTAAAGACTTAAACATAAGATCTAATACCATAAAAACCCTAGAAGAAAATCTAGACAAAACCATTCAGGACATAGGCCTAGGCAAGGACTTCATGACCAAAACACCAAAAGCATTGGCAACAAAAGCCAAAATAGACAAATGGGACCTAATCAAACTCCACAGCTTCTGCACGGCAAAAGAAGCAGTCATTAGAGTGAATCGGCAACCAAAGAGAATGGGGAAAAATTTTTGCAGTCTACCCATCTGACAAAGGGCTGATATCCAGAATCTACAAAGAACTTAAACAGATTTACAAGAAAAAAACAAACAAGCCCATTCAAAAGTGGGCAAAGGAATGAACAGACACTTTACAAAAGAAGACTTACATGAGGCCAACAAATATATTTAAAAATGCTCATCATCACTGGTCATTAGAGAAATGCAAATCAAAACTACATTGAGATACCATCTCACGCCAGTTAGAATGGCAATCATTAAAAAAAATCTGGAGACAACAGATGCTGGAGAGGATGTGGAGAAATAGGAACACTTTTACACTGTTGGTGGGAGTAGAAATTAGTTCAACCATTGTGGAAGACAGTGTGGCGATTCCTCAAGGACCTAGAAATAGAAATTCCATTTGACCCAGCAATCCCATTACTGGGTATATATCCAAAGGATTATAAATCGTTCTACTATAAGGACACATGCACACAAATGTTCACTGCAGCACTGTTTACAATAGCAAAGACCTGGAACCAACCCAAATGCCCATCGATGATAGACTGGACAGGGACAACGTGGCACATATACACCATGGAATCCTATGCAGCCATCAAAAATGATGAGTTCGTGTCCTTTGTAGGAACATGGATGAACCTGGAAACCATCATTCTCAGCAAACTGACGCAAGAACAGAAAATCAAACACCGCATATTCTCACTCATAGGTGGGTGTTGAACAATGAGAACACATGGACACAGGGAGGGGAGCATCACACACTGGGGTCTGTCGGGGGAAATAGGGGAGGGACAGCAAGGGGTGGGGAGTTGGGGAGAGAGAGAATCAGGAGAAATGCCAGATATAGGTGATGGGGGAGGAAGGCAGCACATCACACTGCCAAGTGTGTACTTATGCAACAATCTTGCATGTTCTTCACATGTACCCCAAAACCTAAAATGCAATAATAAATAAAAGACAAGGGGAGGGGGAGACAAAGGGAGGGGAGGGGAGGAGAGGGGGAGGGGAGGAGAGGGGAGGGGGAGGGGAGGAGAGGGGAGGGGAGGGGAGGGGAGGGGAGGGGAGGGGAGGGAAGGGAAATAAACCTCCATTGACATGAACATTCTTCCAGAATTTTGTTCTCTCCCCTTCCCATCCCCTTACCCCCCCTCTCCTATACATCCAAATTGTAATGATTGTGTAGTATTTTATCAAAAAGAAGGTAGGTCATTACCAATGTAATTACATTGATCCCCTCTGTTGGATTTTCATTGTTTCTCTTATTTCCCTATTACCAGACAAAAACTATGATGATCATTCTTGCACATAACTTTTTCCTTAACTTGTGAAATTATCTCCTTGGGATAATATACTAGAGGATAAATTGCTGGGTTGCCCAATCGCCCTCTAAGAAAGATCTGTCCCAATTTGCATACCCACCATTCATCTTTGAAGGTGTTTATTTATTTAGATATTTAATATCACTGGGTAGTAAAATGTATCTTAACCTTTGCCATTCTAAGAGACAATGCCTTAAGTCTCTTTATTGTTTCTTATTTGGAACACAAGCTTCTGACTCATGAGTTGCCTAAAGGCATTATAGGTGGCCAAGTAGCATATAAATGCTCTGTTCATCTTAGATGGTCTCTTGGTATATCTTAAATTCATGAGAGCCAGATTTTGTGTATGTTTTGTTTTCTGTTATCTCATTTAGGGTCGTTCCACATTTAGGGTCTTGATTTACTCATCTCTGAAATGAGAGATTTAGACTAGATTATCACAAAAGTCCTATTCATGTGTAGGTAGTGGGTCTGTTCCCTCCTGAGGTTCATAGCTGGCAATTGCCTGGAAATTGGTTGGGACTGACCTGGGAAGATGTCTATGTACTTGGCACGTGGGCAGGGAATATTAGTTAGGACTTAATTGAAGTTGGTTAGACACAAGAGAAGATGCATGAGATTGTGCAGCTGATCAGTAGAAATGGCAGGAAGCAAGTAAATTTCAGGAGCAATCACAATTTAAAAAGTCAATAGGTACCATTTTTCTCTGCCCAGTGGTTTCCTGTGCTCAGATCAGATTTCATAGTGCAGCTGGAAACTTGTCTACCAGTTGCTTCTATGCTCACACCTCACAACTTCACCATCAGAGAGAGATCAAGAGTCACTCTCTCTGGTTCCTTGTTGAAAAATATTCTAGAGCATGGTTTTAATAATTAGCCAAGCCTGGTGGACGTGCCTAATTCTAGAGAGCTAAAAACATGATGGTATTGTGAAGAGTTCAGCTTGCAACAGGCAACGTATTTATTGATCAGCAATTGATACCACCATGCTTTGTAAGAACCACTACAAAACTCAATGCCATGTGTTCATTCCACCAGTATACAAGAATGTCTGTTTCCTCACACACTTGTGAATCTGGGCATTATTATTCTTTTTATCTTTGCTAATAGCAGTGGAAAAAAATTCCCTGTTATCCTAATGAAAATGTATCAATATTTATCATGCTAATGTTCAGTGTGTCCTTAGTGGCTACAGGTATTTTTATGTCAGTGAATTGTATGTTTGTGTAGTGAAGAAGCCTCAGTGACATAAAACGACAATCATTTCTTCTCATAGATCTAGCACTCAGATGAAGCTGAGGTTTGGTGGTTGAGGTGCATTCTCCCTGGAGGGTGGTGCACTGGGTGAGATGGCTCTCCTGAAGTTCATTTTTTACATCCTTGGACCAGCGGACTAACCAGAGCATGATCTTCTCATGGTACAGTGCTTTTGAGATTCATTTACATTATATGTATCATAGCTCCTTCCTTTTTAAAAAAAAAATTTGTTTTTGAGACAGTTTCACTCTATTGCCCAGGCTAGAGTGCAGCGTTGTGATCTCAGCTCACTACAACCTCTGCCTCCCAGGTTCAAGTGATTCTTGTGCCTCAGCCTCCTGAGTAGCTGGGATTACAGGCATGCTCCATCATGCCTGGCTAATTTTTTTATTAGTAGAGATGGGGTTTCACCATGTTGGCCAAACTGGTCTCAAACTCCTGACCTCAAGTGATTCACCTTTCTCGGCCTCCCAAAGTGCTGGGATTACAGGCGTGAGCCACCACACCAGGCCAGTTCCTTCCTTTTTATTGCTGAGTAATACTCCTTTATGTGATCATGACACACTTTGTTTATCCACTGACCAGTTAGTTGATGAACATTTGGATTGTTCCCAGTTTGGGGCTATGATCAATTAAACCACTATGAATATTTAAGTTAAATCTTGGTGTAAATGGAGTTTTTATTTCTCTTGGATTAAAGCGAGGAATGGGAGTGTTGGGTTGTATGATAAGTGTATGCTTAACCTAATAAGAAACTTCCTGTTTCCCAAAGTGGACATACAATTTGCATTGTCTCCGGCAACAGACAGAGTTCCAGTTGCTCAACATCCGCCTCATTCTGGTGGTGTGTGCTGTGCATTGTAGTTTTAATTTGCATTGTCATAATGACATTTGATGTTGTATATGTTTTCACGAGCTATTTCCCATCCACATATCTTCTTTTTTAAATTTTATTATACTTTAATTTCCTCGGTACATGTGCAGAACGTGCAGGTTTGTTACATAGGTATACACGTGCCATGGTGGTTGGCTCCACCCACCAACCCGTCATCTACATTAGGTATTTCTCCTAATTCTATCTCTCTCCGAGTCCTCCACCCCCTGACAGGCCGTGGTGTGTCATGTTCCCCTCCCTCTGTCCATGTGTTCTCATCGTTCAACTCCCATTTATGAATGAGAACATGTGGTGTTTAGTTTTCTGTTCCTGTGTTAGTTTGCTGAGAATGATAATTTCCAGCTTCATCCACGCCCCCTGCAAAGGACATGAACTCATCTTTTTTGACAGCTGCATAGTATTCCATAGTATATATGTGCCACATTTTCTTTATCCAGTCTATAATTGATGGGCATTTGGGCTGGTTCCAAGTTTTTGCTATTGTGAACAGTGCTGCAATAAACAAATGTATGCGCGTGTCTTTATAGTAGAATGACTTATAATCCTTTGGGTATATACTCAGTAATGGGATTGCTGGGTCAAATGGTACTTCTGATTCTAGATCCTTAAGGAATCGCCACACTGTCTTTCACAATGGTTGAACTAATTTACACTCCATCAACATGTAAAAGCGTTCCTATTTCTTCACATCCTCTTCAGTATTTGTTGTTTCCTGACTTTTTAATGATCGCCATTCTAACTGGTGTGAGATGGTATCTCATTGTGGTTGTGAATGGCATATCTCTAAGTGACCAGTGATGGTAAACCTTTTTTCATGTTTGTTGGCCTCATAAATGTCTTCTTTTGAGAAGTATCTGTTTATATCCTTCACCCACTTTTTGTTGGGGTTGGTTTTTCTTGTAAATTTGTTTAAGTTCCTCATATGTTCTGGATCGTAGCCCTTTGTCAGATGGATAGATTGCAAAGCTTTTTTCCCATTCTGCAGATTGCCTGTTCACTCTGATGATAGTTTCTTTTGCTGTCCAGAAGCTCTTTAGTTTAATTAGATACCATTTGTCCATTTTGGCTTTTGTTGCCGTTGTTTTTGGTGTTTTAGTCATGAAGTCTTTGCCCATGCCTATGTCCTGAATGGTATTGCCTAGGTTTTCTTCCAGGGTTTTTATGGTTTTGGGTTTTACATTTAAGCCTTTAACCAATCTTGAGTTAATTTTTGTATAAAGTGTAAGGAAGGGGACCAGTTTCAGTTTTCTGCATATGGCTAGCCAGTTTTCCCAACACCATTTATTAAATAGAGAATCTTTTCTCCATTGCTTGTTTTTGTCAGGTTTGTCAAAGATCAGCTGGTTGTAGATGTGTGATATTATTTCTGAGGCCTCTGTTCTGTTCCATTGGTGTATATATCTGTACCAGTACCATGCTCTTTTGGTTTCTGTAGCCTTGCAGTATAGTTTGAAGTCAGGTAGCATGATGCCTCCAGCTTTGTGCTTTTTGCTTAGGACTGTCTTGGTTATATGGGCTCTTTTTTGGTTCCATATGAAGTTTAAAGTAGTTTTTCTAATTCTGTGAAGAAAGTCAATTGTAGCTTGATGGGGATAGCATTGAATCTATAAATTACTTTGGGCAGTATGGCCATTTTCACAATATTGATTCTTCCTATCCATGAGCATGGAATGTTTTTCCATTTGCTTGTGTCCTCTCTTATTTCCTTGAGCAGTGGTTTGTAGTTCTCCTTGAAGAGGTCCTTCACATCCCTTGTAAGTTATATTCCTACATATTTTATTCTCTTTGTAGCAATTGCAAATGGGAGTTCACTCATGATTTGGCTCTCTGTTTATTATTGGTGTATAGGAATTTTTGTGATTTTTGCACATTGGTTTTGTATCCTGAGACTTTGCTGAAAGTTGCTTATCAGCTTAAGGAGATTTTGGGCTGAGATGATGGGGTATTCTAAATATACAAACATGTCATGTTCAGAGACAATTTGACTTCCTCTCTTCGTATTTGAATACCTTTATTTATTTCTCTTGCCTGATTGCCCTGGCCAGAACTTCCAATACTCTATATCTTCTTTAAAAAAAATTTTTTTTGAGACAGAGTCTTCTCTATCACCTAGGCTGGAATGCAACTGGGGTTTACCATGCTGCCAGGCTGGTATCAAACTCTTGGATTCAAGCAATTTACCCACCTTAGCCTCCCAAAGTGCTGAGGCTATAGGCATGAGCCAGTGCACCCTGCCATATATTTTCTTTAGTAAAGTGTCTATTCAAGTTTTTGCTCACTTTAGATCAGGTTATTTATCTTCTTATTAGTGAGTTTTAATTTTTTAAAACTCAATATGTCTTATTTTTTACATATCTGTTTTGTAAGTATTTCTTACAGTTTGTGCCTCAAGTTCTGATTTTCTTAACAGTGTCTTATATTTTATATGGCAAATGTTTAATTTTGTTGAAATCCAATTTGTTATTTTTTCTTTTATGATTCATGTTTCCTGTGACCTATGTAAGACATCTTTGCATACCTGAGGACACAGTGATTTTCTTCTATATTTTCTTCCTGAAATTTTGTTTTCTTCCTGAATTTAGTTTTCACTTTTACATTTAGATCTATAATTAATCTCAAGATAGTTGTGTGCATGATATGATGTACGGGCTGATGTTTCTCTTTTTTGTCTATGGTTGTCAAACTGATCCAGCACCATTTATTGAAAAGATTATGCTTTCCCTATTGAATTTTCTAGGTACCTTTTCAAAAAGCAATGGAATATTTATGATGTAGTTCAATTTCTACTCTCTGTTCTGTTCCATTGATCTATCTGGCCACTCTTACGACAATACCACACTGTCTTGATTACCGTATCTTTATAGTAAGGCTTAAAATTGGTGAGTGTATGACGTCCACCTTTGTTGTTTCTCCAAGTTGATTTGCCTAGTCCAAGTCCTTTGCCTTTCAATACAAATTTTAGAAGTGGCTTATCAATTTCTACAAAAAGATGACTGCCAGCATGCTTTCAGGATTCTGTTGAATCTATAGAGGAGTTTGAGGAGAATTGGCACCTTAAAATACTGAGTTTCCCAATGCATGAACTATTTCTGCTTCAGGTATCTTGAAGCACATTAATTGACATTTAGGGCTACTATATTTTCTTGATGAAAAAAGATTCCTTTTGTTATTATAAAACACCCCATTTTATCACTGGTAGCATTACTGGTTATAAAGTTTACTTTATTTCATATTAATATTGCCAATCAAGCTTTAATTAGGCTGTGTTTGTATTTTCTTTTCCTGTGCTACTGCCTGTAATCTCCCCCTAGGCAGTAAACCAGGACAATCATAGACCTTACCTTCTTTTAGTTCCTTCTCCCAGGGATCAAATTCCTGCCCTTCCTGCTGCCCAGTGTCCAGAAAACATAACTCAATACGTTTTTCAGTGTTCTCCTTTTTTTAAGGTGGAGGGAAATAATAAGATCCCTTTTACTCATCTTGGCTAGAGGTGGAAGTTGCAGAAGTATGTGAAGGCAAATCCTGAATTCACATCATTTTGCTTCCACATACTATGTGGAAGCAAATGGTATGTTTTATATGTCTAAAAATGGGACATTTTATTACAAATCCACAATGCCATTCTCACACCTCACAATACTCAGCTCATATTCATTTATTCTATGAATGCCTAAAAAAATTAAAAGTGTCTTGACAGTTGGTTTGTTCACATGAGGATCTAGACAAGGTCCACGCTTTGCATTTAATTGTTTGTTCCTGAAGTCTTTTTTATCCTAGAGTAGTGCTTTTTTTCAGACATATAGTTTTTAGGATGAAAACATCTTCAAGTCAAAGTGGGACTTTTATATATTGATTAAGGGAAAAATAGGTCAAGATGTTATAAAGATTACTAACTATATATTCACAACCTTATAATATATTAAATGAAAACTGGCAGAAGTCTGAAGAGTTAGTGATCACTGATAATTACCTAGTTAGATATTTTAACATACCCTTTTCAGAATTTGCAACCACAAAAATACAGAAAACAAACAAAAATATGTAAATATTGAATACATTATAATGGATATCTAGAAAGCTGAATACTAAACAAATAAAAAGTAGATATTATTTTCAAGTAGAAATGGAGCAGTAAAGTTATCTATTACCTAGATACCCAGAAAGCTACAATAAAAATATAAGAATCTATACCATATAGAATATGTTCCTTAAACCCAAGTTGGTGCTGTCACATATCAACAACAAAAGAAGAACCACAGATTTATATGTTAGACAATAGAAGAAAAAAATAACTCATATTATAAAGGAACTTATGAAATACTTGGAACTGAATAATGATAAAATTATTACCCATTAAGTTTCATGGCACCACCGTTCAAGTAGCACTTGGGAACATTTTCTGTCTTTAAAATTTGCACTGAAGTGTAATATACATAGAGCAAGGGGCTTAAATCAAGTATACAGATTGGTGAATTTCCTGGCTATGCATATATCCATGTGACTAACACCCAGATCAAGTTGTAAAATATTGTCAGTACCTGGAGGGTTCCTACATATCATTAAAGATTGGGAAAATTTGAGGTCTCTCTCTCTCATTGTTGCTGTTCAGCACCAGTAAAGAAGGAAAGAAAATAAATCAGTATGTCTAAAATAAAACATGTGTGGCTCAGTGTAGCAGTTCATACCTGTAATCCCAGCACTTTGGGAGGCTGAGGTGGGAGGATCACTTGAGACCAGGAGTTCAAGACCAGCCTAGGCAACAGAGTGAGACCCCATCTCTATGTTAAGGCCTTTTTTCAGTCTAAAAGAGAAATTTGAAGTAAAACAGTTAAAAAAAAAAAAACCCAGTACATTCATCTTCATAGAAAACCCGAGAGAATCAAAAGACAAACTTTTAGAACTATTAGGGAATATGGCAAGGCTTCTAGATACACAGTCAACCATGTACTTTTATATATTACATATACTTTATCACATACAAAATTATGTTTTCTATAAATAGATTTGTGTATATATATATGTCTGATATATATATATATATATATATATATATATCAAGAATTCATAGATATCTATGAACTGATAGGTAGCTTTTTGGAGTAGAGGCCATTGTAGAGAAATGGGGGTAAGAAATAAAAGATAAAAGGGGAAATTAATCATAAAAAATAAAAATGCTAAAGGAATTTAATGAACTATTGATAATAGTGTGTGGCAACTTGAAGAATTTGATTAATTCAGCTTCACACAGCTGAGGTCCCAAAATACTGAAATAAAACAGGGCCTTAAATCAGAAACATTCCTTGATGATTCATCTGCAAATTCATAAAGCATCCCATATAACCATGACCTTGGATGACCTTCAACCTTGGTGGACCCCATTTGCTCTCCTGGTAAAATGAGAATCATAGCCTCTCTAAGGTACACGATGGGAATATGATTACCTAGGAGCTACTGAAACATGGAAGCAAGCTGCCTGAGGAAACAAAGTGGGACTCTCCTTCCCTGCTTTTCTCTAATCATGAAAGCTGAGCCTGCAGTGAAGATAAGAGAGGAATAAAACACTCTCCTTAGGAGACTGCCGCAGAAGGGGCTTAGGATTTTGAAATCTGAGGCTATAACTCATTACAGAAATGCAAAAGCTTGCTTATTCGAAGATGAGCCATTAGGCTTGATTAGATGGATCTGGTTATTTCTTATGCGTAGAAGGACAATGAGTGTCTTGAGCTTGAGGACAGTTTCATACTGGGCCACCTAGCCAGCTGGAACTAGGTTTCCTACAATTCCCATCACTGCAGGGCTGGGGGTGGGCAGAAGGGAAATTTGTGGGGAGGTTTGGGAAGCAGAAGGGAGGGAGCAGCCACTATGCTGTGAAGGTCAGTGCAGGGGAGCAGGTGCTGTCATGGCTCATGCATATTCATCACAGGCCTCCTGGCTTTCCTGGGGCGTGCAACAGGCAGGCCTGCAGCTCCTCTGCCTCCTACCACTTGTCCTTCCCCAGCTTCTCAAAGTCCTGGGCCAGGTGTCCATGCAGCTCTGCAAGGAGAGTGTCAGGTCCTTCTGCAGGTCACCCTTGCTGTGGGGATGGGAGGCCATGAGAGGTAGGCATGGGTCTTACAGTGTATGTGGGTCCCAATTTGTTCTCACAGACTCCAGTTTGCTCTTTGTTGCCCTATTCCACATCTTAACCACTACCGGCCCTGCTGACCTATAGCAACATACAATCCACCCACCTCTAGATGCAGAGGTACCAGCCTTCCACAGGTGCTTCCACCAGCTCCTACATTGCACGGGGTCTAATCCCTATTGCAGACGCCTTCATATCACTCTCAGTGCTTCTGCTTCCCTGATCAAACTCTACCTGATGCCAGCTGTCCACCACGGAGGGTATATCAGTCTGCTCAGGCCAGTATCACAAAATACCACAAACTGTGTGGCTTAAAAACAGAGATTTATTTTCTCACAGTTCCGGAGGCAGAAAGTCCAAGATGAAGGTGTTGGTAGGGTTACTTCTGAGGGCTCTCTCTGGGGCTTGCAGACAGCCGTCTTCCCCACCGTCTCCTCACACCATCTTTCCTCTGCATATAGATGCCCCTGGTGTCTCTCCTTTGTGTCCAAACCTCCTCCTTCAAGGACACCAGTCACACTGGATTAGGGCACATCCTAACAGCCTTGCTTTAACTTAATCATCTCTTTAAAATCTCTGTCTCCAGACACATACTCTGAGGTACTGGGCCGTCAATATGTGAATTTTGGGGGCACACACTTCAATCCATAGTAATGAGCCACATAGTTTGGTGGAAGTGGGCAGAAACTGAAATGGAGCTGACAAGTTGAGCACCTACTGTGTGCCCACCAATGTGTTGTGGGCCCAATTCCCAGTGTGTCATGTAATTCTCACTCACCCAGAGAAGCAGCTTTGATCATCCTCCATTTTTAGAGATGAGGAGCTCAGAGAGGTAAAGACACTTGCCCGTGCTCGCACAGTAAAGCTGGGCTTTAAATCCAGGTCCATCTGGCTCCAGATTTTCTGGTCCAAGGTTTCCAAGCTGAAGAGTGATGCTTGAAAAGCCAGGAGCTGGAATGAGGCAAGCGGGTACCAGGTAAGCCGTGGTGGTGGCTCCATTTTCATTGCATTTCTCATCTTAACCAACTCTGCTAGTCTGCTAGGGGTGCCCATGAGGTGCCACAGATGGCAGGGCTTAGAAACAGGAATCTATTTTCTCCCCATGCTGGAGGCTGCAAGTGCAAGGTCAAGGTGCCGGTGGGGTTGGCTCCTTCTGAGGCCTCCCTCCTTGGCTTGTAGATAGCTTTCATCGCCTGCATCTTCACATTGTCTGCCCTCTGTACACATCTGCACCCAGATTTCCTCTTCTTGTAAGGACACCAGCCATACTGGAGTAAGGCCCGCCCCAGTGACCTCATTTTACCTTCGTCACCACTTTAAACACCCGTCTCCAAATACAGTTACATTCTGAAGTACTGAGGTTTAGGACTCAGTATATGAATTTGGGGTTGCTGGTGCAGTGGCTCAAGTCTGTGATTACAGACATTCAGGAGGCTGAGGTGGGAGAATTGTTTGAGGCCAGGAGTTCAAGGCCTTCCTGGACAACATAGCAAGACCCCACCTCTAATTAAAAAAAAAAAAAAAAAATTAGCCAGGCATGACCATGCATGCCTGCAGTCCTAGCTACTTGGAAGGCTGAGGCAGGAGGATCATTTGTACACAGAAGTTTGAGTCTGTGGCAAGATATGATTGTGCCACTGTACTTCAGCCTGGGTGACACAGTGAGACTTTGTCTTAAAAAAAAAAAATTGAGGAGGGACACAACACCAACCTTGCTCAAAGCACTTAGCGGTGGAAATGGAGTAGAAAGTAGGCAGTAACAGCCTCACCTCCTTAGCTTCCACCAGTCATGGTCCCCAGGCACCCATAGGGCTCCTATCAATAACAAAGGACTCGGGTACCTTCTCCTCTGTCCTCATTACACCTGACAGCACCTGTAGCCCACAACAGGCAGATTTCCAAGCTTGGAACCTTTCTGTTTTCTCCAAAATCACTTTATATCATGTTATTATTACAAAGTTAATGATTCTTGTTGTACAATAAGATGTAAATTAGATCAAAATCTGCCATGTGAAAAGTGTCTCTCAAATCTTCACCTCCACCCTGAGACAGGCCACCCTGAGAGTCTGGTGGATGTGTCACACATTGTCTTCTATGCATAAAACAATACATCCACTGTAACATGGGGTAGTGTAAAAATTCAGAGCTCGGACGTGGGAGTCACATCTCCTGGCTGGCCCTGAACGGAGTCTGCTACTCACGGTCCCATCTTAGGCAAGATAATTAACTCATTGCTTTCACCGTGCCTCTGTTTCCTATCCTACCTTGCAGAATCATCTTCAAACTGAATGAGTGGGGGAGATGGGCAGTGCTTAGAGCACGTAATTACCTAACAAATATGGGCAACTGTGGAGATGCACTGCTCAAATGAACCTTCAAGAAGGAGCTAGCCGCAAAGCTGCGTGGAGTTCGGGTGACTGACGGCCTCCACCTGCAGCACCTCAGTACCGTTTGCTTCCCCTTCTGCCATGATTGTAAGTTTCCTGAGGCCTCCCCAATAATGATGAACTATGAGTCAATTAAACCTCTTTCCTTTATAAATTACCCAATCTCAGATATGTCTTTATTAGCAGCGTGAGAACAGAATAATACAGATATCTTTTATCTGATAGACTTTATTATTTTTCCAAGTATGTAACCAAAATAAATGCATTCAGATACAAGTTTGAATCACATGAAATTGCCTATCTTCAACCATTTTGCATGGTTGCTATGAAAATGGCAATTTCATATGGTTCAATTTAATAGTTTAAAAAATTATATAGCACCTAAAAATTATCAAAGTAAAATCTAGCACTCCCGTTCCCTATCTGTCCCCATATGGCCCCCTTCCCAGAGAGAGCCACATTTCATACCTTTAGCTGTTCCATCAGGCAGCTACTTGCACATGTCTAAATGAGATGCTTCCACTCCTATTGCACAACTTACCAACATTAACAGTTTTTATTGATTTCTGGTTGGGATAGATGAGGATTTACCTCCCTTTATGCTCCACCTTCTCTTTCTCATTTTCTCACCATTGTTATAGTTTTAGTCAAACCATTAATCAGTCTTAACATTATTCTGACCATACAAATGATTTGATGAGATTTTAACCAAGATGGATCTTGCCAATGAAGCCCTGAATGGGGATTTTTGAGCAGCTGCAGCTCCTCATCTCTTGGCTTTTTTGCTCCCTGATCACCTTTTACATCATGTATGCAGACAGTACCAAGTTCCCCTGGGAAGATGCTGAGGGGCCTGGCCAGCTCATGGGACACTCCTGTAGATGCCAGGTGGTTTGTGAGTGGCCCTGGAATATACTGTGCATCTTTTTTTTTAAGTTATATTGAGATATAATTCATATATTGTACAATTCATCCATTTAAAGTGTACAATCCAATTGCTTTTCGTATATTCACAGTATTGTGCATCTATCAATATGATCAATCTGAGAACTTTTTTTATTATTAATTATTTATTTTAATTTAGGTGCATACTATATCTGGCATTTCTCCCATGTTATCCCTCCCCACCCTCCCCACCCCCCCATTGTCTGTCCCCTACCCCCCCGCCAACTGTCCCCTGTGTGTGATGCTCCCAATCTGAGAACATTTTTACAACCACCAAAAGAAATCCTGACCCTCATAGCCCTCATTCCTAAATCCCCACTGCTTCCCCCAGCCCCAGGCACCACTAATCTTCTTTGTATTTCCATAGCTTTGCCTATTCTGGACATTTCTTATAAATGAAATCTTACACTGGGTGGTCCTGGCTTCCTTCACTTAGCATAATGTTTTCAAGGTTCATCAGTACTATAATATATATCACTGCTTAATCTCTATTTATCGCCGAATAATATTCCATCATATGGATATAGCACATATTATTATCCATCAGTTGATAGGCGTTTGGGTTGTTGCTACTTTTTGGCCATTATGAATAATGCTGCTATGACATTCTAGTCCAAGTTTCAGTGTGGACTTGTGTTTCGTGTCACTTAGGTATATACTTAGGAGTGGAATTTCTGGGTCATATGGTTACTCTATTTTTAACCATCAGAGGGACTTTCAGTCTCTTCCAAAGCAGCTGCACCATTTTATATTCCACCAACAGCTTACAGTTAGCCTCCATATCATTGGGTTCTGCATCCAAGGATTCAGCCAACTACAGATTGAAACATAAACCAATAAAAATAACAATACAGTAATAAAATGATAAAAAGAAAACTATAACAATTATTTGCATAGCATTTACGTTGTATTACGTATTATAAGTAATCTATAAATGATGTAAAATATACAAGAGGATGTGTGTAAGTTATATGCGAATGCTGTGACATTTTATATAGAAGACTTGAGCATCTGCAGATTCGGGTATCCTAGGGGGTCCTGAAACCAATCCCCCAAGGAAAGTGAGGGGACAACCATATGAGGGTTTCCATTTCTTCACATTTTCGTCAACACTTGTTATTGTCTGACTTTTGGACTACAGTCAGCCCAGTGGGTGTGAAGCAGTATCTCACTGTGGTTTTCATTTGCATTTCCCTGATGGGTGATGATGTTGAGCATCTTTTCCCATGCTTATTAGATCTGTGACAGGTTTTTTGTTTTTCTACCATTTTTACTGGAATAGATGTGGCAGATTTTAACATTTGTCTGAATCAGTTCAGACATTTGCAAGGCAATCATGACTGTCTTGATTTGCCTCTGCTAACTACCTATCTGATGACATGACTTGAAGTGGCAACCCATACTTCCAGCCTTGCACTAAGACCTTTTTTCTTACCTTCTTCTCTGGGCTAGTCAAGGCATCAAAAAATAGAGACTTTTTTTTAAAAAAAAAGAGAGGGATTTTTAAAAAGTTGTTTTATAGTAAAATAAACAGTTGTGTAGAAGACAAGTGTTTGTGTTAGTTTCCTATTGTTGCTATTTCTGTATAGCAAATTGCCACACACTTAGTGAGTGGCTTCAAATGCCATCCATTTATGAACTCAGAGTTTTGCAGACTCAAAGTCAAAATGACTGGGTTCTGTACTTAGGAAATCATAAGGCTGAAATCAAGATGTCAGTTGGGCTATGTTCTTTCCTAGGGAATCTGGGGGGAAAAGTCTCTCCCACATTCATTGCTGTTGGTGGTGGGATTCAGTTTCTTATGGCTATAGATCTGAGGTCTTTGTTTCCTTGCTGGCTATCAGCTGGGCCTGCCATCAACTCCTAGAGGATGTCCCCATTCCTTTCCAGATGCCCTCTCCATGCTCAGCCCAACATGGTGCACTGAAACCTTCGTTTTGTTTTGTGAGACAGTGTCTCACTCTGTTGCTCAGATTGCAGTGCAGTGGTGCTATCACTCAGGTCACTGCAGCCTCAACCTCTTAACCTCAAGTGATCCTTCCTCCTCAGCCTCCTCAGTAGATGGGACCATGATATGTAGCATTATATCCAGCTAAGTTTTCTATTTTTTGTAGAGATGGGGTTTCACCATATTGTCAAGGCTGGTCTCAAACACCTGGGCTCAAGCAGTCTGCCTGCCTCCACCTTCCAAAGTGCCGGGACTACAGGTCAGTGTTACTGGGCCCAGTCTGAATCTTTCTTAAGATCCTAATCCCTGATATCTCTCTCTCTGACCTCTGGACCCAGATTTAAAGGACTTAGGGCAAGCCCACTGGATAATCTCTCTTTGTTAAAGGCAATTGTACCATGTGACATGAACTAATCATAGGAGTGAGACCTACCATATTCAAAGGCCTGATGACAAAACAGGGCATGTACACCTGAGCAGGGGTGTCTTCGGGAACCATCTTAGAATTCTGCCCACACAGCCAGCATATGTATGCATTTTAGAATGATGTTCATAAGAAAATATAATTGTAATTTAGGAGCGGCCTCTGAAAGAGCTAATTTTAGTTATCTGGAAAATGTGCTTCTAAGGAAGCCCTTACTTCCTGATAATGTAAGACAGATGAAGTGTCATCATAAATGAGAAGAACTGACATTTCAGTGAATTGATAAAGTTCATTAGGCAGCAAGTGTGTTGACAGAGCTGTTTCCTTTAGCAAGAAATACCAGAAAAAAATGCACAAAAAGTGAACATGTACAGCAAAACTGAGGCTTTAATTAAACAGAAATCTTTTTTGACTCCATGGATTGAAGATTTTCCTAAAATATGATGCACTTTTCTGCTTTCATTTACCAATCCTGAATGATGTTTTGGAATTCTGCAGAGCCTCTGGGTGTTTGCCATTTAGGCATCTTTCGAATTCCTAAAGATGCAAAGCATTAGGGACTTACAAAACACAGGCATCAACCCTGTCCAGCAGACCTGCAAGGTTGCCTGGATGTGAACAGGCAAATTTACGGAGCTAGAAAGAAGATTAGTAGTGGCCAGTTCCTGGGAGGAGAATGGCATGGGGAGTGGCTATTAATAAATGTGGAATTTTTGGAAGAGAGGATCTAAATTAGACAGTGGTGATGGCTACACAACTCTTACATTAGAAATGGTTGAATTATACTATTTGTTTGCTTGCTTGTTTGTTTTTCAGACAGGTTCTCACTATGTCACCAAGGCTGGAGTACAGTGGCACGATTTTGGCTCACTGCAACCTCTGCTTCCTGGGTTCCAGCAATTCTTATGCCTGCTTCCCGAGTAGCTCAGATTGCAGGTGTGTGCCCCCGTGCCTGCCTGATTTTTGTATTTTTTAGTGCAGAGGGGTTTTGCCATGTTGGCCAGCCTTGTCTTGAACTCCTGACCTCAAGCGATCCACCTGCCTCAGCCTCCCAAAGTGCTGGGATACAAGTGTGAGCCACCACACCTGGCCTCAATTATAAACTTTAAAATGGTGCATATTATAGTATGTAAATTACATTTAAGTAAAGTTGTTATTTAAAAAGAAAAGTTAGCTGGATATAGAAAAAGAATAATCCCAAGAACAGCTTTCTAAAAATAAATTCCCAATCCAATGTATATTCCACAAAGGCAAGGCAATTTTTAAAAAATGCTTTATATTTACATGTCTAGCCTGTTATCTATCTACCAAGTACCTAGCCCATTGCTGAGTACACAGTGACTTATTTGATTACAAGTATTTATCAGTGATCTGGACCAAAATGATACCTAATAAGTTAACCCTTATGTCCAAATTGCATATGAAACAGTTTGGGGGAAGGAAGACTATCACTGCTATGATTTTAATAGGCATCCATTTATTTAGTCACTTAGCAAATATTTATTGAATACCTACTATGTATCAGGCTCTGGGGATACCATGGTTGATAAGACAGTGTGGTATCTGCCTAACAGGAAGTCACTGGGTAGGTGGTGAAAAATAAGGATATTCTAGAAGCAAGTATTTCATAATATTTAATGATGCCATCTCATGATAGAGGATAGAATAACTGGTCCTCTGCTGAATTGTAGGCAGATGGGAAAATGAACTTTGTGATATAATAAAAATCCTTAAAAGAGTGCATCCCTTTTCTTTAACAAATTTACTTTTGGGAATCAATTACTAGAAAGGCAGCTATGCTCAGCAGTATACCACTGACCACTTGGAGGCAACTTATTAGAAAATGGCATAAGGGTACAGAAATGAACAATCAAAGAGTCCAAAAAATATTCTTTACAGAAACAAACCAGTGTTGGCCAGGCAGGGTGCCTCACGCCTATAATCCCAGCACTTTGGGAGGCCAAGGTGGGCAGATTGCCTGTGCGTAGGAGTTCGAGACCAGCCTGGGTAACATGGTGAAACCCCAACTCTACAAAAAATACAAAAATTATCCAGGTGTGGTAGCCCGTGCCTGTAATCCCTGCTACTCAGGAGGCTGAGGCACGAGAAACTGCTTCGAACCAGCAGGCAGAGATTGAAGTGAGCCGAGATCGCCCCACTGCACTCTAGCCTGGGTAACAGAGCAAGGCTCTGTCTCAAAGAAAAGAGAAACCAGTGTTGGTTAGGGAACTGGTTAAGATGTTTTACTAGATCCATGCGATACAGTACTAAGCAGCTATATTTTTATCTGAGGGCTTCCATAACAAATGACCACAAACTGGCTTATTTAAAACAATGGAGATTTCTTCTCTCCCAGTTCTGGAGGCCAGCATCTGAAATGCAGATGTTGGCATAGCCAACTTCCTTCTGAAAACCTGGAGGTGGGACCTGTTTCATGCCTCTCTCCTGGCTTCAGATGGCCGCTGGCAACCCTCGGCAATCCTTCCTACTATAGTTTGGTTTACGTGTCTCCTCCAAACCTCATCTGAAAATTCCACCCCCAGTGTTGGAGGTAGGGCCTAAGGGGAGGCTTCTAAAGCAACCCTGATTTCTAAACACCCACGACCACAGGTCATGGGGAGGGATCCCCTCATGAATGCCTTGGTGCTGTCCTTGCAGTAATGAGTGGGTTCTTGCTCAATCAGTTCCTAAAAGAACTGGTTGTTTCAAAGAGCCTGGCACCTCCCTCCTCTGTCTCTTTCTTCCTCTCTTGCCATGGGCTCTTCACACATTTCAGCTCCCCTTCACCTTCCGCCAAGTGAAAGCCTCCCGAGGCCCTCATCAGAGCAGGTGTTGGTGCCATGCCTCCCACACAGCCTGCAGAACTCTGAGCCAAATAAACTGTTTCCCTTATAAATTACCCAGTCTCAGATGTTCCTTGACAGCAACACAAATGGACCGAGACACTTGGCTTGTAGCTGTATCGCTCTGACTTCTGCCTCTGTCTCCACAGGTCTTCTTTCGTCTATGTCTCTGCGTCCAGAGTTTCTTCTTATAGGAACACCAGTCACTGGATGTAGCATCCACTCTAATCCAGGGAGAACCCCTCTTAGCATCATTACATCTGCAAAGATTCATTTCCAAATAAAGTCACAGTCACAGGTTCTGGGTGGACATAAATTTGGAGGAGACACCATTTAACCCAGGACAGTAACCATCAAAGTGATGTTGAAAAAAGTCCAGAACTTACTAAGTGAAAATAAAAGTATACTACAACATGATATACTTTTATTTTTGTAAAGCGAAGAAAAATGCTTGTGTGAGCGACACTTTACTTGCTGTGCTCTCCAAATCCCTGACCCTTATCATCCAAACTCAAGGAAGGCCCGTCATGAGACAACAGAAAATTCAGGGTCTTCTGATAGTCCCGAAAAAGGAACCACATTAAAAACTATAGGCCAACAGGCTGATCCCTGTCTCTACAAAAAACACAAAAACTTAGCTGGGTGTGGTGGTGGGTGCCTATAATTGCCACTCTCGAGGCTGAGGCAGGAGAATCGCCTGAACCCCGGAGGCGGAGGTTTTCAGTGAGCTGCGTTCGTGCCATTGCACTCCGGGTTGGGCTGTGAGAGTGCAACTCCATTAAAAAAAAAAAAAAGAAAAAACCCAAAAACACTATAAAAGGTCCTTTGATACAAATGAATTATGTGTTATGAAATGATTGATTCTGATGGGGAAGGCATGGGTATATTCAGAATAGGCAGCTAAGTAAAAATTTTAAAATCAAGAAGAGGTAATGAAAGTGACAGAGACAGGTCAGGCATGGTGGCTCACGGCTGTAATCCTAGCACTTTGGGAGGCTGAGGCGGGTGAATCACCTCAGGTCAGGAGTTCAAGACCAGGCTGGCCAACATGATGAAACCCCATTCCTACTAAAAATACAAAAATTAGCTGGACATCATGACACATGCCTGTAATTCCAGCTAATTGGGAGGCTGAGGCCTGAGAATTGCTTGAACCCAGGATGCAGAGGTTACAGTGAGCCGAGATCGTGCCATTGCACTCCAGCCTGGGCAACAGAGCAAGACTCCATCTCAAAAATAAATAAATTAATAAATACAAAATAAAAGTGACAGAGACATTGATGGATAGCTAAATAAAGATGGAATGAGGAACTAATGAAGCATCTTTGGATGGCGTAAGCAGAAACAGGAGAGAATGAGCAAGACCTGGGCATTGTCGCAGGGGTTTGGCATGAGGCCAGCTCTGGATGTCTCGAGCTACCTGACACTCGGGAAGGACTTCCCCTCCCTTTGCAGTGTCAAGCTGAGCTGGGCCACGGGCACTCAAGTCTTCCGTTGGAGCTGCCAAAGTTCTGTCACTCTGTGGTTCCCTGGTGGCAAAACGGGAGATCCCTGAGCAAATTAAATTTCTCCAGTAGAGGAGGGTTTGAGAAACACACAGCATTAGGAAAGTTGCTGAGTTTGAAACCCAAATCTCATTTCTATGATGGCCTTAGCAGACATGCAGACTTGACTTGTGAAAGACACACACCTGTGCATAGGCACGTACCCACACACACGTCATCTTGTGTGTGATTGCTCAGCCCAGCCCTAGGGAACCCTCATGGGCCAGACCATGTGGGTTGTAATCCCAGCAGAGCCACCTGCTAGGGTTTACCACTGGGCCAATTATTAACCTCTCTGTGTTCTAATTTCCTCACTTGTAAAACAGGGTTAAAATTATTACCATCTCCACAGGATTTTACAAGGCATCATTAACTTCCAGTATTAATTATTTTAAGTTGCTTCATATATTCAGTTAATTTGGTCTTTACAACCAATGTTAGCAAGGACCAAACAATTGGGATTTGCTGGGCATGGTTTCTCACACCTGTCACCTCAGCACTTTGGGAGGCAGAGGCAAGTGGATCACTTGAGTCCAGGAGTTCGAGATCAGCCTGAACAACATAGTGAGACCCTGTCGCTACAAAAACTACAAAAGTATCTGGGTGTAGTGGCACCTGCCTGTAGTCCCAGCTACTTGGAAGGCTGAGGTGGGAGGATCTCTTGAGGCTGGGAGGCAGAGGTTGCAGTGATCTGAGATGACATCACTGCACTCTAACCTGGGTGACAAAGTGAGAGCCTGTTTCAAAAACAACAATAATTAAGACTTAGAAGAAAAAGCCTTAGGCTGAAAATCTGGAGGTGTTGAGATGAGGCTGAGTCTCCAAGCCTGCTACCCTCTCACTGGGTAGTAAGCAGATCACCCTCCATCTCTAGCTGCCCAATGCAGGTCTTGGTGTTGACCTGATGTTTTTCTCATGGTGCTCTAAGGTACTCACTTCAGGGAGAAGAGAACGAGGAGGAAATGAGTCCCAACCAACTTCCAAGGCAATTAGGATTTTTTTAAAAAACTTTCAACTTTGAGATCAGCACTGATTCACATGCAGTTGTATAATACAAAGAGATCCCACATATACCCCTCACCCAGTTTTGCGTATCTTGTACAACATCACAACCATGAAATTGACATGGATGCAATTCACCGACCTTCAGATTTCACCAGTTTTCCATGTACTCATTTGTATGCATGTGTGTGTTCAGTTCTATGCAATTTTATCCCATGTAGATACATGGGACCATCACAGTAAAGATACAGAACAGTCATTACAAGTATATCTTTGTGCTACCCTAGTAAAGCCACAACTATTTCCCAGTGTCCTTGCCTCCCTACTCCCTGGCAATCCCTGTTCTGTTCTCCATCTCTATAATTTTGTTATTTCAAGATTATGTCAATGGGATCATGCAGTACATGACCTTTTGAGATTTTTTTTTTAACTCAGTTAAGTTCCCTTGAAATTCACACAAATTGTTTTTTATATCAATGCTTTATTTTTCATTTTTCATTTTTATTGCTGAGTAGTATTTCAGTAGCTCTTATTTTAACTGCTACACATACTGGTCTTGCTTGAGAGATTTCATTTAAACAAAGGCTTCCTCAGCTCCAAAGAATAGATTGAGAACTATTGAATATAACAATTAGATTGCCAAATTCTAAGACCCTGGTTATGATATAGATGAATATAATCTCTATGTTAAAATTTATATAGCTGTTTCCACTTAACAGTGAAATAAATCCCCTGACCATCATAGGCATAATTTTAACAAATCTTAGACAGAAATAAGAAAGAGAACAAGATTGAGAGATTGAGAATTTATTCCTGGTGGAGAATGTAAGAGTTCCTAGTCTTTTAAACCTAGGAGAAAAGAAAAATCTATAGTTATTTCTGTTAGGATAACTTCTCTTTGGTTTTCTTCTCTTTCATTCCATTGCCTGTTTGTATTTTTCCCTCAATTCCCCAAAGGCTGTTCAAAAAAAAAAATGCACTTTAAAAAAATTTTTATTACATTTTTTTTTTTGAGATAGAGTCTTACTCTATCACCCAGGCTAGAGTGCAGTGGCTCAGTCATAGCTCAATACACACTCCACCCACCAGGCGCAAGCGATCCTCTCACCTCAGCTTCTCGAGTAGCTGGGACTACAGGCATGCACCACCACACCTGGTTAATTTTTGTATTTTTTTGTAGAGTTAGAGTTTTGTCATGTTGCTCAAGCTGGTCTCAAACTCCTGAGCTCAAGCCATCCTTCTGCTTCAGCCTCCCAAAATGCTGAGATTACAGGTGTGAACCACTGCACCCAGCCTCAAAATGGTGAATTTTAAAAGCCAGGGATACATTTCATTTCTTGCTTTCCCAGCAAGAGAAAAGCCTGCTATTTATTTTGGATGGAGAAATATGAAGACATATTCTTTTCATGGAAATGAAGCCAGGGGGTTCTTGTTAATCACGTGAGATGACTGCAGAGCAAATTATAAGCAATAAAAAGAAAACCTATTAAGTGTTTATGTGCCTTAGTTCTTCTCAAGTTCCTCTCCCAAGCATTTAAGCTCTCCAAAGACTCTATGGATGAGGATTGAGCATTTGATTGTGCAAACACCAGGACTTCAGATGCTCAGATAGTAAAAGGGATGGTGTCCCAGAGATCAACGCGATTAATATGCACTTCCTAATACCTCATGCCTAGACATTTCTTGCAGCCATTATGACTGCCTGTTGTAACATGAATTATGGTTTAGGCCAAGTGTTGGGGAGGAAGACAGATCATTTTTCCCCAAGGTGAGATTTCTGCTCTAATTTCTCTCCTTTGGCGCCTCTGAGCTACCACCCTCTTCCCCTGCATGTACCAGCTCTGTCTAGACTTTCCTCTTTGTCCTTCACCTCCCTGTTTTTCCTTTCTCCTAATGACCTGGAAGGCAGACTCGAAAGCAATTAACAAGTACTCAAGATCTTAGAGATGCCTGCCTCCCTTTTATTTTTATTTATTTATTTTTTTTTGAGACAAAGTCTCACTCTATTGCCCAGGCTGGGGTACAGTGGTGTGATCTCAGCTCACTGCAACTGTTACGAGTTTGAAATTTGCCTAAATTTCAATGCGTTTCACCCTTGGCTCCCGAGGACAGGAACTGGTGTGTGTGTGTGTGTGTGTGTGTGTGTGTGTGTACAGAATATATATATATACACATATATATGTGTGTGTGTGTGTATATATATATATATATATATACGGGCATAAAAAATGTATATGTGTATATGTTTTTTTGAGACGGAGTTTTGCTCTTGTTGCCCAGGTTGGAGTGCAATGGTGCGATCTCGGTTCATTATAACCTCCACCTCCCGGGTTCAAGCGCTTCTCCTACCTCAGCCTCTCAAACAGCTGGGGTTACAGGTGCCCGCCACCATGCCCAGCTAATTTTTGTATTTTTAGTAGAGACACAGTTTCACCATGTTGGCCAGGCTGGTCTAGAATTCCTCACCTCAGGTGATCCACTGCCTCGGCCTCCCAAAGTGCTGGGATTACAGGCATGAGCCACCTTGCCCAGCCTGTTGTCTTTACATTTATTGCTGTATTTTCAGTGCTTATATGCTTGTCACATTGTAGGCACTAAATATTTATTACATAAATTTGTGGAATGAATTTACCAAAAACATGCAGTTTTGAAAGAATGCATTTGACATGAAAGAGACACTTTCTTACAAAAATA
This sequence comes from Ateles fusciceps, assembly GCA_036589455.1. Lineage (NCBI taxonomy): Eukaryota > Metazoa > Chordata > Mammalia > Primates > Atelidae > Ateles > Ateles fusciceps. The sequence goes on from JAZHEH010003103.1 coordinate 389,087, forward strand.
TCAAATCGTTTCTCAACCATTTACATTTGAGCACATATTCTATGCCAGGAATTTTAAATGATAAAGCAATAAATAAACTCAGTCTGGTACAATTAAGAGCATGTATTTTGGCACTCTATTTCCTATGTTATCCTTGATGCAGGGCAGGCCAGCCCCAGATTGGAGCTCAGCCCTGGCAGGTTCTTTGCTTCGCCCAGGAAAAAATTCAAGGGTGAGCCAGCGGTAGAAGAACAGAGCTTTATTGAAGCAGCAGTGTTACAGCCCTGGGTGGGTGACAGCTCTGTGACTGCTCCTGCAGAGCAGGGCCACTCCATAGGCAGCGTGCTGAGACTACCAGCTCAGTGCAGTTCTACATCATACATAAATCTACTTTTAATTACGTGCAGATTAAGGGTTGGGTTATGCAGAAATGTCTAGGAAAAGTGTAATAACGTCTGGGTGTTGAGTCATTGGCATGGAAAGATGGTAACTCCTGGATGTTGCCATGGCAATGGTAAATTGACATGGCACCCTGGAAGTTTCTTCCGCTCCATCCCTGCGTTAGCTAGTCCTCAATTTGGTATGGTGTCTGAGCCCTGCCTCCAGAGTTAAGTCCACCTCTTTTTTTTTTTTTTGAGATGAAGTCTTGCTCTGTCACCAGGCTGAAGTGCAGTGGCCAGATCTCGACTCACTGCAACCTCTGCCTTCCGGGTTCAAGCGATTCCCCTGCCTCAGCCTGCTGAGTAGCTGGGACGATAGTCACATGCCACCACGCCCAGCTAATTTTTTGTATTTTAGTAGAGACAGGGTTTCACCATGTTGGCCAGGATGGTCTCGATCTCCTTACCTCGTGATCCATCCACCTCAGCTTCCCAAAATGCTGGGATTACAGGCATGAGCCACTGTGCCCAGCCAGTCCCACCTCTTAGGTCATCCTCAATTTAATTTAATATGTTATTCTAATCTGCTTCTTCCAAGTCATTCCTCAAGGTGGGAATGATCTTCCCCTTGTCCTTTTTCCTTCAGATGGAGAAACTGTGACTCTGAGAGACTGTCCCTTGCAAGTACGTGGCAGAGGCCTCCACCCAGGAATTTAGGACCAGGCAAGTGACAGGGACTAATTTAGAATTTTGCTTAAATATTGGAGCAGCATATACAGCTGGTTCCTTCCCATATTTGAACTCATGCCCATTGTGATGGTTAATTTCATGTGTCTACTGGACTGGGTGAAGGGGTGCCCAGATACCTGCTCAGACATTATGTCTGGATGTGTGTGGTGAGGGTGTTTCTGAAAAAGATCGGCATTTGAATTGTTGAACTAAGTAAAAACCATTTACCCACCGGTCATGCATCATCCAATCTGTTGAGGGCGTGAATAGAACAGAAAGGTGGAGGAAGGGTGAATTTGCTCTCTCTGCTTGAGCTGGGACTTCCATCTTCTCCTGCCCTCGGACATTGGAACTCTTGGCTCTTGGGCCTTCAGCCTCTGGTACTTACACCAGCAAACCCCTCTGTCCTCCACCTCGTTCTCAGGCCTTCAGCCCTAGAGTGCGGGTCATGCCATCAGCTCCCAGTCTTGGGACTTGAACTGAATTTCACCACCAGCTCTCCTGGCTCTCCAGCTTGCAGATAGCATGTTGTGTGACTTTCAGCCTCCATAATCACATAGTAAATCCGCTGTTATATATCTATCTATATCCTATCAGTTCTGTTTCTCTGGAGAACCCTGTATACCCTCAATACAACCTCATGGAATTATCACACAGGTACACACTGAACATCCATGAAAATGTTAGGTGCTTCATGGAAATTCATAGATAAATTAAGACATGACCTGTGCTCCCAAAAAGCTTACAGATGAGTGGTGAACCTGACAGATTCAAAGTCAAATTTGCTACACAGACAGGATCAACACAGAAGGGAAAGTGAATGTAGCTTGGTGTTTGCAAACGGTGTCTTTAGGCTCGGAGAGCTCTGTGACTTTAGGTAAGAAGCTCAACCTCTCTGAACCTCAGAAAAGTGGACTTATTAATAATGCATAACCTCTATGGATCACTGAACTGATGCAAGTGGCACGCTCAGCATAGCACCAGTCATACTTATAAGCTCCTGATAACTGGTATAAGAAGTAGTTTGGGCAATGAAGCCCCTTCTCCTTTTTTCTATCAGCAAACCTGGTGTGTATTAGATTGAACTATATATAAACTTGATGCTTTTGTAGCTTAAAAGAATTCAAATGTCAATAATTTCATATGGTTCAACCTAATCAGATTATTTATTGGGAGGAATTGATAGTCAAGTCTATAAACAGGTAACGAAGTGTCTTAAAACTCAGGAAAACCCGAGTGCCTGATTTGCTGTGACCCTTTGGCTCAGTGTCCCCTGGACTGGTCACTACCCTGCCTCCTTCTCTGAAACCTCCTTCTCTGCTCAGTTGGTGAGTTCCCAGCTGCAAAACTTCAAGAAAGGAAATACCAGTAGCTGTCAGAGTGTCACACTTGATTTTATGTGGCAGTAACCAACCCTTAGCCAATTGTGGCATTTGGCTGGCAGTATACTCCACACCTTGTTAAAAAAAATCATATAGAAACTTCTGTGTGAGTTCATTGTACAGCACTTGCTACTTAGGAGGACCGCTCACTGACAGAGCAGGGAGGTGGGGGCTTTTAAAAGCAAGTTTCAGTAAGAGGTTGGTTTCTAATTGACCAGCAGGTATCCCTATTGAGGTCAAAGAACAGATGTCGGGCAAGGAAGGTACCTGGCGTGGAGAATGGGAAAGGAAGTGGTGCCCTGTTTGCTGAAACTTTAAGATGTATAAAGGTCTGTTTTCGCATCCTGGCTTTCCCTGGCTCACCGTGTGATTGAAACAAGTTGTTTGACCTCCTTGAGCCTTTATTTTCTCTTTTCATAATGGAGCTAAAATGTATTAATAGCTACCACAAAGGGCTGTTGGAAGAATTAATTAAGATAATGTGTGTAAATTACATGGTACATTCGTGGTTAATATTTTTCCAGTGTCTGATCTGTGCCAAGAACCATGCCAGGAACCTTATATATACTTTTTCAATTAATTCTTCCAGCAACTCTATGAGGTGAACATACTTATATCCATTCTATGAGAAGAAACTGCATTCAGGCTGGGTGCAGTGGCTTATACCTATAATCCCAGCACTTTGGGAGGTCAAGGCGGGAGATATTGCTTGAACCCAAGCATCTGAGACCAACCTGAGCAACAAAGTGAGACCCTTGTCTTTACAAAAAAATTTAAAAATTAGCTGGGTATGGTGGTGCATACCTGTAGCCGCAGCTCCTTGGGACGCTGAGGTGGGAGGATCACTTGAGCCCAGGAGGTTGAGGCTGCAGTGAGCCGTGGTCATACCAGGGCACTCCAGCCTGGGTGATAGAGCAAGACCCTGTCTCTCAAAAAATAAAAAAAAAAATGCGTTCAGAAAGGTTAAGCCATCTATTGGAAGTCATACAGAAAAAAAAAAAAAAAAGGGGGCAACAGCTAACAACTAGAATTTGAATCATAAAGGAGAGTTTGGGTTTGGATAACTTGGAAGGTTAACAGAAATTGCCGTTTGTTTAGCTGTCTCTTTAAATCCCAGTGCCAATTCAGCAACACTTGCCAAGCATTTATCATGTCCAGACTCATTGCCAGGCGCTCTATTAGGTGAATGCAACATGATTTCACACTCACCTGTTGGAATTTTCAGTGATTTGTGACCAAAATTTTTAAAAAATAAAAGACAGCACCTGAATGAAAATAAGTATGAGGAATGTCCGACATAAATCCATGGCTGCATGAGAGAGCTTCTGGAACATTCTAGGAAGGGAGTGTCTGGTGGCCTCTGCCACGCACCCTGCTCCCTATGGACAGATAAGAATAACTTTCTGGGCTGGTGGAGAGACGTGTGAGTCTCAATTAGTTCACTTTTATGGAGCATATTTTCAGAGGTATATTTTTCAACACAAGTGGGGTTGCCCCCCCATGTGCAGACCCTGGGCTTTGGGCAGTTGTTAAGGGAGGAGCAACATTGCCCAATGCAGGCACTAAAACAGGCAGAGACACACAGGCTAATTCTCCTTCCCCTGACCCCCCACTTCTCACACCTGGAAAATTATAACACAGAAACAACTGGCTCTTTAGTTGGGGGGGAACCACGCACAGGCTGAAACGTCTTCCTATGCCCAAGGCTGGCCAGTCACCTGCTCTTTCCCCAGCCCTCACCCCCATGCAAGGAAGCAGACTGTCTCTGAACTTTCTTTTAGCTGTCGGACGCTAAGACACACCTTTCTAGCATTGGGAAGAAGATCATTTCCCTTATCACCTATATTAGTCCGTTTTCACACTACTGTAAAGAACTGCTCGGGGCTGAGCCCAGTGGCTCATACCTGTAATCCCAGCACTTTGGGAGTCTGAGGTGGGCAGATCACTTGAGGCCAGGAATTCCAGAACAGCCTGGCCAACATGGCAACCCTGTGACTACTAAAAATAAAAAATTAGCCAGGCGTGGTGGCCATAATCTCAGTTACTCTGGAGGCTGAGGCACCAGCTCTGTCTCAAAAAAAGAAAAAAAAGAAAAAAAAAAAAGTAACTGCCTGAAACTGGGTAATGCATAAAGAAAAGGGATTTAATTGACTCACAGTTCAGCATGTCTGGGGGAGGCCCCAGGAAACTTACAGTCATAGCGGAAGGCGAAAGGGAAGCAGGTACCTTCTTCACAATGTGGCAGAAGGAGAAAGTGAACAAGCAAAGGGGAAAGAGCCCCTTATAAAACCATCAGATTTCTTGAGGACTCACTCACTGTCAGGAAAACAGCATGGGGAAAACCACCCCCATGATCCAAACACCTCCCATCAGGTCCCACCCTTGACACGTGGGGATTATGGGGGATTACAACTCAAGATGAGATTTGGGTGGGGACACAGAGCCAAACCTATCCCCACCCAAAGATATCAACCATTAGAATGCTACCACTTCTAGATTTCTATGTTTTATTTTTTATTTTACAATGCATATTTTCATAAGTCATTTTCTTTTTTTTCTTTCAAATTGGATATTTTTTCACAAAGATAGCATTTCTGTTTCTGATTATTAAACATTACACTCATCCCCACTAATGATGATAAAACATCCATTAAAATGGTGTGATACTGTTTGAGGCCCTACACTATTAATAGCAAATACTTATATCCTTTATATTACTATGTTGAGTATTGTTCTCAGCACTCTACACTGAACAAAAGGATTTACTTAATCCATACGGCAAGCTCTGTGATGTAACTTTTACTCTTATACCTGACTTACTGGTGAGAAAACCAAGGCCGAGGTGATACATCCAATACATGACAGAGCTGGGATTTGAACCCAGGGAATCTGCCTCCAGACACCATGCTGTTAAATAGGATTAGACTACCTCTCAGACTGGCAAACTTAAACTAGTGGTAAACCAGGGTTAGTGGGAGTACAGAGAGACAGGCCTTCATGAATGCAGATGAGAGGACAAAGTGATAGAAATTTGTGCAGGGCAGGGCAGGTGCAGTAGCTCATGCCTGTAATACCAGCACTTTGGGAGGCTGACGAGGGGTTTGATCATTTGAGCTTAGAAGTTCAAGACCAGCCTGGGCAATATGGTGAAACCTCAACTCTACAAACAATACCCAAAAAAAAAAAAAAAAATTAGCCGGGTATGGTGGTGTGTTCCTGTAGTCTCCACTATTCAGAAGGCTGAGGAAGGAGGATCACTTGAGCCTGGGAGGTTGAAGCTGCAGTGAGCTGAGTTCCTGCCATTTCCCTCCAGCCTGGGCAACAGAGTGAGACCCTGTCTCAAAATAATAACAATAATAATAATAAAATAAAAATAAATTTTTAAAGGGCAATTTTGGAGAATTTATTAAAAATGTATACGTTTGTTTCACCTAGCAACTTTGCGTTTCAGACTCGACATCTAGATCATAAGATATCCACCAGAAAGTATACATACTCTCTCAAGATTTATTGCAGCATAGTTTGTAATGGTGAATCGGTAGGGAAAACTTTGAATAATTAAATTAGTGAATATATGCCATGAAAAATTGATGGCTAAATCTTGAAAAACAAACATATATCAAAACAAAGAACTCAGGTATAAAGGAAAGGACTGATGGTGAGTGCTTTGCCCATTTAAATTCAAAATGAAGATTAAAAAACTGTGCTAAGAGTAGTTTTTATGTGTTCTCACCACATATAAATGGTAAGCACATGCGGTAACACATGTTAATAATTAACCTGATTTGGCCATCCGCAACATATGTATATTTAAAACGTCACATTGCACGTCATAAACAGATATGATTTGTATTATCGATGAAAAATTTAAAACTTTAAAATTTTAAAAAGAGCTATGAAAATAATGATTAGAAAAATAGAATATTCATGTTAAGAACATTGACAAAATAGAACAATCTAAGAAGCAGGATGGAGAGAGGGAAAGTGAGAAGTAGTAAAGAATACTCACTTCTTAATCTTTTCAAGGATTCAAACTGTCAAATATTGCAATTCATTCTATTTATTTACTTATTTATTTATAGTTTAGAGACAGGGTCTCGATCTGATGCCCAGGCTAGAGTGCAGTGGTGTAAACAAGGTTCACTACAGCCTCAACCTCATGGCTCAAGCCATCCCTTGGCCCCATGCCCCTGAGTAGCTAGGACTGTAGGCGTGTGCCACAACCGCTGGCTAATTCTTTTTATTTTTATTTTTATAGAGATGGTCATCACTCTATGTTGCCTAGGCTGGTTTCAAACCCCTGGCCTCATGTAATCCTCCCACCTTGGTCTCCCACAGTGCTGGGGTTACAGGTGTGGGCTACTACACCCATTCTAAAGTTTGTTTTAAACATGACTCTAAGAACTAAATATTTTTCATGACCTTACTGTCCTTATGTAGATTTTTTAAAGAAAAGACTATCTTTTGTGGTAAAGAAAGTTGTACTAAATTTCTTCCCTTTTCTTTCTTTTCTCCTGTCCAAGGAATTATTTTTCTTTAATTAATTAAATAAAACATATTTGATGTTTGTATTGGAAAATTGCCCATCATGCTCAGATGGTGGTCTCCAAATACTAATTTACACTGAAAGGAACTGGGTTTCTTGGCTAAATAACCGATTACAGGTTAGGGGAAGGAAATGGTTGGGCAGGGGCATATTTTTATACCAGGAGGCTGGAAAGCTGTTATAAAACTCCTGAGGCCTGGACAAAGGACTCAGAAGCTCATAGGACAGGCTCTCACTGGCTAAAAAATGAGAGAATTTGAGCATAAATAAGGATAACACATTGAAACACATCAAATATGTTTGAATTCAGGAGTTCATAATGATACTCAAGAATTCACTAGTTACTTTTAGGGGATGCTAGGAAACCAACCATTATTTTGAAAATTTGAAAACGAAAAGAATTGAACATTTACTCTGCTTTTCATATAAGAATGATACCACAGGGTGATAAAAGAGTGTATGTTCATGACAAGCCTGAGCTACACAGTGAGACCACTGTCTCTACAAAAAATACAAAAATTAACTAGGTGTGGTGGCACATGCCTGCAGTCCCAGCTACTTGGGAGGCTGACTTGGGAGGCTGGCTTGGGAGGATTTCTTGAGCCCAGGAATTCCAGGCTGCAGTGAGCCATAATTGCACCACTGCAATCCAGGCTGGGAGACCAAGCAAGACTCTCTCTCTCCTAAAAAGCAAACAAACAAACAAAAAGTATATGAAGGGAAGTTTCTCTCCACAGAAGTATTCTACATGATTAGTGAAGATGCAATAGTACCGTAAGAATGTCACCATTTTGCACTCTATGAACTAATGACTTTTGGTACTGATGGTCAATGTCCACTAACATCACAAAAGAGACACAGGCAGAGGTCATGTACTTTCTAATGGAAGAACGGACACCACCTGTGAAGTAGCTTTGTAAACAAAAACAAAAATTGAACTTGAATCTGATCAAGCCCCTAGATTTAATTATCAATTCATAAGACACTTGGGGGGCAAAATGACAGCACAGAGATTCAGTCAAGAAAGTCCAGACTGGGAAAAACTTTATAGGACAAAAAGAAAATAACACAATAAATACAAATAAATGCAATCATATCTCTATTTAGGTCTATATCTCTGTGTTTAGATGTATGTCTAGGTATAGGTAGATAAAATAGATAGACATAGAGTCTACAGATCAAAAGGGTCTTGAGAGATATAGTAACCAAAAACAACATCTGGCTTTTATTTGGATCTTGGTTCAAACAGATTGTTAAAAACTAAAAAAGCATTTAGGAATTTTTTTTTTCTTGAGACAGGGTGTTGCTGTGCTGCCCAGGCTGGAGTGCAGTGGCACAATCATAGCTCACTGCTGCCTCACATCCTGGGCTCAAGAAATCCTCCTGCCTCAGCCTCCCAAAGTGCTAGGACTACAAGTGTGAGCCACTGTGCCCGTCTGCAGTTAGGAAAATTTAAGGATTGGTGAGATACTTGATGTTGTTAAGGAATTATTATGATGATGACACTGCAGTTATGTTTTAAAAGTAAGAGTTCTATCAAAGCTTTGAGTTAATTGAAGAAAAACAAAAATAAATAAATGAATTAATGAATGCCAGAGTTCTATAGCAGTGGTCCCCAATGTTTTTGGCACCAGGAACTGGTTTCATAGAAGACAATTTTTCCATGAACAGGACGGGGTGGTGGGGGTGGTGCATATGGTTTGGTTTCAGGATGATTCAAGCGCATTACATTTATTGTGCTCTTTATTTCAATTATTATTACATTATAATATGTAATGAAATAATTATACAACTCACCATAATGTACCATCAATGGGAGCCCTCAGCTTGTTTTCCAGCAACTAGATGGTCCCATCTAGGGGTGATGGGAGACAGTGGCAGATCTTCAGGCATTAGATTCTCATAAGGAACGTGCAGGCTAGATCCCTCGCATGCACAGTTCACAATGTGGTTCGTGCTCCTATGAGAATCTAATGTAAGCTGGGTGCAGTGGCCTGTAATCCCAACACTTTGGGACACCGAGACAGGTGGATCACCTAAGGTCAGGAGTTCGAGACCAGCCTGGCCAACATGGTGAGAAACCCTGTCTCCACCAAACATACAAAAAAATTAGCTGGGTGTGGTGGTGCACACCTGTAATCCCAGGTACACAGGAGGGTGAGGCAGGAGAACTGCTTGAACCTGGGAGGCAGAGGCTTCAGTGAGCCGAGATCACACCACTGCACTCCAGCCTGGGTAACAGAGCAAGACTCTTGTCTCAAATAAATAAATAAATAAATTGAAAAAATAATTTAAAAAATATATATCTAATTCAGCCACTGACCTGATGAGAGGCAGAGTCAGGCAGTAATGTGAGCAATGGCGAGCGGATGAAAATACAGAAAAACTTCACTTGCTTACCCTCTGCTCACCTTCTGCTGTGTGGCCCATTTTCCAACAGCCCACAGACAGGAACCAGTTCATGGCCCAGGGACTGGGGACCCCCTGTTCTAGAGGAATTTTAAGGCAGTGAAACTTCTGATTATGATACTACAAGGTGAACACATGTTGTTACACATTTGTCCAAACCCCACAGAATGTACCACACCAAGAGTGATCCTAAAGTCTTTATTTTAAAAATGAATTCTTATCTTTTAGAGATATATACTAAGATATTAATTATAAAATAATAAGACATGTGGAATTTGCTTCAAAATAATTGAAGGAGGAGAGGCTGGAAGTATCAATGGAACAAGATGGCCATTAGTTGGTAAGCTGGATGATGAATAAATGGGGATTTCGTTAGCTGTTTTCTTTATCTTTGCTTATGCTTGAAATATTTTATAGTAACAAGTTTTCAAAATATACAGAGAATGAGGCCAGGTGCGGTGGCTCATGCCTATAATCCCAATACTTTGGGAGGCCGAGGTGGGCTGATTACTTGAGGTCAGGAGGTTGAGACCAGGCTGGCCAACTTGGTGAAACCCCCTCTCTATTAAAAAGACAAAAACTTAGGCAGGCATCATGGTGTGTGCCTGTAATCCCAGCTACTGAGGAGGCTGACACAGGAAAATCGCTTGAACCCAGGAGGCAGAGGTTGCAGTGAGTTGAGATCATGCCACTGCACTTCAGTCTGGGCCACAGAGTGAGAATCCATGTCAATAAATAAATAAATAAATAAATAAAAATAAAGTTTAAAAATACATATACATACAGAGAATTATTACATTTATATAAAATTAGTCTATTTATGAGCTAGGCATGGCAGCTCATACCTGTAATCCCAGCCCTTTAGGAGGCTGAGGAGGAGGATTGCTTGAGCCCAAAAGTTGGAGACCAGCCTGGACAACATAGTGAGATCCCCATCTCTACTAAAAATAAAAATAATAAAAAAATATTAGCCGAGCATGGTGGCAAAAAAATTAGTTTATCTATCTATACACCCATACACATACACACACAGACACACAAGCACAAATGGTCTATAATTGTAGACATGTACCTATACAGGCATTGCTGTCTTCCCATTCCGGAGCCTCATCACTCATTCCTGACACCCCATTCCATCTCAAAATGCCATGCATCTGTAGGAACACTCAGGCATAAGTCTAAAGAGGTAGGCAAGAACCAGATTATAAATACAGTTCTCCTGTTTGCCTTGCTAAAGAGTTTGAACTTTATCCAGACGTCCATGAAGTTCCAATGAAGAACTAGCAGCCTCAGTGGCTGACGTTGAGAACAAAGGAAATACGGTGGTATATTGGGGGCAGCTGAGGAAGAGAGGACTCTGTGATCTGAGAACAAGTTATGGCAAAAAGTGTTCTTGGGTAGTCCCACAAGAGGGTCTCAAAGTCCATTTAGAATTGGCCTTAACAGAAACCCCAGAACAAAGGCCAGCTCATTCTTGCTTCTTTTCTCTGTGGCAAACTCCAGCTGATGGTCTCAGAAGGAAGAGGCTTGTAAGAATGAAAAATGAAGGGTGTTGAATCCAGCAGTTCCACTCTGGGTATATGCCCAAAAGAACTGAAAGCAGGGCTTGAAGAGGTATTTATATATTCATATTCATAGCAGCATTATTCACAATAGCCAAAAGATGGAAGGAAGCCAAGTGTTTCCCAGTGGGTAAGTGGATAAACGAGATGTGGTATATCCATACAATGAAATATTATCGAGGGCCAAGGGGAGGCACCAGCCCTTGAAGGCTCACGACTGTAAACCAGACAAAAAGAAACCTTGAGGTGCTTGGAGTACCAGGTAGCAGGCAAGTGGTAGGCATTTCAGCGTGGTCTTTAGGATTTGCAGCTCAAGGAAGTAAGATGTTAAAGCTGCCACCGAAACTGGTCAAACCAGGGCAAGATAAAGTCTTCAGAGCCCTCTATACGTTAGAACCCAGAACTCCAAATGAACTATGCTTTGAGGAAGGTAACAGATTACTGACATGAATGATGCCAGTTGGTGGAAAGGTACCTCCAAAGGCAGGACTGGACTAATTCCAAGAAACTATGTGGCTGAGCAGGCAGAATCCATTGACAGTCCATTGCGTGAAGGAGCCAAAAGAGGCGCATGGACACAGAGAGGGAGCATCACACACTGGGGTCTGTCGGGGGAGAAATAGGGGAGGGGACAGCAGGGGGTGGGGAGTTGGGGAGAGAGAGCATGGGGAGAAATGCCAGATATAGGTGATGGGGAGGAAGGCAGCAAATCACACTGCCATGTGTGTACCTACGCAACAATCTTGCATGTTCTTCACATGTACCCCAAAACCTAAAATGCAATAAAAAAAAAATAAAAATAAATAAAAAATAAAAATAAAAAAATGTTAAAAAAAAAGGCAACTTGAGTTAGTTGCCAGAGGTTTTGGACAACTGAGTGGGTGTTAATGGCTGAGACAAAGCCGGAAGCATTGCCTTAGACTAGGCTTGTCATGGGGATCTGAGAGATACAGTGGAAATGCTATTTACTCAACCAAGTATTAAACTGAGCCAACAGAACAAGTTGGGAGACACAGCTGTGCATGCTGCTGCCTCGAAGGGTTATGCAGATATCGTCCAGTTGCTTCAGGCAAAAGGTACCAAAACAGACTGAAGAAACAATGAGAGGAAGCTGGCTTTGGGCATGGCTTTGGGCAATGCTGCCCATGCATCTCTCCAGAGAAAGAAACAGGGGACAGATGCAGTCCAAACGTTAAGCAATGCTCCTGTTATTCCGAAACTTTGTCTGCCAGAAGAGGACTGGTAATTATTTTTTTAAAGGATATATGAACATGGCAGTGTTGCACTGTGCTTGAGTAGAACAGGTAATGAATGGTTCTCACCTTTGGTTTGCCAATAAGTGACGGATCATTTACTGTATAAAATACATTTATTTCCACTGGAGTAGAACAAGAAGAGATGATTTCTATTTATCAAGCTAAAGGAATTGTATAGTATTTTTTCTTTGAAAAAGTCAGGGTCGGGGGAGATGGCATCTTTTTTTTGAGACAGATTCTTGCTCTGTCACCCAGGCTGGAGTGCAGTGGCATGATCTCGGCTCACTGCAACCTCCACCTCCTGGGTTCAAGTGACTTTCCTGCCTCAGCCTCCTAAGTAGCTATGTTTGAGTACCAATATTAGAAGTGGTAATATTTCCAATTTGTGTGTTTCTTGTTTGCTACACTGAAAAAAAGAAAAGAAACATTTCATATTTTAAATTTGTGATTTGTCTTAGTCAGAGTTCCTTCTGAGTTGGGGGATAAAGATTTGAGGGCATTTTGTCTGCTTGAGAGGTGATCCCTGGAAGCACCACTAGTAGAGATGGGGAGTGAGACAGAGAAGGAGAGAAGCCAACACAAGTTCCATTAATTAATAAGCAGGTGGTGACCACCATGGGCAGCTGAGACTCAATCCTCCTGGAGACTTCTGGGAAACTCTGTAAGCTGATGTCCTGCTGAGAAATGAGGAACTGGGGGGATTTATCCTTAAACTCCGCTTGTTACTAATTGAGGGCTGCCCCTGGGATACCATCTTCCAACCATTTCTAACCAGCTCCTGACACTGTCCAATACACACTGGTAACAGTTGAATTCCCAGGCAGAGACAAAGCGCTTATGGGTAAGAACCTATTAGAGATTGTGGTACTGCTGAGTATCTGAATATCTGGATCACAACTCACTTGGTAAAGCTTAGAACTAATGATTATCCAACTTTAAAATTGCATAATTATAATTCACTGTGCAGCCAATAACCTCCATGTATTGATGAATATGCTTTTTATCCATAATAGGTCGTTGTATATGAAGGAGCTTATGAGTGACCTCACAGGCTGTGTAAGAACCTCCGGAGCGCCTTTGCAAACAGAGCCTGCCCTAGAATGAAACCAACTCCAATTCTCAACAGCCAGGAATTGTGAGAGAGATGGAATTCTGATTACATCACAATACAACATAGAGCAAAATCTGAATCTACCCTTGGGAGCTCCCGGTTACAAACAAAAATTCTCTGGCTTAAGCTAGTTTAAGTTGAGTAAATGAAGCCATTTGTAGATGAAGATCATACTGACATCCTGTATTATGGCTTGGGGAAAGGAAAAGGCATCTGTGTCAAGGTCTCTCGGCTGGTCCAGAGATGAGACTCAGACAAGCCAGGGTAGTGAGGGACACAACTTATTCCACAGTGAGCCTTGACTGACAATGTCGCCTGCACTGTCAGGAAATGCCTAGAGTACTTCCAATAAGGGTCCAGCCATGCTATCTGATTTGAATGGGCCCTGTGGAAAAGATTTTGAACTTTCTTCAAACATAAAAAATCATGAATTTACAATAATACCGAAAAACATCTCTTTGGTTTTCTTTTGAATTTGCTATGGCAGCAACTCATTCTACTAGACACTAGTAAATAACAGGAAAGAAGTGATGAGGCATTTATCATGCTTTCTCTGTCCAAATGGCATATTTGTTGTTGTTGTTTATGGGACAGGGTCTCGCTGTCTCACCCAGGCTGGAGTTCAGTGGTGCAACCATAGCCCCCTGCAGCCTCGAGTTCCTGGGGTCAAGGAATCCTCCCACCTTAGCCTCTGGAGGATCTGCTACTACAGATGCATGCCACCACCCCCCTGTTCTGTCCAAACTATATTTCATGGTAAATAAACAGGTGAGGAGGGGATAGTTCTTCTTTATAAAATAATGCCATTTTATAGATGCAGAAGACAGATACAGAAAATCATTTTGGATCTCCTAATGGAATAACAGAACTAAGCAATAGTCAGCAATGACTGATAAAATAATTCCATGAAAATTTGATTGTAAACTTCTTAATAGATGAGTCAGACTTTTACCAACCAGACAGCAGGCATTTCTGATGTAATCAACCAGCAGCATATAATAACACCTATGAAGTACTCTTGTTGAAAAATAAGTTAAGCTTGAGCCTAGTCAAGTTTCACATTCAGACTTCGGATTCTGAGAAATAGGGAGGACAGAAGAAACAAGAATGCAATCAACCTAGTGCAGAATGTGGGAAATTTAGGACAAATGACTTCGACTCTTTAGTGTCATGTATTTGTACGGACAAATCCTTATAAATGCATGACATTAAAAAAGGGGAAAAGGAAGAAAAATTATTACTGATTAAAAGAGAATTAATTAACATATTAACTAAATATCACATGCAGTTATTTTGTAGATTCTGATTCAAATAAATAAACCATAGAAAGGCATTTTAAGTTTAAAAACATATTTGGGTATTAACTGAGAGCAAAATGGAGGGTAATTAGAATTCTCATACATGGCTGGTGAAAATGCAAAATGCAAAAGTGTGGTGATTCCTCAAGGATCTAGAACCAGAAATACCATTTGACCCAGCAATCCCCTTACTGGGTATATACCCAAAGGATTAGAAATCATTCTACTATAAAGACATGTGCACACGTATGTTAATTGCGGCACTGTTCACAATAGCAAAGACTTGGAACCAACCCAAATACCCATCAATGATAGACTGGATAAGAAAATGTGGCACATATGCGCCATGGAATACTATGCAGCCATAAAAAAGGATGAGTTCATGTCCTTTGCAGGGACATGGATGAAGATGGAAACCATCATTCTCAGCAAACTAACACAGGAACAGAAAACCAAACACCGCATGTTCTCACTCATAAGTGGGAGTTGAATAATGAGAACACATGGACACAGGGAGGAGAACATCACACACCAGGGCCTGTTGGGTAGTGGGAGGAAAGGGGAGGGAGGGCACTAGGATAAATACCTAATGCATGAAGACCTTAAAACCTAGATGACAGGTTGATGAGTGCAGCAAACCACCATGGCACATGTATACCTATGTAACAAACCTACACGTTCTGCACATTTCCGAGAACTTAAAGTCAAATGTTTTTTTTAAAAAAGGAAAATGCAAAATGGATTAGCCACTTTGGAAAACAGTTTGGCAGTTTTCTATAAAGCTAAACATATACCCACTGTAAAAACCAGCAATCCCGCTCCTGGGTATTTACCCAAAAGAAATAAAAATGAGTGTTTACTCAAAAATCTATATGTGTATGTTTATACTGGCTTTATCTATATTGCCTAAATTGAAACTATTCAAGTGTCCCTCAACAGATAAATGGATAAATGATCTGTAGCACAGCCATACAGTAAGATACTACCTAGCAATATAAAGTAACAAACTGCTGATAGCATTGGATGAATAACATGGATGAATCGAAAAAACAGTATGCGAAGTGAAAAAAATCACATTCAAAAGCCTATATGTGGGCCTGGTGCGGTGGCTCATGCCTGTAATCCCAGTGCTTTGGGAGGCCAAGCAGGTGGATCACTTGAGGTCAGGAGTTCAAGACTAGCCTGGCCAAAATAGTGAAACCCCATCTCTACTAAAAACACAAAAATTAGCTGGGTGTGGTGGCATGTGCCTGTGGTACCAGCTACTTAGGATGCTGAGGCATGAGAATCACTTGAACCTGGGAGGTGGAGTCTACAGTGAGCTGAGATCGCACCACTGCACTCCAGCCTGGGCGACGGAGCTAGACTCCATCTCAAAAATAAAAATAAACAAGCAAAAAGCCTATATGCTTTAAAAACAGACGCATAGAACAATGAACAGAACAGAGAGACAAGAAATAAACCCGAGCATATATCATCAACTAATTTTCAACAAGGTCACCAACAAGACACGATGGAGGGAGGATAATCTCGTCAATAAATAGTACTGGAAAAACAATATCCACATGCAAAAGAATAAAACTTGACCCTTATCTTGCAGCATAAACAAAAATCAACTAAAAATTGATTAGTGAACAAAACTTTAAAATCTGAAATTGTAGGCCAGGTATGGTGGCTCAGGCCTGTAATCCCAGCACTTTGGGAGACTGAGGTTGGTGGATGGCTTGAGCTCAGGAGTTCAAGACCAGCCAGGGAAAAACATTGAGACCCTGTCTCTTCAAAAACACAGAAATTAGCCTGGTGTGATGACACATGTTTGTAGTTCCAGCTACTGGGAAGCTGAGGTGGGAGGATTGCTTAAGCTCAGGTGGTTGAGGCTGCATCGAGCACTCTAACCTGGGCAACAGAGTGAGACTCTGTCTCAGGAAAAAAAAAAAAAAAAGAAAAGAAAAGAAAGAAAATCTGTTTGGGCATAGTGGCTCATGCCTGTAATCCCAGCACTTTGGGAGGTCGAGGTGCATAGATCACTTGAGGTCAGGAGTTCAAGACCAGCCTGGCCAACATGGTGAAACGCTATCTCAGCTAAAAATACAAAAATTGGCCTGGCGTGATTGCACATGCTTGTAATCCCAACTACTTGGGAGACTGAGGCACAAAAATTAGCCAAACATGGTGGCACGCACCTGTGGTCCCAGCTACTCAGGAAGCTGAAACACAGGAATCGCTCGAACCCGGGACGCAGAGGTTGCAGTGAGCTGAGATTGCGACACTGCACTCCAGCCTGAGTGACAGAGTGAGACTCCGTCACAAAAAAAAAAAAAAAAAAAAAGCACCAAAGATAAAAGAGGGAGAGCTGATAAAATATTCATGGCAAAATGTTGATTATAGTTAAAGCTAGGTGATTGTTAGCTGGGGTTTGTGATGCTATTATTTCTACTTTTGTGTATGCTTGAAAATAATCATAACAAAAGATAAAAAGAAATAGTAAAGAAAGAGAAAGTGTGAAGGACTCTGTAGTCACCCCGCCTGGCTTCACCACTTACCACCTATATTGAACTGGTACACAGCTCAGCTTTGTTTCTCACCACTAAGACGCTAGCAATATTTAGACTTCTAGGATTTTATGATGACCAACTGAATTAGTATAAGTGAAGTGTTTAGGTAATGGAGAAACTGTAAACTCTCAATAAATAGAAGTTGTGATTATTAGAAATTGGATTGGCCAGGCATGATGGCTCACGCCTGTAATGCCAGCACTTTGGGAGGCCAAGGTGGGCGGATCACAAGGTCAGGAGTTCAAGAAAGACAGGAAATTGAGTGTACTGATGCTTCTGGAAGCAGCCTTCAACCAGTGATGGTAGGAAATCAGTGGATAATGTCCCTCCTTTCTCGCTCCCCACTTGGAATGACTCTGAGTCTCATGCTGACACTGCCTTCCAGGATCCCCCAGCAGAATGGAGCCACAGCTGTTCACAGGGGTAGTTGATGTGTTTATGCACCATTTATTGACCTTTTTCTCTGTCTCACTTTCCCAACTTCCTGCTTGTGTTTCTTAATATCTCCCTCCCAAATAAACTTGGCACATTTGAATCTTTGTCTTAGGATCTGATTTTCAGGGAATCCAGACTGTAAGAGTAACACACTGGTAGAGCTAGGAGGGGTTGTGAACATCTGAGCATTTCTGAGGAAGTTTTCAAAAGTCAAGTAGGGGAGGTTGGGAAGATTGGGTTAATAAGGAAAGGAGGGAGAAAGGGAGAGATGGATGGAGGGAGAAAGGAAAAAGAAAGGAAGGAAGAAAGAAAGGAAGGAAGAGTGGGAAAGAAGGAAGGAGAGAAGGAAAGAGGAAAGGAAGGGAAGGAGGAAGGGAGGGAGGGAGGGAGGGAGGGAGGAAGGAAGGAGAGGAAATCTAAAAAAGAAAGAAGGAGTGGGTCCAAGCATGGTGACTCACACCTGTAATCCCAGCATTTTGGGAGGCCAAGGCAGGTGGGTCACCTGAGGTCAGGAGTTTGAGACCAGCTTGGCCAACATGGTGAAATCCCATTTCTACTAAAAATACCAAAACTTAGCTGGGCATGGTGGCGCACACCTGTAATTCCAGCTACCCAGAAAGCTGAGGCAGGAGAATCACTTGAACCTGGAAGATGGAAGTTGCAGTGAGCCCAGATCTCACCACTGCACTCCAGCCCGGGGAACAGAATGAGACTCCGTCTCAGAAAAAAGAAGGAAAGAAAGAAAAGCCTAGACAAGTGAATAATGAGCTCACTGTTTAGTGTATAAAAAGCACATCACAGATACATGTTGATAAGTTAATGAATTAACAAATGAATGAATAAGTTAAAGTTCCCTCCATTTTAGCTTTGCAAGGAAGAAAACCCTGTTTGTTTCAGAACATTTTAATACCATTTAATACCAACAATCCAGGAGAGGTGTTGAGTAAAGTTATACTGATTCCTTAACATAAAAGCACTTCCTGTAATTTCATTTTTCTCCCCTGCAAAATAGGGATAAGCATCAATAACAATGATAATACCACCACCTTCCTCAAGAGGACTTGAGAGGCTAGAATGCAACGCTGCTTTGCATAAGAGAAAGAACTCTTCTGGTGCTTTTTTTTTTGGTTTGTTTTTTTGTTTTTTTTGACACAGAGTCTTGCTCTGTCGCCAGGCTGGAGTGCAGTGGCGCAATCTTGGCTCACTGCAACCTCCGCCTCCTGGGTTCAAGCGATTCTCCTGCCTCCGCCTCCCAAGTAGCTGGGAACACAAGCGTATGCCACCACACCCGGCTAATTTTTTTGTATTTTCAATAGAGACAGGGTTTCACCACTGGCTGGGATGGTCTCGATCTCTTGACCTCGTGATCCGCCCACCTCGGCCTCCCAAAGTGCTGGATTACAGGAGAAAGATCTCTTGTAATAGGCATTTTTGTTTGTGGTGGTGGTTATTATAACAGAGCTATATCACTATGATGGTATAAACAACATAATTGCAGTTTTCCAAATGTACTTTAATAATGAGACTGCGCCTGCCTAGTACCTACCGTATAATAGAGACTCAGCTAATGATGAATGAATAAATGGGTCAAATCTACAGGTGATTCTTACTTCATTCAATGTCTCATTAACTCCCTCTCAAGAAATCACCAAACAAGACCAGGCATGGTGGCTCATGTCTATAATCCCAGCATTTTGGGAGGCCGAGATGGAAGGATTGCTTGAGGCCAGGTGTTTGAGAAAGCCTGGGTGACATAGAGAGCCCCGATCTCTACAAAATATTTTTTTAAAAGCTTAGCTGAGTGTGGTGGTGCATACCTTTAGTCCCAGCTATTCAGGAGGCGGAGGCATGAGGATTGCCTGAGCCTAGGAGTTGAAGGCTACAGTGAGCCATGGTTGCACCACTGCACTCCAGCCAAAAAGAATAAGATGAAGATGAAGGAGGAGGAGAAGGAGGAGAAGAAGGAAGAGGAGAGGGGAGAAGAAATAAACAAATCACCAAATAGATTGTCTAATTGCCTATTCTATTAGAAATGTTGACACCCATTTACCTTTCTCTTAGATTTCTCCTTTCAAGTATGTAATGTGGCTTGACTTCAGAATTCATGAGAATAAATCCCTCCTTTCATGCAAATCTATTCTGATGTACTCCACCTGCGTGCCTTTTCTCTCTTGCTTGCTTACTTGTTTTTTTCCTTTGATGGGTTCCTGGGAGATGGTGATTGTTGAATAGCGGTTACTGAGGGTCATGAAGAAAAATACCAGTTTGCAGGCTTTTGGCAGAAGCTTCTGGGCATAGTAATGGGTGAGCCTCATTCCTGGGCAGTGAATGCAGGCAAGTGGATGCATAAATGTTTAATTTAAGGGGGCAGTCATTTATTTTTCAGGCAGAAAGTTTATACAGCTTGAGAGAATTATTTGAAAGGAAATGAGGGGCATGGCCTATGAGGCTTATGGGCCTCGTCCGCCTTCCTTCTCTCTGCCCAGCTATGAACATGAGGTTTACCCCTTTCCCACAGCCCCCACAGCCACCACACACCTCCAGGTCCCATCATGCAGACCTCTGCACAAGGACAGTTGTTGGAGAGAGCTCCACGTTGCAGTCTCAGATGGTCCCTGCTGAAGGATAAACCCAAACAAGTTTTGCGGATGTAATGAAGCTGGCCCTCGAAGCCGGGGAATTTAGCGATGTGGCTGAGAATACAAGACTTGGCTTCTAAGGCAGAAAACCGAGCCTGGACTTTGTCACTCATCCGTGATGTGACCCTGGCCTCCCTTTCCCCGCTTATTTATAAGTTGGTAGACTAGATGCTCCTGCAAGGTCCCTTCCAACTCTAACGTGATATTTCAGGAAAGATGGACTGCAGGTTTTTACTCACAGCTCCGCCAGCAACGCTCTTTGGTGCTTCCAGTGCTCCTCCCTGGGCCGTGTTACCTCTCCAACTCCTTTCCTCAGCTCGTATTCCTTTATTGATGCAATTGATTCATTCAAAATGTTTATATTGTAATACCGGCTGGAGCAAGAAAACAAAAGAAACAAAATTTTCATTTTAGCTTAATTTAGTTGAAAAATTACCCATTACAGGAAAAGGGTATGTACAATTTGTTTTGTTTTGTTTTGTTTTGTTTTTGAGACAGAGTTTCTCTCTTGTTGCCCAGGCTGGAGTGCAATGGCAAGATCTCAGCTCACTGCAACCTCCACCTCCCAGTTTCAGCAATTCTCCTTCCTCAGCCTCCTGAGTAACTGGGATTACAGGCGTGCACCACCACGCCTGGCTAATTTTTTTGTATTTTTAGCAGAGATGGGGTTTCTCCATGTTGGTCATGCTGGTCTTGAACTTCTGACCTCAGGTGATCCACCTGCCTCAGCCTCCCAAACTGCTGGGATTACAGGCGTGAGCCACCGCGCCTGGCCACATTATTTCTATGTACAAAGTTTCTTTCCATTTTGATGACTGTATTTTTTAACTGTTGATGACTTTTTTTTAATAGACTGATTTCCTTCCTATGCATTTTACATCATGAAAAACATTATCCTGACATGGGTCAGAGCTTTCCCCACTGCTAACAGGGTCCATAGCAGCCACTGCACGTGGCTTGGGTTTGATCAGCTCGGTCCTTTCTGATAGTATTCGGGAGCTTTTTCATCTGTTTGATATTTCCCCAGCCTTAAAAATCCTTCATTCAAATTGGCAAAAAGAAAATGTGTTGCTTTTTCTGAATGCCTAATATTAATAATATGTATGCAATAAAACCAAGCAAACACAAAGAACAGATAATGTAACAGCCATAGATAGAAAAAGAGATTGTGTTGAAATTATCTGGTATAATATTGTGTCACTTGTTTTCTGTCAACACTTTTGGTGAAAACAAGAGTTAAAAGGTTTTTTTTTTAAGAAGTATAAAACAGGGGGTGGGGTGGCTCACACCTGTTGCCCCAGCTACTCAGGAGGCTAAGGCAAGAGGATCGCTTGAGCCCAGGATTTTGAGGTTCAATGAGCCATGATTGTGTCACTGTACTCCAGGCTGGGTGACAAAGTGAGACTATGTCTCAAATAAATAAATAAATATAAAAGTAGGAAAGAGAAATGTTCTCATTACATAGAGAATATAGTACAAGGGTTAGCTAATCTTAGAATGATAGGTTATTATTAGTACAACAGATGATTTAAAAGGTCTGACTCCATTAGAGAAAATAATGTATTTTGTTGTTGTTGTTCTTGTTGAGATAGTGTCTCTGTCACCCAGGCTGGAGTGCAGTGGTGCAGTCTCGACTCACTGCAACCTCTGCCTCCTGGGTTCAAGCAATTATCCTGCCTCAGCCTCCCGAGTAGCTGGGATTACAGATGCCTGCCACCACGCCTGGCTATTTTTTGTGTTTTTAGAAGAGATGTGGTTTCACCATCTTGGCCAGGCTGGTCTCGAACTCCTGATCTTAAGTGATCCTCCCTTCTCAGCCTCCCAAAGTGCTGGTATTACAGGTGTGAGCAACCCTGTCTGGCCAAACATGTATTCTTAACATGGTATTTTTCTGATAGTCTCTATCTCTGTCTGCTTCTCCCAGATCTGATTTTTTAAAAATTATAATCTTTTTGGCCTTGTTCACACAAAATCTAAAACGTACACCTCATTGACCCATTGCTTAATTTCCCCTCACCTCATTTATTCAAATTGTCGTAAGACACATATAATATAAAATTTACAAAATCTCAACCATTTTTAGGTATACATACATTTTAGCAGCATTAAATATATTCACACTGCTGTATCAACACCATCACCGTCCACCCTCAGAACTACTTCCATCTTATAAAACTCAAACTTTGCACCTATGAAACAGTAGCCTTTCATCCACTCTCCATCTCATCTCCTGGCAACCAGGATTCTACTTTCCATCCCTACAAGTTTGACAACTCTAGGTACCACCTATAAGTGGAATCACACAGTATTTGTCTCTTTATGTCGGGCTTATTTCACTCAGCATATGTCCTCAAGTTTCACTCATGTGGCAGGTAGCAAGTGTCAGAATTTCCTTGTGTTTTAAGGCTGAATGGATATATTGCATTTCATTTATCCACTTGTCTGTTAATAGACATTTAGCTTGCTTGTACCCATTGGCTACTGTGATACTCGCTGCTATAAACATGGGTGTGCAAATATCTCTTCAAGTCCCTACTTTCAATTCTTTCAGGTAGACACCCAGCAGTAGAATTGCTGGATCATATGATCAGTCTATGTGATGTGACCTAATTGATGGTCAGTTATTTTGAGTGTCAACCTGATTGGATTGAAGGATGCAACATGTTGATCCTGGGTGTGTCTGTGAGGGTGTTGCCAAAGGAGATTAATGTTTGAGTTAATGGACTGGAGAGGTAGACTCAACCTCAATCCAGGTGGGTACCATCTAGTCAGCTGCCAGTGAGGCCAGAATGAAAGCAGGCAGAAGAACATGGAGAGATTAGACCGGCTTAGTCTCTGAGCCTACATCTTTTTCCCATGCTGGATGCTTCCTGCCTTTGAACATTGGACTCCAAGTTCCTTAGCTTTGGAACTCGAACTGGCTTCCTGGCTCCTCAGCTTGCAGAAGGCCTATTGTGATCTTGTGATCGTGTGAGTTAATACATCTTTTTTTTTTTTTTTTTTTTTTTGAGACGGAGTCTTGCTCTGTCACCAGGCTGGAGTGCAGTGATGCAATCTCAGCTCACTGCAACCTCTGCCTCCTGGGTTCAAGCGATTCTTCTGCCTCAGCCTCCTGAGTAGCTGGACCACAGGCACTTGCCATCATGCCCGGCTATTTTTTGTATTTTTAGTAGAGACGGGGTTTCATCGTGTTGGCCAGGCTGATATCAAACTTCTGACCTCCAGTGATCTGCCCACCTTGGCCTCCCAAAGTGCTAGGATTACAAGTTTAAGCCACCGTGCCTGGCCTAATCCTAACACATTTGTAAAGGGACAAATCTAGTTTTACTTTTCTGTCCAATTTATATTTGCTTTTATTATTTTAATTACACAGGAAATTCAACTTTGTTGCAGGAGAAATAGAAAATCAAATATGCAGTTAGGAAAAAAAAAAGCATCCTTATAATCCCACACCCAGAGATAAACACTATTAACATTTATAATAATATTCAATATACTATCTTCTAACCAACCTTTTTACTGAAAATATTACAGCTGCCTTCCTAGGTCAATCATACAGGTAAACCAATTGGTTTTACTGTCAGGATAATATTCCTTACAAATATGCTCTAAGATTTCAACTCAACCAGGCGTGGTGGCTCATGCCTGTAATCCTAGCTCTTTGGAAGGCTGAGGCAGGTGGATCACCTGAGGTCAGGGGTTCTAGACCAACCTGGCCAATATGGTGAAACCCCATCTCTACTAAAAATATAAAAATCAGGTGGGCATGGTGGCACGTGCCTGTAATCCCAGCTGCCCAGGAGGCTGAAGCAGGAGAATCACTTGGAACCCGGAAGGCAGAGGTTGCAGTGAGCCGAGATCGCACCACTGCACTCTAGCATGGGCAACAGAGCAAGACTCCATCTCAAAAAAACAAACAAACAGAAAAAAAGATTTCAAGTCATCCCCATCTGCTGAGCATTTCTTTTTGTTTTGTTTCGTGACGGACTCTCACTCTGTCACCCAGTCTGGAGTGGCACAATCTCGGCTCACTGCAACCTCTACCTCCTGGGTTCAAGTGATTCTCCTGTCTCAGCCTCTCAAGTAGCTGAGATTACAGGTGTACAGGTGGTTTCACCGTGTTGGCCAGGCTGGTCTTGAACTTCTGACCTCAAGTGATCCACCCGCCTCGACCTCCCAAAGTGCTGGGATTACAGGCGTGAGCCACTGTGCCTGGCCTATTTAGGTTGTTTCCATCCTGCACATTTTACGTCACTTACGAATGCAGTAACTCCTTTACTCAGTGCTTTCTTTGTGCTGTGTCTGAGTGATTCCTGAAGCTTGGACAGAGTGGCGGGGACACTGTGTGGATATGAATATTGAGTGAATGAAGACTTCGGGCTCTGGCCCCGCACATAGCTCCTCACTGTCAGCCTGGGATTTTTTTTTTCCACACTCTGAGCTCATTCCCATTGTAAAAATGAGAAGTCATCAAGAGGTCACAAGATGACAGGAGATGATAATACCTGTAGGGGAATGTTGACTTCTAAAGAAAGGAGAAGGGATTATTATTTACCGATAACCTACCATTTCATGGCATTTCCCGGCAGAGTATAGCACAACTCCAGTTCAGTGCCCCCTGATATTTAATATAATAAAGAGTCTCGTGGCCCCCTGAGGTTACATCACACAGGAAGAAGACAAACGAGCATAAACAGGAAGATTTTATTTTTCTCACTGAATCTCTTTCCCAATTTCCCTCTTGTCTGCCAGGTACCAGGTGCCAGAAAAACCTCCTACCTCCTTTGTCCCAGTAAAAGGATAAGGCATTCAGTAGCCCCTGGTAGCTTTTTTCAGTTTCTCACAGATCTTGAATGCCCTATCCCTTCCCTTCCACCAGAGCACTTGACACCCCACCCAAAACACACTCCGACCCACTTCCCACATGGCAGGCAGAATGGGAAATGCAGCGTCAACCCACGTCGGAATCACGATGAGTGCGGCTGACACTCACCACGTGTTTCAGGTACACCAGGCACTGGATGTGCACGTACGCAGGCCCTGAACATGACATCCTGTTGGACATGCACAAAAATCCCAAGAGGATAGTATTTCTACTCCCACTTCACAAAAAAAAAAGGAACAGAGGCTCAGAGAGTCCCAACACCCCAGCTCGGAAGCAGGGAGCTAGTTTTTAACCCCAGGTCTGTGAGATCCTGGTGCTTCCAACTAGTATATTTTAGTGCCTCTTTGAACCATAATATTGGCCATGAAGAAGGTGGTAACGTCTCATCACACGTGTTCTAGACAGGCCACTGGAACATCTAGACTTCTAAAGAGAGAGTTAACCTCTTCTTCTAATCAACACATAAGAGCCATGTGTCACATTAAAAAAGCTAATCATATAATTGCAGATACAGTATACATACAAAATATATATATAAATGTATTCATGCATTTATATATATACCTATGCACAGCAGATGCATATATATATATGCATATATTCATATACATATGAATTTACATATGCGATTGCATATAGGCAAATACCATATACATGCATATATAAAAAGTATAAGGTCAGAAACTAAATACACTATACATGTATGTATATATGTATAAGTGAGTATATGTATGCAATCATGTATATAAATTCACATTTATATGTACATATGAATCAGGCCAGGAATTAAATACATTTATTTTTCTTCTTCATGTGTCCCTTCCTCAGTGATATATCCCCACCCTTCCGTGAGAATGGTTGAAATTCTGATCACTTCACACCTTAAATTCTCTGGTTTGTTGCAAATTTTTTTTCTCAAAATAATACTACTCAAATTTTAAAAATATATTTATTTTTAAAAGAACTGGGCATATTTGACATAGCTTAGGCTAAGCTAAATGTTCATGGTTTCTATCCAGTGAAATGTGAGTGAACCAGAGTTTGGGGAGACTTGAGGATGGATTCATACACAGCCATTAGAATATTTCCGGAATACCTACCTACTAGAAGCAGAACTTGTAACATATTGTGATCATGCTTGTGGAGATTTGTGCTGGCTAGTGTTTGGGGGACATTGCCTGGATCAAGGCTAAGGTCATTCTTGTCTCTGGCACACATGCAGATATGCTTCCCATCACGGTAGATACCTTAATTCAGAACAATCCTACAGAAGTCGACATCCCTGCCAGATTGCTATTGCTGTGAATGCAACTCAACAGAAGACTGGACCACAAGGCAGCTGGATTTTATACAGGTTACAACAAGAATTTCTATTCAGTGAAGAAGCCTGGCTTTTATGACATACACCTCAGAGGAAAGAGTTAGCCAACAGGTAGGAGCTGCTGAGAGGCTGATTTGAAATATGTTGCCTTTTTCCCATCTTCAGCCTTTAAGATAGTGTAAATCTTTCCATTTAGTCCCTATCTCCAGGTTTTAGTCCTTTCCATTGATTGCCAACTTCTGAAGCCCAAAAGTGGGAAGAGGAAGAAGGCTCGACCCAAAAGTGTCCTTGGATGTTGTGATTATGATGTGTTCATAATTTGTCTTTGCACACTGTACCACACATTAGTTCTAGCTTTTATGTCTCATGATTCTCCATCAGAATGTATATAAAATTTAAAAAGACTGTCAGTACTGCAACTGGTAAGGCTGTAGAGCAATAGGACGCAATGCTTTTGGGAATAGAAATTGGTAATATCACTTCAGAAAACTGCTTGGCAGTATCTAATAATATTGAACATATGTATGTTCTCATGACCCAGAAATTTCACTCTTAAATGCATACTCCCCCCCAGAATGAGTGCTTGTGTACACCAGAAGACATGCAGAGAATGTTTCAAACAGACTTATTTGCTATAACTTGAAGCTGGGAAACAAAACAAAACAAATGTCCGTTGAGAACAGAATGGATAAATAAATGTGGTATGGTCATGAAGTGGAATACTATACAGTCATGAAAAAGACTGAACTAGAGCCATATGCAATAAGATAGATGAATTCATAGACATGACTGAAAGAAACAAGATATAAAAGAGAACATAGTGTGTGGTCCTATTTGTATGAAGTTCAGAAACAGGCAAAATGATCTATGGCAATAGAAGTCATAAGTTAGAATTAACTCTCTTTGTAGGGAGAGAATTTACTGGCAGGGTGAGGCGTGATGGCTCATGTCTGTAATTCCAACACTTTAGGAGGCTGAGGTGGGAGGATTACTTGAGCCCAGGAATTTCACAGCAGCCCTGGTAATATAGCAAGACCCCCAACTCTATAATTAAAAAAAAAAAAAAATTAGTGGGGCATAGCAGTGCACACCTGTTGTCCCAGTTACTCTGGAAGGTGAGGTGGGAGGATTGCTTTAGTCCAAGAGGTCCAGACTGCAGTGAGCTGTGATCACACCACTGCACTCTAGCCTGGGCAACAGAGCACAAGACCCTATCTCAAAATATTAAAATAAAAATAAAGAAATATGTATGTGTTTATTATGTGACAGGAACTGCTTGTAAATAAAGGACTTTCTAAGAGACAATTAGAAAGGGGACACTTTCTAGCTTGACTCAGCATCTCCAAAATGCGAATGAAGATATTATTCTCCCTCATGAAGTTCAGAGATAACCTCTCTGCTCTCATTCTGGAGAGACCAGTGGGAAAAATTGACCCTTCCTTGGCCCCAGTGTCCTCTGCCCACCACCTCCTCCCTGAGAGCAGATATCCCAGGCACTTCCGCTGGAACCCGACAAGCTGTCTCCCCCTGCCACAGGACACTCAGCCAGAGAGTCATTGGTCACTCTGCGGAAGGTTAATTGCTGGTCCCACGACAATAATTACACCCACGACTGGAACATGGAGCCAAGCAACAAATTTCAACATCTCAGGGTGGAGAGGGCAGGGAGAATCACAAAGCTGTTGAAACTGAAGTTCTCAGTGCTTGCGATTTATGGCTGAGCAGCTATCTCAGTCTGTAGCACCAAAGCCTTAGGTGAGAACGGAGGTGACGGGGACACCCAATGTCTCGGTGGCCAGTTCCTGCTCAACTTGAGGTCACAGGTCACATGAGATCTGTCTGTTGACTTAGAAACTCTTCAAGTCTGGGCACGATTCCCTATGCCCACAGATAACTCCATTATTCTCACACGCTTTTGGACATCTCAAGTGGTGATTGAGAATGCCTCTTGCTTCTCTCCTTCTCTGCCAGCTGCTAGGGGGAAAGTCTCCACTCTGAATAGTAGGAATTGTGTTTAATATTTGCGAGATTTGCTTCAAAATGCTCTGGATAGCGGTTACTCTTGGTAGAGTTATAGATAACCCCAAGATAAGCCATTCGTTATAGATAACTTCAAAATCACTAATTTATGAGTAGTGGGTACATGGGGTCCATAAAGCCATTCACTCCAGTTTTGTATGTGTCCGAATTTTTTCATATTAATGCAAAAACAAAACATGCTTTTTGAGCACAGTGGCTCACATCTGTAACCCCAGCACTTTGGGAGGCTAAGGTGGGAGGATCACTTGAGCCCAGGGTATTAAGACTAGTCTGGGCAACATAGGTAGTCCCTGTCTCTACAAAAACATTTTTAAAAAATTAGCCACGCAGACATCTGTGGTCTCAGCAACTCCAGGGGCTAATGTGGGAGGATTGCGTGAGCCCAGGACGTCGAGGCTGCAATGAATTGTGATCGTGCCACCACTGCCCTCCAGCTTGATGACAGCAAGAAGCTGTCTCAAAAAAAGAAGGAAAAACAAAGACAATTTGTTGAACAAAATAAAATCAAAAGTAGGAATTCAATGAAGGCCTTCAAAAAAGACATTTCAGGCCAGGTGCAGTGGCTCATGCCTATAATCCCAGCACTTTGGGAGGCTGAGTCGGGTGGATCACCTGAGGTCAGGAGTTTGAGACCAGCCTGGCCAACATGGTGAAACCCTGTCTCTACTAAAAATACAAAAATTATCTGGGCATGGTGGAGGGTGCCTGTAATCCCAGCTATTTGGGAGGTTAAGGCAGGAGAATCACTTGAAACCAGAAAGCAGAAGTTGCCGAAAGCTGAGATCACTGCAAAAAGTTCATTTGGCTAAATTTTTTAATTTCTTTATTTGTAGAAACAAGGTCTTACTATGTTGCCCAAGCTAGTCTCAAATTCCTGGGCCCAAATGATCCTCCCCACTCAGCCTTCCAAAGTGCTGGGATTACAGATGTGAGCCACCACGTCCAGCCCTTATGTTTAATTTTAAACAAAAGTGCAGCTTTAGGTGATCTCATCTTAATTTCCAATAAGACAGGGCATTATGTAAGGGTTCTCTGCCTTACACTGAGGCTCCGAAGAAATGAGTGGCATGCCTGAGATCCATTAACTGATGGTAAAAGAGCAAGAACGGGAATCTAGGCCTGCCAATATAGTCTCATATTCTCCCTCTGCGATTACATCCTGGAGGCCTCAACGCCCATCCTTGCTACTTGGTAAGTGACTTCCAGCACTGACATTGGGGGAGAAACCAAGAAGAAGCACAGGGGTTGGGATTAGGAGGTGCAGCCATGTCGCGTGTGTATTAGTGGGAAGCGACTGTCCAGGAAGAGCGTTGCCTTGGGCTGGGTTTTCCCAGAAGCAGACTCCGGGGCAAGGATGTGAGGGCAGGTGGTTTATTTGGGAGGTGACCCCAGGTAAGAGAGTAGGGAGAGAAAGACCCTAAACTGGATGTGTTAAGAAGCAGGTGGTTTTGGTTTATTTTTATTTTTGTTGTTGTTCTTGGTTTTTCTTTTTTTTTTTTTTTTTTTGACAGGGTCTCACTGTCCCTCAGGCTGGAGGGCAGTGTCACAATCACAGCTCACTGCCACCTTGACTTCCCAAGCTCAAGCCATGTTTCTACCTCAGCCTCCCAAACTGCTGAGAGAGATTACAGGCGTGAGCTACTGTGCCTGGCCTATGTCCTTTATTTCTAATAATCCATCCTTCCCTACCAAAAAGACACCTGCATTCACATGTTCATCACAGTACACTCACAATAGAAAAGACACGCACTCAACCTAGGATTGGATAAGAAAATGTGGTACACATACACCATGCAATTCTATGCAGCCATTAAAAGAAAATGGAATCATGTCCTTTACAGCAACATGGATGCAGCTGGAGGCCATTATCCTAAGCAAGTTAACACAGAAATCAAACCCCAAAATACGGCATGTTCTCACTTATAAGTGGGAGCTAATCACTGTGTACACATGGACATAAAGATGGGAACAAGAGACACTGGAAATGCCAAAAGTGGGAGGAAAGGAGGAAGGCAGGATTGAAAAACTACTTAGTGAGTACTCTGCTCACTGGGTGACAAGTTCAACGGACTCCCTAGCCTCAGCGTCACACAGCATACTCACGTAACAAATCTGCACATGTACCCCCAGATCTAAAATTTACAGCAACGTTGAAAACCAGTCTATCCTTCAGGCATACAACACTGTAATCGTTGCAGCACTGGTTATAACCAACAAAAAAATGAAAACAACCTCAGTGTCTATGAACTGGGATTACTGGAATAAACTGGGGCCTAGCTGTATTATGGAGCGCTCAGCAGCGGTTTCAATGTACTGGTATGGTAAGAGTTCCCTGATATATTGTGAAATGGGAAAAAAAAAGCGAGTTGCAAGAAAACAGGTTTTTCATTATCCAATGTTTTCTATTTTTAAAAAAACAAAGGGCCGGGTGTGGTGGCTCATGCCTGTAATCCCAGCACTCGGGGAGGCCAAGGTGGGCGGACTGCTTGAGTCCAGGAGTTTGAGACCAGCCTGGGCAACATAGCAAAACCCCATTTCTAATAAAAACACAAAACAAGAGCCAGGCGTGGTGGCGTGCACCTATAATTTCAGCTACTCAGGAGGCTGCGATGGGAGAATCACCTGATCCCACGAGGTCAAGGCTGCAGTGAGCCATGATTACACCACTGCACTCCAGCCTGGGCAATCGGAGTGAGACTCTGTCTCAAAAAAAAAAAAAAAGATAAATAAATAAACAAAGAATGAGGAAGGCTATTCATTAAACTACAGATGGTGATTTCCTCTGGGGAGTGACATTGTAGGATAGGGGATTAGAGAAAACTTTTGCTTTCTTTTTCTTTTTATTTTTTTGAGACAGGGTCTCACTCTGTCACCCAGGCTGGAGTGCAGTGGTGCCACCTTGGCTCACTGCAGCCTCAGCCTCCCGGGCTCAAGCGATCCTCCCCACTCGGCCTCCTGAGAAGCTGGGACTACAGCCATGTGCCACCACACCTGGCTAAAATGTTTCATTTTTTCCGTATATACTTTTGCCTTTTCATTTTTACAATGAATCCATATTACTTTCACCATAAAACCAAGACAAAATCATACATGTAATAAGAGCTCAACTTCTTGGCAGGGCAAAGTGGTAGCTGAGCAGATACTGGAAAGAGACTGCCTCAAGGGCTAGCTGGATTCAACCAAGAGGTGACCCCAGGAATCCTCATGCCTACCTGCTCGGGACATCATTTGTAGGCTCTCTTGATCATGGCTGTGTAAGGCACAAACCAGCCTCAGCCTTCACCTCACTGGCACCAGATTCCCATCAAGTCTCAGCCTTTAATTGCCTTTTCTACCTTACCTCCTGTCTCTTGGCTTACGGTTTTAATAATTTCCACTGGGTCGCACTGTAAACCCTTATGCTGAGAACGAAACAACTTCAATCACTAAGAGGAAGTATGGTGTTGTGATGGAAAGCATTCATGCTCTAGCTGCACTGCCTCAGTTTGAATCCTGGGAGTCCTAATAACTAGCTGTGTGACCCTTAAGCAAGTTGCTTGACTTCTCTGAGCCACAGCCTCCTTATCTGTAAAATAGTAATAATAATACAATGTATATTATAGGGTTCTTGTGAGGATTAAATAAAACAAAACACAGTGAAGTATTCAGAAAGTAGCGCCTGTTGCCTGGCAATGGCTCAATAAATATGAGTTACTATTTTTTTTATTTTACTTTAAGTTCTGAGATACATGTGCAGAATGTGCAGGCTTGTTACATAGGTATACATGTGCCATGGCGGTTTGCTGTACCTATCAACCCATCATCTAGGTTATAAGCCCTGAAAGCATGAGGTATTTGTCCTAATGTTCTCCCTCCCTTTGACCCACCCGACGGACCCGGGTATGTGATGTTCCCTTCCCTGTATCTATGTGTTTAAATATGAGTTACTATTTTATTTGTTTGTTTTTGTTTATTGAGACAGGATGTCACTCTGTTGTCCAGGCTGGAGTGCAGCGGCATGGTCATAGCTCACTTTATCCTAGGCTTCCTGGGCTCAAGTGACCCTCCCACCTTAGCCTTCCAAGTAGTTGGGATTATAGGTGTGCACCACCACGCCAGGCTAATTTTTGTGTTTTTTGTAGAGACAAGGTCTTACTATGTTGCCCAGACTGGCCTTGAACTCTTGGGTTCAAGTGATCCTCCTGCCTCTGCCTCCCAAAGTGCTGGGATTACCTGAGCCACCACGCCTGGCCATGAGTTACTAGTTTAATCACCCTTTATGGAGCACCTACTATCTATCAGGACTTTTCTTATGCTATAAGTAGCTTTTCCAACTTCTCCACAAAGTAGGTGTTATTTATTCCTGTCTTAAAGTTAAGAGAATACATATGTCTTGGAAAATATAGATATATATAGACCAGTACCTGTAATCTCAGCACTTTGGGAGGCCAATGTGAGCAGATGGTCTAAGCATAGGAGTTCGAGACCAGCCTGGACAACAGAGTGAGACCTTGTTGCTACAGATAATTTAAGAATTAGCCAGGCATGGCGGTGTGTCTGTGGTCCCAGCTGTTCATGAGGCGGAAGTGGGAGGATCTTTTGATCCTGGGAAGTCAAGGCTGTAGTGAACCATGATTATGCCACTGTATTCCAGCCTGGTCAACAGAGCAAGATCCTGTCTCAACAAACAAACAGAAACAACACAAAGCAAACAAAAAAGAAAATATATTTGTAATGCTGAGAGAGTGAGTGATCTTAAGACTTGCTCTTTCTTTAGCATTCATTAAAAGAGGCAATTTAGGTTGGGCATGGTGGCTCACACCTGTGATCTTAGCACTTTGGGAGGCCCAGGTGGGCAGACTGCCTGAGTTCAGGAGTTTGAGACCAGCCTGGGCAACATGATGAAACCCAATTTCTACTAAAATACAAAAAATTAGCTGAGTGTGGCACCACGTGCCTGTAATCCCAGCTACTTGAGAGGTGGAGGCAGGAGAATTGCTTGAACGTGGAGGTAGAGGCTGCAGTGAGCCAAGATCATGCCACTGCACTCTAGCCTGGGCAACAGAACAAGATTCTGTCTCAAAAAAAAAAAAAAAAAGGAAATTTGTATTTTTCAAAAGTGACTAAAACAATATTTCTGGTGCCATATTCTCTTCCAGAAAGTTGGCTCCCTCCCATCGAGAGATAGAGCTACTTCCCCTCCTCTTGAACCTAAGCAGGACTTTGCGACTGACTTGGTGAATGGAATGTTGCAGAAGGAATGCTGTGTGACTTCGGAGTCTAGGTCATAAACAATGATATGGCTTCCATCTAAGCCTTTTCTCACTTGGGACATTCACCCTTGAAATCCAGCTACCATGTTGTAAGGCAGCCCCAAGCTACATGGGGAGGCCACATGCAGATGTTCTGCCCAACGGCCTCAGTTGAGCTATCAGCCAGCAACCCGCACAACCACCAGACACATGAATGAGTGAGTTCTCTGATGATCTCTGCCCGCAACCTTTGAGCCATCCAAGCTGTTGCTGAGGGGGAGCAGAAAGAAACAGTCTTCACCAAGCCCTGCCCAGACTGCATATCTATGAGCAAAATGCATATTGTTGCTATTTGAAGCCCCTAAGTTTTAAGGTGGCTTGCCACAAAGCTAGGAGATACCTGGAACACTGTGTGTCAAGCGTTCTCTGTCACTGGGCAGAGACATCATCTAATTTAATCTTTAAAACAGCTGCTTTGGAAGGTATCCCCGCTTTATAAATGTAGAAGTAGGACTTGAAGGACCAAAATCACATTGCAAGTAACTGGAGAAACCAGAATTCCTACCCATGTCTCTCTGGCTGCAGAACCCTCATGCTTTTGATAAGGAACCCTCACCCCAGGTAAAGCTGGGAAGAATCAAAGTTATGTATCTGCTATCAGAACCATGACACCCAAAGGTCAGTCCCGAAAATGGTTACTCAGACAGAGACATTTCACTTTATTGAGAATTATATTCCTGAATAAGATTCCTGCATGGGCATCTTTGCAAAGTGTCTCTTTACAATGGGACTCATTCATGTCCTGCCTGCCACTGCTGTATTCCTTGGAGAGACCCAAGATTGTGGGAATGGGACACGCTGAGTGTGGGAAGATGTTTGTTTGGAAGCCTAAGGTTTTATGGGAATTCCTTTATCTCTGGGGATAAATGGTAGCTTATGCTAAATCCCTGATATACATGCTGATTAACCTAGAATGAAATTTGTGATGGGAAAATTCAGAAGCATTTCCTCCAATCCACCCCCCA
This sequence comes from Ateles fusciceps, assembly GCA_036589455.1. Classification (NCBI taxonomy): domain Eukaryota; kingdom Metazoa; phylum Chordata; class Mammalia; order Primates; family Atelidae; genus Ateles; species Ateles fusciceps. The sequence continues at coordinate 423,870 of JAZHEH010003103.1, forward strand.
TCCCGCTCTCTATTGAACTTTGACCACAACCCCAAGCACTACCAAGAAACAGCCTTCCATAATAAAATAATATTAAAGAATTCACTAGAAATTATAAGTAACTTCCAGAATTTAAGCAAATCACATCAATCTTGTGTATCATGTACTGTTAGAAAACCCATCCTATGGATGAGAAAACTGAGGCTCAGAGAGGGAAGTGATTTGACCCAGGTCAGAAAGCTAGGAAGTAGAAGAGGTGGAATTTGAACCAAGTTCTGTTTGATTCAGAAGCTGGTCCTCTTTATAATTGCAAAACTGATTCCCTACAGATGAGGAGAAGAGAACAAACCAAGTGGAAGAAACAGAATGAGCAAAGTCAGGAAGACATAAAAGCAAGGTGCATCTGACTTTACAATTCAACAGAATAAAAAGACAACTACGATGAAAATGATATAAAATGTGTTCATTATAAAGTGACTGCCATTACCCGGAAAAAGTCCCTCAAGGAAGGGTTCAGAGAGAGGTAATGTTTGAGTCTTGAAGACTATATCAAATGCCAACCATATAGAAGGACATAATTATTAATATTATTACATTGGTGGCCATAACTATTAGCATTATTTGTGTACGCGCTGGTACGGTTTGGCTCTGTGTCCCCACCCAAATCTCATCTCCAATTGTAATCCCCCATGTCGACAGAGGGACCTGTAATCTTCAGGTGTGGAGAGAGGGAAGTGACTGAATTATGGGGCTGGTTTCCCCGTGCTGTTCCCCTGATAGTGAGGGAGTTCTCAGGAAAGCTGATGGTTTTAAAGTCTGGCCCTTCCTCGTGCTCACACTCACTCTCTCCTGCCGCCTTGTGAAGAAGGTGCCTGCTTCCCCTTCGCCTTCCACTACAATTGTAAGATTCCTGAGGCCTCCCAAGCCAGGGAACTGTGAGTCAATTAAACCTCTTTCCTTCATAAATTACCTAGTCGTGGGTTGTTTTTTTTATAGCAGTGGGAAAGTGGACTGATATATGTGCTCTGGTGAGAGCCAATGGTTGTAAATGACAGAATCCCAACTCAAACTAGCTCTAAGAGAAATATGACATTCACTGGTTTATGTATGTAGAAAGGAAAAAGTGGTTACAGAGATTCTAACAATGTTGGCTGGTGTCAACTCAGCCCTCTTTAACTCTCTTCTGCCTTGCCTCTCAATGTACTGGTCTCATTCTAAAGCTATTTAGCTGGGTTTTCCTGGCTACAGCATGGCTCTAGACAGCTTCAGGCTGACATCACTCACCTCAGTGCCCCAAAGCTAAAAGAGAAGTCTTTGGCCTCCAGATTCAGGTACACAATGCCTACAAATGATCCTAAATGATTGATTAGGTTGGGGCTTTATGGTTCTCCTAAGCTAATCACTGAGGTCAGGATATAGGAATCTGTGATTGGCCCACCATCTCCCATAACAGCCGACTAGTAACATTGCTTCCGTCATAAAGCTGATGTGAGCATTAAATGAGTTAATATTTGTGAATGCTCAGAAAAGTGCTTGGCAAATATTAAATATTAAACCTTCAACAAATGTTAGTCATCAGTTTACCTATGTTCATTCCCTCAAGACATCCAAGCTCCTTGACTGCATGTACCCCTTTTATGAACAAAACAGCCACTTGAGTGGCACCATCATATTTGCTGCCTCAAAAGAATACTGTGAATATGGCTGGGCGCAGTGGCTCATGTCTGGAATCCCAACACTTTGGGAGATTGAGGCAGGTGGATCACTTGAGGCCAAGAGTTCAAGACCAGCCTGGCCAACATGGTGAAATCCTGTCTCTACTAAAAATACAAAAAATTAACCGAGTGGGGTGGTATGCACCTGTATTTCCAGCTACTTAGAAGGCTGAGGTGGGAGGATTGCTTAAACCTAGGAGGCGTAGGTTGCAGTGAGCCAAGATCATGCCACTGCACTCCAGCCTGGGCGACAGAGTGAGACTCTGTCTCAAAAAAAAAAAAAAAATTGCTGTGAGTAGTATATTTTTTGTTCTCATTTTAGAAATGAAAAAATTGTGAGGCTCAGCAACTGTTTCTGGTCCAAGAGCAGTGTTTGCACCTCAATAAGTGGCTTTAGAAAGAATGCCTTTGACAGAGGGAAAACAGGGTCCCTGAGAGCAAAGGGACCTCTTCACATTGTGTCAATATCAGAGCCCAGTTTGAACTCAATTCTCCTAAGCTCTCTCCGCCTCTCCTCTAAGTACACCAGCCTCATTCTCGTGCTATTTCTCAGTCGTAGCCTCCTGCTATTTGGTTGATATGAAGTTTAGTTCACTTGCTGCCTCTTCAGTGCCAGCGCCTGGGCTGAGCCCGTTCCTTGCATTACTTATCTCATCCCTGTTTTCACATGGCGCTCTGAGAGGTCAAGTGACTTCCTCAAGGTCATAAAGCAAGAAAGTGGCAGGAGCAGGATTAAGATTAGGACTATCAGACCCTGCAATCCATACTTGAAATCTCTGTAGCAAACTGTCTTTGGCTCAGATTAAGTTTACTGAAGAATTTCTGGGATGTTGCTTTGTGCCGGATCAGGCAGATGTATGGGGCAGTAAAAAGGGGACACCTAAGGACCAGCGAGAACTGGAATTGAACTCTAGCTTTGCAACTAGTAAGCCACTTGACCTTGGAGGGGGTTAACTTCTCTGAGCCCTGGTTTCTTCTCTCTGACATGGGGATAACTGTCGTGTTGCAAGCCTTGGATTGATTATGTAACTCTCGGTGAAGAGTCTCAGAAAATATTAAGATAATGATGGTTACATTGCTAGTGTTAGTGTTACCTAAGGAGTGTGAATTTAACTACAACTGGCAGCTGCCCAGGGACTAACCATCTAAGCAATGAAAGAGCATTGTCACCAGGGGGCAGCAGAGCTCTAGCAGAATCTGCAGGCCTCACCACGCCCACCTCAGTTCTGGTCATGACCTTTTGGGGACCTCAAAAGTCTAATCAGCGTGGCTTTTGTGTGGTTTGATCATAGAAGGAAATTGCAGGCGCCTCTTGCTTTAAGCAAAGCCAATGGTTTAAGTGCCCCAGACTTCTGGAATTAGATAAAGCTGGTTGCATGACTTTTAAAAAGTCATTAACCTTTCTAAGCCTTTGTCTCCTCATCTTTAAAATATGGATAATATCAGTACCTACACGGAGGTGACATTATAAAAGTTAAATGAGATCATGTGAAGTAAAGCACTGTGGACAAAGAGCAAGGATCAAAACACAATAAACAGTCATTAAAAATGAAAAGGCTAGGGTGGCTCAAGCCTGTAATCCCAGCACTTTGGGAGGCTGAGGTGGTTGGATCATTTGAGGTCAGGAGTTTGAGATCAGCCTGGCTAACATGGTGAAATCCCATCTCTGCTAAAAATACAGTAATTAGCTGGGCATGGTGATGCATGCCTGTAATCCCAGCTACTCAGGAGGCTGAGGCAGGAGAATCACTTGAACCTGGGAGGTGGAGGTTGTAGTGAGCCAAGATCATATCACTGCACTCCAGCCTGGTGACAGAGCAAGACCCCATCTCAAAAAAATTTAAAAAACGTTTAAGCATACAATGAAGTTTTTCATTAAAAGCTTTAAAACTTTTTTTTTTTTTAAGTACTTGTTTATACCAAAAAACTTACTGGGACATGCAAACAAAGATCTGTGTGCAAGGATGTTCACTGTAGTGTTGTTTATAATAGAACAATTGGAAAAATTGAAAGTTCAACAATAGGGCAGAAACAATCAAACAGAACTGGTTGAATAAGCTAAAGCGTTCTTGTATTAACGAATGTTGCGCAACCTTGACCTAATGTGGATAAACCTTGACGTGAAGAGACAGCAAAAATATATTCTTGAATAAAAACCAAGTGCCCAAGCCAGCAAATGTTGTACAATCCCATGTATGCAAAATTACCTCATTCTACCGTAAAGACACATGCACAGGAATGTTTATTGCAGCACTGTTCACAATAACAAAGACATGAAATAAACCTAAATGCCCAGCAATGACAAGTTGGATAAAGAAAATGTGGTACATACATACCATGGAATATTATGCAGTCATAAAAATGAAAAAATATTATGCAGTCGTTAAAATGAAACAAGATGATGTCTTTTGCCCGAACATGGATAGAACTAGAGGCCGTCATCCTTAGCAAGCTAGCACAGGAACAGAAAACCAAATGCTGTGTGTTCTTACGCATATGTGGGAGTTAAATAATAACACACGAACACAAAGAAGGAAACAACAGATACTGGTATCTAGTTGAGGGGGAGGGTCAGAGGAGGGAGAGGAGCAGAAAAGGTAACTATTGGGTGCTGAGCTTAATACCCAGATGATGTAATAATATGTACAACAAACCCCTGTGACATGCGTTTATCTACGTAACAAACTTTTGCGTATAACCCCAGACCTAAAATAAAAATTAAAAGAATAAAAACAAAATTGCCCCTGTGTGTATGTCTGTGTGTGTGCACCACACATGCATGTACATTCTCAGAGTTATATGGGAGATCCATCAGATATAATAATGGTTGCCTTTGAGCAGTTGGAATGGAGGTCACTTTTAGCTTTATATTAACAAAAAAAGAGAGAGAGAGAAGCTGCAGGTATAATACAATGAGCGTCTATATCCCTTCAGTCAGATCCAGCATTGCCAACATTGTGCCACATTTGCTTTATCTGTACCTATACCTATACCTATGCCTATACCTATATCTCTCTATATGCCTGCACCTATACATCTTTATACACCTACCCATATACCTATATCTCTCTGTAAACCTACATTTATACCTCTCTATATACCTACGCCTATACCCATATCTACCTATCTACCTCTATCTAATATGCCTATGCCTATACATATATCTACCTATATACCTACGCCTGTACCTATATCTACCTACATACCTATGCCAGTTCCTACATCTACCTATATACCTATGCCTGTACCTATATCTACCTAAATACCTATACCTATATCTATATACCTATGCCTATACCTATAACTACCTGTATACCTATGTCTATATCTAAATCTACATACCTATGCCTATACCTATAACTACCTGTATATCTACACCTATACCTATATCTACCTATATACCTATACCTATACTTACATCTACCTACATATCAATACCTATATCTATATAACTATACCTATATCGACCTGTATAGCTAAGCCTATATCTATATCTACCTACATACCTATGCCCATACTTATATCCACCTGTATACCTATACCAATATGTATATCTACCTATGTACCTACACCTATACCTATATCTATTATCTGTACTTATACCTATCTATACACCTATGCCTATACCTATACCTATATTTAATCTCTATATCTATACCTATACCTATATCTAATACCTGTACCTATATCTATATACCTATGCCTATACCCATATCTATTTATATACCTACGCTTACACTTGAATCTACCTACATACCTACACCTATACCTATATCTATCTATATACCTGTACCTATATACCTATGCCTATACCATATCTATTTATATACCTGTGCCTATACCTTTATCTACCTATATACCTATACCTATATCGAGCTATATATTGTATCTATATCTATATACCTATGCCTATACTCATATCTATTTATATACCCACGCCTATACCCGTATCTACCTATCTACCTATACCTATATACATGTTATGATTGTTATTTTTGTGGAACCATTTTGAAAGCAAGTTGAAAATATCAGGTGTTTTACCGCTTAGTTCTTCAGTGTACATCTCCTAAGAGCAAGAACATTCACCTTTTACATAATCACAGGACAGCTATTTCTATTATCTAATATGCATACAAATTTTGCCAATTATTTATATATATACACATACACACACACACACACACACATCATCATCATCATCATCATCTTCTTCTTCTTCACAATTGTAAAGGACCATACAAGTATTCCACTTGAGGAAAATAACAAAATACAACTCAGATACTCGATGACTTCTCTATTGTTCAAAAACTGTGAGTCAAAAGTCTACCATCAGGTTCTGTCCCCAAAACTGCCCAGGAGAGCGGCTTCTCTCAGCTGGGAAGATTCTTCCTGGTTGAGTCACTGGAGAAGCCCAAATGTTACCCCCACCCCTCCAAACTCAGATAGGCATCAAAGACAGGAGCGCTTCATTCCTGCTTCCATCCCTGCAACCACTTGCCTCTGCAGGTCAAAGAAAAAGCCCTCAGGCAACTCGAGATGGTGGACTAGAAATCTTTCTCTTCCTCCTTTTTTTAATGTGTAATGTGCCTTTTTGGGGAGATTGAGATAGGCTGTAGAACAAAACTCCCAGTGCCTCCAATTCTTACCCAGGAGACAAGAGTAAATGTACTGTGACCACCATGGATGATGGTGTCTCGTTATGTAGCAAAGTTGAACATATGCAGACTCTAGGACCCAGCACCTTCACTCCCAGATTTATTCTCTAGAGAAACTGGGGTGCATGTGTTTCAAAAGACAGAGACGGAGCCAAGAATGTTGCTCACACGTCATTTGCATGATAGCTCCAAACTAGAAACAGCCTTAGCACCCATCAGCAGTACAATGGAGGAAGAGTGGCATCTCCATACAACGAAACATACTCAAAATGAAACAGAGAAATCTCACCAGTGGGATGTTGAGGGGGAAGAAGCTGGACCCCCAAAACACATCAAGCATGGTTGCATTTATATAAAGTTCAAAAGCAAAAGAGGCCAAATTAAACTCTATTGCTTAGGGATCCTTATGTAGGGGGTAAAATTATAAAGAAAAGCAAGTAAGGGCTGGGCCCACTGGCTCACGCCTGTAATTCCAGCACTTTGGGAGACCAAGGTGGGTGGATCATGAAGTCAGGAATTTGAGACCAGCCTGGCCAATATGGTGACACTCCATCTCTACTAAAAATACAAAACTTAGCTGGGCACGGGGGAGCATGCCTGTAGTCCCAGCTGCTCGGGAGGCTGAGGCAGGAGAATCTCTTGAACCTGAGAGGCTGAGGTTTGCAGTGAGCTGAGATCACACCAGTGCACTCCAGCCTGGGCAACAGAGGGAGACTCTGTCACAAAAAAAGAAAGGAGAAAGAGAGAGAGAGAGAGAGAAAGGAAAAGAAAAGAAAAAAGAAAAGAAAAGATTGTCCCCAAATTCAGGGTAGTGATTACCTGTGGGGAAGAGGAAGGGATGCCTGGGGATACCTGGGGAGTTTTGGGGGCTGCCGTTTTCCATGCTGTGAACACTGATGTTCTCTTTACAAGTATTGGTTAAACCATGTATATCCTATGCAGTTCTATATCACAAAGACAAAAAAATATGTTATAAAATAAAAGGGCTAAAGTATCTGAAGAGTGTGATACCTCTTGCAGCACCATGAGAAAGGTGTTTAACATCGGGGCTTTCACTCCAAGTGCACAGCCATAAGAGACAGAACTTCAGAGTCGTTCAAGTTAATTCACGATAATATACTTGAACGGGAGAAAAAAAAAACAGCATGGCAGAGAATAGAGAATCCCCCAAATTTTCAAAACTCTCAAATGAATTTCTCCTTTCATATCTTTAGGTTTGATTTGATGATACTTAGTTTTTTAAATTATTCAGCTTGGGCTGACAAGGAATCTGTTGTTTTCCGTGGTGTACCCAGAAGCAGCCAGTGAGTGGACACTGAGGGCCGTTATTGAGAATGCACCAGGCCAGGCGTAGTGGATCATGCCTGTAATCCCAACACTTTGGGAGGCTGACGCAGGTGGATCACCTGAGGTCAAGAGTTCAAGACCGGCCTGGCCAACATGGTGAAACCTCGTCTCTACTAAAAGTACAAAAAATTAGCCAAGTATGGTGGTGGGCATCCGTAATCCCAACTACTTGGGAGGCAGAGGCAGGAGAATCGCTTGAACCCACCCTCGCAGTGAGCTGAGATCATGCCATTGCACTCCAGCCTGGGCAACAGAGCAAAAGCTCCATCTCGAAAAAAAAAGGGGGGGGGCGGGTTGGGGAAATGCACCATGTGCATGCTAAATGCTGAGGCTGCATTGATGAGTAAGACAACTTTTGTCCTGGAAGTGCTTAAAATCTGGAAGGGAGACAAATCAGCAGACAGGCGTGATAACTCCAACAGGATGTAACAAGCTCAAGAGGATGGAATATACTTCCTCAGAGAAGTGTCAGCTGGGCACGGTGGCTCATGCCTGTAATCCCATTTGGGAATCATGGGCAGGTGGATCACCTGAGGTCAGGAGTTCGAGACCAGCCTGGCCAACATGGTGAAACCCTGTTGCTATTAAAAATACAAAAAATTAACCAGGTGTGGTGGCGGGCGCCTATAATCCCAGCTACTCAGGAGGCTGAGGCAGGGGGAATCGCTTGAACCTGGGAGGTGGAGGTTGCAGTGAGCTGAGATCGAGCCATTGCACTCCAGCTTGGGCAACAAGAGCGAAACTCCGTTTCAAAAAAAAAAAAAGAAGTACCCCAATGAGAACAGGAGGACAAGTAAAATCAATCCAGGGATAGAGAAAAAATGAAGTATCTTCCAGGTGATGAGGATGGACAAAGTTCCAGAGGTGGGTTTGCAGGAAGGGCATTGGGTAAGGCTGGACCATGCAGCATGGTCTGCAGTGAAAGAGTGAGATGTGAGCTAAAGGCTGAGAAGGCAGGATCTAGAATGGGAAGTGCTATGTTAGGAAGTTAATGCAAAGTCAATAGGGAGCCATTGAAAGATGTAGAGTAAGGGAGTGCCAGATTGGTTGAGAAGGAACAAGAGGGAGCCGTTAAAAGATGTTGGGGTGATTCAGATGAGAGCTGGCAGTGGCCTGGTCTAAGGCCATGAAGGTAGACGTGGAGACAGAGGACACAGAAAGAGCAAACAAAGCCAGGCTTGAACATAATTCTGATTCAGTAGCTAGAACAGGTTGAGCTGCTACATATCTATGGACTCTGGGGCTCTGCTGCTGGTGGTCCACAGACCATACTTTGAGTAGCAGCAAATTTCTAAATGATACCAGGCCAAACTAAATCTAACTACCCTGAAGATGTCCTGAATATAGGTAAATTAAGATCACATTCAGCCTCAACTTTCTCACCTGTAAAATGGGTGAACTAGCACAAATCTCTGTGGAGTTGCTGTGATGGTTAAACAAGGCCATTAGTGCTTGAACAATGGGAGCTCTGATATTTGTCTCCATGGCTGTCCGTGTCCACCCCTGGCTGCTTCTGGGGACACCAAGGTGAACAAGATTCCTCGTCTACCTTGGCTGAATAATTCAGAAAACAAAATATCATCAAATCAACCTCAAAGACAAAAAATGAACCATTGATGGGAGATTTTTGACAGTTTGGGGGCTTCTCTGCAGTGCCGTTTTCTTCCGGGAGTGCAGGTATGTTATCACGAAGCCTCCGTGTTGATTTGAGTCGGCTTTGTGCTCAGAGCCTCACAGGCTCCTCGAAATTGGCCACTGGGCTTCTCAGGACCCTCCCCGGGGCACTCCGTGACCCAGCTATCCTTGCTGTGCACGACTGTGCATGGGGTTAAAGGGGAGGGGGTGTTCTGATAACCCTCTCACCCAGAGTTTTTTTAAAAAATAATGTTCACTAGCTTTGATCTTATTTTTGTGTTAAAAAGAAAAAGAATACCTGTTTGATAAAAACCGTATGTTAATTATTGGCATTAATCAAACCCCGCTTAAGTACTTTGTTTTGCATTCCTTATCTCTTTTAATCATTCCAAATCCTTCAGAGGAGGTCCCTGCTTTTATCCTCTCATTTTACAGATGAACAAAGCAAAGCTTAGATGACCTTGCTAGGCTGGGCGTATTGGTTCACTCCTGTAATTCCAGCACTTTGGGAGGCCTAGGCAGGTGAATCACTTGAGGTCAGGAGTTCGAGACCAGCCAGGACAACATGGCGAGACTCCTCCATCTCTACAAAACATACAAAAATTAGCCAGGCCTCGTGGCACGTGCCTGTGGTTTCAGCTACTTGGGGGGCTGAGGCAGGAGGATTGCTTAAGCCTGGGAGTACAAAGCTGCAGTGAGCCATGTTTGTGCCATGAGTGACAGCCTCCAGCCTGAGTGACAAAACGAGACCCCGTCCAAGGTCACAAAGCTAGTGAGCAATGGAGTCAGGGTGTGATGCTGGGTTTCCCCATTCCAGAGCAGGCACAGGCACCACTAATGTATTGCCTGGGAACACTTGAGGGGCATAAAAGAAAAATCACCCCTACCCAGGGACAATCCCTTTTGACACTTTGCTATATGTCTTTGGGTAGATATATTTTTTAATTCATTTGGAAGTATACTCTGAATTCAGCTTATTGACTATTATGTACTTTGTATGACATAAAAGTAGCTCATACTTCCTTTTTTTTTTTAATTTCCAATTCAAAGAACACACAAATACATACAGGTGAAAGAGAAAACTTACTTTTAATCCCTCTGTCTAAATGTCTTTCCTGACTACCCACCTATGCCTTTCTCACCATTTTCCAAACAGGTATTTACACCTCTTCTGTGCCAAATCCTGGGCTTGGCTTTGGGATCAAAGATGGATAAAAAAGATGACGAAGACAAAGACTTTTTTTTTTGAGATGGAGTCTTGGTCTGTCACCCAGGCTGGAGTGCAGTGGTACAATGCAGTTGGCTCACTGCAACCTCCGCCTCCCAGGTTCAAGTGACTCTTGTGCCTAGTACCTGGAAATTACAGGCATGCATCACCATGCCTGGCTAATTTTTGTATTTTTTTTTTATTTTTTAGTAAAGATGGGGTTTCGCCATGTTGGCCAGGATGGTGTCGAACTCCTGACCTCAAGTGATCTGCCCACCTCGGCCTCCCAGAGTGCTGGGGTTACTGACATGAGCCACACTGGTTGGCCCTCAAAGACAAAGACTTTACCTTCAGGGCCTTCCACCAGTCTAGCCAAGGCAAGGAGAGTTTAGCCAAGGCCACAAAATGACCCAAAACCCAGAAGATGGAGAGTAAAACTAACGTGCTTTGCCATATTATAGGGAGGAGGGAATGCACTAGTAGATACAGGTTTCTGAACAAGGTGAAAGATGAATACGGTTTTTGCAGGAATGAAGGAGAAACACATAAACCAACTCAAGAATCAATAGACTAGCCAGGTGCAGTGGCTCCCACCTGTAATCCCAGCACTTTGGGAGACCAAGGTGGGAGGATCACCTGAGGTCAGGAGTTCGAGACCATCCTGGCCAACATGGTGAAACCCCGTCTCTATTAAAAATATAAAACTTAGCTGGGAGTTGTGGCACACCTGTAGTCCCAGGTACTTCGGAGGCCGAGGCATGAGAATCACTTGAACCCGGGAGGCAGAGTTTACAGTAAGCTCAGATCATGCTGCTGTACTCCAGCCTGGGTGACAGAACAAGAGTCTGTCTCAAAAAAAAAAAAAAAAAGAAAAAATCAATCAATTATTACTACATTCTGGCAAAGTACATTTGGGTTCTACCGTGCATCTTAGGAATAAGAAATTAGCAAAAAACAGTGGTTCTCATGTTTTTAGGAGGAGGATTTGCCCCTAGCAGACACCTGGCATTGTCTGGAGATATTTTTTGTCGTCACAAATGAGGGTGATGCTACTGCTGGCATCTACCTACTGGTAGAGACCAAAGAGGCTGCTAAACATTCTACAATGCACAGAACAGCCCCCTACCATGCAGAATTATCTGGTACAAAATGTCAATAGTGGTCACACAGAGAGACCTCGGCCTAGATGGGTAAGTGAGGAGGTGATGAGACACCCCCTGAAGTCACATTCCTGGGATGAGATTCAGATCAACTAAAGCATCTTGGAAAAATCTCTCCACCTCTCTAAGTCTCAGTTTCTTTCCCTGTATAATGGGGAGATATAATTATATTACCTACCACATCTGTTTGGGAGAAGGATAAATTAAATGAAGAAGCACTTACATAGTGCCTGGCACAGAGTAGGCTCTGGATCAACGTAAGGAAGTTAAAAAAAAAAGTGGAAGTAAGGCTGGGTGCAGTGGCTCATGCCTGTAATCCCAGCATTTTGAGAGGCCAAGGCAGGTGGATGGCTTGAGTCCAAAAGTTCAAGAGAAGCCTGGGCAACATGGCAAAACTCCATCCCTACAAAAGTCCAAAAATTAGCTGGTGCAGTGGGTCATGCCTGTCATCCCAGCTACCAGTGGGCTGAGGCAGGAGGACTGATTGAGCCTGGGAGGTTGAGCCTGCCTTGAGCAGTGATACAGCCCCTGCACTTCAGCCAGGGAAAGAGAGCAAGACCCTCTCTCAAAAACTTTTAAAAAGTGGAAGTGATAAGAATGCAGAGATACAGACAATGTCATTGAATGCACCAGAAAAAGGTCTAGACTTCCATTCTCTTTGCCCGGTGAGGTCTTGGAGATGTTTGAACATTTGCAAAATTTGGTATGCAAGTAATTCACTTGATTTTTTTAAAAAATGTCTTTAAACACACGCACAAGTGTTAATCCTAGGGAACTGGAGTATAGGAATTAAGGTGGTACAAGGAGGACATTTTTCTTAAAATAAAACCTATATAACTTTTACCATTTAAGTATATAATTTGAAAAGTATCCAATTATAGGGAAAATCTTTGTATGGCAAAACAAAACAAAAATAAAATATATTACAAATAAAATATAAAACAACCGGGCATGGTGGTTCACATCTGCAATCCCAGCACTTTGGGAGGCCAAGGTGAGAGGATCACTTGAGGTCAGGAGCTCAAGACAAGCCTGGCCAACATGGTGAAACCCCATCTCTACTAGAACTACAAAAATTAGCCAGGTGTGGTGGCACGTGCCTGTAATCCCAGCTACATGGGAGGCTGAGGCGAGAAAATGGGTTGAACCTGGGAGGCGGAGGTTGCTGTGAGCTGAGATCATGCCACTGCACTTCAGCCTAAGCAATAGAGTGAGACTCCATCTCAAATATATATATATATATATATATATATGTGTGTGTGTGTGTGTGTGTGTGTGTGTGTGTGTAATCTTTAGAGATTACTTTATTTTTGAATATATATAAATATTTAAATATATTCAAAAATAATCTCTAAAGAGCTTACTTTAAAAAAAAATCTTTTAGCCACAGCTAAAGAAGTCAATTCTGGAATAATTCAATCTCTCTCACCTCTTTTCTCTTCTTTTCTTTCTTTCTTTCTTTCCTTTCTTTTTTTCTTTCTTTCTTTCTTTCTCTCTCTGTCATACATACACACACACACACACACACACACACACACACACACACACACACAGAAACTTTTATAGCTGCTCCAAATTTATTTCCAAGAAAAATATGTAGTTATGCCTCTGTGGATTTTCTTCCCTGGGCACTGAATCCAAAGCTTATCCACTCAAGTTGTGGTCATGGTAAAACTGACTGCGTTGCTCTTTAAGAAAAAAATTGAGGTGTTCCTGCTGGGTATGCACATGGCAGTGTACAGGGGCACAGAAGTGGACATCCACATTTCCAAAATCAACCACTTCTAGATGTTTCTGAACTTGTATTCGTGCAATGCAAGCCAATCATCAAAGCACATGAACCACCAGGGACCTCATCCTTCCAGCCTCCCAGTCTCTCCAGAATCTCTGGGGACGTGTCAATGCCCAAGAGGCCTAGTGAAAACCCTGCAGTCCCTGAATTCACTGCCATCCGAGAACAGCTTGAGACCTGTTTACTTCAGAACCTGCAAGAGGTGAACAGGTCTTTCCTGAAAGTCCTGGTTTCTAGCAGAAGATTTTAAAAATAGGACAGCTGAGGAGGGGTCACACAGAGGACTGGGGACCAAGAGTTGGAACTCATCAGCATGTGAAAAGTTCTAGGGTTTGTGAGCTTGGTGGCCTTGGGCCTATTCCTTAACCTTTCTGAACCTCTGAACCTTGGGCCTATTCCTTAACCTTTCTGAACCTCTGAACCTTGGGCCTATTCCTTAACCTTTCTGAACCTCAGCATCTTCCTCTATTCAAAAGGGCCCATTCCTAGGCTCAGTGGCTCACGCCTGTAATCCCAGCACTGTGGGAGGCCAAGGTGGGAGGATTGCTTGACCCCAAGAGTTCTAGACCAGCCTGGGCAACATAGTGAGACTCTGGCTGTGCAGAAATAAATAAATAAATAAAATAAATAGTCCATTGCCAGGCACGGTGGCTCACATCTGTAATCTCAGCACTTATGGAGGCAGATGCAGGAAGATAGCTTTAGCCCAGGAGTTCAAGACCCGCTTCAGCAACACAGTAAGATCTCATTCTCCATTAAAAATAAAAATAAAAAAAGACAAAAGCGTCCATTGCCCGTCAGCCCTCACAGGCTACTATGAAAGCCAAAAGAGACAGAGGAAGCAAGACAGTTCTGGAAAATGCTCAGCGCTGTGTACGAGGCGATCACTGTTGCACCCTGAGTGTGCCCAGACTGTCTTAAAACTTTCACCCACTCTACCCTCTGGACAGGCGGTTCAGGCTCCTCAGAGGTGACTCCTTATCGGCTGGAATGCAGGAAACACCCAAAATCGAGATGACTGAGGCGTGTCTTCACTAGCTCAGCTCAACCGGCTTTGGAGGTTTGCCATGCAAGATGCATCCTGGATTCTATCTTGATCGTGCCTTTGAGAGGGTTGGTCAGAGGTAAGATTAGCTATCTGGCATCCTCTCTTCGAATGCACACACTGAAAACCCAGAGGGCAACCAAGCCAGATAGCGGGTGGCAGCACCCACAAAAATGTGTGTCCAGAAAGAAATCAAACGGGATCAGAAGAAAAGGTGGGCTAGGGTCATTTTCCACAGGGCTCACAGTCCTGAGGGCTGGAGCTGTAAGAGTCCAGGGGGGTCTGCCATCCCAAACAGGACGCTGGTTCTCAGGGAAGGAACCGTGCTGAGGAATCCACACTGGGGGTTAATCCAAGCTAGGCCTCAGGGGAGAGTCATCTTGTGGCCACTCAAGTATTTGACTTTTCGATTATCTTCCCTTTTTATTTCTTTGAAGACAAAGCTCTTCCCAGTCCTAGTTGAAACTAGATGTAATCATTGTTGGGTGGGTCAGAAGTGTTTTAGAAATTGGCAAAGGGAGGCTGGGCTCGGTAGTTCACTCCTGTAATCCCAGCAGTTTGGGAGGCTGAGGCAGGGGGTAGATTACTTGAGGTCAGGAGTTTGAGACCAGCCTGACCAACATGGTTAAACCCTGTCTCTACTAAAACTACAAAAAAGTTAGTTGGGCATGGTGGCGGGCGCCTGTAATCCCAGCTACTTGGGGGGCTGAGGCAGGAGAATCCTTTGAACAAGGGAAATGGAGATTGTGATGAGCCAAAATCCATTGTACTCCAGCCTTGGCAACAGAGTGAGACTCCATCTCAAAAAAAAAAAAAAAAATTGGCAATGGGGAGAGAGAGCTGTCAGACTGTAAATCTTACCAGGCTGATAACGCTAGCTCTCTAACTAGTTGGACATGTCGCTTACTCTCTAACAACGACAAAATGTGTAGAGACTATGTATAGAAACTATGTACGACTTGGCCGGGTGCAGTGGCTCATGCCTGTAATCCCAGCACTTTGGAAGGCTGAGGCAGGTAAATCACCTGAGGTCATGAGTTCAAGACCAGCCTAGCCAACATAGTGAAACCCCAGCTCCACTAAAAGCACAAAAATGAGCTGGGTGCGGTGGCGCACACCTGTAATTCCAGCTACTCTGGGAGGCTGAGGCAGGAGAATTGCTTGAACCTGGGAGACGGTGGTCTCAGTGAGCCACGACCATGCTATTGCACTCCAGCCTGGGCTACAGAGCAAGACTCCATCTCAAAAAACACACACAAACACACAACAACAACAACAAAAATCTATGTGGGACACACTGAGCTTTAAATATATTTTATCACTTCATCCTCACCGAAACTTCTGACTATAATCTCATTTTAGAGGTGAGGAAAGTGGGACTCCTAGCTGGAGATTACGGGTGGCCATTATAGGTTACTAAGTAGAGGAGAGGGAGAAAGAGAAAGGAAGTCGGAATGGAGTTTCAAGGAGGTGAATTTGGACTTGAAAGGAAGAGGAGACATCCAGGGTTGGGTACATTTCATTCAGTTAGTGTCCCTGCAACCCCTCTGGGAATAGAGTAGCATCTTAGAGATAAAGAAACTGCGATTCAAGCTGAAAGATTAAGTGAACTGCTGCCTGAGGTCATAAAATCAGGGAGAGCAGGAAAGTCTTGTCTTTGGGGAGCAAGAATCAAACAATACAATTTAAATAGCGAATCTATCTAATCTCAGAAGGCCTGATAGGGGCTTTTGGAGTCAGGAACTGCATAAATCAATCCAGTTGTCCTCCTATGATCTCCATACAAACAAATGGGATTAGCACATCAAAGGCTGGGTTCTTTGTATTGTAAGTATCACTGCCCTAAGGTGGGCTGTGGGCCGGCTGGAAGATGCAGGAATTCAGAAATTGTTCATTCATCAATTTCTTGGGCTTTCCTCCTTAACTAGCTGTGTGACCTAGGACAGGCTAACTAACCTTGCTGTACTTCTGTTTTCTCATCTATAAAATGGCTCTAATTACAATGCCAGCCTCATAAACTGGTTTGGGGATAAAATTGAAATAATGTCAACATTTATGACTCTTACTATGTGTCCAGCACTCCAGCTTCATTTGTTACATTAGCTGAAATCTCACCACCACCACATATTAAATGGGTTCTTATAGAAGGGAGTGAACTATTATTTAATGATTAAAATGATGAATGTAAAATCTATCAAGCAATATGGGAAATATATTGAGTAATAACAATAAATAATAAATGAGGGTGGGTGCAGTGGCTCACACGTTTGTATTCCCAGCACTTCGGGAGGCCGAAGTGTGTGGATCACTTGAGGTCAGGAGCTTGAGACCAGCCTGGCCAACAGGGCGAAAACCCATCTCTATAAAAAATACAAAAAATACCTGGCATGGTAGTGCATACCTGTAATCCCAGATACTTGGGAGGCTGAGGCAAGAGAATCACTTGAACTCAGGAAGTAGGGGTTGCACTGAGCCAAGATCGTCCCACTACACTCCAGCCTGGGTGACTGAGTGAGACGTTGTCTCAAAAATACTAATAATAATATTAATAATAAGCGAATTTCAAAATACTATCTACATTAGATCAATGGCTCTATTTAAATTCCTGAATATAAGGACAGGAAGAGAAAGTCAAAAAGGGAACCCCAAACATTGGTGGAATCATGCCTGGTCTACATGTCGTTAGTTGCTGTTATGAAATTGTTTTGGCAAGAAATAAAATATATTTATATATAAATGTATAAGAGCAGCTTATTGGGTCTGATTGATAGCAAGACCTGTTATTCTCCTCCCAGGAAAACGCACACACCCAATAGGTAGGTGGCCTCTCATTCTCTGGAATTCTTAGATCTACTCCCTTCCTGAATCCCATCCATTGATCCCTGGGGCCCACAGGATGGGGAACCCATGCTTTCATTTAAGAATGCATCTCTCTCTCCTTTCTTTCTTTCTTTCCTTCTTTCTTTCTTTCTTTTTTCTTTCTTCTTTCTTTTTCTTTCTCTCTCTTTCTTTTCTTCTTCTCCCTCCCTTTCTTCCTTACTTCCTCTCTTATTTTCTTTTTTTTGTGACGGAGTCTCACTCTGTAGCCCAGGCTGAAAAGCAATAGCGTTATGCCAGCTGCAATCTCCACCCCACAGGTTCAAACAATTCTCCTGCCTCAGCCTCCTGAGTAGCTGAGACTACAGGCATGTGCCACCACGTCTGGCTAATTGTTGCATTTTTAGTAGAGATGGGGTTTTGCCATGTCGGCCAGGCTGGTCTGAAACTCCTGAGCTCAGGTGATCCGTCTGCCTCAGCCTCCCAAAGTGCTGGGATTACAGGCATGAGCCACACGCCTGGCCTTTTTTCTGTTTCTATTTTCTTTTCTCTCTTTTTATCCTTCCCTCCATCCCTCCATCTCTCCCTTCTCTCTCTCTCTCTCTCTCTCTCTCTCTCTCTCTCTGACATCTTGTGTGAGACATACAGTGGGCCAAGTAGTGAGAACTCAGTAGTGAGATGTTACAATGTCACCGGCTGACACTCCCACGTTATCTGCTCCTTGGTTGACTCCCCCTTCTAATCCATTTGTGGCCTTACTTTGTGAAAATAGTAATGACAGAGAAAAATAACTAACATCCAGGGAGAGATGTTTCTGATTATGAGGGATTTTCTCACACATAACCTGATGGTAAGCCTTTGGCCACTGTGTAAGTAGATATTGCCATTATCTCGGTTTAACAAAAGAGAGCACGAACACTCAGAGAAGGTGGAATAAATGATGGGTTTATCTGTAAGCGATGGAGACAAAATTCTGAACCCCAGCGTTTTTGACTGCAGAGATCACAGGAGAACTTATCATCCGGTGGATAAGACAAGAGTTTGAACTCAAACTCTGGCAGGTGCTGTGTGATCTTAAGGGAGCTACTTTAACTCTCTGAGCCCGTATTTCCCTCCGAAAAATGAGTTGTAGGAATAACATCAGTTTGATAATGAAAACAGCAGAACCAACAGGATAAGGAATATTCACCTCGAGGATGGCTGAGTGTTTTCAGTGCCAGTGCAGCGCTGTGCGAGCTACAGGGGTTTCCTTTCATCTTCACAACAGCGCTGTGATGTGGTACAACTCTCATTCCCCCTTATCACATGTGGATGGCAAGGACTTTGGCACAATCTGAGGAACAGAGGAAGTGCTCAGATGGGATAGCAAAATTAAAGGAGAGAAAAAAACTCACTTCTTTGTTTTTTTTTTAATTAGTAGGGAAAGTTTGTATTGAATCTTTGACAATTCCTCCTTCA
The DNA here is from genome assembly GCA_036589455.1 of Ateles fusciceps. NCBI lineage: Eukaryota > Metazoa > Chordata > Mammalia > Primates > Atelidae > Ateles > Ateles fusciceps. Next base: position 442,680 of record JAZHEH010003103.1, read on the forward strand.
GGCTCCTGGACCTAAAGCCCCACTATCTTAAAAGGCTTTCTACTCCTGAATCACCCTTTGTCTTGATCAAGATGTCATTTTGCATATCTGTAACAAGGGCCAGTCTAATCGCTGGGTGCAAGAGATCCCTTCTTTCAGATGACCCAAGGAAGGGAGGGTTACCACATTAAAGGTAATGCTTACAGGTGGACAAAATGTAACTTTATGTCAGCCCAGTGCAGACGCTCGTGCTTGTAATCCCAGCACTTTGGGAGGCCGAGGCAGGAGGGTCACTTGAGCTCAGTTCCAGACCAGCCTGGGCAATGTAGTGAGACCCCTGCCTCTACAAAAAAATAAAGAATAAAACAATTAGGCCAGGAGCAGTGGCTCACACCTGTAATTCCAGCACTTTGGGAGGCCAAGGCAGGTGGATCACCTGAGGTGAGGAGTTCGAGACCAGCCTGACCAACATGGAGAAACCCCATCTCCACTAAAAATACCAAATTAGCCAGGTGTGGTGGCGCATGCCTGTAATCCCAGCTACTCAGGAGGCTAAGGCAGGGAATTGCTTGAACCCAGGAGGCGGAGGTTGCAGTGAGCCGAGATTACACCACTGCACTCCAGCCTGGCAACAGGGCAGGAGTCCATCTCAAATAATAATAATAACAATTGTTGAAACTGCATGGCATTTATTGTATTTGGATGCATTTCAAAATTTTCAGAACATATGTTTTCAAAGGCCATTATCCCCTCAAATTCCATTTCTTCACCACCTCATCCCTCTAAAGCACGTTTCGCTTAGGTGGAGTTTGCAGAATTAGATCACCAGATCTTGAGGTAGTTTGAGATCTCTAGAGACAAGAAGAAGAATGAATAAACAAATGTTTGTTTTCTCCTCTTTAAAATTCCTGAAGGCAAGAGGCATGAATAATTTTGGTGGACCTGACCCCAGAAACAGCTGCTGGCTCCAGCGGCCTCCTACCTTTGTTTTTCTAAGACTCTCAGGCTGTTGTCCCCAGTCGGTGGAAAAACCATCCTACCTATTTTCAAAAGAGGTGGTTGCATTTCAATGTCTATGAGAGAGCCTCCCTCCTCAAGCTGAGATTCCCCGACCCAGTGGCGTCCAGCTGTCCTCACAAAGACAAGAAATAATTAGCTCTAATTAAGTCCTCCCTGATAGGCTGCCTGGGATCCAGTAGGCAAGTCTTCCTTCATTCCCTCTTTACTGGGAAAAAGGGAAGGAAAGGAAACAGGTCTCTTTGGGTGTTATCCTTCAGGGTCGGTGCCAGTATGAATCAGTGAAGATCCAGTTTAGTGAAACGTATCATAAACTTCAACATGCCTCCTGCTCTTTTCTCTCTTGGAATGTATCCTGGGGGAATCCATAACACGGGAGGACTAAGGGTGAATGAACAAGGGTTTAAAGAGCAAAAACATTACCTGTTAAATAGCAAATGAAATCTCTATTTGTATGGACAATAGAAATATCTATTTGTAGAACGGCAATAGAAACATAACGTACCATATTTTGCCAAATTTTGCAGTGGTGGAGGGGTAAGGCAGGTGGCTCATGCCTGTAATCCCAGCACTTTGGGAGATCAAGGCAAGAGGATCACTTGAGCCCAGAAGTTCAAGACAAGCCTGGGCAACACAGTGAGACCCCATTGCTACAAAAAATTAAAAAGTTAGTTGGGTGTATAGCACACCCCTGTAGTCCCAGCTACTTGGGAGGCTGAGAGGGAAGATCACTTAAGCCAGGGAGGTGGAGCCTGAAGTGAGTTGTGATCACACCACTGCACTCCAGTGTGGGTGACAGAGTGGGACCCTGTCTCAAAAATAAAATGGCGAAGATATGAAACGAAATGTTCTGAATAATGTAAAGAAATAATTCAATTACAAAACAATGTTTTTATTTTTATTTATTTATTTTTTTTGAGACCAAGTCTCACTCTGTCACCCAGCCTGGAGTGCAGTGGCATGATCTCGGCTCACTGCAAATTCCAACTCCCGAGTACAAAATATTCTCCTGCCTCAGCCTCCCAAGTACTGGGATTACAGGCATGTACCACCATACCCAGCTACTTTCTTTGTATTTTTAGTACAGACAGGGTTTCACCATGTTGGCCAAGCTGGTCTCCAAATGATCCGCCCACCTCAGCCTCCCAAAGTGTTGGAATTACAGGCGTGAGCCACGCGCCCAGCCAAAACAACATTTTTATTAAAAATAAAATATGCGCCGGGTGCGGTGGCTCATGCCTGTAATCCCAGCGCTTTGGGAGGCAGAGGCTGGGTGAATCACGAGGTCAGGAGTTTGAGACCAGCTTGGCCAGCATGGTGAAACCCCGTCTCTACTAAAAATACAAAAAAAATAGCTGGACATGGTGGCGTGTGCCTGTAATCCCAGCTACTCCAGAGGCTGAGGCAGGAGAATTGCTTGAACTGGGAAGTGGAGATTGCAGTGAGCTGAGACCACACTACTGCACTCCAGCCTGGACGACAAAGTAAGACTCCGTCTAAATAAATAAATAAATAAATAAAATATGCTATGCCCATACTAAGCACCCTCTTGTGTATCATTCTATTAAAAATTCCTTTATTTTCAATTTTAAAAAATGAGTCCTAATGGCATTTTAACGATAGTAACAGCAAACTTATTGGGAAAGGGGGTCAGAGAGCTTTGACTTGGACTTTCCCACTGCTTGTCTATTTCTTTCAGATTTCCCCTCCAGTGTCATCTCTTAGGTTCCCTTCCTAGACCTGTCTATCTAAACTGGACTCTCCCTGGCGCTGTCTCTCAGCCTGTTTATTTTTTTTTGCTTTCTGTGTAGTACTTACCATAATCTGTATTTATCACATGAATTTTTGAATTGAATTTTACTCTTCCTGTCCCCGTCCCTTAGAATTCGAGTAAGGACCTTCACTGTCTTTGTTCATGGCTGCAAGTACCAGGCAAACTCTGTGAAATGTATCCTATGATGAATAGCAGTTTATTACATATTATAGAATAAATCAATATGTGAATGACTAAATTAAATTAATGAATGAGAGGACTGAATGACAGTTCTGAATGAATGAATGAATGAGTGAGTGAAATCTGGCTTTAGAGAGCGAGACTTTTCTTCATCCATGGCTCAGGATACTCAGGGACAGCCAGAACACAAACGAAAGGGTCTCCTAAGAGTCCGGAGGCCAACCCAGGCCCTCCACTCTTAACATCTGACCCCCCCTCAAGGCTCCAGTGACTTGGACAGAAGTGAATCTTCGTTCCCAGGGAAGGGACCTTTCATATGTTAATTTTCTCATGAGTGTTTGGCCCACATGATTTTCTTTTGCTTGGACAACACTGTGGGACCGGTATTATTAGCCCTGTTTTAATTGATGAGGACACTGAGACCCAGAAAGGTAAAATGTTTTGTCCCAGTTCACAGAACTAACAAATGCACTTCAGGCCTGGCCGGCTGGGAGAAGCAGCATGCTCACAACCTTTATTCCATCCGATTCTTGCAATAGGACTTTCACTCTCCAGCCATATTTTAAAGTTTTGGGGGAAAGAAGAGCGGCAATGAGAAGCCACGAGAGAAAACCTCAGAGAAGCCACCAGGAGAGACCTCCACAATCACAGTCTAGTAAATTCTCAGTACAGATTTGCTTGAATACAAAAATGAATGTGCTGTGTGCCGTGGCTCACACCTACAATCTCAGCACTTTGGGAGGCTGAGGCAGGCTGCTTGCTTGAGGCCAGGAGTTCAAGACCAGCCTGGGTGACATGGTAAAACTCCATTTCTACAAAAAATACAAAAATTAGCCAGGTGATAGGGTGTGTGCCTGTAGTCCCAGCTACTCAGAGGCTGAGAGGTGGGAGAGTTGCTTGAATCTAGAAGGGTGAGGCTGCAGTGAGCTGTGATTGCACCACTGCACTTCTGCCTGGGTGACAGAGCAAGACCTTGTCTCAAAAGAAATGAATGAATGGATGGGACGTAGTGAAGTGATTAGAAGCACACACTCAGGTGTTGGGCCTGGATTCAAACTCCATCTTTCCCGTTTCTGTGTTGTGTGAGAAAAGGCAAATGACTTTAATTTGTCTGAGTCTCAGTTTCTTCATCTGAAGAACGAGAATAAAAGAGTTGCTGTGATAATTAGTTGCTATAATGCCCATTAGCACTTAGTATGCTATCTGGCATAAGGTAATATCTATTATACAGTAGTTCCCTACAGTCAAAGTCAATTATTTTCATTATTTTATTTAAATTGCAGGCTGGGCCAGGTGTGGTGGCTCATGCCTATAATCCCAGCAATTTGGGAGGCCAAGGTAGGAGGATAGCTTAAGGCCAGGAATTCGAGACCAGCCTGGGCAACATAGTGAGACCCCCCATCACTGCCAAAAAAAAAAAAAAAAAATGAGAAAAAAATTAGTTGGGTGTGGTGATATGTGCCTGTAGTCCCAGCTACTTGGGAGGCTGAGGCAGGAAGATTGCTTGCACCCAGGCTCAAATGAGGCTTCAGTGAGCTACGATTATGCCACTGCACTCCAGCCTGGTCAACAGAGCAAGACCCTGTCTCTGAAATAAATAAATAAACAAACAAATAAATAAATTGGAGGCTGTTTGTTGAAGACTAAATTATGTAGAGAGCTTCGGAATCAGGGGAACCTAGGTTCGAATCTCATTTGCCGTGACTAGCTATGTGGACATAGAGATGTCACATAACTTCTCCAAACACACATTCCCATCTGCAAAATAGGGATTAAGCCCGACAAACGTGGTGACATTGACAGGATGACATTGCCAAAGGACTCAGAACATAATGGGCCAAGTTAAAATGGCAGGTTCTGGTAGATCCCCACTACGGCTAAAAGCATGGGAACGTGGCATGATTTCTGAGGATGATGATGGTGACAGTAGTAAATTGATTGAAAACAGAACTGTGTGTTCTCAGATGCCTCTCCTGCACCTCATTTTTGATAGGCACAAAGGAAATGTAATGGGTTCAAATGGGAGCCTGTGGCCCTCAAGGGCAGGCTCTGTTCTCCCCATCTCTGAGTTTCTGGCACTCAGCACACCTAATCATAAAATCTGAATTAACCAGTTGTAGACCAATTGTGTTAAGTCTGGAGAATTAAGCTCCTGGGGCAACAACATAGGATTCCAGTTTAGTGAATCTTGCACACAAATCTTGGAAGACATACAGTGAGAAAGCTGATTCTGTGTATGTATTCCTGATAATAAAAATAACTAAGTGATGGAATGCTTGCTGGATACATGTCACGTATGAAAAAAAGGAGTTCAGAGAGGTTAAGTAACTAACCTGAGGACACACAGCTAGAAAATTATAAACCTGTGTTTCGAGTGCACCAGAATTTATACACTCTCAGACAGCAGTTCTCAATCTTTTCGTTATTGCACTTCCTGAGGATCCTTTCTACATGTTCCTAATGGCCCAAATCCATGAATTTGTAATATGACAGACACACTGCATATGTCTCTGTGCTTGATGTATATTTGTGCTTTATACATAAAGAGTTAAATTCTTGGCCAGGCGCGGTGGCTCATGCCTGTAATCCCAGCACTTTGGGAGGCTGAGGCAGGCAGATCACCTGAGGTTGGGAGTTCAAGACCAGCCTGACCAACATGGAGAAACCCCATCTCTACTACAAATACAAAATTAGCTGGATGTGGTGGCACATTCCTGTAATCCCAGCTACTCAGGAGGCTGAGATAGGAGAATCACTTGAACCCTGGAGGCAGAAGTTGCGGTGAGCCGAGATCACGCTATTGCACTCCAGCCTGGGCAACAAGAACAAAACTTCATCTTAAAAAAAAAAGAGTTATATTTTTTGCTGGGTGTGGTGGCTCATGCCTGTAATCCCAGCACTTTGGGAGGCCGAGGGGGGCGGGTCACTTGAGGTTGGGAGTTTTAGACCAGGCTGAAAAACATGGCAAAACCCTGTCTCTACTGAAAATACAAAAATTAGCCAGGCTTGGTGGTGGGCGCCTGTAATCCCAGCTACTTGGGAAGCTGAGGCAGGAGAATCACTGGAACCTGAGAAATGGAGGTTGCAGTGAGCCAAAATCGTGCCACTACACTCCAGCCTGGGCAACAGAGACTGTCAAAAAGAAAAAAAAAAAAGAGTTGGACCACCCTTTCCAAGAGTCAATTTTCATCCCCATTGAGAAGATATGCTCTCTGTTACCTCCATTCCTGATGGCTTGGGTTGGGGGACTATTTGTGGCTGCCACATCCCCCTAAAAAACACAGACCAGGGCTATGCAAAGGTGCCATCTTGAAAAGCACATGGTTTCTGTTGAGAAAATTGAATTTGTTGGCCAGGTACAGTGGCTCACATCTGCAATCCCAGCATTTTGGGAGGCCAAAGCAGCAGGATCACTTGTAGCCAGGAGTTCAAAAAATTAAAAATTAGCTGGCCACGATGGCATGCACCTATAGTCCCAGCTACTCAAGAAGCTGAGGCAAGAAGGATGGCTTGGGCCCAGGAGACTGAGGCTGCAGTGAGCTATGATCTCGCCACTGCACGCCAGCCTGGGTGACAGAGACTCTGTCTCAGAGAAAAAGAGAAAGAAAGACAGGAAATTGAATGTGTCCCTAACACCAGCCTTCTGTCAGCTCTGAGCCTGTCCCCTGGGCTGCAATACCTCATGCCTCGGGATTATCAAGGCGGGGTGGCGGGGCGCCTTCGAAAACAAAGATGATGTTTTTGATGCTTTTTTTTTTTTAAGTAAACTGTGGATTCTTCTTGGTTTTCTGTCAAAGCCTTCAGCTCTCACCCCTCAGGAGCCCGGAGCTGGAGTGTGCTAGCCCCCCTCTTCCCACTTGCCCTTAATTAATCCCTGAAGACTCAGAGGTCCATCTGAAGTGGTCTTCAAGAGCCTACTCTGAGGCCTGACAGGGGGCCCACTTGAGCCTCGGAGGCGGCAGGGACAATGGCCCTGCATTCTTCCCCCGTTTCCGCCCGGCCAGGGCTCCCTTCTGACCCTCGGAAAAGGGAAGGACAACAAGGCCCTTATTGGAGGGCCCTGACAGTGCAAGGCCTGCTTTTGTCGTCTCCCTGCTGTCAGCAGGATCTGCCTCCCAGCCCCAACTCTTGGGCACTTCCTCCCCACTCCCATGGACCGATGTCAGTTCCAGAAAGAGTGGATTGTTCTTCCTGGCCACCCGGCGGCAGAGCGCAGGGTCCAAGCCTGGCAGAAAGAGGGTGCGGAGTCATCCAGCACCCTGGAGACAGAAAACTCATTAAACCTCCTGCCAAGGACGCCCCCCCACGTCTGTGGGCGCCGATCCTGCCATTCAACAAGAAAGTGGGTCCTGGCATTTCCGGACAGGGGTGGAGGACATGTGTCGTCCCTTCTGAGCTCATAAAATGAATCCTGCCACGGAAAGGAAATGGAGCTTGGGCGTGTTTTGAAGTCCAGAGGAAAGACAGATGATGGTTATGAGGTCCCATGGTTATAAATGTAGAACTTCCACTTTTTTTCTCAACGAGTCTCATGGCTTGCAGCCAACTAAACACTAATTCAAGGGTTTGGTGCCAAACATGAGGAATCTTCTAGAAAAGGAAGCTAACTGAAGGGGGCATGATGGTCTTGAATTTTACAGTGACATAGATGCCAAGAGCCTTGGGAATTTCACTAGTCCAAAACACCCATTTCACAAGGGTAAAGAGAGGACCCAAGGAAAGAAAATAACCCACCTGAAGCTCCTACAGCCCAACATGTAGAAGGTTCTGGGTTTTTTGTTTTTGTTTTTGCTTTTTAGGTGAAGTCTCACTGTCGCCCAGGCTGGAGTGTGGTGGCACGATCTCGGCTCACTGCAACCTCTTCCTCCCGGGCTCAAGCAATTCTCCCACCTCTGCCTCCTGAGTAGCTGAGACTACAGGCGCCTACCACCATGCCTGGCTAATTTTTGTATTTTTTAGTGGAGATAGGGTTTTGCCATGTTGGCCAGGCTGGTCTCGAACTCCTGACTTCGAGTGATTCACCTGCCTTGGCCTCTCAAAGTGCCAAGATTACAGGTGTGAGCCACTGCACCCGGCCAGATTGTGGCTTTTAAGAGACAATGTTTGCTTCCACAACTCTTTCCTACCCAAAGCTTCTCATTACCTTTCACATTTTCTATGAAGAACAAATAGAGGATTCTGTTCTGTGGTGATATACAGGGATACAGAATAGAATAATGGTTCTGTAGTGTTCCTTTCCTTTTTTTTTTCCTTTTTCTTTTTCTTTCTTTCTTTCTTTTTCTTTCTTTTTTTTTTTTTTTTTAGCCAGGGTCTCACTCTGTCACTTAGGCTGGAGTGTAGTGGTATGGTCATACCTCACTGAAACCTCCACCTCCTGGGCTCAAGCAATCCTCCCACCTCAGTCTCCCCAGTAGCTGGGACCACAGGCACACATCACCATGCACAGCTAGTTAAAAAAAATTTTTTTTTTGTAGAGAAAGGGTCTCACTATGTTGCTCAAACTCCTGGACTCAAGTGATCCACCCACCTCTGCCTCCAGAATTGCTTGGATTACAGGCGTAAGCTACCATACTTGGCCTGGTTCTGGAATTTTAATTCACCTATTAACCATGTGAGTTTGGACAATTAATCTAGCTCTTCAAATTTTCTGTCTTCCCACCAAGGAAAGAGGATCACCTACTTTGTAGGTCATTGGGAAGATTAAGAATGATATTGTAGCCGGGGTGGTGGCTCGTGCTTGTAATCTCAGCACTTTTGGAGGCCGAGGCAGGAGGACTGCTTGAAGCCAGGAGGTCAAGACCAGCCTGAGCAACATAGTGAGACCCCCGTGTCTGTAAACAAATTAAAAATTAGCTGGGTGCAATGGTGTGTGCCTGTAGTCCCACACTGAGAGAGACTGAGGCTGGAGGATCTCTCAGCCCAGGATTTTGGAGCTGCAGTGAGCTATGATTGTGCCACTGCTCTCCAGCCTGGGTGACAGAACAAGATCTTGTCTCTAAAAGAAAAACAGAGATAGAAAGAAATCTAATTTATAAACCTATGAGGAACCCTATAACCGCCAAGGCAGTTTCTTAAGTCTGCTGACCCAGGTGTCTTTAGAAAACCCTAATGGGGAGGTGGATCTATTTGGCAAGTTAAATGAATGAAGTTGACGTTGTCCAATAACCACACCCTCAGAGCAGGGAGTTAGATAGATGATTTTTTTTAAAGTGCCACACAGCCTGGGCAACATGGTGAAACCCACCTCTACAAAACCTACAAAAATTCACTGGTCATGATATCACATGCCTGTAGTCCCAGCTACTTGGAGGTTGAGGTGTAAGGATCACTTGAGCCCGCGAAGTCGAGGTTGCAGTAAACCATGATTGTGCTACTGTACTCCAGCCTGGGTGACAAAATGAGACTTCTCACACACACATACACAAAAGTCACAACTTCTGGATGTAATAGCTTTAGTAATCATCTTTGCCTTGAAGATACCTCCTAAGTCCAAGCAAAGGAGTTTTTGAGAAGTGTATTTCAGTAAAATAGGTCTTCTTTGAAATTGTATGCATTTTATTTTATTCACCTTAAAACATTAATCTGAGAAAGAGTCCATAGGTTTTGTGACTCTATAAGCAGGCTGATGGCAAAAAAAAAAAAAGGTAAGGCCGGGTGCCTATAATCCCAGCACTTTGGGAGGCCGAGGCAGGTGGATCACGAGGTCAAGAGATCAAGACCAACCTGGTCAACATGGTGAAACCCCTCCTCTACTAAAAATACAAAAATTAGCTGGGCATGGTGGCACGCACCTGTAGTCCCAGCTACTCGGGAGGCTGAGGCAGGAGAATTGCTTGGACCCAGGAGGCAGAGGTTGCGGTGAGCCAAGGCATGGTGCCACTGCACTCCAGCCTAGGTAACAAGAGCAAAACTTCGTCTCAAAAAAAAAAAAAGGTAAAGGACTTCCAAAGTGTTAAATTAACATTCCGTCCCTTAAACAGAAACTAACAGGCAATGAGCTGCCTGGGTGTAGGGTCTGATCCTCGCTGTACCCATCGGTAACAGTGCAAAGCGTATGGTAGATGCTCAATTAATACTTACTAAATAAATATATGAACTTCATGCATAGACCACCGTGCTCTAGCTATGGTCATGTCATATACTTGGCTGTAACCAAACTCCCCTCTCTATCTTCTGCCGTGGGAATGGTTATTTTCTCAGGTTTATTCTTTCATGGATCTACTTTCCTCTGGCAGGTGAAGCTGCTGCTTTCTTTTCCTTTTTTACTTTTTCTTTTTTTTTTTTTTTTGAGATGGAGTCTTACTTTGTCACCCAGGCTGGAGTGCAGTGGTGTGATATTGGCTCACTGCAACCTCCGTCTCCCAGGTTCAAGTTATTCTCCTGCCTCACCCACCCAAGTAACTGGGACTATAGGCACCCTCCATCATACCAAGCTAATTTTTGTATTTTTAGTAGAGATGGGATTTCACTATGTTGGCCAGGCTGGTCTGGAACTCCTGACCTCAAACGATTAGCCTGCCTTGGCCTTGGCCTCCCACAGTGGTGAGACTACAGGTGTGAGCCATCATGTCAGGCCCACTGCTTTATTTCTCCTGGGAGTCTGCTGACTACCCTATGCTTTATCCCTTAAACACCCCCTCTACTCGCCACCCGGTAAACCACAATTTGTCATTCATGTCTCAGCACTAATGATGTTTTCTTCAAGAAAACCATCCAAGACCATCTAAAAATGTCCGGGTTATTCTTGGATTTCTTATGAATACATCTGACTCCAGTGGGATGGTGAATCAGTTCAAGTTATTTTTTACCTGGAATCCCATTCTCCCCTTTGAGAAATAGTCTCGAATTACTTGTATTTACAATCATTTGTGTGTTTTCTGGCTTAAGGACTGTCTCCTTCTATAGACTGTAAACTCCACGAGAACAGGGAATATCTGTTGGGGCATCTCTGTGTTCTTAGCACTTAGCATGATGCCTGACACAGAGGAGGGGTTCAGTAGATAGTTGTTGGATAGATGGATGGATGGATGGGTGGATGGATGGATGGGGATGGAAATCACCAATGATACAGGAATGGCAGATGGGGCATGGGGGAGAAACAGGCTAACGGATTCAAGTTGAATATACTGCCTTTGAGTTATAATTGAAATGTCTAGGTAGAGACACTTAGTTCTTTCTCTTGCTCCTGGAACTCTAGAGAAAGATCTGTCCAGATAGGGACTGATTTTGAAGCCAACACTTTATTAGGGAACCATGGAATAAGGAGACCAAAAAGAGAGAGGGACTGAGATGTAAATCCAGAATTAAAGCATGATTAAAGAATGGGCAAAAGAAAGAACCTGTTGGCTGGGTGCCGTGGCTCATGCCTATAATCCCAGCACTTTGGGAGGCCAAGACAGGAGGATCATTTGAAGCCAGGAGTTCAAGACTCGCCTGGCCCACATGGAGAAATCCCATCTCTATTAAAAATACAAAAATTAGGCCGGCTGTGGTGGCTCACGCTTGTAATCCTAGCACTTTGGGAGGCTGAGGTGGGCAGCTCACAAGGCCGGAGTTTGACACCAGCCTGACCAACATGGTGAAACCCCATCACTACTAAAAATACAAAAGTTAGACAGGCATGGTGGCACAAACTTTTAATCACAGCTACTTGGGAGGCTGAGGCTGGAGAATTGTTTGAACCTGGGAGGTGGAGGTTGCATTGAGCCAAGATCATGCCATTGCATGCTAGCCTGGGCGACAAAGCAAGACTCCATCTCAAAATATATATACACACAAAAATAGCTGGGCATGGTGATGTGCAGCTGTAATCCCAGCTACTCAGGAGGCTGAGGGACAAGAATCGCTTGAACCCAAGAGGTGGAGGTTGTGGTGAGCCAAGATCATGTCACTGCACTCCAGCCTGGGTGACAGAGCAAGGTTCCAAGAAAAGGAAGGGAAGGGAGCAGGGGGAAGGGGGAAGGGAACTTGTTAAGTGTGCACTGGGTAGGGCAATGACCAGAGATGCAGGGGAGAATTAGAGGGCCAAGGGGTCATGAGAACTGAGGAAAGGAAGAAGTTTCAGGGACACATGGTCCACAGGGTTGATGAAAGTCGAGAGAATCATGGAAGATAAGAGAATTCAACAGAGCATGGGATGTAACAGCAATGGATGGAGTGCAGTGAGGTTTATCTCTAGCCCTCCACAATCTCCTTCCTGGAATATACTTGATTTAATCTTCAAGCAGTGACATTTTAACTTTTCACGGGAGGGGCATAGTTATCCATGTACTTTGAAAATTTGAAGAAAACTATTAATCATCTACCCAGAAAAATGCACATCTACACAGCATCAGAAAACTAACATTTCAAAGGACTGTAGACCCACTGAAGCTGGTGCCCAGATAAGAAACAACCAACCCAAATTTTAGGGCTGGGAGTTCAATATCTTCTTTCTTTCTTTTTTTCTTTTTTCTTTTTTTTTAAGAAAAAAGCCGGACAGGGTCCAGCTTTGTCACCCAGGCTGGAGTGCCACTGCACAATCTTGGCTCACTGCAACCTCTGCCTCCTGAACTCAGGCAATCCTCCTTCTCAGCCTCCTGAGTAGCTGGGACTACAGTTGCATGCCACCACCCCGGCTATTTTTTGTAGAGATGGAGTTTCTCTATGTTGGTCAGGCTGGTCTGGAACTCCTAAGCTCAAGCGATTCACTTGCCTCAGCCTCCCAAAGTGCTGGGATTACAGGCACGAGCCGTCACACCTGGCTTTTCTCACTCTTTTCAAAGCCTCTTTTAACCCAAACAGTGGAAAAGATTTGTTTTCTTTTTACCCCTAAGAACAACTAATTTAATTGTGAGTCGCTTGTAGGAACTGCCAACATCTCCAAATGGTTTAGGTGTTCTTTGGAACCACTTGGGAAGCTTTTGAGAAATACTGGACGAGGCACTGTGGCTTACACCTGTAATCTCAGCATCCTGGGAGAGTGAGGTGGGCAGATCACTTGAGCCCAGATGTTCAACACCAGTCTGGGCAACATGGTGAAACCTCATCTCTACAAAGAAAGAAAAATAGCTAACCATGGTGATGCATGCCTGTAGTCCCAGCTACTTGAAAGGCTGAGGGTGGAGGATTTTTTGAGCCTAGGAGGTTGAGGTTGCAGTGAGCTATGATTGCACCACTCTACTCCAGCCTGGGCCATGCAGCGAGAACTTATCTCAAAAACAAAAAAGGAAAAGAAAAGAAACAAAAGCCAGAGAGGACCTATCCCCCCAACTTTGATTCCACTAGTCTGGTGTGGAGCTCCGGCACTGGAAACCTTTAAGGCTCCCCAGGTGAATTTAATGTGCAATTGGGTTGGAAATGGCTGCTCCCAATGGGAGTTTGCCATAGACATGCAATGACTAATGAGAGCACACCTGTTTGACTTTTATCATCACTACATACGTTTTGATTGACACTCAACATTTTTGTATTCCTTTTGGCTTGCTGGGTTGGCCTTGTGTTTATGGAACGTGGAGTTCTCTGGCCTTGAAATGGCTTTGAGTCCTGACACCAGGACTTAACCCTTCTACGCCTCCACTTCCTTATCTGGGCCCAAGAGTAAGTCTGCCAACCCCTTGCTGCCCTGACTGGCGTGAGCAACAGCAATAAATAAATAAGAACAGAGACAAGAAGCTTATGTACTTTGGAGCTCCTGGTTCTATTTGATGTCATTGGACACCAGTTTGCTTTTCTTTAAAGCCTGTTTCTTTTGAACTGGGCTGCTGCAGTCTATAAAATTTTAATGCATGGATTTCCCATTGTTCGGGTGTCCGTGGGGCACCAGCCTTCCTGTTTTACCATGGTGCGCCGACCAGGAAAGAAGCCGGCCGGCTGGGAGGTCTGGGGGTCATTGCCTTGTTTCTGGATAGCCATGTGACTGTGTTCACTTTAGCAGATGAGATCTCAGACCCCACAAATAACCATAACAGCAGGCGTGCATCAAACTCACCGTTGGAGTCCCTGGGGGGCTCTGTGCGGGGTCTGCGTTATCTCCCAGTGACCCCATAAAGCAAGGATTATTATCAGCCCTGTTTTAAGAGGAGGGAAGTGAAGTCTCCAAGAAGCTTCAGCCCTTTCCAAGGTCACACGGTTCCTAAGCAAATGGGAGGCATGAGAGGGGATGGGGACAGACATATCTGACTCTAAAATTCACTCTTTTTCTAAGAAAGTATAGAAGACTTGTTTTTAGTTGCTTTTCAAAAACTCCGCCGTATTTGCTCGATTTTATTTTTGAGCACGCACACACACGCACACCGTGGCTGCTTTGATATTCCGTATGTTGGGAGTGTTTTCACAGAGCAGAATTGCTAGGGGTTGAGTGTGCCTCCTGGATGGAGTTTTTGTGGAAGCACAAAGGTGACTGACCTCAAACACAAATTGGCTGGGCCCTCCAGAGTTCACCCAGTCTGCTTCTCTCGCCCTGGGGTTTTGTTCCTGCCCTTTCTCCTTAGCTACCATGCCCTGTTCAGCACAAAACAAACAGGAGCTGTCTGGGGAGAATTGGCCTCTTCAGCAACACAATGGGGAGCAGGAGGGGGAAACAATTACTCAATAATTCAGATGTGGATGTTAAAACACTCACAACACAACCCCCACATTTACCTAAATTATCTGGGTAATTGCCTCCATTTTCAGCTTGGATTTGGCTTCTGTAAGTCCTGGCGCTTCAAGATGATTAATAAAGAAATTCTCATTTAGGCAGAAGCTGAGAGGATCAGGGCACTGGGGCATCGTGATGGAAGGGGACACACAGGGGGAGGCCCCGTGTTCTGTGATGAAGTCATGCTTTGGAAAGGGAACCGTGGGTACACCACTGATAGTCTCTGAGCCTCAGTTTCCTCAACTAATCCTACAGTGAAAGTTGGATTTTTTGTGTTTGTCTGTTTTTGAGGCAAGGTCTTGCTCTGTCACCCAGGTGGAGTGTAATGGTGCCAGCATAGCTCACTGCAGCCTCGACCTCCCCAGCTCAAGCAATGTTCATGCTTCAGTCTCCTGAGTAGCTGGAGCTACAGGCCCATGCCACCACATTGGACTAATTTTTTTTTTTTTTTTTTTTTAACAGACAGGGTCTTGCTGTGTTGCCTAGGCTGGTCTTGATCTCCCGTGCTCTAGCAATTCACCCGCCCCGGCTTCCCAAAGTGCTGAGATTACAGGCAGAAGCCACCGCACCCATCCTTTCTTAATTTATTATTTTATTTTATTTTAAAAAAGACTAGTAAAATACAGTATTGAGAAGAGGGGGAAGAAGTTCAGTCTGGCGCGGTGGCTCACGCCTGTAATCCCAACAATTTGGGAACCCAAGGCAGGTGGATCACCTGAGGTCAGGAGTTCGAGACCAGCCTGACCAACATGGAGAAACCCTACCTCTACTAAAAATAGAAAATTAGCCAGGGGTGGTGGTGGGCACCTGTAATCCCAGCTACTCTGGAGGCTGAGGCAGAAGAATTGCTTGAACCCAAGAGGCGGAGGTTTCAGTGAGCCAAGATCGTGCCATTGCGCTCTGGCCTGGGCAACAAGAGCAAAACTCCGTCTCAAAAAAAAAAAAAAAAAAAAATAGAATAAGGAGTTCGATCTGTAACTGACTGTGAACAATCAATTGAGATAACTCACTACCTTCTGATCAGCCAAAGCTGTTATCTGCACTAGGAAAGGATGGAAGAAGAGAGGAAGGAAAGAGAAAAGAAAATTATCGCAGTCTCCTTTGTGTGACTGAATTGCTACAAGCATTAGAAAGGAATAAACATGACCTTATGTCTCCCCATTCAGCCTAAAAGAAAGCAAATCACAAAAACCTCCATTCAGGGAAGCCTGGGCTTTTGTATTTCAGCTTTAGGCATTCTGGTTTTAGTTCACTGGAAGTGGAATCTAAAACAAAGCTGATTTCACCTTGAGCCTGCAGGAGCCACCACCATTCAGCTTCCTTTGATTCCCACAATCTGTTATTTTTAACCTTTGACTGACTCATTTTACGATGAGACATCCTGCAACCAGCATGTTCTCTCCAAGACCGTGCCCTGGGGAGGGGAAATTTTGTGAATGAACAGGCTATTTTATTGAGGATCTACTAAATGCTAGATGTCTTCATGGGCTATCACTCATTTTCATTTCAAAATAACTTTTAAGTTCTTATTAGCCTCATTAGCACCTTGGGAACCCAGTCTTCAAGAGATGTGCCCCTGGTCTACATGGTTTTGTGCATCTTTTTTTTTTTTTTTTTTTTTTTTTTTTGTTGTTGTTGTTGTTGCAATAGCAAACCGGCCCAGGACTTTGTGTGTGTGTGTGGTTTGTAACACAGTTTTCTAGTTTGAAAAATGGATGTAGTAGCCACCCCTTCCTTTGACTGGGAGTTGGCAAGCTTTTTCTGCAAAAGAAAATAATAAATACATCCAATTTGGGGGAGTCATACAGTCCCTGCTGAAACAAGACAATATGTAAATGAATGGGCATGGCTGGGTTCCAATAAAACTTTATTTATGATCACTGAAATTTGCATATCATGTAATTTCCATGTCATTGAGTAGTGTTCTTTTTTTTCTTTTACCATCTAAAAAAGTATGACCGGGGCAGTGGCTTGTGTCTGCAGTCCCAACACTCTGCGAGGCAGAAGCAGGAGGATTGCTTGAGGCCAGGAGCTGGAGACCAGCCTGGACAACAAAGTGACACCCTGTCTCCATGTAAGAGGTAATCCAAAAAATACATCACTATTAAAAAGTAAAAATCGTTCTTATCTCACAGGCCTCCTGAAAACAGGTGGCAGGCTGAGCTTGGCCTGCAGGCTGTAGCTTGTTGATGTTGTTGAAAGGACAGCCAAGAAAGGCTGGAGTGACAAATGGAAAAGTCCCATATGACCCAAATATTTCAAGTAGAGGAAACGCAGCTAAACAGACTTTGAAGTCAGCCTTGCTCAGTAGCTGGTGATCACGTAAGAAGCCTTCACTAATTGCCTATTATTTGCATGGTCTCCTGATAGCAGTTCAGTGAATAACACCCATCAGGTCCTTGCCTGTTCTGTTGTTTACGCTCCCCTAGGGGGTACATATACTAAATATCTCATTACAGATTATTTAACTATAATTATTATCTGCTCAGTAGAAGAGGTGTTAGAGGCCCTGAAAACCTGTAACAGGGAGACCTAAAGCAGTGTGGGGAGGTCAGGAAAACTTTCTGGATGAAGTAATGTACATACATGCTGAAATGAACCCGAAGAGAAGATGGGGGCCAGGCTGGGTAGCTCACACCTGTAATTCCAGCACTCTGGAAGGCTGAGGCTGGCTCATCGCTTGAGACCAGGAATTCGAAACCAGCCTGGGCAACACAGTGAGACCTGGTCTCTACGAAAATGAAAAATCATCCGGGTGTGGTGGTGTGTACCTGTGGTGCCAGCTGCTTGGGAGGTTGAGGTTACATCATTTGAGCCCAAGAGGTCAAGGCTGCAGTGAGCCATGATGATGTCACTGCACTCCAATGCCTGAATGACAGAGAAAGACCCTGTCTCAAAAGAAAAAAGAGGAAAAAAAAACAGATGAGGAAGAAATTCAGGCCAAAGCAGTGATTCTCAACCAGGGGTGATTTGCCCCCTCCTCCCCACCCGGGACACTTGGCAAGGCCTGGAGACATTTTTTACTGTTGCAACTAGAGGAGAGGATGCTACTAGCATCTGGTGGGCAGAGACCAGGGCTGCTGCTAAACACCCTACAGTGTATGGGACAGCCCCACAACAGACAACCATCCAGTTCCAAATGTCAGCAGTGCCGAGGCCAGAAAACCTTGGGCTGAGGGAACAGCACATGTAAAGGCCTTGAGTAGGAGAAAAGAAGCATGGTGACTTGGGCAACATAGTTTGATTTTAAAGAGGAAGGCCGAGTGCGATGGCCATACCTGTAATCTCAGCACTGTGGGAGGGAGGCCGAGGCAGGTGGATCACTTGAGACCAGGAGTTTGAGACCAGCCTGGCACGGTGAAACCCCCATCTCTACTAAAAATACAAAAAATTAGCCTGTTGTGTTGGTGGGCGCCTGTAATCCCAGCTGCTTGGGAGGCTGTGACATGAGAATCGCTGGAACCCAGGAGGCGGAGGTTGCCATGAGCCGAGATGGCACCATTGCACTCCAGCCTGGGCAACAGAGCAAGACTCAGTCTTGAAAAATAACTAAATAAATAAATATCAGTTGAATTAAACAAGTGGAGATTATTGAAACTGCCATAGGCGATGAAGCAATTTTCTAGCACACTCAAGAGGGGAAAAATGTTAAGTAAGGGTGGACATGGTGGCTCATGCCTGTAATCCCAGCACTTTGGAACGCTGAGGTGGGTGGATCGTTTGAGCTCAGGAGTTTAAGACCAGCCTGGGGCAACATGGCAAAACCCTGTCTCTACCAGAAATACAAAAAGTTAGCCGAGCGAGGTGGCACAAGCCTGTAGTCCCAGCTACTTGGGAGGCTGAAGTGGGAGGATTGCTTGAGCCCAGGAGGTAGAGGTTACAATGAGCTGAGATTGGCCTCTGCACTCCAGCCTGGGTGACAGAGTAAGACCCTGTCTCAAAAAAATAAAAATAGAAATAAAAGCTACATAAATAAATTCTGCCTTTGTTGGAATTCCCAAAAGGGAAGGAAGTAGGAAGTATTGATAGAGCAGGTGCTTTGCAAGGATACTCGTCCCTTGCCCTTTTTTTTTTTTTTTTTTTTTTGAGATGAAGTCTCACTCTGTTGCCCAGGCTGGAGTGCAGTGGCATGGTCTCGGCTCACTGCAACCTCCACCTCCCAGGTTTAAGCGATTCTCCTGCCTCAGCCTCCTGAGAAGCTGAAATTACAGCCACCTGTCACCACACCTGGCTAATTTTTTTGTATTTTTAGTGGAGATGGGGTTTTGCCATGTTGGCCAGGCTGGTCTTGAACTCCTGACCTCGTGGTCCATCTGCCTCGGCCTCGCTAAGTGCTGGGACTATAGGCGTGAGTCACCGTGCCCAACCGTCCCTTGCTCTTCACAGCACATCTGCCTGTGGGAATGTCGGTATACTTATTCCACTTTTATGAGGAATTAAGACCCAGAAAGGTTAAGCCACCTGGCCAAAGGACACTCAGAAAGTATGTGGCAAAGCTAGGGCTCCAGTCCCATTTATCTGCCTCCAAATTCTAGTTATTTCCCTTGCCACCATTCTCTGTAACTATTAGTTTCCAGGGAATGGCTATGAGGCTTGCTTCGCTGGAATGGAGGTTCCATGAGAACAGAGACCATGTCCAGTGTTGATTAATTGCTGAATAAATGAATGAGAGATAAACGAGTGTGTGACTCAGCCTCCCAGAAATATTGGAAAAGCCCCATGCACTTTCCTATGTCACCAGCAGATGGCGGCAAAAGAACAGCTTAGCAAAGGCAAGGGTGCGCACTTGGAGTTTTATTTATGTATCCTCTCTTCCTTGAGCTTTGCAAAACAGGTAGCTTGCATTTCCCTCATCCTCCACCTCCATCCCCGCCCCATTCCGGGAGGAACCAAGAGGTAGTACTCACCGACTGCAGTCCCCTCTTTCTCTTTGACCTCTCTGCCCCACCTCAGAGACAAGGATGTTTCAAGAGTAACACCAGAAGAACTTTAACGACAGTGAAAACCAGTGCAGAAATGATCTATTTATTGACAAAAAGAGAAAAAGACACCGTGTCCCCAGCTCCTGACGAGGCAGACACAGGCTGTCACCTAACACTGCCAACACTGGCCTCGTCATCCATACTTTTGTGGTTTGTCTTGAAGGGAAGTTTGGAGTAGACAAAGGTTGGTGGGGGAATTTCTTGTTGTCGGGAACTGAAATGGAAGTGTTGGGTGGGGGGACAGTGGCAGTGGGAGAGGACTGGGTAGCCTTGGTTTGCATCATTTTATTTGAAATCAGTCTTGATTTCCTTGACGCCAGGAAGAAATCCATCCCTAAGTGCCCAAGCACCGCCAAGAGGCATTTATTTAGTCAGGGCATAAGAGTGACAAGGGACTTCCCTGCGATCCTATTTATCAGCGGGGAGGAAGGGGGATGACTTTCTTTTCCCTTGAAGATTCTGCAGTGTCTAGACTATTCCTTTATGTCTGTGAATTTTCATGTGTGGTTGGTATGTTTGCCTGAATAAAAAGTGAAAGAGACACAAGAAGGGGACAATGAGCAGAGAAAATCCATCCACTGCAACCACTGTCACCTCTGCCTTCCAAGTTAGTGGAATCCCTGGGCACATTTAAACTTGGTCCACATAGATGTTTTGGGTAGGTGCCTACTTTGTCCTAGGCTTTGCTGAGCAATGAAGAGAAAGGGAATTATCTGCATTGAAAGAGGTCCAAGCCTCCCTCTTGTTCATTTTTGCCCCAGGGAAAAGAGTCAGGTGATTCTCAGGCCCCAAGCTACCCCTCTCCAAACCATCCCCTCTGATCTTCCAGAATTCAAGCCCCTCTCCAAGTAATCACAAAAATAAGGATAAAACATCAAAACAACAACAAAAGAAAACAAAATCAAGCCCCCATTCCACTAGGTGTGGAAGGAACTACGCCTTTCTGATGATCCGAACAAGGGTGAAACCTGCCCGTAGCACACGTCGCCCTGACGTCTGTGGGAGGTGGAAGTTAGGGGGGTGCGGGGGGCCAGGGAACACCTAACCTGGACCCAGTAGTCTCTGTATGAAGCAGACCCCCTGTGGCTCATTTACCCTTGATCTTGAGGTGGAAGGCACCTACTGAAAAGCAATGTTGTTTTATGAAAAGTGGTTTCCTTTTATTACGTGTGATAGCCCAGTGGGGGGTGGCCCTAGCAACAGGAAATTAACATAGAATTCATTGGAGGGCGATAATCACTGTTCATGACTGTTGGGTTGATCAGTTAATATCATTAATTACTCAACAAATTATACAGTGCAGGAGGCCTTGGAGTCTGGAGACTATTTAAGATAAGCAAGGAAATAGCGTCCTTCCCTGAGAGACACAGAGAGAAATCTTCTAACGTTAAATTCTACTTAGCCAAGATTAGAATCATTAAGGATCACCTTAAATGTTCCCCAATCCTCCCATTTCATATTGTTCCCAGAGCAGTGACCTGGGTCTTAATTTGTCTGGGCTCACACGATCTGAGATACATTGTAAGATCCCTTGGAGAAATGTCCACCTCTGCCCAATAACAAACTTGTATGTGATTTCAGGGGAGTCTCGGAAGTCCCGAGCCCTCTCTTTCTGTTAGAAGTCCTAGCCCTGGGACCAGTCCCCAATGAACTCGACGGTGCTGGCTCTGGAGGAGTGGACGCCCGGGGGGAGCCGGGGTGTTGGTTGGGGTGGTGGGTGCGCCATTTGGCAGATACATATTCAGCGCTGGTGCTTCTGACAGGCTCCCACCGCGGCTGTGTGCCTGGGCTGGGAGGGTTGGAGGTTGAGCGTGACTAAGGCAACGACCGGAGACAGCGGGCGCTTCTTCTGTCCGAGCGAAGGGCGCCAGGTCCCGGCATAAAAAAGAAAAAAAAAAAGTTATAAGATGCTCGCGGTGGGGACTGGGGTGGACAATGCGCAAAAGAGTTAGGAAAAATGTTCTGGCCCGACTGTCAGTCCCGTGCCTGCGGTGTCCTTGACGCTTTGGGGGACCTTGGAGAGGCAAAGGGCGCGCCTTTCTGGGCCCGCCGCGCGGGCGCGAAGAGCACCTAGGCGGGAGTTGGCTGTGCAGACCTGGGGAAGCGAGCCTCTCCTCCGGGTGCAATTCCCCAACCCGAAACCAGAGCCCGGGTCATTAGCGGGGAAACCGAAGTGGCGCAGAGATCGCATTTCAAAAGCTCAAAGAGACAGGCTGACTGGGAGCGCTGGAATAGGGGGGACGATGGGATGGGGGGTGGTGAGGGGAAGAGCCAGACCGCCTGGACAGTACCCGTCCAGATTCCGACTGGTTGGGTCCCCCCGCCAAACCCTCTTCTCTTTTGCCCCCCATTCCAGGGACTGCGTCTGAGTGTCGTTCACTGATTTGGGGGAGACCTGGGACTCAAAAGCTGTCAGATTTCATCCCAGTCGCGGGACTGAAGCGCCTTGAGTTCTGAGGACAGCGGCTATTCCCTACTCAAGCCACTTATTTCCACCCCTACCCGGTCTGCAGCCAGACCCAGGCCTTGGCTGTCTAGGGGCGTGGATCCTGCAGTTGTTCAGGATGCGGGAACCTGGGCCGCACCGCCTCGTAACCAGGCAGCGCTTCGCAGGGCTGCGTCCTCGCACCCCCTCGCCGGCTTCTCGGTAGAATCCTCTTTCCACCAGCTGAACCCCTGGGCTTCTAGCTGGGGCAAAAAGTTGTAAGTGAGAGGGCAGAAGAAAACAACAACAACAACAACTAAAATTTCGTAGGTGACTGGAAGCTGGGCAGGATTGAACCCAGAAAGAGCGAAGGTCTCTGTGCCCACGGTGTCTCCACCTGCAGCTCCCGGACTGCTCTCGGCCTTCGCGCCTGGATAGACGGAACACAGCAAATGCTAGGGACGCGGGGGAGGATCTGAGGCCAGCAGACAAAGCCCGAGACACCCAAAGCCCAAGTCTTGCTTCCAGACCCCGCGGGAGAGGGGAAATCCTGGCGTCAGCGTGGTGATCGCCCTGCGGCCCCAGCGCACGCCAGCGCTATTGTCATTTCCTCTCCCCCGCGGTTTCCCTCGCGGTGCAGATCGGGACCTGAACGCGCTCAGCTTCACTGCCCCTCCGCAGGCATTTTAAAATAGAGCATTGCATCCCCCCCTTTCAGCCTCTCTCTTCCTTTACCTGGGAACAAAGGCCCCCAACTACCTGGGAACAAAGGCCCCCAACTTCCCCCGCGGTCTTAGCCGGGACGTTGGTCTCGGGACACAGAACAGAGTTGGCCGGGGAGGAGGACTCTGAAACAAAAGTTGTCCTTTCACATTGCACGGCAGATGCACGAAGAAATTTAAACGTTCTTGTATTAAAAAAAAAAAAAAAGCCTGTGGCACACTCCAAAATCCAGCACAAGCCCTCAGATTTCTGTAAATCCGGGACATGGGCACCGCAGGTACTTACACCTCCACCTGAATTAGGGAGGGGGAATTACAGTGGATCCTGGAGCCCCCTTCGGTTTGAATCCGGGCTTCATAATTTCCCCAGTGAATCTGGGGTAAGTGATTTAACGGTCTGTGCCTCAGTTTCCTCACTTGTAAAACAGAGATAAAGATCATATATACTTTATAGGGTTAATTGCGAAGGCTCACGGAGGTCACTTTTATGGGATGCTTTACCGAGTGCCTGACTTGTGCACGTGCCCCTTGTATGCCAAGTATTTATATGATTCTGGTTTCGTGTACTTTGAACGCCGACATCTGCAACACATACTTCTTGATTATACGCATCTTGATTATAAAACAACCAAATGCATCTACATCCGGAACTGTCTTGCGCATGAACTTCTAAACCCAAATTGGAAGAGACAGCTACAGATGGAGCACGCACAGCTACACGCAAACACACACATAGCCTTCTAACACCTGCAGTTCCTGGCCCCAGAACCCAGACACCCAAGAGCTACCCACAGATGGGAACCTGCACCGGGCTACCTACAAAAGAGCCCAGGTCGCCGCCGACAGCCTCGCAGCTGCACCCCGACAGCCACTCTCTTGGCTGGTTGCCGTGAGGTCACATTGGAAACCAGCGAGGCAGAAAGCGCGCTGTCGTGAAACGTTGCAAGCCTCTCCTAGCAGCCTGAAGGCGGCTGCCTGTCTGCTGGCTTAGGGGAAAGGTCAGAACCTGGGTTTTCCTTCTTGGATGGAAATTTTTTTTTAGGGCCTACACTTCGGGAACTGTCCCCACAAAGAAAGGGTGGGTCCCAGAACACCGCAGATCTAGAGAGAGGCCCTAGCCGCGCGTGCGGGGCACACTCGCACACACACCCTCTTGCACACACCCGGCTCCTTCGGGTTGCCGGGACCTCGGGAGGAAGGAGCCGCAAGGTCGTGACCCCTGCCTCTGCCCGAGCGCGCCCTTCGGCCCCTGCAATTAGCGCCGGGAGGTCAGCAGGAACCCGGACGCCTTCAACTGCGGCTCAAAGCACAGCAAAAGGCGACCCCATCCCCCTCCCCTCCGCCGGTCTCAGACGCCAGGGCGCAGCCAGGACTGGAGCCGACCTTCCCGACAGGCGGGGGCTGGAGGCCTCTGGTCGGCACCCGCATTTGTCACCTTAAATCTACAAATCACGAAGGCCCTGGGCCCTGCAGGCTGCGGTAGCTGATCCCCGTAGGGACTGCTGCTCCTGCGAGTCGTGGCCTTTGTCCTTGTAGACGCGGCTAGGTTAAAAAACGAAAACTTCCAAAGTTGTAGAGTAAGAAAGAGAGCGTCCCTGTACAGGGAAGTTGTCCCCAGGGGAGAATTTGAGGTGTGTATGTTGAGAAAGGAGATATCCTTTCTCTATTCACCCATGGGGAATTCAGGTTATCCCCTGCCGTGCGGGGTCCAGAACCAAGGTCTAGAGAAGATTTCTATAAGAAACAGCAAGTAACTTGTCCAGAGAATTATGAGCCAGGGTTCCCGCACTGAATTTTCTAACATTCTTTGGAAACCCAGAGGAAGGCAGGGATGTTTTTCTCATTTGAGGCACAAACAGGAGTGAAAGTGATATCCAGGAAAGAGGGGGAAGGCCGGCTTCTTCCGAGGCTGAGAATGGGGCTGGGGACGGAGGAGGAGGGGGAGTGGGGCTGGGGGTGGTGGGGGATGAGAAGAGGCAAAGGCGAAGCGCCCAGGTTCCGGAACCCGGAAGGCGCTGGGGTGCCGAGCCAGCTGCGGCGACCTGGACGCATTCGTAGACCAGACAGATAGGTGGCACTCGAAGCCCAGAAAAAGGCGAAGGCGCCGGCCCCGAGGGGCCTCTGGGACGGCCGCAGCCACCATAAAGCCTGCGGCGAGATTGCGACCGGCGCCAGGTGAGTAATAGGCAGCAAAATCCAGAGAGACTGCGAGCGGTTCATCCCCCGCCCCACCCCCCAGTCCATCAGCGCCACAGGAGTTACTCATTAACATCACAATATACAAATGAGATATAGAGGAGATTAAAAAAAAAAAAGAAAAAGGAACGCCAGTAGGAGAGAGGCTGGACACACATCTGAGCAGTGTCCCCATATTGGGGGGGGCGGGGGAGGGGGAGGAGGTAAGCAAATTTGGACTGAGACAGAAGAAAGAGAGAAAAAAAGCCTTTCTTCCTTCTTTGAGGCTGAGTTCTTTTTTCCCCAATTGGGAGAGCGCTGTTGGGCGCAATCAGCCAACTACCACCTTTCCAGAGCCGCGGGCACCGCGTGTTGTCGCTGTGTCCAGAGCTGACCCCTTTAGGCTGCAGCCGCTGCACGGAAGGTGCGCGCCCCAGAAATCTCCCGGTCCTCGGAGGAGCCCCCACCTCTAAAGGTCCCCAAGCCCTGTCTCAGCTCAGGCCCTGACACTCCCGCAGCACCTCCCACCCCCACCCCGCACCAACACAAACTCTGGTTTTCTTCCCTCCCACCCCCGGAGACCACGCAGAGGTGGCTACAGGGGTCCCCACATGCCTGGCCAGAGATGGAAGGGGCTTTGCCCCTCTCTCCAAAAGGTCTCGACCTCGATCCCTTCCAAGTACAGGATGAGGGAAGGGAGGGGGCGTCCTCTTGGCTGGTCATTCAAGAGGCCTGAAGGTGACAGGGACGTGGGGCCGGGCTGGCGGGCTCCAGGGGGGTGGAGGGTGGGGAGGGAGGCAGCCGCCAGGCAGGCTCCAGCTGGGTCTTCACGTCAGGGCCCCCAGGGCAAGGAAAGGGCTAGGAACTAACCCTCGAACCTTCCCGTGCCGCCTCCGCCCCCCAACAGACATACACCTCCGAGGCGAGGCTGGGGGTCGGGAGACCAAACACTGACAGTGCCTCATCATTTTTTATTGAATGTTTCAAAGATAAATTGAACTTCAAAAGGCAACTCCCCGAACAGCCTGGAGACTGGTTTGAAGGGGGAGACTAGGGGAGGATGTCAGCCTCCCGGGTGACATTTCCCTTGGAGGGAGTGAAACGTGCACCCTGGAATTACCTTTCCCCTCCCAGGGATAACTTCCCTCCTCCCTCGCGTGACACAGCTAAGTTTTCGCGGAGCTGGCCGCGCTTCGCACGCACAACTCGGGATGGACGGGGCCTCGTAGGGGCGCCTTGGGCGAGCGGGGTTCAATTTGAGGCACCAGGGACTGTCGGGTGTGGGGCGATGCGGAGTGGAAAGGCGTTGCGTCTTGTCCACTTATACAACCTGGAGGGTTGCTGCCTAGCCAAGACGGCTCGGACTCTTGGGGGTTCTGCTGGCCTTCTTCCCCTAGCCAAACACGCAGGTGCGAGGAGGTATTTTTGACTTGGATTCGCCAGATTGATGTCAAAAAGGAGGGCGAGCTTAAAACGAAAAACATTCGTAGTGCTCGAGGTTATTTGTGGTCAGATTCGTGTGGGAAAACCTGACTTAAGGAGAACGTCAGTCTTTTCCCATTAAAACTTAAAAGTATCTGAAATTACTCTTCTTTCTGAATTCTCATCAGGCCCCTTTCCGTCTCCCCGCTTTGCTCCCTAATTTAAAGGAAAAGTAATTTCAGATTGAAGTGGCTCCCTTCGCTCAAGTAAAGGACTTTTGTTTTTAGCTTTGTAACTTGAGTGACATTTCATTTTGGTTCGCTGGGGGCGGTCTTAATTATTTAAAGGCGAAGGGAAGGGGGTAGACACAGAACCAGAAGAGACTGAAGCCTCACGCGACTGTCCGCCCTCAGGAAAGGTTCCCAAAGGAAAGCATTTAACACAAGGCCCAAAGATATTTCAATAAAAATTTATTGAAATTTTGGTGATGTTTTAACGAGAGGGGGAAATAAAATACAGAAAACCAAATAACTCATCAACAACTATAACACAAAATATACCTTCATGAATTTGTGTTTAAATCATCTCTCAGCACCTGACTTTTGAACCGTGAATATCTCTCTATAGGCACCAATTCAAAACACCATCGATACTGACAACAGTAGTAAATTCCACTTCGTTTTCAGGAAAGCAGAGACTAGCAAATACAAATAAGGAGAGAAGAATTAGGAAGTCAAACCACAGCCTCTGCCCTCCTCCCTCCCCCACAGCAATCTCAGTTATATTTTAAGGAGTTTGAAGTGGAGCTGGAAAGTGGCACTCCTTTCCCAATTTTTGGCTGAAATAGGAAATAGTACTTTCCCCCACTTTTGGACATTAAAAAGGAAAATAAAAATGTGGCAGACAACTCTTTTGAAAGGGCATTGGTGTTGGTGCAGGAAGTGTGTTTTCTAGTGTTAATAGCAATTCTGTGACCTGGAAATAAAACCAACTAAAGGAAAACGAGAACACAAAACCTGTTGCCATTCTATTTACACAGAGCTATGTACAATGTCAATAAATTAAAGTTTCATTTTCCAAGCATTCATATTCCACCTATTTACAAGAGTTATCAAATAATTACATAAATACTTTGTCTAATAGTCTCACTTCTTTATTTTTTTTAAAACCTTGTTATTGCATATACAGGAAAGAGAAAGAACTGTCAAAGAACGACATGAATCCGCTACAGAGCTTAGATAAAATAAATTCATTTTATGTGTTTTGCCCACTCCTTTCCTTTAAATCACCCCCCACCCTTGGGTCACTGATTTGAGGGCAGAGGAATGGGGAAAGGGTATGGGGGTAGTTGTTTTCTCTCTAAAAGCAAGCGTTCAAAATAAAAACCACAAATACATTACTGTGAAACATGCAAGGAGAGACCTATAGCGGCTCTGAAAACATCACAAGAATATTAAAAGGACACAGATTTCCTTAATACAGACTAAACAAATGGTAGGGACTTCCCTCTCCAAACAAAGCTGCTCAGTAATTTATTGAGAACCGATAATATAAGTCCCTATAAAGTTTTTAATCTGCACAAACAGAATCATGTTAATGTATTCACTTGTCCCGATCTTTTTTTTGAAAGATTTTATTTGTTTTTGTTTCCACTTGACACAGTGAAGGAAAAAAATATATAAATCTGCACTGAGGGAGATGTCTTTGAACATCTCCTCGCCTGGTGGGCAGAGACCCAGACCAGCCTTGCTGGAAGTTGCTCTGGACATAAATGTTGGAACTCCCACCCCCAATAGCTCAATGCAACCGACGTTTCTGAGCCCCCAGAATCTGATCCAGATCCCGGATGTATAAACCACGCCAAGAAGAGAGGAGCTGTCTCTAGCACATTCTCTGGAGGGAGGCCGGGGCCCCTTCCCAGAGGCAACTGCAAAAGGAAGGGCTAACGCATGGCGGGCCTGTGGTTTATTTTACATCCGACAAAGTGCACGGCAGCCTGGACTGGAATGAAGAGACGTGTCTGGGAGGGGGTCTACGGGGACGCGCTGCGGGACCTGTCCGGCTTGGCTTCCAAGCCACTGACCAACCGCTGGATGCTCTGCAGTTCGCTGGTGGCCGCCTCTTCTCGGCGCAGAGTTTGGGCGACAAGGACACAGAGCTGGAGGAGAGCGTGGAGGAGCGGCTGTTGAGTTCAGAGCCCGAGTCCACGGCCACCGAAGCCGGGCTGGCGGCCAGGGCGGCGACTTTGCCGTCCAGGGACCCCGCGGCCGCCGCCATGGAGGGGAGGGCGGTGGTGAGCAGGCTGCTGCCGTCGGGGACCGGCACCGGGATAGAGTAGGGGCTGTAGCGCAGCCGCGGGCGCATGGTGTTCAGATTGAGGAAGGGGTGACGGTGCACAGAGCTGGAGGCTGCCGCAGAGGAGGCGGCCGCCGCCGCAGCCATGTACGTGTAAGGGTAAGGGAACAGGCTTCCGAAAGGGGACATGGCCAGGCCCTGGGGTGAGAAAAGAGACATACAGCGAGTCAGCAGGGTGGGAGGAGCCTACCTCATCCATCTCCTCTCTTCTCCCCCTCCAACACGGGCAAGCCACAAATCCCTGCTGATTTTTTTTGTTGGGGGGGGGGGGGGATGGGCAGGGGCAGGAGAGAAGCCAACACTCAGATTATCTCTAGGTTCAAATCTTAGCTGTGTCACCCTAGGCCAAGGGACTTTGATTAACTTCCTGTGCCTTAGCTCCCTTATAGGAAGAAAAACAGAGAAATCATAAGTAATTCACATACTTATTGAGGACTTTGTAGATATTAAGTGAGTGAAAGTGAAATCGCCCCTTAAGGGTTTCTCCTTTCACTTGTTAAATGGGAATCCAGATTCAGTTTACCCCACAAAGGTGACCAAGGGGAAGCCAGGTGACATCAATTATTAGGAATAATTTTTGAAATCTTGTTCACCAGCCCCTATCCTTCCACTCCAATCCTAGAAGTTTCTCAAAAAAAAAAAAAAAAAAAAAGTGAAGCTCTTAAGCAAAAGGAAATGGGGGGGGGGGGGGGGGGGGGGGGGAATAAAATGGCATTTGTTATAACCAGAGACAAAGAAATCGTCCAGCATGATTCACTGGTGTTCCAGGTGAGAAGCCAAGGCAGGCCGCAGGAGTTGAGGAGTGCTCTAAGCTGGGAATTGGCAGAAGCAGCATTTAAAATGTAGGGACCCTGGCCTGGACCAGTTCTCTGCACATGCCTTGAGGTGTCTTGAAGGTTCTGTCTGTCCAGGCAGCCCCTGGGGTACCAACCACCTGCACACCTAGGACAGGAGCTCCAGGAGAAGCCAGCAGAGATGGGAGGAATTGAGAAACGTCCGAAGCCAAGCCTTTCCTCAGCTCCCTCCTCCCTGGATAGGGAGGCCAAGCTGGCTTCTTGGCGCAGGGAAGGGAGACGAATGTGCTCAGACAAAACAAAAGGCAACGGCATGCAAAGCCTCACAGAACCTTTTCATCAGGTTCAGGGTGTTTCCAGCCGTGGAGACTTGCCCCCAGCACAGCTGTCTGAGCCACACACAGGCCTCCAGGCCTGCCCCAGTCCCTGCCTGGTCCCTGTCCTCTGACATTTCCCACGTGTGCACTTGCACAAACTATTAACCCTTTGAGGAGTAGGATGGCCTGCTTGGGGTTGGCAGTAGGGAGAAGAGCTTTGAACTGGGAGGAAAGGCTGGAGGAATCAAGACTGAACTCCCACTCAGGAAACAGTCACTTCCCCTCCCCAGGCCTAGAGTCGTATTTCTGGGGCAGGGTTGGCTATGAGACACCTAAGAGATATTTCAGCTCTGAAGCTAAAATCAAAAGCCCTCAAAGGCCCTGGAGTCAGATAGCCTGGGGTTGAATCTCAGCTCCATACCATGTACCTGCTGTGTGACCTTGGACAAGTGACGCAACATCTCTGGGCGTCTTCCCCTTCATCTGTAAAGTGGAGGTGATAATCATACCCCTGAAGGGTTGGATCAAATGAGTCAATACAGAGTAAGCACTTAGAATGCCTGTAAGCAAGGGCTGCATCTAGCTGTTACCTTTATACCTATCTACTCTGCAGGAAACAGCCTTTAACTTAGGAAAACTTTTAAATATTTTAGGGGGTGGCTGGCGAGAATGAAGTCATGATAACTCAGTGAGCTAAGCCTTGAACCTGGGAATGGCTCAGGAAAATTTAGTATTACAGCTAGTAGGCCGAAGGGATCGGGAGCGGGTCTGCTGTCGATGGACAGGGAAACTGGAGGGAAGGTGGAAAGACTGGAGGAGGCAGGAAGAAGGATCCTTACCTGAGAAGCCAGGACGTGCTGCTGGAGGTGGAAGGGCAGGGTGGCCGCGGACGCCCCGGACAGTCCCTGCGCTGCGGCGGCAGAGGCCATGGCCGTGGAATCCAGGCCCGAGACACCGGTGGAGGCCCCAGACACGGTGGCCAGGAGGGGCCCCATGCCGGCGGCCGCCATGCTGGAGAAGGCGCCCCCCCATGGCAAACTGGCCGGGGTGCAGGAAGAGCGGATGCCCGTTGAAGAACTGCTGGCCCGCCAGGCCCGGGGCGAAGCCGAGGCCGGGCAGGGGGCCCTGGGCCAAATGCGCGGCGGCCGCGTCCGTCTGCACCGTGAGCGGCGCGAAGGCCTCCTTGCCCGGGAGCGCGCGCGCCTCCTCCACCTTGGCCGGCGCTGCGCCCTCGCGGCCCGGGCTCCTGCGCTCCTCCGCGCCCAGGCCGCGGGTGCTGGATGAGATGGTGGCGGGGCTGTGGCGCGAGTCGGGCGACGCCTTGTCCAGCCGCCTGCTGTCCCGGGGCCGCTCGGCGGCGAAAAGGTGCGCCTTGACCGCGGGGCTGCTCTTGTCACGGCAGGGCTCCTCCGAGGTGGTGGTGGAGATCTTGGCTGCGTCGCAGGCCTCGGGGCCGTGCTCCTCTTTGCTCTCAGCCTCGGCGTCGCTCTCACCCTCGCTGGGACATAAATCTACCATAGGACAAGAAAAAAAAACCAAGGCAGAAGGGCGTTAGTTCCAGTCTGAACCAAGGCCAACTCCAGTTCCCAAGTTGGAACCCCAGCTCGTGGCTGTGTAATCCCGGGGAAAGCCCCTTAGCCTCTCTGCACCTCAGTGTTCTCATCTGCAAAATGGGGATAATCGTGCCCAACAACTTTGCTGGAAAATGCGCTAAGCTATTAATGAATGTAAAGTATTTAAACAGAGTTTAACTTCCCCTTAGATGGTCAACCCCCAAATCGGTAGCTCTTATTATTATAATGAATTTTTTTTTAATGGCGTCAGACTTCTCAGGCATTTCCCCATTCGATTGCAAATTAGCTTTTTAAAAGTAAAAGCTAACATTAAAACTCACAGCTGGAACATATTCTAATCACTGTCAGAGTTTTTGTTCAGTGAATGACACAGAGCAGCACCTTCCACAGGTGAATTACTCTGGAAGGATTTATTTGGTGAGAACCTTGACATCTGAATTGATAATGGCGGAAGCAGACACCTGTCCCTCAACGGGAACACTCGGTTGAAACTTATGTGTTTGCCTCAGTCGCTGCAGACAGAGATGAGTGTCAGGCAGCCCACTCACCGCCCAGGGACAATCAGATTCTTTTTTGCTTTCACCACACCCTTTGTGGGTGTTCCACCAGAAGAAAAGAAAAAGGGATCCTATTTTATGTTTAAAGCTTAAATGGATTGAAGACATAAAGGACTTGCATTTTATTTCACTAAAAAACAGGTTTCTTCCCGTTGAGAGAGTCTGTGTGTGTCTTTCCAAATAAATAGTGCTTGCTCTTTAAACACAGGAAATCGAGGGGGGATTTGAGCCATCTTGTCCACTTCCCCCTTACCCAGCTCTACCCCCACCACAGATCCCCAGTGCTCCACCTCCTCTCCCAGGTCAATTGTTGCTCTGTCGCTGGATGTTTTCTAGGCCACCTTCCCGGTTCCAGGTGGCAGAGAATCCCTTGACTTTCCCTCACCCAGTCCAACACATTGTAACCCAGAGTTCAAAGACAGTGAAAAGTCAGCAGTCGGAGGCTCTCTTGGTTGGAGAGAATGGGAGGAGAAAGAAACAGAGGCAGAGAGAAAAGAGAGAAGTGCTTCTAGCAGGTTTTCAAAGCTGCTTGCCAAGAGGTAATATGCAAACAGACACCCACCTCCCCTCCCCCACCTGCCAAATAAAGATCTGGGGGAAAAGGCCTTTGTGCTCTCCTTCTTCTGCCTTAGGGGGAAGGGGGGAGACACACCTGAGAGCCCTTTTTGAACTCTGGCTCCTGTTTAAGGACTTTTAGAAGGATTCCAGCTTTTAAAGAGCAAGTGCCCTGGTTGGTGCCCCATCCCCCCTTCAACTCTTCCAGGCCACGAGGACCTGGAGGCCAGTGATCACAGAGGTGACCAGGCTTACCTTTGAGGTTCGATGTCCCTACAGTGGAGATTGCTGGAGAAGAAGCCTGAGCAAAGCAGTTGAAAGCTGCCTGTTCGCTGGAGGACTCGTCGGAGGTCCCGTTCTCCTTTTTGTGTCTTTCATCAAACACCCTCATGGACTGCAGGGTGAGCTGTTTTCTGTGGCAGAAGCCCACACCCAGGTTACAGAATGTAACATACATTTCCCCCTCTTTGTTTGCCTTACCCTTTCCAGAGCGGCAAACACATACCTCATACCCTGCCTGCTGCCCTGGGACAACACTGATTCACTGAAATCTGCTGGCCCCAGGGCAGACCATAGACCCAAGCATCGTTCTTGACCCTCTAACTGGGCTGAAGAGTGTGGCACAGGGTTAGGGAGAACGGAGGGGAGGCTTCAGTTGCATTTATTCAAGGGTTTCATTAGGAAAAGGCATTTGCTTGGGCTGGGAGAGAAGCTGCATCTAGTCAGAGACAGCTGGACTGCCGGCCTTACACAGGCAGAACTGGGTGTCCAATCCTGCAAACACAATGCCGTCTGTCCCCAGCACACCCAAACTCCTGGATGGTTACTAAGATTGGGGGGGAAGTGGTTATTTCATGGTGCACTTTACTGTAATTGTTTTACCAATCAATTAATTGGAATAAAAGTCTATTTAGCTGTTAGCAATTATTTTTTAATGCCTACCCCAAGGGGATAGGATAAAAATTTGGGGGTGATTTTCTGGACTTTAGAATTTCTTTGAAAAGGGGTGGGGAAGGGGGAGACCCTCTTTCAAATACTCTGCACCTGTCTGCATAATGGAAAATGATACATGTCCCCAGGAAGGAAGGAGGGAGCCATACATCTTTCCAAAGGCCCCAGCTCTGTCTGATGGTGTTTGGAAGACAGGATTGCAAAAATTCCCAAGCATTTTGTCAGTGGCATGGTCCTTTCTGGAACCTGCTTAGGATGAACTTAAATTAATTAGGAATTAATAGTCATCCCTGTATAATCTATTATCTCTGATGCTTCTCTTCAGAGATAAGGATGGTGTAGCCTAGTTAATTTCCTTAAAGATAGGGAGGTAGGAGAAGTACACGTCCTGGGTATACCTACATCAGCGAGCATGCAGCAGTGGGGAAAGTGAATGATTTCTACCCCACTCTTCTCTTCTCAGGATAAGTGCCTGCATCTCACCTCTAAGGCTTCAGAGCTGGATCCTAAAAAAGCGATTTTTCTAAGCTATCTGAGAAATAAATAATTGTTTCAACTCACCTTTTTTCTCTTCGGCCATTTCCAGTGTCCCGGAAGCCTTTTGCAAAAGGGTTGTTGTCTATTTTTAACTGAGTTATCTATTGGAAGAGACACAAGCAAGACAGAGACATTGGTCTCATTTTCTAGAATGTTTTGAGGGTGTTTTTCCCAACTCAACAAGTCTCTTAGAGATGTGACTGCCAACAGAAGTCATGTAGATATGCCAGGGAAAGGAGATAATGGCAGAATTTTGGAGAGAACTAACAGAAAAATCAAAGGAAACTGTAGCCTGGCTTATAGCTCCTATCTGAGGCCAAACCAGGGATTAGGGGATGAAATTATTCAAAGAAATTCTCTTCTTTGGGCAGTTGACAGCTTGGGTTTAGACATGGAAGTGTTGTCAAAGTCATCAAGAGGGAAAACCTGTAGATCTTAAAATTATGCTTTGATTTTTATACACTGCAATTAATCATAAAATATTATAGCATACTCTTTTCACACACACACACACACACACACACACACACACACACACACCCCTTTTTTTCCATGAATCCAATAAATGATTTATGGGGTTTCACTATCCTTATTCGGGAGTCAGTTTGATTTTTTTTGCTTGGGGGGTGGTTTGAGGAAATTACAATATTGACAATTACAGTACTGAATGACCATTGGAAACATTTGTTTTCATTTATATGCTGTGCCATGGCCATTAGGTGGAGAAGGCCGGTGGCCTTTTTGTCTGATCAAAAATGCTACATTTCATGATTACATTAACAACTTCATTTCACAAGATTCTGGGTCTAGAGGGAGCATGCATTTTGCACTTTGAGAAAAATGCCATAGTATGTAATCTTTCAAATCTCCACCCCTTGATGGGGGGGAAGAAGTTATATACACAGAGTTCCTCAGAGGTAGAAAAGTCTCCTAGGGGCCCCTTGGTTGGATTCATGTTCTTGGAAAAAACTGCTCTATCTAAGACTTCGGGTTTCACAGGAAAAGGAGATCATGATGTTTCAGTACTCAGACTAAAGAAATTTAGCTGGGACATCCCCATCATTGGTCCACAGAAGACCCAAGGACAGTGACAATGACAGTGAGTTCAAAATGAAGCATGTCGTCAGGTAAAATGGACTCTCCTTGAAGTCCAGGATTGCAGAGCAGGGGTCTTCAGTCCCTCCTCCCACCCCTAGAACTATCTGCTAACAGCCAATCGGGGAACTGGTGAATCAGCAGCAATGGTCACTTTTTCTGTGCCCATGACCCTGAGGCCACCATAACTCTAGGTATCAGGTGCTTTCCCCTTTGGGGATCCTTCTGATCTCCAGCTTCAGGCCCAAGGGGGAAACAAAATTCAAATGAAGTGGTGACTTTGGCCACCTCAACTCAAAAGCCTCAGACAACTCGATTAGTATGACCCCGTGATCAGGGTAGGTTTTTCAACCACGCGCATGCAAGCACATACACGCACACACATACACACACACACATCATAAAAAGCACAGCAGCATAAAAGGTAATAAAAACCAGACCAGCTATTCAGGATTTCTGGCTAAGGGAGAAAAGTTGGTCTCTACTAGGATTCTCCTCCCAGGATCCCAAATGGCTTTTGCCTTAAATTTTTAGCTGGTTCCTTTTGAATGTGACTTCTTGATCCTTCTTTCTTAAGGGGAAGAAGATGAACCTTAAAACAGACAGGACAAAGCCGGAGGGGTGGAGGAGTGAGTAGCATCAATGTCAGCGGATACAAGGAGCTTCTCTGTGGCAAAATTACTTTGGCATTTTTTTGCTCAGCATTGCTCCTACCTAGTCAAGGTGTTTTTCTGTCTCTTTGAGGTGCCAGAGTCCTTTTCCGCAAATGCTCGACAAATCACAAAAGAAAACTCAAGACTCTCATCTTGACTGGCTTGTAACTTTCTCATCCTGACTCAAAGCAGCTTTTAAAGCAAAGGCAAAATATCACCATTGAAAAAGAAAGCCCCCTGGGTTTACCTTATCATTCTGGTATGCGGTCACAGCGATGAATTCAGTTTCGGGGAACAAGTATGTCCGAAATGTACTATAAGGGAGTTTCAAGATGTCATTGGCTCTTACAATGTGGAACCGGGGCTGGTATTTGTGCATGGAGTTCAGTATAGTCTGCAGGGGCAGGGAAGAGGAGACACACATAAAACAAGGATTTAGCAGGACAAACGGGATCTTAGGACCCCTGCCAGGCTGAAATCTTCCCCACCCGCAGGGTACCACGCTTGTACCGAGCCCACCTCCTTGGAGTACCTCCTGGGTACATTTCGCTCCACAGATGTTATCTTCTGGAGAATCCAAATTGCTCCTCAGTTGCCAAAGGGTCCCCCCCCCCCACCCTCACCATCTAAGGATCATTCGTACCTTGAACCCTAGCCTACCTGAGTACCAAAACTATAATTCCCCTGCCACGTAGCGTGATCACTTGGGAAGGCCAAAGTCTTAAAAGATAGAGAAAAACATGCATTTTAATTTACAAAATGATTCAGTACTTTAAGCGCCCACTAATTGACGAGCCCAATCCACTTAAAGCCCTGAAAGGCTGAACTCTAGAGAGGAATATTTATGCCTTAATCAAATCAAGGGCTTCAAATGCAATTCCTGTCCGCTGAAGACATTTCCACGCCATTCGAGTCTTCCTGGGCCTAATCTTTCTGCTTACTCCTCGCTTATCACTGTTTATTTTATTGAAATGTTGGGGAGGGGGTAGGAAAAGGGGCAAAAGGTCCTTTGCCTGACTTCTAGAAGCAACCCAAGTTTTCTAAGTTTCTAAGCACTCTCTCACCGAACCCATGCACACACTTCCAACACAAAAACCATTTTTTACTGAAGATCTAAGCCTCATTTCAGGTAAGCCTGACTCCCATCTAAGCCCAGTTCTTTTTTTCAGTAAAAGAAAATGAGGTTTTTAAAAAACGTATTCACACCATATAACCAACAGAGGCAAGGCTCCGAAACTTAAACTCTCCCAAGAAATAATATGGCTGGTTTCAAAACAGAAGTATGATATTTGAAAACAAAACAAATCCTTTATGAATACATAGCCTTGAAATGGATTTTAGCTCTTACAAAATGGTTTTTAACTTCACTCTCAGGTCAGGCATTTGCCGAAGAGCTGGAACTGCTATAGAACAGGAGCCGGTAAGTTTTCCTGTCCCATTTCTTTTAGAACGCCAGGAGAACTTCCATTATCCAGAGAGAAACACCCTGAATCCTTTTCCCCCAACGAGGACAAGATTGCTATGCTTAGGGAGAAGCAAAAGAGAGGTCTGGGCTGAAACCAAAGACGGGAAGCACTGCTCTTGACCGAGTGAAGGAGAACATTTCACTGAAGGGAGCAATGAAACTTACAAATCCATGTTTGTCCGAAATGTTGTTGGTGAGTTTCAGTTTGTGGAAAGTGACGACTTTGGACATCCACTGTTCCCCCGGTAGCCGGGCTATCCGGGTGAATGTACATCCTCTTTGGCATTTCAGGGTCGGCCTTACCAGCCACCATCCACCGAGAATTGTGAAATTTATAACGACAGTCATCAGCAGCTATAATATCCATCAGTAAAATATATTTGGCTTTTTTATCTAGCCCAGAACATCTCACTTTAAATGGAGGAAACATTCGCCTATAAAAGGAAAGAATAGAAAAGAAAAAAGAAAGATAAACCACTCATAATCTTGGGTTTGATTTCCTATGTATAGTACAATATTGAAACCAATTTTAAGACTTTCCACTGTGACTGATGAGCTTGTAAGTTTCAGTGAGGTCACTGGCTGCAAAATCGTTTTCTTCCACAACTCATGTATTAAATAGTCTCAATTTCTCCATATTGAGATGCCCCAAGGTTCAAAACAAATGCATTGTAGCACTGCCTTTCTCTACATTGTCTAATAATGTCTTCAATTTTATTTTCTTTGTGTGACTTTACAGATTGCCCTCCTGATAGCAAATTCTTACCCATGTCTTTTTCTGTGGATATCTAGTTCTAAACAGGTTGGGGTAAGATTTTAGTAAAGCGCGGTCAGTCAAGACTAGAATTTGCTTCCACCCATTCATGAGAAAATGTTAAACTTATCAAGGAAATGAACGTCAATTTGCACCCCTCCCCGCTGCAGAATAGCAATCCCGCTGTGGGCGAAGTGAAACTGGACTTGAGTTCGCAGAACGAATTTTGCAGATTTCGGTGCACTCCCCGGCCTGATAACCTATCTGCCCATGGAGCTGCTAACACATTCCCCCACTCCGTAGGCCAGTCCAGAACTGCAAGAATGTGTCGCCACATTGCTGTTAATTACACAGAAGTGTTGGCATTCTGTAGTCTTGACTTAAAAGGAAGCACCTCGCTGGAGAACCAACTAAATGTCTTGTGGATTTGAGGTGGATTTTATGCCAAACTTTGGCCTCATTTAGCTTGGAAGGAGACAGAAAGCTGAAGATACCATGAAGGGGATATTATTTTTATCCTTCCAACCTTATGCCTTTACAGGCTTCAATGCTATTTTAAAAAAATCAGTGATGTTAAATGACGGTTGCAGGATCTTCTCTTCCAGTCAGGTTTTGGTCAGGCAAGGACCTTTAAATGTGATATAAAATATGGTTGATAATCTTCACACATTAAAAAATCAAGTGTGTTTCCTCACTGGCTCCTTAAGTCTGCAAACATAATCTTAAATTATGCAAAATTGCCTGCTGAACTCGCCCTTGGGTTACAAACACGTGAAGTGGTGTGGGCAAACAAACCAAAATGCCCTTCGATTTCTCTCTGATCCAGGGCAGCAGCAGGCCCCTTTAGACCCAGAGGCTAGACTGGAGGGCAGAAGGGCCAGGGACTGGTGTCAGGCCTCCCGCTAACCACACAAAAGGAAAGGGCTTTAAGTTTTCTCTCTGAGAACAAGACAAAACAGACAACACAACATCAACAAAGAAATAAGGATGTTCCAGGAGGGTTTAAAGAGTAAATTTCTTGCAGTAGGGTGCTTTTTTCTTTTCTTTCCTTTTTTTTTTTTCCTCCCTGCAGGATGTCTGGGCTCCACTGAAAAATTCTGTCTGTTTCGGAGGGAACCCAGGATGCAGACCAAATGTAAGACCCACGCAGATGCCCAGGTAAGTTGAAATTTCCTGCCACTGGGGCATTGCCTGGAAGTCTGTGCACACATTGCTAGGGGAACTAACTTTTCGTCCAAGCCGTAATAACCAACCTACCGACTGTTCTGGGAGCAGAGAATAAAGGGAGGAAAAAACTCTCCAACAGCTTGGGGAGGGGAAGCCCCCCACGGGTTGCTTACCTTCCCCGACTTGGTAATGACCATCTCCGTGCCCCGTTTGTGAAACTGATCCCAAAGTTCTTTAGCCTCCAGGTGCACCTTGGGGTCGTCCTCCACCTCCTCTTCGGGTTCCATGGTCTTCAAAGGCCTCAGATGCGCCTGGGGCCCCAGGGAGGAGAACGGGATGCCGGTCTCGGCCGCCCCCACCAATTGATCCATGATCGGCTTGGCCAGGGCGCCCGGCAGCGAGAGCGCCGCCGCGCCGTTGGGAGGCAGCGTCAGCGCGGGGGAAGAACGGCGGCTGGTGACCCAGCACTGCGCTCATGGCGAAGTCCGGCGCCCGGTGAGGTAGGAACGGATGGTAGGCCATGCTTGTCCCAGGAATGACCGGATCTCTCATGGAGAGGCTCATCCACTCCAGGCGGGGCGCTGGGCTCCAGCCGGGGACAAGTCCGCAGCTGCTGTGTTTTGTTTTGTTTTTGTTTTTCTTTTCTTTTCTTTTTTTTTTTTAACAGCAGCACATAGTTCAAAAGGGGGGGGAAAAGAAAAGAAAGGAAAAATAAAAGGAGGCAGAAATCACAACTAACGCACTTCAAAGGGGGTAGGGCAAGTGTCTTTTGGGGAAGGGGACGCCGCTTTTAAAGAGAGCAAGGCGAAAAAACAGGAAACATAGTCTCGCGGGTGACCGTCCTTGTGCCTCGCGTTTTAAAAAGCCGCTCCTGAAAGTCGGTTTCAGAAGCGAGAGGAGCGAGCAGGGTCTCGACTCGCGCCCGAGCCCCAGCCGCTGAGCTCGAAATAGACACTCCAGCCCTGCGTCCCAGGAATCTCTCTCCAGCCCCTAGGTCCTTTGTTGAAAATGTGAAAAGTTCTCCTACAAGACTTTTTACCTTTTCTTTTCTTCTTCCCCCCGCCCCCTAGCTCTCTTCCTCTCCCTCTTTCTCGCTGGTGGCGTCTGCAGCAGTGCTAGACCCGGCTTTAGCAGGGAGCGAGAGAGCGGAAAAAGTCTCTCTCCACGGAAAAAAAAAAAAAAAATCTGATTCAAACCCCCTTCTACCAGCGCTATCAAAACTTGAACTGCAAACTGGCTTCCGTTCGCCCTCCTCCTCCTTCCTCTGCTCCGAGCCTCCGGAGGGTGTCAGTTTCAATCCAAATCTTGCTGTGTTCTTCTCCCGTGCCTCTCTCTCTTCCTTGTCCTAAAACGTGAGCGAATTCGCTTCCTAAATCTGTGTCCAGGCGCGCAGGGCAGGGAGGATTTAGAGGAGGAAAAAATGGAACGGAGGGAGAGAGAGAGGGAGAGGGAGAGAGACGGAGTCGGAGAGGGAGGGAGGGAGCGAGGGAGGGGAGCGAGAGAGAGCGAGAGCTCCTCGCCACCCTCCTCCGCCTCTAGAATTCGCCGGGCGTCTGCTCGGCGGCTCTAGAAGGTCGGGCTGCGCTGTGGGCTGCGGGGAGCCGGAGGCCTCTTGATTGGCTCTTTGACGCTTTCGGACCAATTGTGTTGCTGCATAGGCGTGGTTTTCACAGGTCGAGTGCTGGGGGATAGAGCTGAGTTATAAAAAGAAGGTGTCGGAAACTGTAACGTCGCCCCGCCGCATCGGTACTACTGCCTGTCCTGTGAATGTCAACATGATCAGAGGGAGGGCGGGAGCCACTGGGGAGCGCGCGCGCAGAGTCGCCTCTAGGTGGCTTATCGAGAGATCGCAGCAGCCTCTGAGCTCGCTCGCTCTGGTTCAGCCCAAGTCTGAAATGCCTCAGTCATCCAGCCGGGGATCGAGGGAGGAGGCAGGACCGAGGAGGAAGGGGGAGGGAAAGAGGGAGGGAGCCAGCCAGAGAGCGAGCCGGCCGGGGAAGGCGGAGAGCGCGCCCGGGCGCCGGGCAGGGGCGCTCGCTTCTCGTGCACTCCGCTCGCCTCTCCGACCGCCGCGGCCAGTTCTCTTTCCAGCTCTCCCTCTTCCCCTGGCTCCGGGCGAGCCGGGCGGGCGGCCGAGCCTCCCTGCCGGTTGCCATTAGGCCGCTCGGCGCTACAGAAGCCGGCGGCAGCGGAGAGGCGAGAGCCGAGACGCCAGGCTTGCGCGCTCTCCAGCCCCACGTGGAGCCAAGCTCCGCCCGGCCTCCGTTACAAGGGCTCTCGAGCCCGGGTGTCTAGGTGCTGGTCTCCCCTGCATCTGGGTTCGCGGACACAGGAGCACACGGAGGCGGGCACATCTCAGCCCACACGCTTGTGTGGGCTTCCTCTCCACTGTGCCTCACCCGCAGCCATGTGCGGAGACCCAAACACCCCCGGTGCATCTGTACTCAAACACGCGCCAACACACTGGGACTGAGGCACACACCGAAAAACACCTACACACCAACACGTACACAGCCTGCGCGGCTAGCCCTGCCTGAGCTCAGTGAGGGAGATGGACTTGGGATTTTTATGAAATGTATTTACCAGCCCTTTTGGATCTAGTCTTTCATTTGCATGCGGGCCGCGGTATTCCACCTGGATGTGGGTGTGGGTGTAGAGAAGAGAGTGGAGGATCTGCACAAAGCGAGCACAGCTAGGGACTGGGTTCTGAGCCTGTCCCTTCCAAGCCAATGCCCTCACCCCGAGGTCCGGCTGGGTGCACAGCAGAGGGTAAGGGGTGGGCGAGTGGGTTGGGGGAGGAGCGCCAGCCTGGTATCTTATCTAGGCATCGCACTTATCTCTGGGTGCCTCAGTTCTTCTCCACCCGGGGGACTTACCTCTCCAGAAGTCGGGGAGGGAGGGCGAATTTGTAAAACAAACCGTGAAACGCCCCCACCTCAAAGGTGAGATGACTGTTTTCAGTACGGGCAGGGTGAGGGCCTCCTTTGGGCGAAGGGGAAGGAAACGACCGGATCTTACCGATCGCCAGAATTACTAACTCTGCTACGGCAGCGTCCGGGTCAGAGGATTTGCCAAAGCCCACAGTTCTTGATTCCGGGGGCCAATGACTTGGACCATCCTTGCTTAGATGGAGGGAAATCTTGAAAACAAAGTTCTTTTATCTTTCCTGAGATGAAAGCTTCTTCGTTGGAAAGGCAACGGAGAAAGGGCTGAGCTGGGCGCTTAGGGGTTTAAGAGACCCAGGGCTTTGGATGTGTGTGTCTCTGTAGGCCAGCCCAGGCCTCTAACATTTTGCCTTGCGCACCCTCGCAACCCCCAGCAACTCCGAAACCCCAACGTGGCAGCAAGGGAAGGGTGAAAATGCAGTGCCCTTGTGGGCCAACTACACTGAGATAGGGGAGGACCTTTTGA
The DNA here is from genome assembly GCA_036589455.1 of Ateles fusciceps. Taxonomy (NCBI): domain Eukaryota; kingdom Metazoa; phylum Chordata; class Mammalia; order Primates; family Atelidae; genus Ateles; species Ateles fusciceps. The sequence goes on from JAZHEH010003103.1 coordinate 485,161, forward strand.
GGCGACAAGCATCTCCAGCCTCGCATTTTTGACGCACATGGTTAAGAGAGCTTGGCGCCAGCGTTGAGAATTCCCTGAAGTCACTAGAGAGAATAGAGTGGTTCTGCGAACTCCCTCTGGCTCGCCATCTCGCCCCTTTCTTTCCCTTTCGGTCTGTCTTTCTCTGGCGTCCTCTCTGACTCTCTCTGCCAGTGATTAAAATAGAGAAAGGAGAGCGAGGGGAAAAAAATGAGGTGGTGGTGTCCCAGAGTGTTGGCCCAAACACCATCTCCCGCATCCCCTCCGCCCCATCGTGAAGGATGCGAGAGGCCGGGCCATCCCCCGCCTTACACAGAACACAGAGGTCACAGCAGGGTTTCATGAATCTCTGAAGGCAAAAAGAAAAAGAAAAGAGAAAAAAGAAAGAAAAAAGAAAAAAAGAGAGCTCCCCCTCCCCCCACACTGCTCGCCTCCGGGACCTGGAGCTTTGAAAAGCGGCCCCAAATCCCAGCGATCTGGTTTTGCCTGCCTGCCCTCGCAGGCCAATCTCTGCCCCACCACTTGGAGTGGAAGCAAAGTAGTTCTACAATCACACTGTGACCGACCCTCTCCTCACCCACTCGGTGCCCCCCCAAGCGTCCCACACACAGCAGAGAGACATTTATATCCGATCCTCCGCATTCTGGCCAGCTGTCTGCTTTGGAAATGGAAGGGGAGCTTGCGGATTTCACTTGTAAATGTCTCGACTTGTATTTGGCTCTGCGGGTGGACGGAGAGGGTGCTGCCCCTCACACTGTCCTCCTCCCTCAATTGCCTATTTTTTTGCCCATAGCTCTAACTTAACCCTGAGATCACCCCACATCGCTACTTCTGACCCCCACCACCTCCTCCCCCACCCACATCTCCAGCGCCAGAAGGAGAGAACGAGAGGAAAGTTTGCGGGGTTCTGAATCGAGAATGTCGACATCTTGCTAATGGTCTGCAAACTTCCGCCAATTATGACTGACCTCCCAGACTTGGCCCCAGGAGGCTCGTATTAGGCAGGGAGGCCGCCGTAATTCTGGGATCAAAAGCGGGAAGGTGCGAACTCCTCTTTGTCTCTGCGTGCCCACCGCGCCCCCCCTCCCGGTGGGTGATAAACCCACTCTGGCGCCGGCCATGCGCTGGGTGATTAATTTGCGAACAAACAAAAGCGGCCTGGTGGCCACAGCATTCGGGTTAAACATTGGCCAGCGTGTTCCGAAGGCTTGTGCCGGGCCTGGCCTCCGGGAGGACCCACGAGGCCAGGGCGCCCGGGGCCCCGGCGTTCGGCGCCAGCTGCTGGCTCTCCGCGGTCTTTTCCTCTCTGCAGACCCCTCGATCCTCTTTCCTTCGGTCTCATACTCAACAAAAGACAGACCAGAGACGTTGAAAGAGCCTGCCCTTCAACAGAATCCGAGAATAAGGTGCCTTCAGGGCAGGAGAAGGGGAGAAAGAGGGCAGATTCCGGGGTCAGAAAAGACCCAAGAGAATTTCTGGTGTCTCTGAAATATTCCTACACCTTTTCGCAAAAAGTTTTCACTTAATTGTGGCCCTGGAATTAAACAAGTAAATTAACTGAGAAACCTTTCTATCTGCAATGCCTGCAGTATTTAAAGTAGTGAAAGTGCAGAAAGGCGAGTGTTAAAGGTGGGTGGGGGGAGGGCCCTGAAAATAAGGTTCCTAGGTGGAGATGGGGGGGTCAGGAGGGGGGTAGAGGGAACAAAACCAAATCAACTGTCCTTAGCCCAGGCCACAGTGCCAGCAACAAAGCTGGCCCTGCTGGAGACGGAAACCTAGCCCGTGCCACTTTTCCCCTGCAGCTCTGCCTGCCTCAAACTATAAAGGGGAAAAACCGACCCTTTTGTGATCAAATGGTGTTTATCTGGAGTTTACAAAAAAGGCGGGGGACGAGGGGGAACGGGTGGTAGGTAGGCGGGGTCGTTTACTTTGGCCAGTTTGCTGTAACTATTCCCTTCAGCATGTGTGAGGTCTGGCAAGGGACTATTATATGCTTATTCCCTCTTAAACTTTCACCCCCTGTTTGCCGCAGAGCTCTTTTCAGTCCGAGGTGTCACTAAATTGGGAATTCTGTTGACAGAAGGGCATCCAAGATTCTCCTGGGGTATAAGACCTAATTAAGAAGTTTCCCACAGAGGTGGGTCAGTCCATATATGAACTTTTACAGGGGGAGGGGCTTTCTGGTCACTCTGGCAGTGTGGCAATGGCTCCTGGTTTCTGCCCAGTGCCCCAGCCCATTTGATCTCAGTATCCTGCCTCTTTTGATATTGACAAGCTTTGAAACTGACCAGGTACCTACTTCCCAGGGCTCCCATTCCCTTTAGGGCTCAATTCTCCCACCTGAGGAAGTGATTTTCTTATCACAGATCCCAGGGAAGTAGCTCTCTGGGGAGTACCTAGTTTACTGTTTATGGTTCCTCCTGCAAATTGCCCTAGCACCCCCTACCCCTCCAGTGTACACACACTAGCACTGCTATGCTACCCTGAACCCTGACTCTCCCCCAGGCAGTGCTGAACCCAGTGGAGGCTTGCTGTTCCTCCAGGAGTCTCACCATGCACCCCCGCCCCCTCCTTCTTCCCAAGGCTTGCTTTGAGAACTTAGTTGCTCTCTGGTCGGAAGGCTGCCTGTCAGTCCCTTGGAGAGAGGCTGGGCTCCCCCCACCTTTCCCCTCTCCAGGGCAGACACTAGCTTCTTGGTTGGAACAGACAGACAGGTCAGGGCATCCACCTTTTGTTTCTTTTTCTGTTTCTTTCTTTCTCCTCCCCCCACCCCCGCCACCCCCCCAGCTCTTTTTTTGGTCTCCCTGTCTTTCTGCTTATTCCCATTTAAGATTATTTGAATGTAGGTCTGGAATCTATCTTGCTCTTTTTTCCTTCTCCTTTCTCTTCTCCTCTTTGCATCAATCTTATTCTTGGTTTCTATTTCTCCTTCTTGTGTTGAATCTATTTCCCAGCCTTTAACTTCTCATGTTGTTCTTTCTGGTGTTTTTTTCTTCTTCTTCTTTCTTTCTCTTCTTTATTCTTTCTTTCTCTTTATTTTCTCTGGCTGTCTTGGTCCTGTCTGAATTATCTCCTGTCTGTCTGACTTGGTGCCTCTGTACTCTGCCCCCCTCTCTCTCCCTCATCTTTCCAGTAACCATGACAGCCTGGAGATCCTTCTTCCTGGGGCTGAAGCAAACACCTTCCACTTACTTCCTTGACTAGGAAGATAAAGTGTCTTGAGAGGTAGAAAAACGTTGTGTGCATTTGTCTAGGTTGGCAGTTTCACCTTCTCCTCTTGGCATTTCCAAAGCCACCCCTTTCTCCAGAGTTGAACCCCATCCTTGCTCCCTAAACTCTAAAGTCACCTCCCCATCTTTTCCAGGGCAGGAACGTAGGGTGAGGAGTTGAGAGTTGAGCCCCAGCAGCACAGAGCTTTCCTGTAACCCACATTTCTGTGTCCTCTGACATCCCTCTAAATTATTGATCAGGGCAATTCAGTGCAAGCGTCTGTGGCATGTGCGTGAGAGAGAAGATTGTGAAAGTTGTCTCGCTTGGAGAAGCAGTATTTTTAGGACAGAGGCTCAGTTTGGCGCCAGTTGGTTTATGCCATTTCTAGAGCATCATTCGCTACACACTTAATCAATGCTCATCATACCTCCTTAATGTAAATATGTTTTAGGCAGAGGCGAAATGAAAATATTTCACCCTTCATATTGTTCTTATTAGCACTTACCTTTCCTCAAAGCTGGTCACCCTGTAAAATGGCAAATTTGTATACAGCCAGCAATTTAGATAAGTTGGAAGGGAAATGAGAGAGGTAAGATTGAAGGATGTATGTGTGTGTGTGTCTGGGGAAAGTGCTTTTTCTACATCTGTGAAGGTATTTTCCTCTCTCTCTCAGGAAAGGGAGCTAATTGTGGTTTCCTAATTTCAAGTCAATCTATATCTTCAATGTTCTCTCTCTCTCTCTCTCTCTGTGCGTGTGTGTGTGTGTGTGTGTGTGTGTGTGCTTTACCCAATTATTTTTTTTAGAAAAAAGATAATGCAATGGACATTACTTAGTCCAGCAGAAATGAATTCACAAAGAAGGGACTGGGAATTTTTTCTCTCATTTTATCTGACCCAGAACAACCAAGAAACCGCCCCAAGCTGACTTTTGCCCCAGGCACTTTTGACCACCCAGCACCTTTCTTTCTTCGACATCCTCTTTCCAGACTTTCACTCAAGACAGGTAAGGGTATGACTGGCCTCTCAGTTTGTACCAAAAATTTTACTTGTGGGGTAGAGAGACTAAGTGGCAGAATACTTGGAGAGGGTGGAAGAGAAATTGAACAATCCTCCCGTGCAGACCAAGGGTGACAGTCAAATGGGAGAACTTACTTCTGTGGTTTGCTGCTGTTTCGTTCTTTCCATTGTTATTGGTGGTGTTGTTAGGTGACAGGGTTGTGGGGGTGGAGAGGGGTTTCGCCCTGTGGGAGCATATGTGGCAGAGGGCGCAGGAAGATCTGTAAGCGAGAGGGCATAGCAAATTAAATGACGGCTACTGTCAGAAAGGTTGACAGGCCAAAGAAAGATCGACTCCTCCAAATATGCTGAACTAACTCTCCCTGATAGCCCCAGACACGTTTCCTCAATTTGAGCACAATATCCATTACTATTTCCCGTACTGGGTTTCAATTAAAGAGAACGAGAGTAGAAAGTTCACTGGTGGTTGAGAGTTCATTTATTTCCAAGCAGGATGCAAATGAAAGGGGGCCCTGGGCGCAGAGTCGTTGTGTGTGTTTTTCCTCCCTCTCTGTCCATTTCCTTCTTGCAGCCTCCGCTCCACTTCTTGGCAAGCCACTCAGCACACCCTTGTTCGCAAAGCAAATGTTTTCATGTCTTCAAAATCCAGTTAGGGTGAGGAGAGAAGGAAGGTGATAACATCATACTTACTGATGCCCCCTAGAGATGTAGCTGTCCTGGGGGCACTTAAGGCTTTAGGAAAGGATTTACCTTCTCAAGGTGGGCATGGGAATTAGTGGAATGTGGGCACTTAAAGGGTTCCAGGTTTTACTGTTGCACTGAAAATGGATGAAATCCCTCCTGCTGTAACACACTCCTATGGAAAAAATCGAACCCTCTGTGCGGTTATCCTATTTTGGTTCTAGAACACAGGGTGGTGATCTTGCTTCTCTGGGGGTGCCGAGAGATAGAAGACGTGAAAATCTGCTGCCAAGGTCAGGATGTAGGTCCTGGATTCAGGATCCTGACCCCAGGCCTGCCCTGCCACTGGGCAGTAGTCTGGCAACCAGGAAAACTCTCTGGCCAAACTCTTCACACAAACTTGGAACTGAGCACCAGCCCCCTACCCTCTCCACCTTCTATCATCACTGACTGTAACATGGTCACTCAGGTCACTGGGCAGAAGAGTAGCTGCAGGGCGTCAGTCTTAATTTCATGACACCCTGCATAGCCTCCTCACCCTCCCGTGTCAGCCACAGAAACGAGAGGGCTCAACAATGTGACTGTATTTTGAGTTGGGATGTGTCCTTCCCAAACCAATCATCCCTGACTCCAAATAATACATAACAAATCCTGCATATTTGAAAATGTCCCAAGTCTTGTAAGGTATTCAGGGACTGATCAATGCGGACTGGAGAGACTATTCTCTCTCCCAATCCGAATAAAGGCTTAGGTGAAGGTTGTGGCTGGAGAAATCCCAGAGGCCCTTAAAAATCTTTAGCTTGGGGTTTGAATAATGAGAGCTAGAGAAGTTTCTTTTTTCTTCCTTTCAAAAAAATTTTTATTTATTTTTAGAGAAAGGGTAATGAGGGAAGTGCGCACGCGCGCGCACGCACGCGCGCGCACACACACACACACACACACACACACACACAGAAAGAGAATGTTAGGAATTGTGAAAGTGCCTTTCCTAATAGTTGCTTTTACTGGCGCCCAGGCCTCAATTCATTTCATCTCTGAGCCAGATACCAAGAATCCTCCCGGCAAGTGGAGAGGACCGGCCTTCCCGGATCGGGAACCTGCCCTCTGTCCTCCCTTGCAGCGCCCTTTCCTCCTTTTGCTTGGGAAAGGAAGACTTCGAGCCCCAGGAAGGAGCTGGGAGTGAGCGACAGCTCAGAGCGCCCCATAAGGTCCTTTTGGCCTTGTTTCTGCCTGGGGAGGGGGCTTCACCTAGATCCCCCCACCCCACCCCTTACCCCTGTTGCAAATGCGGAAGCTGGACGCACCTCGGTGCGGATCCAGGCCCTGCTGAGCACGGAACCGGAGACGCAGCTCACGGCCTCGGGTTACACTCGCACCCGAGGATGGAAGGGGGTGGCAGGGCTCGAATCTTGCCCCAGACGCCGCACTGGCCCGCAGGAGAGCAAGGAGGGCTCGGACTAGCTGTCCTTCCCCCAGTTCTCGGTCGCGACTAGATCCCCACAAGCTCGGGCAGCGGCGAACCGCCTGCAGGTAACCCTGCGCTGGGTACCTGCCTTCCCCTCTCCAGCTACCGGGGCGGGGCGCGGCGGGCTCCCCCGGGTGGGGGAGTGAAGAAAGCGCGGAGGACCCGGGGCAGCGAAGCACAGGTCTTTTTCCTTTTGAGAACTACGATCAACATTGCAGGGATTCAGTTAGAAGCCGCTCACCTACCTCCACCTCCCGCCCCACTCCGTCCGATGTGTCTTTTTCTGCCGCGTGGATTGCAACCTTCCCCCCCCTCCCTCCGCTTGCAAAGGACAAATCGGGAGGGGCCTGTAAAGACCTTGCGGGGGGCCGTGGGGGGGCGAGGAGGGGTAACCAAAAATGAAGAGAGGTAAGACTCTCTGTCTCCCAAAGTGGTGGGGAAAGCAATTGCAAGGAGACAGCGCTCGGGAGAATAACAGAGGCTCACAGAGAACGAAGCCGAGCGGGAAAATCTTCGTGTGGGGAGCCGGGAGGGTTGGGGGGAGGGAGCGTTCTCTCCCATCGCTGGGGTGTGTTTTTACATGTTTTCTTAGCAGCAAGTTTTATAAACAGATCAACCCTACCCTACCAGCCGGGGGAGTTGGAGCCCGTCTCTGGCTTCTAGTGCAGACACCCCCTGTTTTCCATTCGCCCCTGGCTAGCCAAACGCGCAGAGTTGGGAGGGAGGGGACGCTCTTCCACTTCTGACTTAGTGGGAGGATTTCTTTTTGAAAAGTCTCCTCTTGTCTTCAGACGGTAAAATACGAGTTCTCCACATGTCTGGTACCTCAAGCATGGACGGATGGGGAAGTGGGGGGCGCTGCTTTAATTACCTCTGCGCTGGATGGGGGGTGGAGCGGGGGATTCTCCTTCCAGCCTAGCCCTGCTGGGGTGCCGAGGCGCATTATTAAACCCAGACGCTCAGGCCAGGAGTTGGGGCCATGCGGAAAAGATTTACAATTAAGCCAATTGGGGCCGAACACAGTCATCCAAAGTTTGCAGGTGTAAATAGTGCCTCGGTTTTTTTTTTTTTTTTCTTCTTCTCTTCCAAGCAACTTCATTGCCCGACCCCCCCCCCACACACACACCCCTTCCCCACTTTCTAGGACTCTAATTCTTTTGAGAAGAGGGAGAGGAGGAAGGACGCTGTGACAGAGTTGGGATTTTTCTATTAGACAAGTTAAAATATGATATTGCATTCACTTTTATGTGCGCAAATTAATGCAGGGAATAACCAGAACAGGCTACTCCATTTCATGTCTCCATCTCGAATTTGAGAATCGTTGGAGCCAGTGAAAGACCTTTTGACTTCGGCTTATGATTTTTTTTTTTTAAGGGAGTGGAACAGACTTCTGTATAACAGGAATGTTGCAGTTGAATTATGAAGTTTTTGAGTTGGGGAGATTGGGCGAGGCAGGAGCAAAATACAAAGGAAATTCCCTCTGGTAGGGATATAAGAAGATTGCCACAGATGGGATCTGAAGGGGAGGTGAGGCTGGCTTGCTAGGGAGAACAGAGTCACGGACCTTTCTAGAGCTTCAGTTTAGATCTTCCTAATATCTAGAGAGCTTACTGAGTGGTGTATAGGTCCAACCCTAAGCCCATCTCCCATTGCATTATTTAAATGTCAAAGAATATGCATGTGTGTTTCTAAACTGTTCTTGATGGGTACAAGTGTGTATATGGATGTTACAAGTAGCCCAGAATATAACACTAAATCACAGATTTTAAAACTGCATTGCAATCACACCCCATGGGCAGACTCCTATTTGATCAATATAGACAGAACTAAATTTGTTTTGCAGCTACACAGCTACTCCTTTTCTCTCTGAGCAATAAAGTCTGCCTGTTACAAATTACCAGGGAATTGGTTGGAGAATATACCCCACACACACACCACAACTGTTGTTGGTGTTTTTAGTCTCCCACTAACCCACTCAATAATAGATATAATATGTGTGTACACAGCACTTTTCCAAAAAATTAGTGATAACAGTCTGGGCTCATGAGGAGGGCATTTTTCTCCCTTTGCATTTAGGATTTGATGCACACTAAGTTGCTACTCTGGAGACCCATTACCAGGGGAATTGACACCCACGGGGCCTCGGGGGAGGAAGTTTACCAGCCTGCATTGCATGCAAAGGCACGGAGTCAAGGTGCCTGAATCTAGTCAGAATAAGGGCATAGGTGTAGAATTAGTAAGACAGGACTTAACATGTCCACAGAGCTGCAAGCGTCACCCAGCCCAGGATGAACCCCTCAGCTGCCACAGGAAAGTTTCCAGGCAGTGGTAGTGAAAACACTTCTTTTCTCTTTAAAAACTTCCTAGTCCAGTGCACATGTTGTGCATAAATACAAGGGAGTACTTGAACGCTAGGTGAACCTGAATCTGTCTTAAGCAGAGGAGGAAGTACGGGACCCAGGCTGGAGATGGAGGCGCCCCACTTTACGGGGGTAGAAAGGAGGGGACCGCTTCCCACTTGGAAACCTCTGCTCTTGGCTTCTGGAGAGGCTCACCAGGAACCCCTGCAGAAGGTGCCTTTGCAGTGTCCCCTGGATGGCATTTGGGGGAGACTTGGCTGGTGGACAGTGTCCTCTGTGTGCCCCAGAGGGCCTGGTCAACTGGTTGGGTTGGGGTGAGGCCTCGGTTTTGAGCCTCTGCAGTGGCAGATCCAGATACACCAGGAGGCCGAAGCTGCTCCTGGAGGTTGGGGCAGGAGAAGGCCACCTGGGCATCTGCCAAGTGTGGGGGCTGGGGCAGGAGAAGGCCACCTGGGCATCTGCCAAGTGTGGGAGCTGGGGCAAGAGAAGTTAGATGTAAGCCAGGAAGTGGAGAAGAGGGTTCCCAGTGCAATTAGCTCCTGGGAACTAATTAGCTCCTGTTTCCCGGGAAAGGTGTTGAGTGTGAATGTGTGTGTGTGTGTTGGGGGAGAGTGGTCTGGAAATGACCACAGCCAGACAAGCGTGGAGATGTGCAAAGGGTACCTGGTTTTAGGAACATCAGGGTCCCCCATCCTTTTGTGCAAAGGCCAACCTGGTGCCTGCCCAGCCCCGGTCCACTCGTTAGGAATTGGAGTGGCTGACCTTACTCAGGAACCAACCTGAATTGTATCTGGAATTGGGACCCACAGTAGGGGGTTCCAATCTAATCTCATGGGTGTAGGATTCCTTGGGGGGCTGCTCAGTCCATCCTGTGACTGGCTTCAGTAGTCATTTGAAAGGGTCTCTGTCAAGGTGATTAAGACCCCAGCCAAGAGTGGAGCTGTTGGCTACAATATTAGGAAGAATAAATTCATCCAATATTTATTGAATTCCTATTGTGTTCCAAGCAATGCCCTCACCTTTATAATCTTGTCAAAAGTTAAAGAGCTAGGCAGCAAAGAAAAAAGACTGTCAACTCTGGCCAAATAAAGTTAACAGGCTACACAGTCTGGATAGGAGTGTCTAAAAGTAGATCTCCTATTTTGTAAGAGATGGGGTTCCTTATCTCACCAGCCCTCATCACAGCACTCATCGCTATTGGGTGCTCAGTAAATAAACATTCAATACAGGAATGAAAGTCAAGAAAGAAAGGGAGAAAATGAGACTAAAACGGGCATTCTCTTTGCATTTGTAAAACAAATAACCACTTCCAAGTGCACCTTTAAAGAACCAGTATTCAATTTATTAGCTGCTCCCCCAAACGGATTCTGATATATAAAATAAGACAGTGAAAAGCAGACTTATTCTAAGATGGTAGTGGGAAAAGAGGTTTGGTATAATGGATAGAAAATTCCACTCCGTCATTGAACAGATATTTATTGAGACGCTTCTAGGTGCCAGATAGTCTTCCAAGTGCTGGAGACAGGGGGTAAATAAAAGACGGGTCCCTTCCAGCTTCATGCTTATGGTCCTGAGTTTTGTTCACTCCAGTAAAAATATAGTATTATTATTCCCATTTCGAAGATGAGGAACATCGAGGTCCAGGAAGAGTGGGACAGGAAAGAGCTTAATTTCAACATCTCTGGACAGAAAGGCCAAACTCGATCGGCCCCAGCTCTTCCACGCGCTGTGGAGAGGTGCAACTGGTGATTTTCTTGCACCTGGGAGCCTTGGAAACCCAGACTGCACCACTGACGTGGCTGTCAGAGGTCACCCCGGGAGCCAGGCATGGGCGGAAGCCGGAGCTGACACCCAGCCGCTGTTCCGCAAAAGACTTTCCAGATCTGCTCACCCCAGCTCCCAGCTCAGAGTCCCTAACTTCCAGACTCTCCTGTCCGTTTCTTGCACTCCGAGCATACGCCTTGCCTTCAAGTGGGTAGTACTGCCGCTCTGCACAAACAAAACTTCGGCATAGACAACTAGAGAGTCTGGACGCCTTCACCTTGTTAAAAATTGACAGTAAAGAGGTTTCCATAACCCCTCCCTCGCCGCCAGAGTTTTATGCTTCAGTACGGACCCCTCCCCCATTAGTACCCCAGTGCTCAGCGCAGTCTCTGGCATAGGCAGTGTGTTCATCACATGCTTGTTGATTGACAAAATGAACTTTTTTTTTTGGTTTATTTTTTGTTTTAAAAACAGAATCGAACTAAAAAATGAATTAGTGATCGAATAAGAGGCAGTGGGGTGAGAGGCTCGTTTTTCCCGACGCCCTGGGAGCGGGTGGAACCGGCTTGGGTTACCCATTCGTTTTCCAGCAACCGCTGAGTTACTTCCCACCGGGTTTGCAAAGATGCCTGCGACTTCCTTTGGTCTACATTTCTGTCCTAGACTTCGTTCTGTTGATCGATGAAGGAGACAAGCCGGCCCACAGGGAGGTCAATACAATCGATGCGGACCTCGACGAAACGGAAAAATCTCGCCGGTTCCAGCACGCTGGGTTTCACTCAAAATGTTTCAGGATTTAGGGTTTCTCCCTCCTCGCAGTCATTACTGAACTGGACGGAGGATGGCGGTGGGCGGGCGGGAAGAAGCCTCAAGTCCCACCCAGGTGAGCCTAGGGGTGCACCGGCCCGGAGAGCGCCCCCCCACTTCCACCCAGCTGGTGTAGCCCATACCACTGAGTGGTGAATTCTTCGGAGCTCCCTAGAAGATTTCATTCTTGAACTTCCTGGCCTTTGAATCAGACGCTCGGGTCATTGCTCAGCGGGCCACTCTTCTTAGCTCCCGGTGCCTTACCTGTGAAATGGGTTTCTTACAAAATACGATTTATTGGCGAGTACATTTGTGACATACTCAGGAAGATGATAATGTTCTAAGAGTTCTCCCACACATCAGCTCGTCAACTACAACAATCTAGTGAGGGGAGGCGCCTTCTCAAGTGATCTCCGCTTTCCAGAGGAGGAAACAGAGACACGCAGAGAAAGAGACAGAGGCTTGCCCGAAGTCGCATAGCCAGCATTTTGGGGAGCTGGAATTCACCCTGGGGCTTGTCTAACTCCAGTCTGACTTTTAACAGCAAAGTGGTAGAAGTCGGACTCACGAACACAGTAGGTACACAGGAGCGATCTGTTTTCTTTATACCTTTGCCATTTAGGAAGAGAAATTCCATTTAACCCTTTCCTGCGTGGATTAGGAAACTGCCTGTATTCTTTGGTGCCTTCCTTCTGGAAGCAAATGCAATTGGTGGGTGGGGAGTGCGAGTCTGAGAAAACCTTCTTAAACTCTGGAAATCCAGATCTTTACCGCCCCCCTCTGTTTTCAGTAAGAAGGAACGATGGCGAAGAGTGTGTGTGTGTGTGTGTGTGTGTGTGTACGCGTGCGCGCGCGTGTGTGTCTAGAATCAATACGGTCCAGACAGCCCTTCACAAAGGGGCTCCAGGCGGGCGCCTCCGCGGCACAGCCCCCGCCCCACCGCCCGCGGCGAATTAATTGGGCCCTGAAAGAAGGGGCGACGCAGCTTCCAGTTAATTAGTCAAGAAATGAATCAAGCCCCTGCGGCCTGGGAAAGGCTCCTGGGGCGCGGGTTTTGTGCAAACCAAAATAGTCCGTGGGACTGTCCCCTTGGGTGGGTGGGGCGCCGCGGGGAACACAGCTTGCACGCCTCCTCTGTCCTTCGCCCGGCGCCCTGCGCTGCAGAGCCGACCCACGCGCTTTCTCGGGCTCTAGATCAGTCCTGTTTCCTTTCTTCTCTCCTCCCCCTCCTCCCCTCTCCTCTCCTCCTCTCCCTCCGTCTTCCTTTCCCCTCCTCGCTCTCTTCCTTTCTCTCTCTTCCTCTCCCTTTCCCCCCCTCCCTCCCTTTCTCTCTTCCCCCTCCCTTCCCCCTTTCTCTCTTTCCCTTCCTTTCTCCCTCTCTCTCCACCTCTCCCTCCCTTTCTCTTGCTCTCCTTTTCTCTCTCCTCTTTCCCTCTGACCTCTCTCCTTCTCCCTCTCTGCCTCTCTCTCTCTTAACTTCTCTCTTTTTTTCCCCAGTGTTCACCATCACCGTCCCACTACCCCTTCCCTGGTTCTCTCCTGAACTTCATCTAGGTTTCCCACCTGCAGGCGCTCCTCGCCTCACCCCTGCAATGGCTCTCTCCAAACTCTCCTCCCTGAGCTGGCTCTCCCTAAAGCCCCAACCTCAGCCTGGCAGCATCTGGTGCTGAGTGGTTTAGGGATGTCAGGAATCCTTGACTTAGGGGGGACAGGATGGAAATGAGCACTGGCTTCAGAGCCCAGAAGCCTGAGGTGGATAGATTCTTCATCCTTGGGTCACCTTGGATTCACCCTCCCCAAGGCGGTTAGAACCCTCTGAGATCATTAGGGGCTTTGAAAGGGCTTGGTAATGGGCGATCTGTGTTCTCAAGCCACGGAAACTTAGAATTAAGGCAGACCTGCAACACAGGAGCAATTATTGAGTGCCTACCGTGTCCTAATCTCATATTTCTCCTCAAGCACCTCACCTCTCTAAGATCCAGGTGACTGGGTGTTTTCATAAGAAGCAGCTCTGTTGGGGAAGGGATGGGAGGCACAAGTCTTAAACCCAATTATTTCAAGGCCTTTATTATTTTTTTAAGACCGACTCTCACTCTGTTGCTCGGGCTGGAGTGCAGTGGCGTATTCATCTCTGCTCACTGCAACCTCTGCCTCCCAGTTTCAAGCAATTATTCTGCCTCAGCCTCCCGAGTAGCTGGGACTACAGGCACAAACCAACCACCACGCCTGCCTAATGTTTTGTATTTTTAGTAGAGACAGGGTTTCACCATGTTGGCCAGGTTGGTCTCGAACTCCGGATCTCAGGTGATCTGCTGGCGTCAGCTTCCCAAATTGCTGGGATTACAGGTGTGAGCCACCGCGCCTGGCCATATTGCAAGGCCTTTTTGCTCCACGTGCTGGCTGCCCTTCCCGGAAAATGCTCAGAGAAGTAGAGACACTTTCCTGGAGTCACACAGCAAAGGGGAGGCAAGGCCCAGGGTTCCACCCTCTGGGTGGACATTGGGTTCCCGGTGCCCGGATCTTGACACTGAGAGGGCCTTAGGAAATTACACGTCCGCCTGAGCTGGCCTGGCACCAAATGTTTACAGACAGGACGAGGGTCGCTGGAATCGCCTCACCCCTTTCAGCTTGGCGCTAAGGCCCGAATCTCGATCCTCCTAGTATGTCTCTCGCGTCTGTCTCTCTATCTCAGTCTCTGCTTTTGTCTCTTTCTCCCTCCCTCCGCCTCGTCTTTCCATCTCTTTTTCCTAGAATGCACGTGAAATTCAGATTTGAAAGTTGAGATCAGAATCTCCCCTCTTTCTTCCAGTTATCCGCGCCACTGCCCCACGCCTCGTGGCTTGGATCTGCGTAGACATCTGCAGGGAACAGGATCCGAGCTGCAGAAGCAAACCCGATCGGACTCCGCACCCTCATGCCCTGTAGACTCACTGTCGCTCCCCATGCCTCATCCTTGAGGTCCAAGTAGCGACTCCAGCGGCCCAAGCCGCGCTTTAATTTTCTTTTTCCTTTGGCCTCTTGACCAACTTTGGTTTCGTTCGGGGTCCAGAGGTGCCTGCGCCGCGCTTGGCTTCGCTTCCCGCCGCTCGCAGGAGGCCCGGGACTGTGGTTTCCGCTCGACACATCCCGTGCTCTGGCGCGCACGCAAGAGCCCGGCGAGCTTCCCGCAAGTGCTTACAGCCATCTAATTTGGGCCTCAGTTTCCCTGCTCCTTTTAGATCAGAGAAGGGACGGGCGAGATGGCTTCGAGGGAGGTCGGCGAATGGGTTGGTTGGTGGCAGGACTGCAGTTGGTGTACTATCAGGACGGGGGTGGGGGTGGGGTCAAGACTGAAAGAACTCCCGCCTGACGCCAAGAGCCACAGGCTTTCCAGCTCATCCCACTTCGCGGACGTTTACTCACGTTCATGCGCAGAGGAGGAGACGAAACACTGGGAATGTCTTATTTACACACTGAGAATGGGTATCCCCTAAGTGGGACCTACAGCTTGGGGGGGACTCTGCCACGCAGACGTGCCAGGCTGCGTGTGTAGGCGAGGACAAGTCAGGTTCCAGCCAGCAGGTGCAGACTCAGGTGTGTGCAGAGCTGGTCCCTTGTGGGTCTGCTTGGTCCACTGTGACAGCTGCTGGCATTTGTAGACCGGGTCAGTGGCTTCCAAGAAAGTGTTAGCCGACTTCCTTCTGAGCATTTGGAATTTAGGAGATGGCAGAGTGGTGTCCTGGAACTTCCTATCCCTCCATTTACCTCTGTAAGCCTCCCTCCCCGCCTCGGAAAAAAAACGAGACTCCCAAGTTCTCCCACAGAGAAGCATTGCAGGGAATAAGTAGAAATCATGAATATGCATTGCTGAAATCATGAATATGCATTGCTAAGCCCAGCACCTGGCACACAATGAGTGGTCAGGAATCATTAGCCGTTTGGACTTGCTAAACTCTGTGCTGCAGTGTGTATATATATATGTGTGTGTGTGTGCGTGTGTGTGTGTGTGTGTGTGTATATATATATATATATATATATATATATATACACACACATACCATGGTAAATATATATAATGGTAAATATGTAAATATATATTTACTGCAGCACAGAGAGTTTATACATATATATATATATATATATATATATATATGTATATACATACACTATGCTCTTAGAAGACTACCTGGCATATATTATGCCATCTCTTTGTGATTATTCTTATTCTCTCTTGCCCAGTGCTGTTCCCATCTCAGTCTGAAACCCCATTACTTGTCTTCTCCCCAAGTTGATACTAAGTGAGATCCTCCATTAAGCATCCCACTGAAGGGTTAGCTCCTGTGGGCCCCTTTCCCCAATCCCAGGATCTCAAAACTGTGATGGATCCCGAGACAAAGTGCTCCCTTCCTCTCCTTGGACTGGAGTTAGAGTCCCCTGGGCTCAGAGACCCTGGTGTCCTAACTTTGAATCGAATCCCCTGCCTTTTCCACCATCCTCACTCTGCCTTAGGTCTTCTTCATCTCCTGAGGTGGAGGATAAAAAGTTCTCAGACCTAATGAGAAATAAGAACTTGTAGAGAATAAAGGAACATGAGTGGGTGCTTGGAGCATCCCCAGGTGGAGTCCCTGCAGCAATGATCTCTGACAAGGAGCAGGGCTGCATGTGAACAGGACCAGAGGGAATTTCTGACTCCCGGAGACCTGGCTCTCACAGCAGCTACGTGGGGCTGAGGTCCACACTCCCAGGGCCAGGTGACAATTGCAAAACTCCAGGCCAGCAGCAGAAGCCCACTGTCCCCTTTCCCCGTTCTCTGGGGCATTGCAGATCCACTGAGGCAAGAGCTGAGGCTGTTCCCCAAACCCCCAGCTTGAGCGCTTGGCGGGAGGGTGAGATGACCGGAAGGAGATGAGAAAGATGGACGTGGGTGAAGACAGAGGAGTTGGGGAGGACGGTGAGAGAAAGTGAGAGAGGGTATTTGGGGAAGAGGAAAGAAGGAAAAACAAGGGAAGAAGACAGACAGGCATGGAAGATGAAGAGACTCTTACACACCCAGAAAGAACGGGAGAGGCTCGGAGAGGAGAAGAGATGAAGGGGAGAGACGGAGAGACAATGACAGAGAGACGATCAGGCAGGGTAGGGGTAGGGGGTGGGGTGAAAGGACAAAGATTAAGAAACGCAGAGAGCTAGAAGCAGATGCAGGGGAAAGGTGCGGGTGGGGGGCGGGGGGGAGGAGGAGAGAGGGAGATGAGAGGTGAGACAAAGAAAAGGAGAAGCTCCCGGAGGCAAAGAAAGTGGGGAAAGTGGGGACTAAGGAAAGCACCTGGGAAAGGAGTGGAAAGGAGTGGCTGAAAGGAAACATAAGAAAGATGGTGGGGAAATGGACAGCCAGTGAGCCGGGCTGCCCTCGGGATGTATGACTTCTCATACGTATGAGATTATCTAGCACGGTAGAAATGGCTCCATTAAATCACGATTGGGCTTCTCAAACCAACCAATTCCCGAGTAGCCTGCAGCCCTGGGGGAGTATGGTTTTCAAAACCATCTAAAGCTTCAGTTACTAGCAACCTAGGAGAGAGGTTCTCATTCATTAGGGGTTTCCAGGGGCCCCCAGCAGGGCCTCTGTGGTTGGGGAGAGTGTGTGGCTGGGAGCTTGGGGGAAAAGACATTGCATTTCTCTTTGTCATTGGCTTCGCAGAGAAGCCTCTTCCCCACTCCAATGGCACCCGCCACTCAAACCCAGTAGAAAGTTGTAGTTGGTAGAGACTACTTGGCCAAGAAGAGGAAATGGGGTTCCCCCAGAGTCCTCCCCATTCCCAGAGTGGATTTGGCCTGATAAAGAGAGGCTGCAGAATTTCCTAGACATTCCCACTGGCAAGGGAGAGGGAGGGGACGGTGGAGGGCAGCCTCCTTTCCAGCCTCTTGGGAGAACAGACCTTTGTTGAACCACAGGAGGCTGGTGGATGAGGAGGAAGATTTGAGCTGTAGCCTGATGAAGGTGAAGTCCGTGTCCGCACCCCCACCCCTACCCCCTGCAGGCTCCCAACTCATCACTACAACCAATTCAAATAAACCGCAGCTCATCTTCCCTCCCTCTACCTCCTCCCTTACTTGCCTCCCAGTCTGCCAAGAAAGGCATTTTAAAAGGTAGCAAATAAAAGGATTTCTGTTCCTTTTTTTTTTTTTTTGGTTGGGAAGTCTTGTTTGCTTTGCTTTAACAAACAGCTGATAGAATTTGCTTTAAATGAGCTCTAAAAAAAAAACGGGCCCATAGGGCACATGACTGCATATCCGTTTGTGTGTGTGTGTGTGTGTGTGTGTGTGTGTGTGTGTGTGTGTGTGTGTGTATAGACCTCCTGAGCTGGCTTGTAGTGATAAATGGAACCTGCTTCAGGTACAGAAAGCTGGGAGGGGGAGAGCGGAGGAATGTGCAGGCTGATTTACACCTGTCCCTACAGCTGCTATCACAACACTTACAGCCTCCAGAAATGACCCTTGGTGCCGACTTGTCTGGAAGTCATCAGGGTTAGTTTTGAAGCAGGAATCTTCAAGTGGACCAGAGGGTGAGCTTTGCCCAGCCCCGCCCTCCCTGCCGTGGTCTTCAAGGGCTGCCCAGTGGAGTAGGCTGGCTGCTTCTCCCCCGCTCTGCCCACCCGCTCCTCCCTGTCTGTTTCCTCTCTCGGACAAATATCATCATTGACTTTCAGATGCCTTTGGTGCTGCCGCCCAAGGAGGGCTGGGCAGGGTGCGGGGTTTGCAGCCAGCTCATCACCACCCCCCTCCCCCCAAGAGCTGGGTCTGGCCCCAGGAATCTGTGTGGGATTCCTCACTCTACCCTCCAGCCAGTTTCTGCCCCCTGCCACTGGCCTCACCCCACCCCGCTGGCCAGACAGTTGAGTTACTGATAACTTCCAGATGCCTCTGGAATCTTGCTCCCAGTCCTCCCAGCACTCTGTCTGGTCTGCAAAAGTGGGGGCAGCGGACAGCAGGCACCCTGCCCTGAAACTTGTTGCCACCTCTCAGAGGCTGATGAAAGCCCCACTCAGCTGGACCCTTCAGGACGGGGGACCCTGGAGCCAGAGCACTCAGAAGGGATGTTTGACACCCACGCCAGGAACTTGGAGTCCCTAGTTTCTAGCCCAGGCCCCACAGAGGTTTAGGAGAACTGAGAGGGGGCAGATTGCAGGCCACCAGCTACTAGGGAAGCCACACGGAAAGCCTGGCACTTTCCCTGGGAATTAACAGGCACTGGGCAAATATCCAGGTCCCCATTGTCTTACTGGTAGAAGGGGGCAAGGGGGTAGGGAAAGGAACTGTAATATATACTACATTGACATTTTATTTTATTATTATTACTATTTTGAGACAGAGCCTCGCTCTGTTGCCCAGGCTGGAATGCAGTGGCGTGATCTCAGCTCACTGCAACCTCCACCTCCTGGGTTCAAGCAATTCTCCCTGCCTCAGCCTCCCAAGTAGCTGGGATTAAAGGCTCACACCACCACACCTGGCTAATTTTTGTATTATTACTGGAGACGGAGCTTCACCATATTGGCCAGGCTGGTCCTGAACTCCCAACTTCAGTCTGTCCACCTCAGCCTCCCAAAAGTGCTGGGATTACAGGCATGAGCCACCTCGCCTGGTCTTATTATTATTTTTTTGAGATAGGGTTCTCACTATGTTGCCCAAGGGTGGTCTCAAGCTTCTGAGCTCAAGCAATTCTCCTGCCCTGGCCCTCCAAAGTGCTGCGATTACAGTTGTCAGCCATGGCATTCTGCCCTAAGATTGTACTTTTGAAGTTGGGATGAGCAGAACAACATTTCAGGATCTCAGTCACACCTATAATGTAATATACGAACACCTGAGATTTCTTTTTTTTTTTTTTTTTTTTGAGACGAAGTCTCACTGTTGCTTAGGCTGGTGTGCAGTGGCGTGATCTCAGTTCACTGCAACCTCCACTCCCAGGGTTCAGGCGATTCTCCTGCCTCAGCCTCCCAAGTAGCTGGGATTACAAGCATGGGCCACCACGCCTGGCTAATTTTTGTATTTTTAGTAGAGACGGAATTTTACCATGTTGGCCAAGCTGGTCTCGAACTCCTGACCTCAATTGATCTGCCTGCCTTGGCCTCCCAAAGTACTGGGATTACAGGCATGAGCCACCACCTCCAGCCTAACACCTGAGTAACCAAGTCACAGCCACTGCTACTCCCCCACTGTGGTTTGTTGTCTACATTTATAATAGAAGGAAATACTAATTTACTGCAAGTTCAGTGACAATGAAAATGTGATTTTTTTTTTCCGTTCAGATTCACAGATCCATTAATTCTGTCCATGGGCTACCACACCCCCTTAGATGTCTATTGGAAAATATCAGGTATGAACCCCTGAATTGTTAAGGAACTAATTGGTCTCTTGGTCCCTATAGGGACAGAGGAAGATTCTCATGAGAAATAGGCACAGTTTTGAAAGCTGGGGCAATGTGCTGGCACTGACAGCCAAGGCAAAGAGACAGGTTTTGTAGAATAGAAAAGCCATTCTCACTGGGCACAGTGGCTCACACCTGTAATCCCAGCACTTTGGGAGGCTGAGGTGGGCGGATCACAAGGTCAGGAGTTCAAGAGCAGCCTGGCCAACATGGTGAAACCCTGTCTCTATTAAAAATACAACAATTAACCAGGCATAGTGATGAGTGCCTGTAATCCCAGGTACTCAGGAGGCTGAAGGAGGAAAATTGCTTCAACCCGGGAGGCAGAGGTTGCAGTGAGCCAAGATCACACCACTATACTCCAGCCTGGGCAACAGAGCAAGACTCCGTCTCTAAAAAAAAAAAAAAAAAAAAAAAGGGGAAAGAAAAGAAAAGCCATTTTCTAAACAACTTTTCAAGGAATATTTCCCAGGGAGTCAGGAAAGAGCAAGGTCTGGCTTAGGCTGACTTTGGCTCAGAGAGACAGAGCTTGGGGAGGGCAGTTTCTCCTAAAAGCGTCTATCAATACTTCTAATATACACACACTCTACCTCTGGGGTGAAGTTCTGGGCTGCTCTGGCCCCTCTGAAACCTCAGTTTTTCACCTAGAAAAAGAATCCCTTCCTCCCCCGTTTCCCCTAGCATCACCCTGTAAACACCTTTGCAGCTTTTTGGCCCCAAAGGATCTGCAGACAAGTCCTACCTTAGCACCAAGTAATCCCTTCACAAAGATACGTCAGGAATTGAAGCGTTCTTTGCCTTTAAGCTGAGTGAAACACCTCTACTGATGGAAGGGAAGTTGCAAATGGCCCCAGGACAGCAGCATTCACTTTCCTTGGTGAAATACAGCTTCAAGAACTCTGAGCCACTGGGACAGACATTTGAAGGCTGATTTAAGTGGTAGAAATAAGACAGCAGGAAACTCAGAACACCCATAAGTAAATAAAACATGGCTTAGAGTTGAACAGGATGATCTCAGTGGATTCTGGGGGCCCAGCAAAATGAGAACAAAAGCATTTGTGGATCAGCTGCACTGTGCAAGACCCATGTCAAGCTCTTTGCTTGCTTTATCTATAGGTACCAATACTAGGTTTGAGATTCATTCATTCATTCATTAACTCATTCATCCATTCCACAAATGTTTACCAAGGGCCTGGTATGTGTCTGGGGCTCAGGGTGTAGCAATGAATTAGGCGTATTAAAAACTATTAGGCCGGCTGGTCGTGATGACTCAGCCGGTAATCCCAGCACTTTGGGAGGCTGAGGCGGGAGGATCACTTGGAGCTCAGGAGCTGGAGAGCAACTTGGGCACAAAAACAGCAAAAAACTGTTGTCCCCAAGGACATTCTAGTTGGGGGAGAGAATGATCATAAAGAAAAACAGGTAAAATACATGTTTGATTATGGTAAGTGACATTGAAAAAAATAAGGCAGGGAAGGCAGTTCAGGCATGGGGGATGGCAGGGCTTAATTTTAAAGGGTGGTCACAGACAGTCTTACTGAGAAGGTGAAGAAGCCAAGAGCTGAGGGAGGTGAGGAATGCTGGGGGTTGTAGGGGGAGCATGAGAGCGGATAGGTACAAGAGACCCACCTTCACATGAACACTTCCTCTATACTAGACTCTGAATTAGGCTCTTTCTATCCATTGTTTTTTTTTTTGTTGTTGTTGTTGTTGTTTTGAGACAGAGTCTTACTCTGTCGCCCAGGCTGGAGTGCAGTGGCATGATCTCAGCTCACTGCAACCTCTGCCACCCGGGTTCAAGTGATTCTCATGCCTCAGCCTCCCGAGTAGCTGGGATTACAGGTGCACACCACCACACCCAACTAATTTTTTGTAGTTTTGTAGAGATGGTTTTTCGCCACGTTTCTCAGGCTGGTCTCAAACTTCTGGGCTCAAGCGATCCACCTGCCCGAGCCTCCCAAAGTGCTGGGATTACAGACTGAGCCATCGTGCCAGGACGAGTCATCATTTTCTTTCCCGTTCTACTGTTGGGGAAGGCGAGGCTCAGCGAGGTTAGGTGACTTGCCTGCAGTCACTCAAGTAGCACAAGGCAGAGCTAGAATTAGAACTTGGGTCTCAGCTTCTCTTTCTTCTGTACCAATCTGCCTCTGACACATTCTTGGGAA
Source organism: Ateles fusciceps (assembly GCA_036589455.1). Lineage (NCBI taxonomy): Eukaryota > Metazoa > Chordata > Mammalia > Primates > Atelidae > Ateles > Ateles fusciceps. Next base: position 507,046 of record JAZHEH010003103.1, read on the forward strand.
AATAAAAAAATAAAAAAATAAAAAAAGAAAGGTAATGGAGAGTAGAAGAAGAAGAGCTAAGAGGAAGTCAGCCTTTTAGCTAAGTCTTACACTTAGAGAAACTGACACTCAGACAGGACAAGTAATTGTCTAAGGTCACAAAGAAAAAATAAATCATAACGGCTAAATGTCTTAGCTCAGAGCTTGCCCCGCTCTGCCTTTCTTGTCTTGGTAACATATGGCAAGTCACTTTGGCCTTCCAGATCTCAGTTTGCTTATCTATAAAATGGGGCTAGCCACAGAAGTTTAAGACCAGCCTGACCAATACAGTGGGAACTCATCGCTGAAAAAAACAAAACAAAACGAAACACCATTAGTTGGGTGTGGTGGAATAAACCTGTAGTCACAGCTACTTGGGAAACTGAGGCAGGAGGTTCACTTGAGCACAGGTGGTTGAGGCTGCAGTGAGCTATGATGCTGCTGCTGTGGTCCAGCCTGGGAAAGAGAATGAGACCCTATCTCCAAAAAATAAAAAAAAAAAAAAGATAAAATGGGATTAATCAAATCAACCTTTCATAACTGCTGAAAATGAAAGAAGAGATCACTAATGAGAAAGAACTTGTCCCAGTGATCCGCACAGAGCCAGTGCCTGATAAATACTAGATTTTTTTGTTCCTCCTCAATGTGCTCCTCAGAATAGGGGTGAAATGTCTGCTGATTTTCAGAGTCTGTGCTGGTGGGCTCCTCACTATTTTTTCAATGCAACATTTTCAACAATAAAAAGTAGAGAGACTGTTGGAATAAATTCCCATATACCCACCATCCAGCTTCAGTAATTATCAACTTATGGCCAATTTTACTTCATGTACACCCCCAGTGGATTGTTTTAATGCAAATCCAGACACCCTATTTCATCTGTAAATACTTCAGTGTGTTTTTCCCTTCTTTCTTTTTTTTCTTTCTTTTTTTTTTTTTTTTTTTTTGAGATGGAGCCTCACTCTGTCACCCAGGCTGGTGTGCAGTGGCACAATCTCGGCTCACTGCAACCTCCGACTCCCTGGTTCAAGCGATTCTCCTGCCTCAGCCTCTCGAGTAGCTGGGATTACAGGCATGCACCACCACATCCAGCTAATTTTTATATTTTTAGCAGAGATGGGTTTCACCATGTTGTTGGTCTCCTGACCTCGTGATCCCCGCCTTGGCCTCCCAAAGTGCTAGGATTACAGGCAGGAGCCACCGCGTCCGGCGATTTTTCTTTTAAACAACACTACTACAATAGTGTTATTGAACACACCTCAAAAGACAGTGATTACATCACCTTATGAACTCTCTGTGTAATATTCAACAATCCCTGATTGTCTCCATTATTTTCCTTCTTTTTTATAAAATCAGCCAGGCGCAGTGGCTCACACCTGTAATCCCAGCACTTTGGGAGTGGATCGCTTGAGCCCAGGAGTTCAAGAGCAGCCTGGGCAACATGACGAAATTCCATCTCTACTAAAAATACAAAAAAAATAGCCAGGGGTGGTAGCACATGCCTGTAATCCCTACTTGGGAGGCTGAGGCTTGAACCAGGAAGGTGGAAGTTGCAATGAGCCATGATCATGCCACTGCACTCCAGCCTGGGCGACAGATCGAGACTCAGCCCGACGCCAAATTTTTTTTTTTTTTTTGGAGATGGAGTTTTGCTCTTGTTGCCCAGGCTGGAGTACAATGATCTCAGCTCACCACAACCTCTGCCTCCTGGGTTCAAATGATGCTCCTGCCTCCGTCTCCCCAGTAGCTGGGATTATAGGCATGTGCCACCACACCCAGCTAATTTTGTGTCTTTTTTTTTTTTTTTTTTAGTAAAGATGGGGTTTCTCCATGTTGGTCAGGCCGGTCTCAAACTCCTGACCTCAGGTAATCCGCCCACCTCGGCCTCTCAAAGTGCTGGGATTACAAGCGTGAACCACCACACCCAGCTGGCCCCAAAAAGACATCACATAATTCATAACTAAGGTTTGAGCAGATATTACCCAATATCTGTATGTATCTCCCTTTCTAAATTATGTATGTCTTCTGTGGAGATGACATATGAATTAAACTTCATGAGATGGAAATTCCAAAGGATAATATTTAAAAATAAATGTGCATAGGAGTTGTTCTTGCACCCAGTGGTCTATTCATGAGCAATCTGAGGGTTGGGGGCACAACCTCATCAGGCGTGTTCTAAATCTCGAGACCAGTCAGAACTCTACTTGCAAAACAAAGGAAAAGGGAGCCTATGAAACTCCGTGGAAAGTGTTCATCTCTCTGATCTCCTGACTATTCACCAATTCCGGGAGAAGGAAAGGAAGGCTCTCCTGCCAAAGCCTCCATCAGTGTAGGGGGATCCTAGGCAATGATATTTACAAACCGGAAACTGCTTCAGGGAAGGGGTGATGTTTTCATTTTTCATTTTAAAGTGCTCGCTCCCTCAGAGCACACGGGAGGCAGGTCAGTGGCTCAGCCAAGAGACTTTAAACAAACCACATTGCCCGCAGGCCGGCTTGGTGAAGTAGGGGGTTTACTTTCTCCCCTCCGCCTGAGGGGGTGTTAACAGCAAAATTAAGTCTGGGGAATCTGGCAGGGGCTTTCTTGCTGCGGGGGAGGTGTGTCTGTGCCTCTTTGCAAAGCATTAATCACTGGTTTATTGAGGGGAAAGAGAAGAAATCCGTACACGCCACACGACGCAGGAAGCCAGTGTGGCTGCTTAATTTTGAGTTCCCTGCGAGGCAAACCTCCCCCGCTCCCCAATTCCACTGGGATCAGCCTAGCTTGCCTTTGACCAGGCCTCCAGGGGAATGTGGGGGTGGAGGCAAAACCTGAGGAGGTGGGGAACAACCAGAGGAAATGCACCACTTTCTTTTATTTTTTTAAATATGTATTTTTTGGCCAAGTGCAGTGGCTCATGCCTGTAATCCCAGCACTCTGGGAGGTGGAAGGGAGAGGCTCACTTGAGCCCAGGAGTTCAAGACTAAGCTGGGCAACATAGCAAGATCCTGTCTTTACAAAAAATTTTAAAAATAAATAAGAAATATACATATATATTTATGCCAGAGAACATATTCTTTTTTAAAAAGGATTCCTTTTGTTATTCTGAATGTATTTACTTGGGATATCTTTTAATATTAATAGTTCACATTTAATTCTACACTTAAAGAATCACCTTTATTAAAAAAAAAAAAGCCTGTGTGATGGCTCACATCTGCATTCCCAGCACTTTGGGAGGCCAAGTTGAGAGGACTGCTTAAGGCTAGGAGTTTGAGACCAGCCTGGGCAACATAGCAAGGCCCCGTCTCTACCAAAAAATTGAAAAATTAGCCAGGCATGGTGGTGTGCGCCTATAGTCCCAGCTACTGGGGAGGCTGAGGCAGGAGGATTGCTTGAGCCCAGGAGGTCCAGCCTGCAGTGAGCCATGAACGCTCCACTGTACTCCAGCCTGGGTGACAGAGTGAGACCCTGTAAAAAAGAAAACTGGGACAAACGAGCATTCCAAGGGACAGGGGCGTACATAGCAGATATAGGTAAATCACAGCTATCTGCTAGATAAATGGTAACAACGTCCAGGTGTTACCCAGGCACTAGCCATTTTTCCCCTCCACCTTTATCAATAATGCATGCAATACCCCATCAACTGGACCTCAAGACTTTTGCCTACACTGCAGGCAGATCTTGCTAAATGGACTGAAAGTGCCAGGCTGAGCAAGTGATACTGAAAAACATTTACATCCTGAAACCCTCAGCAATTTGGCCACGTGTTTAACAGAGTTGGCCTCTGAAGGTTCCAATTGAATCCTTCTTCCTCTTCTCGGGCAAGGAGTGCCACTTTATTGCACCCACGATGTTGAATAGGTCTTAAAATGAGCCTTCTGGGGTCCCTCCGTGGTGAGTTCAGCCCACTACCCTGCTGTCTCAAATCCATTTGCAATGGCTATAAAAGGCTGTCAGCTGATGCTAGCAGTAAATCTCCTTTCATTCAAAAAGGCTGACAAGAGAGAAGCAGCTTGGGTTGTCACTCCAATCTTGCAAACTTGCAGTCTGCCGCCTTTTTTTTTTTTTTTTTTTTGAGATGAAGGTTTGCTCTTGTTGCCCAGGACAGAGTGCAATGGCACGATCTGGGCTCACTGCAATCGCCGCCTCCCGGGTTCAATCGAGGAGGATTGCAACTGTCTCAGCCTCCCGAGTAGCTGGAATTACAGGCATGCACCACCATGCCCGGCTAATTTTGTATTTTTAGTAGAGATGGGGTTTCTCCATGTTGGTCAGGCTGTTCTCGAACTCCTGACCTCAGGTGATCCGCCTGCCTCCCAAAGTGCTGGGATTACAGGCGTGAGCCACTGCGCCTGGCCGCCGCCTTGTTTTTCAATACACAATCCCCACCCTCCCTCCACAATGGTTCTATCCCGTGATGGTCAGGTGCAAAACTGGAGCCTGAGGTGCGGTTTCATGGTGGTAGAAGAAAGGTCAGATTGTATTCCTTGCTTCTTAGGCTGGTAGCTGTTCAAATCACACAGCCTCTGTCCTTCTGTGTCTTTGTGGAAAATGGTGCACTTTTGCTGGCAAACAGGTTTTTCTGGCTGGTTACTCTTAAGATGGATGTTTCCCTTGACTGAGGGAAGCCACGGACTGTCAGGAATGTTTGCAAGTGAAGGAGGTTTGGTGGTGTTCTCAGAGCCTGAGACTGAGAAGTGAGGGACTTCATTGTAGATTGATATCTGAACCTATCTCTTAGGGTAATCACAGCTCCCACTAGTCAAAAGGTTCTAGAAAACAGCATCAGCCGGGTTTATTGATTGGAATTTCGTGATCAAGCGAGCTGGCAGAAAGCGAGATATGGGTTTTGAGTAAAAATATCTGGCTTCAGACTCCTCTAGCCCAGATATGGTGAGCAAAGGTAGCCAGACAACCTCTCCAACCTATGCTACCTATCAAATGGGGCTAGAGCTTCCTGCTGTATTTCCTGGGGCCTTTGGATAAAATCCTTGGCAAATTTTACAGCATGGAATTTTGGAGATAGTTGTTGCTATTATGGTAATTCTGACAATAAGGGAAACACCTTTTGGGAGTGAAATTAATTGACATTTATAAAACGAAGGGGAAATTTCCTGCACCCTGTGCTGGGAAGGTGTGCATTGTGGGGAGTTTGCAAGATTAAGCAATAGAACTGTTATTGTTCCAGGTGATGTACAGATTAGCTGCTCTTCAGATGTGTGAAAAGATAAATCCCAGGGTGCTACATTCTCCGAGGAAGATCTGGGCGTGTTCATGTGGAAGCATAAATATATACTCACACACATTCAAACGCATATAGAATTGGAAGTTATAGAAATATGGAATTTTTGTTATTTTTGTCCTTCTCTAATCTGTTTCCAATAGCAGCAGCGAGAGGATCATTTTATTTTATTTTTATATTTTTAGCAGAGTCTTGCTCTGTCTCCCAGGCTGGAGTACAGTGGCGCAATCTCAGCTCACTGCAATTCTCCTGCCTCAGCCTTTCAAGTAGCTGGGACTACAAGGTGCATGCCACCACACCTGGCTAATTTCTGTGTGCATCTGTGTATTTTTAGTAGAGACGGCATTTCTCCATGTTGGCCAGGCTGGTCTCGAACTCCTGTCCTCAAGTGATCCACCCGCCTCGGCCTCCCAAAGTGCTAGGATTACAGGCCTGGGTCACCCATGCCTGGCCCAGAGGATCATTTTAGAATGCAAATCAGATCATTCTTTATCACCACATTATGTATCTTCAGTAGTTTCCCTTTGCTCTTAAGGGAAGGACCAACAATTAATAGGTCTGGAAGGCCTTGCAAGGTCTAACTCCTGCTCTCTCTTCTCTGGCTCCTTTAGTCTCATGTTCTCAGTCATTTTTTCTGCCCTCGCCTTGTGGTAAATTGATTTATCGACACTAAAACTTCATCCCAGACTGGTGCTCTGGCTCATGCCTATAATTCCAGCATTCTGAGAGGCCAAGGCGGGAAGATCGAGACCAGGAATTTGAGACCAGTCTGGGTAACATAGCAAGACCTCATCTCTACAAAAAAAAAAAAAAAAAAGAAGAAGGAAAAAAAATCAAGACAACATTTCACATCCTTGTATTCATGCCTTATGTCTGAGATCCAGTAGTTTCACGCTGATCTTTGACTTTAACCTTGGTCATGTGACCTGCTTTAGCCAATCAAGAGTGAGCAGAAATGACTGTGGGCCAGTTCTGTCTCCAGGCTTGTGGAGGGATTGCTTATTTCTACTTGTCCTCTCATGCCTCTGCTATTGTTGTGAGAAGGGCTGGTGTTCCTTTGGCCTGGAGCCCACCCAGAATGGACACAGTTGGGGCAGACTGGAGCCCACCTTGCATCTGGAGCTAAGCTGTCAGAACTGCAGCTTGAAGCAAGGCAGCCTGGCTGAGGTCCACCAAGATCAGCCAACCTGCAAACACTGGAGAAACCAGTGCTTCCTGTGGTATGTCACTGAGGTTTTGTGGTTGTTTGTTTCATGGCAGTAGCTGACTGATACAAGATCCCCTGGTTTTCTTTTCTTTTCTTTTCTTTTTTTTGAGACATAATTTTGATCTGTTGCCCAGGCTGGAGTGTAGTGGCATGAGCACAGCTCACAGTAGCCTCGACCTTCTGGGCTCAAGTGATCCTCCCACCTCAGCCTACTGAGTAGCTGGGACAACATGTGCACACCATCACGTCTGCCTAATTCTTTCTTTTTTTTTAAAGGCATGGAGTCTTGCTATGTTGCCCAGACTAATTTCAAAATCCTGACCTCAAGTGATCCTCCCACCTTGGCCTCTTAATGTGCTGGGTTTATAGGCATGAGCCACGATGCCTGGCCCTGATTTTCTTTTCATCACCCATCCTTGCCATGATTTCTCTGCCACAGGACCCAGGACGTTGCCTTCTTGTCACCGAGAGACTTCTATTCATCCTTCAGATCTCAACTCAAAGTTCATTGCTCTTGAGAAGCCTTCCCTAACTAACCCCTTGGGTAAGGGGTAAACCATTTATTACACACTCTCTCTCATCCCATCAGAATTGTGCTTTTATGTGATCTTTCAGTTGCTGTCTGTCTTCCTCCCTAATGCTTTATGAGTTTAGGAACCATCACTCTGGGTCACATTTGCACCCCTAGAACACAGCACATCACCTTCCCAGGCACGCAGTAGGGGCTCAGTACACTTTGCTGAAATGAATCAATGAGTGAAGGAGTTGAGCTTCATTTCTCCAGGTTAAAATATTATAAATTGAAAATGAGACCAGGCACAGTGGCTCATACCTGTAATCCCAGCACTTGGGAGGCCTAGGTGGGTGGATTACTTGAGGTCAGGAGTTTGAGACCAGCCTGGGCAACATGGCAAAACCCATCTCTACTAAATATACAAATTTTAGCCAGGTGTGGTGAAGCACGCCTGTAATCCCAGCTACTCAGAAGGCTGAGGCATGAGAGTTGCTTGGGCCGCCTGCCTGGGAGGTGGAGGTTATAAGGAGCCGAAATTGTGCCACTGCACTCCAGCCTGGGTGACAGAGTGAGACTCTGACTCAAAAAATAATAATCATAATTTATATGGCCTAAAGGACCAGCATAGAAAAAAAAATCAGGCCATGCACCATGGCTCATGCCTGTAATCCTAACACTTTGGGAGGCCAAGGAGGATCACTTGAGCCCAAGAGTTCGAGACCAGCCCAGGCAAAATGGTGAAACCCTTCTCTACAAAAAATACAAAAGCCAGCAGGGCATGATGGTGCTTGCCTGTTATCCTAGCTACTTGAGAGGCTGAAGTGGGAAGTTTGCTTGAGCCCAAGAGGTTGAGGCTGCAGTGAGCTGTGACTGTGCCACTGCACTCGAGCTTAGGTGACAGAGTGAGACCCAGTCTCAAAAAAAAAAAAAAAGAGATCAAGAGAGAGAATAAAGATATGAAACAAAGAAATACAGCAGCTGTTGATATACAGCAGCAAATCAACGATGAATGGGCCCAGATTGAGGAAGATGTAAGACAGAGAAGAAAATAAAGTTGGATTGGTTTCATCTATCATTCATTCATTCATTCATTTGTTCACTCATCAAGAACATCCCAGGGGCTGGATATGGTGGCTCATGACGGTAATCCCAGTACTTTGGGAGGCCAATGCAAGAGGAGTTCGAGACCAGCCTGGCCAACATGGCGAAACTCTGTTTCTACCAAAAACAAAAATTAACCGGACATTGTGGCGCTTGGCTGTAATCCCAGTTACTTGAGAGGCTGAGGTAGAAGAATTGCTTGAACCCAGGAGGCGGAGGTTGCATAAGCCAAGATGACATCACTATACTCCAGCCTGGGCGACAGAGTGAGGCTCTGCTAAAATTAAATAAATAAATAAAATAAAATGATCTGTCTCCAAAAAACAAAATCAAAAAAGAACATGTCAGGTCTTTAGAGTCTGCTGCATGATGCTGGGAAAGACTTCTAAGGTGGACGATCCTTGGGTTGAACCCTGGAGATTCTCAAGTCAGGATGTGACAAAGGCAGTAGCTGGCTACAGCTGTGGCTATTGCTGCTCAGTGCTGTGGAGACTTAGAGAGAGGCATCAAGGAAGGCTTCCTGGAGGAGGGGGCTTTTGGGATGCACCATATACGTGAGCTAAGTTCACCAGGTGGTGTTGAAGGAGAAGAGATGTTTAAGACAGAGGAAGCAGTACACGGGACGAATAGCGGTAGAAAGTGTTCTGAGGATGGCACATCATTTGGTGGAGTGAACCAGAGTGGGCTGAGGGTATAACAGTGCCTGGCTGGTGATTGGGTTGGCAAGTAATAAGGGTTAATATTTACTAATCACTTACCCTGTGCCAGCACTGTGTGAAACACTTAACACCTGTTGAGTCTCATCCTAGCCTTACCCACCTCTGCCACTGAGGAAGTTGGTACTGTTGTCACCCCTTTTCACAGATCAGGAAACTAAAACACAGAGTAGTCAAGTAACTTCTCCAAGGTCATTGACAGACTAAAGTGACAGGGTCAGGATTTGAATTCAGCCAACCTGGATCCAGATCACGGGGTGTCAGTCATTAGACAATACTGCCAGGGGCTTGGGGCATGCTGGGCTCCCACAGACGGGACATTGCTGCTCTTCATTGCTTTTTTTCTTTTCAAGACAGGGTTTCAGTCTGTTATCCAGGCTGGAGTGCAGTGGCACAGACATGGCCCAGTATAGCCTCCCTCCCGGGCTCAGGTGATCCTCCCACCTTAGCTTCCCAGGTAGCTGGGACCACAGGTGCTCACTACCACACCCAGCTAACTTTTTGTATTTTTAGTAGAGATTGGGGTCTCACTATGTTGCCCAGGCATAGTGAGACCTCGTGAACTCCTGGGCTCAAGTGATCCTCCCGCCTCAGTCTCCCAAAGTGCTGTGATGACAGGCGCGAGCCACTGTGCCCAGCCAGCACATAGTTCTTGAGCTATGGCAAATCATGGAAAGTTTTTGAACAGATAACTGATGTGGTCGGCTGTGGAATTTGTGGGAGCCAGATTTGGGACAGTAGTTCAAGGCATGCATGGGTTAAATTAAAACAAAAAAGGAGGAGGCTCTAGGGGTCATGAGTCGACTGAGTTGGAGGTCAATTTAACAAGCAAACAACAGCTCTGTTGAGAAGTTCTCAGTAGCAGGAGAGGAGATTAGCAGCTTATGGGAGAAAACGAGGGAAGCAGCGAGATGCTGGGGACAGATAAGGAAGATCTACGTAAATATTTCAGTCGGGTGGGGGGAGCCCAGTGATGGTTTCTGCCCAGACCTCAGTGCAGGAGCTAATGGGAAAAAAACCTAACCTGGGGTTATGATATTTGGGGTGGGGAGAAGTCAGATGGAAAAGATAGAGGTATCAGAAGGAAAGGCTAATGGAACGACAAGGGAGGCATTAAAAGGCAATAAATCTAGCAGCCTGGATGGTATTTACCCAGGAATCCTGCAGAGGAGGGTTAACTCTTAGAACCCTTCTCACCTGGGGCTGGGGCTGGCAAAACCCCGTCTCTACTAAAAATACAAAAATTAGGCTGGTGGGCATCCTACTCAGGCTCCCAACAAGGGGTTTGAGCCCATCGTCAGAAGAATCAGCCCCTAGAAGCGATGTCTTTCTAGGCTGGGAGCCCAGGGAGTCTTTGGAGACAGATGGGAGCCCCAAATTGCGGAAGGATGGGCTGGTAAAAGGGTTCCATCACCTCAATCACTGGGGAACATTCTCTAGAAGAGTTAATCAGCCCATGGGGAAGAGAGAACCACATGATATAATTTATTTACCTACTGTGATAAAATCCTTCCCAGAAGGCTGTGGATGGTAATTCTCTCTAATTATATCTCAAGCAAGGTTCTTTAGACTCGTAGACATGTTAACTCATTAGTGATCACAGCACACCTGGGAAAAAGGTCAGGTGGGTGATGGCCAGCTTCAACAGCCTGATAGGGGAAACTGAGGCACTTTTCTGGCTACACTAGCCAGTTGGGGGAAATTGATCAGAAGAACAGAGAACTATAATTTCCCGAGCATTAAGCATTTACAGGGGAGGCGAGAAAGATCAGGCGCCGGCACCTGGGTTCAATTTCCCTTCTACCTGTGCTTTCTGTGTAATCTGAGAAAAGTCACTCAACAACTCTGGGCTTCAGTCTGAGCTCCAAACGAAAAGATCTGGGTGCAATGGACTGTATCGTTCCTGATTCACGAGAATGTTTGGGAATTTAACCTCCCTTTGAGTTAAGGCGAAATGCCAAGTTTGTTGTGTGATGATGAGGGTGGGTTTAGGTTAGACTGTAGGATGAACTTGGTCACATTGTCTGTATGGGACATTGTGATAAATTCCTCATGACCTTCAGTGGCAGATAAGTCAAGGATTAGACTCTCCAGAGATCTAAAGGTATAAATGAGGAAGAGCAAAGTTAGGATACTGGCTTTATGCCATACAGCAAATTACTTGTCAGGGGCCAGGGAGATGAACTGAGGGATTTCAAGGATGGCTGCAAAAATTCCTTCTGTGCTCATTGGCCTTTGCCCCTCCTCCTAAGAGGGGGAGTCTGGGCCCTATGCAGGATGAAGTTAGGGGCAGCGGGGAGGGAAGTGCTAACACCTATAATCTCCGCACTTTAGGAGGCCAAGGCAGATGGATCACTTGAGATCAGAAGTTCAAGACCAGCCTGGTCAACATGGTGAAACCCTGTCTCTACTAAAAAATACAAAACTTAGCCATGCATGGTGGCACATGCCTGGTAATCCCCCCTATTTGGGAGGCTGAGGCAGGAGAATCACTTGAACCCGGGAATCGGAGGTTGCAGTGAGCGGATATCATGCCACCCGCCCATCAAATCTGGGTGACAGAGCAAGAGTCAGTCTCCAAAAAAAAAAAAAGGAAACAGGATATGGGGATAATGATGCTTTGTGACATCCGAAGCTGGGCCTTGAGGGACCTTCATTTCTGTTTCCGCCTTGCTGGGCTCCTGGTACCATGGAACAGAAGCTTAAACTAGATCCCTGAGCGACGAGAGCTCATGTCAAGACCCAGGTTCCAGCGTTTAACCTGCAAAGCCCTGACATATAGGGAAGCTATCTTAGGGGTCTTCACTCCAAAAACTGTCCAGCACAAGCCCACCCATAAGAAATGATACATCATGGTTGCTTGACGCCATTATACTTGAGGTGGTTTGTTTCAGAGCAAGTAAAAACACTGATGGATAATTAAGGTCTCAATAAATTCTGATTTTTCTCGCTTTTGTTCTAAAGGCTGATGCCTTCTGCTCCTGATCTGGTTGGCTGGAGGTACTTGGAAGCTATGGCCTTTCACCTGTAAGAGTTTCGATTTGCTTCAAGGAATGAAGTAACGGTTGTAAAAGTCTTTTGTGAACCATGAAGCAATCCTGATGTATTGATGTTATGTTTTTATTTCTCACCTCTTTCCTTATTGGGTTAAGGATAGGAACTGAAGTAAAGGAAGGGAGAAGTTAGAGAAGGGAAGGGGAAGAAAGATGAGGAGAACAATTTGCTAAACACCTACTATGCAGCTAGGTGCTGAGTGATTCACTTTTCATTCACTGCAGCCCCCACTCAGCAATCCTATAAAATGTGTATTCTTCCCATTGTTCAGATGAGCAAACTGAGGCTCAGGAAACGTAGGTGGCATGTCCAAAACTTCATAGCCTTGGCAGAATCAGGATTTGAACCGAGGTCTGTCTGGATATAGTCACCAGACTTAGTTCACTCTTCACACTGGTCTGAACTTGTATGAAGAGAGCTGAACAGAGCTGGTATCTGAGGCCATTTAAGATTAAAAAATAAATAAATAATTTTGGCTAGGTGAGGTGGCTCATGGTTGTAATCCCAGTACTTTGGGAGGTCGAGGTGGGTAGATCACTTGAGGTCAGGAATTTGAGACCAGCCTGACCAACATGGCAAAACCCCATCTCTACTAAAACTACAAAAATTAGCTAAGCATGGTGGTACACGCCAGTAGTCCCAGCTACTGGGAGAGGCTGAGGCAGGAGAATCACTTGAACCCAGGAGGTGGAAGTGCACTGAGCCAAGATCGTGCCACTGCACTCCAGCCCGGGCAACAGAGTGAAACTCTGTCTCAAAAATAATAGTAATAATAAAATAAAATAAATTTCAACTTTCATTTTAGATTCAGAAGGTCATCTAAGGTCTTCAGACTTCAGCTTTACCTTTGCTTGAAGCTGGGGTTTTGGAGAGACAATTTGAAACTAGGATCTTTTTCCAGTTTCACTCTGAGTTTATTTTGATCAGCGTCCTGGGAAAAACAGAATTCATTCAATTCTGTTCAATCAGGAAGCGTTTAATACAGGACTATTTATAGAAAGGAGAACATGGCTGAAGAAACCAACAAGGGATGCTAAAGCATGCTGGGGCCAGCAACAGAGGGAGCAGGGGCTGGGAGTGGGTATATGGAGCCCAGCAAGGGCGGGAACTGTAGGGGCGGGGCTGTTCCGCATGAGCTGTGGTCATGGAGGCTCACAGACACTTCCAGGGGAGAGGACACGGAAGAGACACCCCAACTGGACCTTCTTCCTATCTCCTGCCAGTGCCTCCCATAAACTGAACCCAATCAGAAGCCGAGGCCGTGGGACTAGGCCGTCTTGCTCTGATGCATCTGCGGGGGTGCGGGGTGGGGCCCCAGCCCTGGTGGAGCACGGATCCATGTGTGGGGGGTGGGGTGGGGAATAAGCATCTCAGACTTTGTCTGTGAGCCGGCCCTGTCCCCCTCCGTCCTCTTTGACCCTCTGACTAGGAACACACTCAGTGACCTTGGAAGTGTTTTACTCAAAGAAAGAGGACTCTTGGATGTGTTTCAGTAGGTGCACTGGGGTTTTCTTGGAACTGTGGCGTGGTCCCCAAGCCCTGCACAAACACCCTCTCCACCTGTCAGCACTCCATAGGCTCAAGCGAGTCCCTGTTGCACTTGGAGAAGAATTTGGAGCGTGTGTCTCCCAGCCGCTCTCCAGACCTTTTTTAGTGGGAGTCTTATTTTAAAGGATGTGTTTATTAACTTGATCGGTTGCTTTTATTACCGGCTGTGTGACCTTGAGGATGTAACATAACCTCTCTAGGTCTCGGTTTTCTCGTCTGTAAAATGGAAAGTTATGATGAGAATTAACAATGGCCAAGTATTTGATGTCAGGCACTAAGTCAAAAAAAAAAAAAAAAGGAATGTCTGTGTATCTAGCACTCAGACACTGCCAGACACCAATTAAGTGCACAGTGTGTGGTAGTTCTTTTTTCCTCCTTTATCTCGTCCACTTTTTCTCCTTCTTCTCCTTCTGTCATGGAGTATGGATCCTGTGTATCAGAGAAAGCACAAGAAAAAAATAATAGAATTCATAATCTGTTGCAATCTTTGTTTCTTTTTTGAGATGGGGTCTTGCTCTGTCACCCAGGCTGAAGTGCAGTGATGTGGGCTTGGCTCACTGCAACCTCCACCTCCTGGGTTCAAATGATTCTCCTGCCTCAGCCTCCTGAGTAGCTGGGACTACAGGCACCCACCACCACACCCAGCTAATTTTTGTATTTTTAGTAGAGATGGGGTTTCACCATGTTGGCCAGGCTGGTCTCGAACTTCTGGCCTCAAATGATCCGCCCACCTTGGCCTCCCAAAGTGCTGGGATTACAGATGTGAGCCACTGCACCTGGTGTAATTTTTCGCATACTTTCTATGGGCCATGTGCTTATGATAGGCTTGGTGTATTTGGTTGCTAATACTTGCAATAGTGCTAGGAATTAGGTATTTTCTTTCCTTTTTTATTTTTTTGTTTGAGACAGGGTCTCACTCTGATGCCCAGGCTGGAGTGTAGTGGTGCAATCTCTCTCACTGCAAACTCTGCCTCCTGAGTTGAAGTAATTCGCCTACCTCAGCCTCCCAAATAGCTGGGACTACAGGCATGCACTACCATACCTGGCTAATGTTTTGTATTTTTAGTAGAGATAGGGTTTCACCATGTTGGCCAGGCTGGTCTCGAACTCCTGAAATCAAGTGATTCTCCTGCCTCAGCATCCCAAAGTGCTGGGATTTCAGGCAATAGCCACCACAAGGGGCCCAGGCTCAGAGATTTTAACTTGCCCAAGTCCACCCACCTAGGAAATGGAAGGGCCAAGACACAAGGAATAAAAAGACAAGAGAGATTGGTTGGGACTCTGCTCTTTATTTTTATTTTTATACTATGGAGTCTTGCTGTCACCCAGGCTACAGTGCAGTGGTGCGATCACAGCTCGCTGCAGCCTTGAACTCTTGGGCTCAAACAATCCTCCCACCTCAGCCTCCCGAGTATCTGGGAATATAGGTATGCACACCATGCCTGGCTAATTTTTTATTTTTTGTAGAAGTGGGGTCTTGCTATGTTGCCCAGGCTGATCTTGAACTCCTGGCCTCAAGCAGTTCTCCCTTCTTGGCCTCCGAAAGCCCTGGGATTATAGGCATGAGCCACTGCACCTGGCCGACTCTGCTCTTTAGATATCACTGCTTTGAGTGGTGGAGAAACCAGAGGGTAAGAACAACCACAAGGAACTGGAGCAGTGCGGAGTGGGTACCTGAGTGAGCCCGCCTGGGAGTGTGGTGGAGAAGATGCGGTCCTTTGAATTTCTCTTTGGACCTGTAGTCTTCATATTTTTTTGTTTTGAGACGGAGTCTGATTCTGTTACCCAGTCTGGAGTGCAGTGGTGTGATCTTGGCTTACTGCAACCTCCACCTCCCAGGTTCAAGCAATTCTCCTGCCTCGGCCTCCCAAGTAGCTGGGACTACAGGCACGTGCCACCATGCCTGGCTAATTTTTTGTGTTTTTAGTAGAGATGGTGTTTCACTGTGTTAGCCAGGGTGGTCTTGATCTCCTGACCTCATGTTCCACCCACCTCAGCCTCCCAAAGTGTTGTGATCACAGGTGTGAACCCCCTATAATCTTCTTGTGGAATTGTTTGTTTTGATTTTGTTGCCCAGGCTGGTCTCTAACCCCTAGCCTCAAGCAATCCTCCCACCTTGGCCTCCCAAAGTGCTGAGATTATAGGTGTGAGCCATCACACCTGGCCTAGAATAATATACCTTAAAAACAAAACAGGCCAGGTGTGGTGGCTCATGCCTGTAATCCCAGCATTTTAGGAGGCTGAGGTGAGAGGATCGCTTGAGACTAGGAGTTCAAGACTAGCCTAGGCAACATAGTGAGACCTTCTCTCTATAAAATATCAAAAACATAGCCAGGCATATAGTCCCAACTACTTGGGAGGCTGAGGAAGGAGGATCACCTGAGCCTGGGAGGTCAAGGCCACAGTGAGCCGTGATCCCACCACTGCACTCCAGCCTGGGTGACAGAGCCAGACCCTGTCTCAAAAATAAATAAATAAAAATTTAAAAGAAAACAACAACACACATAGACAAACAGAAAAACAACAGAGCATTGTATTAATCAGCTAGGGCTGCCATAACAATATACCACAGATGGGGTGGCTTAAACAACAGAAGTATTTTCTCTCACAGTTCTCGAGGCTGAAAGTCCAAGATCAAGGTGCCTGCAGAGTTGTTTCTTGGTGTGGGCTCTCTTCCTTTTTTTTTTTTTTTTTTTTGGGAACAATCTTGCTCTATCACCCAGGCTGCAGTACAGTGGCACGATCTCACAACCTCCACTTCCTGGGTTCAAGCAATTCTCCTGCCGCAGCCTTCCAAGTAGCTAGGAATACAGGCATATGCCGCCATGCCCAACTCATTTATTTTTTATTTTTTAGTAGAGGTAGGGTTTCCCCTGTTGGCCAGGCTGGTCTCGAACTCCTGATCTTAAGTGATCCACCTGCCTGGGCCTCCCAAACTGCTGGGATTACAGAGGTGAGCCACTGTGCCCAGCCCTAATCTTCTCTTCTTCTAAAGACACTGGTAATGTTGGAATAACATCTACCCTACAGACCTGATTTACTTAATTATCTCTTTCAATGTTCTATCTTCAAATACAGCCACATTTTGGAGTACCAGGGGTTAGGGCTTCAAATTATGAATTTTGTGGGCACATAATTTAGCCCATAACAAATGCCTTTGGAATTATTTTTATTATCATTAGTTTTCTTTTTTGAGACGGAGTCTCTCTCTCTGTCACCCTGGTTGGAGTGCAGTGGTGCGATCTCAGCTCACTGAAACCTCTGTCTCACAGGTTCAAGCAATCCTCCTGCCTCAGCCTCCTGAGTAGCTGGGATTGCAGGCATGTGCCACCACACCCAGCTAATTTTTGTATTTTTAGTAGAGACGAGGCTTTGCCATATTGACCAGGCTGGTCTCTTGACCTCAGGTGATCCACTTACCTTGGCCTCCCAGAGTGCTGGGATCACAGGCATGAGCCACCGCACCCTGTCTGGAATTATTATTTTAGAGACAGGGTCTCACTCTGTCGCCTGTGCTGGAGTGCAGTGATGCATCATGGTTCACTGCAGCCTTGAACTCCCAGGCTGAAGCAATCCTCCCACCTCAGCCTCCTGAATAGTTGGGACTACAGGCACGTGCCAACCACCACCTGGCCAATTTTTTGTAGAGAGGAGGTCTCACTTTGTTAGCCAGGCTGGTCTCAAACTCCTGGGCTTAAGCGATCCTCCCTCCTCAGCCTCCCAAAGTGATCTGATTACTAAAGGCATCAGCCATCACGCCTGACCTTGGAATTATTATGATATTTTTAGTTCCAAAATGATATGAGATTGAACCTTATACAATTGCTAATAGTCAACTGTTTCCAACAAATATTTTCATTACAAAAATGGCAATTTCATTTGAAGCTCTTCCTGAGTTTCCTGAGAGGATAAATGCACATTTTACATTCTGGTTGCCACAGTATCACAATTACATGCATGCTGTTTTATCTATGTGAACACCAGAGACAAGAATGCAAGAAAAATGGCAAGCATGGACAAAGGAAAACCAGCCAGGCTCTCTCCTGGGTCTAGGACAAGGTCTCTCCTGTGACCACACGTGCGATTTTCCCAGCCTGCACATCCTTCTCCTCGTCCTTCATTCTCTCACTCACAGGCTCTGAATAGCATGAGCTTCTGCACAGAAATTCACTCTCTTATTCTTTTTTTCCTGCTCCTCTACCTCCAGATAATCCTTTTATTTTTCATTTTTTTAAAGACGTCTGCTTCCCGGCTGGGCGCAGTGGCTCATGCCTGTGATCCCAGGACTTTGGGAGGCCCAGTCAGGTGGATCACGAGTTCAGGAGATCGAGACTGTCCTGACTAACACGATGAAGCCATGTCTCTACTAAAAATACAAAAAAGTAGCCAGGCATGGTGGCACACGCCTGTAGTCCCAGCTACTTGGGAGGGTGAGGCAGGAGAATCTCTTGAACCTGAGAGGCAGAGGTCGCAGTGAGCTGAGATTGAGCCACTGCACTCCAGCCTTTCAACAGTGAGACTCCCTCCGCCACCACCCGCCCCCCCAAAAAAGTCTGCTTTCCATAGAATATCTCATCAGGGGAAGGCCAGGCAAGCTTATTTGCAAAGCATCATCTAAAACCCTAGAAAGGAGGTGCCATTATTATTCCCCTTTAAAATCTTATTGTATGTATTTATCTATTTACTTACTTATTTACTTATTTTATTTTTCCTTTCCAGACAGGGTCTCTCAGTCGTCCAGACGGGAGTGCAGTGGAACGAACATGGCTTACTGCAGCATTGACCTCCTGGACCCAAGTGATTCTCCCACCTTAGCGTCTTGAATAGCTGGGATGACAGGTATGCACCACCACCCTCGGCTAAATTTTATAATTTTTGTAGAGAAGGGGTTTGACCATGTTGCCCAGGCTGCTCTCGAACTCCTGAGCTCAAGTGATCCTCCTGCCTTGGCCTCGAAAAGTGCTGGGATTAAAAACAGGCATGAGTCACTGCACCTGGCCTATTGTTATTTTTTTTACAGGGACCATGGCACTGGGGTCTTGCAAAGAGGAAGAGAGAGAATAGACTCAACTCTTCATTATCTCCATTTTACAGATGAAGAAAATGAGGCATTCAGGGATTACATAACTTCCCTTAAGTCATATTTGCTTATAAGTGGTAGGGCTGGATTTTGAACCCAGGACAAAGGGGTATGTATGTATGTATGTATTCATTTTTAATTTATTTTTTAAAGACAAGATCCCAGTCTGCTGTCACTCAGCCTCAAGTATAACGGCATGATCATAGCTCATTGCAGCCTCAACTTCCTTGGCTCAAGTGATCCTCCCGCCTCAGCCTCCTGAGTAGCTGGGACTATAGGCGCATGCCACTATACGTGGCTAGATGTCAAAAGCTAAGAGCTTTAAACCTCAATGCTATACCACCTTTTTCCAACACCACTGAGTCCAGATACTGACATCAGACTGAGGACCCAATGGCACTCCAGCTCAGACCGGTCTCTGGAGACAGTGACAGGATTCTCTCTCTTCCAGTGTCCACTCAAGGGGCAGAATTCTGTACCTTAGGCCAGAATTTCCTCCAGTTCTTTCCATCTCTTGTGCAACCTGCGTATCTATGGCCTCTTCTAGGGGACTGGAAGTGACAGCTGAGAACTGCTTAGTGATGTGACATCATGGGAATTTGACAGCACAGGCTTTGAGGCTGGCATGGTGATAGTAATAAGTGACCTCATAACATGAGGGGGAGGATGGCTGAGATAAACGCATGGAAAGAGGCTGGCAGGGTGCCGGGCACTTAGAAGGCACCCAGTGTCGTGGGGAGGGTTGGCCTTGTGGATTGTCCTGTAGTAATTCCCAGGACTAGAATACGAATTCTATGGTTGGGGGATACTTGATGGAACTTGTTTTTGCAGGATGAAAAGGAAAATGCTCTGCAAATCTTAACTTGCCTCGGCCTCCCAAAGTCCTGGGATTACAGGCGTGAGCCACCACACCTGGCCACACCTTGCCTTTTGACAAGCCGTGGAATTCCCTTATTTATGATGCTTGTGGTTGATTATATTTCTATTCATAGTAAAATGTAAGCCCCATAGATGTTTAAGAACTATTTATTTTTATTTCAACATTTTTAATCGATACATAATATTTGTATATATTTTTACAAATGTGTACAAATATTTATGGGGTGCATGTGATATTTTGATACATGCATACAATGTGTAATGGTCAAGTCAGGGTATTTAGGCATGGGTGTTTTTGTAGGTTTTCAAAATAGTCATGGGGCTGGGCATGGTGGCTCATACTTCTGATCCCAACACTTTTGGAGACTGAGGTGGGAGGGTTGCTTGAGCCCAGGAGTTTGAGACTAGCCTGGGCAACATAGTGAGACCTCACCTCTACCTAAAATTTAAAAATTAGCTGGGCATGGTGGTGCGTACACGTAGTCCCAGCTACCTGAGAGGCGGAGGTGGGAGGATCACTGGAGCCCAGGATGTCAAGGCTGTGGTGAGCTGCAATCACACCACTGCCCCTCCAGCTTGGGGTGACAGCAAGACCCTGTCCCAATTAAAAAAAAACAAAACAAAACCAAAACCCAACCCACAACCAAACAAAAGACAAAACAGTTGTGGGTTAAATGAACGCATCAACTTCTCCCCCACTCCAAATTGAGTGCTCCTTTATCACACCTAAAAGTTTTTCTGGACCAGGCTCGGTGGCTCACACCTGTAATCCCAGCATTTTGGGAGGCCAAGGTGGGCGGATGACTTGAGGTCAGGAGTTCGAGACCGGCCTGGCCACTATGGTGAAAACACACCTGTACTAAAAATACAAAATTAGCCTGGCATGGTGGTGCGTGCCTGTAGTCCCAGCTACTTGGGAGGCTGAGACAGGAGAATCACTTGAACCCAGGAGGTGGAGGTTGCAGTGAGCTGAGATAGTGCACTCTGGCTTGGGAGACAGAGTGAGACTCTGTCTCAAATAAATTAAACAATGTTTTTCTGAACACCACTTCCTGTGTCTGTGGACTAGGGATGGATTACATTATCTCAGTGAACATCTCAGGCCTTCTCAGCAGGTCAAGCACAGTAATGGATGTAATAGCATCATGTCTAATAAAGTGTTAGGCCAGCGAACATGAGGGTGCTGGCCGTTCTTCCTTTCCCCTGATCCCAGGGCTGGACACCTCCCTGCTTTGCCTTCTGTTTATCTAATCAGTGTGTTCTCCTGGCTGGTTTTCATCTCCTTTTCCAAAGCTTTCCCCTTCCCAAGCCAGGGATGCCTCGTGGCTGCTCCATCATTTATAGTGACGGCCAAATAATTGAATTGTTATTGGTTTGGAGCGGGGTGAGGGAGGGGGAGAGATTTTTGCTAAATTGTTTCACTTTAGATAATGTTCATCTCCAGCTCCGTGGTGATTTATTTCTGCTGTTGGCAGTCTTGCTTTCTGGAAATTAATTCTCTGATTAGAATGGAAAGGAAAGTTGGTGGTGGCAGGGTGTGGGGTGTGGGGATTCCTTTTGGTTGTAAGATCTGAATGAAGTGTTGGTCTGAGTTTCTCTGGGAGTGGCTGGAGGGGAGTAGGGAATTTGGGCGTTGAGAATCTCAGGGTACCCAGTCTGCACTCCTCATTTTATTTGAGCGGCACATTGTATTATAATCTCTTGAATCCAATGGGCCTTAAGCCCTGGTCATCTGCTGTGCATATGAGCACACGCACTTCCAGGATCTTCTAGAAGGCCCTCATATCCACATTTTGCAGATGAGAAAATTGAGGCTCAGACTGATGCATGTCATTGTACCAGGTATCTACTGCTCTGTAACAAATCACCCCAAACTTAGTGGCCGAGTAACTACTGTTTTATTAGCTCACAGATTCCGTGGGTCAGGCGTTAGGAATGAAACAGGGGGAATAGCTTGTTTCTGCTCTGTGATGTCTGGGCCACAGGTGGGGAAGACTTGAATGACTGGGGGTGTTTTGAATAGCTGAGAGCCCAAACCCTCTGAAGGCTCTTTTACTCATATGTCTGGAACTGGGGCTGGATGACTCAAAGGCGGGGCTCAGCTGGGACAGTTGATTGGAGGACCTCCAGACCTCCACACGCCCTCTTCTTGCATCTTGGGATGCTTCATGTCATGGTGACCAAATTCTAAGTAAGAAGTTCTTGAGACTGAGTACCAGAGAATACAAGTTCTATGAGAACCAAGTGGAAGCTGAACGGTCTTGTTTGACCTGACCTTAGAGGCAGCACTTTCTGGAGTGGAATGCAGGCCTACAATCTGATCAGAGGACCCAGTGGAGACACAGAGCAAGGGCACTTCTGGAGAAAGGTGCCCCACTCCCCAACCCTGTGAGAGGATGCTTATTGAAGAGGCCACACCATGGGTGCCCCAATCCAGGTCACTCAGTAAAAAAGGTATATCAGTTAGAATTTTTTTTTTTCTGCGAGGGAAATCTTGACTCTGGCCTTAAATAATAAAGATTTTTTTTTCTTTTGTAATCCTAGCACCTTGGGAGACTGAGGCAGGTAGATCAGTTGAGGTCAGGAGTTTGAGACCTGCCTGGCCAACATGGTGAAACCCTGTCTCTATTAAAAATACAAAAATCAGGCCAGGCGAGGTGGCTCATACCTGTAATCACAGCACTTTGGGAGACTAGGGTGGACAGACCACTTGAGGCCAGGAGTTCAAGACCAGCCTGGCCAGGATAGCAAAACTCCATCTCTACTAAAAATATAAATATTAGCCAGGTGTGGTGGCATGTGCCTGTAGTCCCAGCTACTCAGGAGGCTGAGGCAGGAGAATCTCTTGAAACTGGGAGACAGAGGTTGCAGTGAGACAGAGGTTGCAGTGAGCTGAGATTGAACCTGGGAGACAGAGGTTGCAGTTAGCTGAGAAGGGTGGATCACTTGAGTTCAGGAGTTCAAGACCAGCTTGGGCAGCATGGTGAAACCTGTCTCTACCTATATATTATGAAATATATAATTTATATATATATATTTTATAATATATATATATGTATTAGCCAAGCTAATGTGGTGGCGCATACCTGTGGTCCTAGCCACTTAGGAGGCTGAGGCAGGAGGATCCCTTGAATTGGCGAGGTCAAGGCTTGGCTAGTGAGTACTCCAGCCTGGGCAACAGAGTGAGACCCAATTTAGCCGGGTGTGGTTGCATGCTCCTGTAATCCCAGCAGCTTGAGAAGCTGAGGTGGGAGAATCACTTGAACCTGGGAGGCAGAGGTTGCAGAGAGCCAAGATTGTGCTACTGCACCCCAGCCTGGACAACAGAGTTGGACACCATCAAAAAAAAAAAAAAAGAAAAGAAAAAGATCGTTTTTTTCTTCACATTACTAGAACTTTAGAAGTAAGGAAAGCTAGTTAATTTGATGGTTCAAAAAGTCTTCAAGAGCTGGGCACGGTGGCTCATGCCTGTAATCCCTGTACTTTGGGAGGCTGAGGTGGGTGGATCACCTGAGGTCAGGAGTTTGAGACTGGCCTGGACAACATGGTGAAACCCTGTCTCTACTAAAAAAGCAAAAATTAGTTGGGCGTGGTGGCACATAACTGGAGTCCCAGGTACTTGGGAGGCTGAGGCAGGAGAATCGCCTGAACCCTGGTGGGGTGGAGGTTGCAGTGAGCAGAGATTTCGCCACTGTACTCCAGCCTGGGTGACAGAGTGAAACTCTGTCTCAGAATAATAATAGTAATTTTTTTTAATGAAGAGGAAGAAGAGAGAAGTTAAGTAAGCCATCCAAAGTGGCTTGGCTAGTGAGTGGCAGAATTAAATTCGAACCAAGGGAGTCTGCCTGCAGTGCCCTTGCTTGAAAGCACTGTGCTACACTTCTTTCATTTGGGATGGGTATAGGAAAAATAGAGAAGCCAAATACACACCCTTTTGAGTAGAGAGAAAGGGAATCGGATATGGCTGAACATAGGGCTGGCCCCGACAGTCACCTCTCACAGATAGATGTATTGACTAAACTCAGAAAGCGTAGGTGGTAAGTCCAAGGTCCCAGGAGGGCTAAGTGGCAGAACCAGGATTTATACCCAAGTTCAGATCACTGGGCTTTTCCCAACATTTTTATCCTGCTTACCTTAGCTCCCGTAATTATCTCAACTTTTAAAATTTGTTTAATTTTAAACTGAAATGAACAGGGGAGAGACGTACAGAATGAATGGAATTGGATGCTGAATTGCTGCTGGGAACCCGGGGATGAAGAAGGCAGGATGCAGGATCTGGTGTTTACTGGATTCTTCTAGTCTGTTGACACCAGCTTCATTCCAGGCCTAAGTGCATCTAGTCACTTGCTCCTAGGTGGCTGGACCAGAGAGGGGCAGAGCCAGAGGCCTCATGGATGGGTCCTGACTGGGTCCTAGGGAGGAGTGCAGGTTAAGGCAGGATCAGCCTCTTGTGCAGCATACAGATCTGGCCCCTGGGAGAGGAGGGTGGGGGTATGATGATTTCTTCCCTCTCCTGTTTCCCCACGGATTGCCCAAAGCAGAGCAACAGGCCAATGGGCGGTGTCCTGACATGGGCAGTCCCAGGGCTGGTGAGGGATCCCTCCCTGGTCCTGGTTGGTGAGAGGGCCACACGCAGACACAGACAGACAGAAGTCTCTCTGAAATGGACAGTTAATTGTCTCCAGGCCAGGGAGACCTGCAGAATTAGGGCTTTCCGGGACTGGACCAGCAGACCCAGGAGGCAGAGACCCTGTCCCTACCCCCAGCCACTCTCATTTCCTTGCCAGTGCTCCAGAAATCCAGGTCGCTTTCAAAGCCTGGGGCTGCTGTCTACCCAAGCATGGGGTCGCTTCCAGGGTCACTGGCTGGACAAGCAGGTCAATTTTAGCAGGAAACCAACATTTAAGTGGTGCTAGCTAACGCGGGGTTCTGAAAGGTGGCTCTGATCTTTGCAAAAGCCTGATCTTTTCACCTCATTTTACACCTGGAAAGCCTGAGCACTCCAGAAACTAACATTTATGAAACATACACACACATGAACACACACAATCTTAATAAATGCTTAAATATATATACACACACATACACACAATGCTTGATGTATAAATAACACACACACACACACACACACACACACACACACACACACTCCAGGCATGGTAGGAGGTGCTTCCCAATTGCTATCACTTGCAATCTTCACAACCCTGACAGAGGAGGCTTTTTTATTTTATTTTTACGAATTCCCATTGCATAGATGAGAATACTGAGTCTCAGAGGTTAAGAGGCTTGTGTAGGATCCCTTAGCCAGGAACCATCAAGTGGGCCTTGAACTCTCCTTTAGTCTCCTTTAGTCTCCATGCTCAGCCTTCTTTTCACTTTAACCTTGAACCTCTGAACTCCAGAGCCTGGTTGGAGGAGGATCCCTGGAGGAGCAAATAGAAGAAACCCAAAAGGGACCTGAAAGCGGGTCCCCTCCCTCACCTGGATTCCCAGTTGGAAGAGGAGGAAGCACCCACCCTCCTACCCTCCTTCCCTCCTTTCGACCCACCCAGCCACCCACCCAAGGTGCCATTAAACTTAATTGTTTTTACTGCCAGTTTAACATAGTCTTGTAAATCTTTTTACGATGTGGCCAGAGAACACCGAGCTGCAGACAGGACTCGATGGAGTTGGAACACAGGAGCGTGGCCCCAGAGCTATCTGGAGATTGTAAAACAGGAGCCCCGATCTCTCCAGGGGCACCCTCTTCCCTCTTCCTGGAGCACCAGGCCCAAGTCCCTCACCTGGATGCCAGTTCTGGTGGCAGTTCTCCCAGGTGCGGCTAGGATTGTGTCTGGAATGCTAAGATCCTCCAGGCCACCCCCACTGTTTGGATAGGCCATCCTTCTTGACTCTTAAGTTGTGGAATTCTCCAGAATCCGAGACCTCCAAGCCCTGGAGAGAGGTTCTGGATCCTTCAGAAAGGCTGAGGGGCAATTCCCATGTAGAAAGCTTGGCACTGGGTCTCTGTTTGCCGGCCAAGGACCAGCAGGGGAAAAACACTGCAAGCTGGACATTTAGGGGTGTGAGGGGCACACATTCCACGGCACAGGGACTCTGGAGGTGCAGGTCTTCTATGAAGGTGATTCTGCCCCTTCCCAGCCATTACCAGCAAAGAGAGCTGAGTCTTCCTGAACAGCACCTTTAAACTGGTTCCTCCCGGGTTGGTGGAGCAGAACTCAGCGGTTTCTGACCCTTGGGCAGACCTTGACTTCCATGCATCTGGGTACAGGCCCAGTTTCCCCGAGGTTCCGGGTATCCCCAGTCTTAGCCATCCATGTTAAAATAAGCGTCTTAACTCCCACCGTTGTTACCAGCGTTAAACAGATACTCCTAATGTGCCCAGAAAAATGCCAGGCACACGCTAAACATCTGTAAACCACGGTGACAGCTCTAAGTTCATGATTAAGCCCAAATATTTATTAGGCGCTGGTCTGCAAGCCTCAGGTAAGCCCTGGGACGCACAGAGAAGCACAATGTTCTTTCCTTTAAAGGAGGCTTTTGTTATGAACCGAGGAACCTAGAGGGCATCAACGCAACACAGAGCGGTCCTTCCCAAAATGTATCCCGAGTCCCCCAGCAGTACCCGGGAACCTGTTAGAAATGCGCATTCTCAAGCCCAGCTCAGATCAATTGAATGAGGTGTCCGGGGCGGGGCCCAGAATTCCGGTTTTAACAAAGCCCCCAGGTGATTGTGAGCTCCTTAAGGTTCGAGAACCCTGACGGAGTGAATGCAGGCGCAGGCTTTGGAGGGAGAAAATGTGGGTTTCCATCCCCTTGCATCTATGTTACCGGATTTTGACCAAGAAATGGTAGCAAGCTCAGATGGGGAAAAGGGGAAAGGGAGTGGAGTGGGGGCGGTGAGGATGAAGACAAGGGAATAACCAGCCCTTTTTCCAACGGGGCTTCCTCAATCAGAGGCCGAATTTCCGAGCAGGATGGACCAGGGAGCTCGCACTAACTCTGGAGAGGTCAGGCCTCTCAAAACGCGCCGCGATGTGAAACCTGAAAACACGGGGTTCAGGCCGGCTCCGTTCTTTCAAGCAACCTGCCTTTGGGAGCACCCAGCCTTTCCCAAGCCTCGATTTTCCCGATCTCGTGGGATCCTTGCGGCACGAATGGGGTAGGAAGCACCTTGGAAACTACAGAGTCACGGGTCAGGACAATTTCCGGCACTGCCCCAGTTCAGTGGTTTATAGAAATTTTCTCTCTCTCAGGTCCACGACGCCCGAGAGAGAGGAGAAGTCGACTCTGGCACACCCGGGCGAGGTGCTGCCGGGATTCAGGAACTGGGGGCGGGTGAGAATCCTCCACTTGTGGTGACGTCGGGCAGTGCGCACGGGCTTTTCTCTAAAGCGTCCGCGAATGAGCCGGCGAATAAAACGGGTGTCTGCAACGTTAATGAATTGTACAAGGAGGCTAAGGGTAGGGGACTTTGACCCAGGGAGCCAGAGGCGGTTCGGGGTGGCGCTTTCCCGTGCGCCTAGTGCTGCGCTGGGCTTTCCCAGCCGAGGCGCGCGGAGCGCACCGCGTGAGCTTCAGTCGAACTCATCCTTCTCCCACGTGGAAGGAGGTGGAGATGCTGGGAGAGTTGTGGGGGGGTGGGGGAGAGAGGGTTGGAGGGGAACTGTTTAGATTCTACTCTGGAGGATCCAGTCACTTTGTGCTATTCCCCTGCCTAGAACTTCAAAGTTTTCCAACTGTTTGAATAAAACTCAAACAATGCCCGACGTCCAATGAACGAATGATCTAGCCTCGGCCTATTTTTCAGGACCTAGCTTTGTCCCTGCCCGCGACGTCCCGTTGGGAACGTCCTACTCGCCATCACCGGCTCTGCTTAGGTTCAAACTCCAGGCCACTCTCCGCAATCCCTCTCTGGTTTCCAGCAGGAGAAGCGCATCGGAGGGAGGGGGCGAGAGGCGCTCGACCTCTCGGGTTAGAGGAAATGCAAGTTGGGCCAATTTCCCCTTCCGGACTCCCAGGCGGAACGGCCCAAGGGGCAGCGGCCTTGCCCGGCGGCCACTGCCCGCCTCCTCCCCCGCGCTCCCCTGGCCAGGCTTTGAAGAGCGCGTTTTACGAACTTTTCCATTTTGCTTCTGGAGGCGTGTTTGTTCTTCTCAGTCACCTCGCTTTTTTTTTTTTATGAGCTTCAGCGCTGATCTGCACGTTCTTCCCTCCGTGTAATTTCAATTTGAACTCTCCCCGGAGCGGCCTTTTCCCTCTTGTTGCCTGCCAAGTCGTTTGAAGGCTGCGCAAACATTCTTCCTCCCTCCCGTCCGCGCGAGTCTTGGTCTACACCCCGCGAGGGGGAGGCGGAGGCGGTTACTTCGAGAGTTCCAGTGGATTGGAGCCTTTCAGCAGCCGCCTTCAGACTGTTTGGGAGGAGAGGTGAAACATTGGAATAAGTGTCCCTGCGACCACTCTTCTCAAGGGTTATGGTGGGCGTGTATGTGTGTGTGTGTAAACATTCCCTAACCCACATTAGAAGTCTTGGGAAGGGGGCTGGGCGCGGTGGCTCACACCAGTAATCCCAGCACTTTGGCAGGCAGAGGCGGGAGGATCACTTGAGGTCAGGAGTTTGGGACCAGCCTGGTCAACACAGTAAAACCACCTCTCTACTAAAAGTACAAAAATTAGCCAGATGTGGTGGTGTGTTCCTGTAATCTCAGCTACTCAGGAGGCTGAGGCAGGAGAATCACTTGAACCCAGGAGGCTGAGATTTCAATGAGCTGAGATTGCGCCACTGCACTCCAGCCTGGGCAACAGACCAGACTCCATCTCAAAAAGAAAAAAAAAGTCTTGGGAAGGAAGACGGCGGAGACACACACAAGGAGTGACTGGACTGAAGTAAGCTTCAGCACTCAGTGAGTGTCTAGCTTTGTTCTTTCCACAGATTGCCTTCTTCAATTTTCAGTTTTGTGGTTAGGTGTTAACCCCATTTTACAGATGGGAGAAGTTGAGGCTGACTGATGAGGTTAGTTTCTCAGCCACCCTACTAAGATCTAAATCCACTTTTGAGCAAGTGCTCTGAATAACAATTATCTTAGAGCTTAAGATTATTAAATACCGCTCCCCTTTTCCTTTACCATTGGGCTTCTGTCTTCATTGGTCATTCAAGGGGGGAAAAGGAAATATCCTTTTAAAACTCAGAGGCCAGGTGCAGTGACTCTTGCCTGTAATCCCAGAACTTTAGGAGGCACAGGTAAGTGGATCACTTGAGACCAGAAGTTACAGACTGGCCTAGGCAACATAGTAAGATCCCGTCTCTATAATATTTTTTTCTTTGAGATGGATTCTTGCTCTGTTGCTGAGGTTGGAGTGCAGTAGCACCATCTCAGCTCACTGCAACCTCTGCCTCCCAGGTTCAAGCAATTCTCCTGCCTCAGCCTGCCAAGTAGCTGGGATTACAGGTGTCTGCCACCACACCAGCTAATTTTTTGTAGTTTTAGTGGAGATGGGGTTTCACTGTGTTGATCAGGTTGGTTTCGACCTCCTGACCTCAAGTGATCTGCACACCTTGACCTCCCAAAGTGCTGGGATTACAGGCATGAGCCACTGCACCTGGCCCTCTATAAAAAATTTTAAAAATTAGCCAAGCATAGTGGTTTGTGCCTGTAGTTCCAGCTACTCAGGAGGCTGAGACAGGGAGATCACATGAACTCAGGAGGTCAAAGCTTCAGTGAGCTGTGATTGTGCCACTGTACTCCAGCCTGGGCAACAGAGAGAGACCCTGTCTTAAAACAAAACAAAATACCAAAGAAGCTTGGTGCTTGTCATGTATCCTGTCAGAGAAAACATACTGACAAGAAACATGAAAACCAAATATTACATACCTATAACAACTACCCTTTTAAATATATATTTATAGTGTTTATTTTATTTTTATAAAAAAATAGAGATGAGGTCTTGCTATATTGGAGAGGCTAGTGTTGAACTACTGGCCTCAAGTGATCCTCCTGACTCAGCCTCCCAAAGTGCTGGGATTACAGGCGTGAGTCACCACGGCCAGCCACAACTGCCCTTTATTAACCATGTACTTATGTGCCAGGAACCGTATTAAACTGTCTATTTACTTACTTCTCACAAATATTTCTAACAGTGTCTTTATGCATTAGATACTTTTCACATGACAGATAGGAAAACTGAGGCACAGAGAAGTTGAGTAAACTGCCCAAGATCACACAGCTACGAAAAGCTGGTTGCAGGACTTAAACCGGGGCAGAGGCACTCCTAACCATCAATATGCATCCTTCTGCTCTTCCCAGCTCTTTCCTGAGTGACATGAAAGAAACTCCAGGCTTACTGGTCCTGGGCTGCAGTTTTCCTCCCAAAGGTCACTCTGGGGACAAACAGGAAGATGGGAGGGGGCATGGGGCAGTTACATAAGGCGGCCACTTCAAAGGTGGCCTCTCCGGGGGTAGATAGCCTTGGCTTTGGGCAGTTAGCCAGGGGCACCAGTCGGCAAGCTGAGGGCTGTCCACCCCTCTATCTCCTACCCCATCTTAGTTCAAGGGCAGAACAGACAGTGGAGGAGATGAAGGCTGGACTAGGGGCGAGGGGCAGGTCTTGTAATCAAAGTTGGGCAGTGGCAGAAATCAGGTGATGCAATAAGAATAAAAATAACACCACCAGGTGCAGTGGCTCATGCCTGTAATCCCAGCACTTTGGGAGGCTGAGGCAGGCAAATTGCTGGAGGCCAGGAGTTCAAGACCAGCCTAGCCAACATGGCGAAACCCCTTGTCCACTAAAATTACAAAAATTAGCTGGGCATGGTGGCATATGCCTGTAATCCCAGGTAGTCCAGAGGTTGAGGCATGAGAACTGCTTGAACCCAGGAGGCAGTGGTTGCAGTGAGCCAAGATCGTGCCACTGCACTCCAGCCTGGGTAGCAGAGTGAGACTCCGTCTTAAAAACAAAAAATAGCAGCATTTATTGTGCACTTACTATACACTAAGCATGATGCTAAGCTCTTACGTTAACAGCTCTATTGGTAAGGACTTTCAATCATTTCCTTTAAGGGGCTCAGAGAGGTGAAGTCATTTGTTGAGTCGTACGGCTGGGCTGCCTGTCCTAGGAGGAAGGAGGCACTAACTTCATGGGAATTCGGCACATTCTGGTGGAAGTGGGCTCTGACTTTCTGTGATGCAAACTACAAAATAGAATGAGAGGATCTGAGAATGGTAGGTCCAGCTACCCTCTAGATGAGGAAACTGAGGCCTGGTGAGGGGTGGAGTATGACCTAAGGTCTTCCATGAAGTCAAGAGGAAATCCATTGTAATCCCAGCACTTTGGGAGGCCAAGGCTCTCCAGTGACCTGAGGTCAGGAGTTTGAGATCAGCTTGGCCAACAAGGTGAAACCCCATCTCTACTAAAAACACAAAAATTAGCCGGGCGAGGTGGCGGTGCCTGTAGTCCCAGCAACTCAGGAGAGTGAAGCAGGAGAATCACTTGAACCCGGGAGGCGGAGGTTGCAGTGAGCGGAGATCATGGCACCGCACTCCAGCCTGGGCAACAGAGCGAGACTCTGTCTCCAAAAATAAAAGAGAGAATCCAAATGGTCTGAGAATAACCACCCATGCCCCACCCCTTGCCAGGGTACTTCCCTCAGCTCTGAGTGAAGAAGAAAGGGTGTGGCCGGAGACAGCCTGAGACAGAACTGTTTCCCTTCTGCCCTCAACTTACTACGACTTTATGCAAGTCATTCAACCTCCCTGGGCCTCAGTTTCTGTAAAATCATGGCGGTACAGGGAACATGCAAATCATGCAAAATTATGGCGGTACAGATTATTGAATTGCTCAGGCACTTGGTGGTGATAATGTTCCCAGAAGCTCATGGGGCCACAGCCAGGAAACAGAGCCAAGCACAACCAGTTCCCCCAATCCTGAAGTTCTATGAAATCGAGGCTACCAGACTTCTGGAGAGTGATGGCAGCTGGAGGTTCACTGTGTCTTTGAAGAAGCACTCTTTCCTTTGTCAGGCACCCAAAAGGCCTCTTGGTCCCAGTCCAGGGATAGGCTACATGTGCTTCCACCAGAGAAGTGGACTGTCTCCCTATCACTGGGATCTGTGTGGGGCCTCCTTTTCCTGGGGCTGTGGAACTCAAGGTGGGGGTTGGCTGAGGGTCTCGAAGCCCAAAAGCATTGCATGCGAATGCCCGCATATATACCCAACCACAGCAGCTTATGTGCATATAAACTGATTTTAGGTCCACACAGACACAGTCCATGGCAGACCCTCACCCAGCCCGCCTTCCTCCCCCCTCATTATTATAACTGCTGTTGTTTAAGAACTGTCCTTTGTCTAGCCCCTAATGTGATCCAGGTGTGTTATGATTATCAGTATAACATCTGAGATTCAGAGAGGTGAAGACACTTGCCCAAGATGCACAGCTAGTAAGTGTCCCTAAGAGAAAGACTTGTACAAATGATCAGAGCTAGGTGGAGGGAAAAGGAAGGTGACATGCAGAGGCAATGTGACAGACAGAAGAAAATTCCTGGCCGGGTGGGGTGTAATCCCAGCACTTTGGGCGGCCAAGGTGGGTGGATCTTTGGAGTTCAGGAGTTGGAGACCAGCCTGGCCAACATGGTAAAACCCCATCTCTACTAAAAATACAAAATAAAACAAAAAAATAGCCAGGTGTGGTGGTCCACGCCTGTAATCCCAGCTACTTGGGAGGCTGAGGCAGGAGAATCTCTTGAACCCAGAGGCAGAGGTTGCAGTGAGCTGAGATCGCCCTCCTGCACTTCAGCCTGGGCTACAGAGCAAGATTCTATGTCAAAAAAAAAAAAAGCCAAAACCCAAAAACTCTCATCTGCCTTTTCTCCCTGTCCTATATTGGGCATTAAGCTGGACTGTCCTCAACATGACCCCAGACACCCGAAGCCAGAGTCCCAGGAAGTCCATGGTTCCTGCAATTATTGGTATCATTTAAGCTGAGAGCAATATCTACAGAAATGTGCCAATGGATGCTTTGGGGTTGATTTATCCTGAGATTCCCATTCCTTGTGGCTCTGTAGGGGAGCTGACCTTTCCACTACAGAAATTTTAGGCTTTCTGCATCTGCTCCAGGAAATAGGAGGAATGAAAAGGTTATGCCACCAGGCACTGGGAGGCATGGGGTACATGGCGGTATCCCTCCAGTTAGAGTCAGGTGGAGCCTTGGGCATGAGGTTACAGACTCGGAGAGGGGCACCGACTTGGCCAAGGCCACCCAGAATCAGCGAAGGCATTTGGCCTCCAACCTCAACTCTAGCTTGCCCTTGCTAGGTGCTGTGGGCTGCCCAGGGGTGCTTTGAGCTGCAGACGGGAGGGATTGTGGGGCAGAGGAAATGGTGATGGGGTGTCTCCTTAACAGCCCCAGGGGTCATATGGCGGGTGGCCAAGCTTGACCCTCGTCCTCCACCTCTCCATGCCTGAGTGCTGTCCTGGGTAGGGCAGGCATGCATTTTTCACATTATGGGCTGGATAGGCGGCTACTTGGGAAGAAGCAAAGGAAAGCAGAGTCTGGAGGGCAATGTGGGGGGTGGGGGAGTGCTTGTGGGGGGTAGGCTGCAAACAAAGGGGCCCGCATTGGATCAGGCAGGGCCGCTGAGTGATGATTCACAGGCCAGCAGGGAGGGGCGGGCTGCTGGACGCATTCGGCCAGGCCGGGAGGAGAGCAGGGACACTCAGAGTCAGACTCATGTAGGAAAGAGAGCGGATCCAGAGAAACACAGAAAATAGAGACGGAGGCAGGGTTGGAGGCAGAAAGATAAAGACAGAGTATGCGCACACACAAACACACACACATACACAAACACACACACACACACGTACAGAGAGCAGAGATAGAGTGAAATGGAATTTGTAGCCAACAGTGGACAGAAAACCAAATCAATGTAAATTCATTTTGTTTTGTTTTAGAGGCAGGGCCTTGCTCTATCACCCAGGCTGTAGTGCAGAGGTGTGATTGTGCTTCACTGCAGTCTCCAACTTCTGAGCTCAAATGAGCCTCCTGCCTCAGCCTCTTGTGTAGTGAGGACCACTACTTTTTTCATTTTTGTAAATAAAATAATTTATTTTTATTTTTTGTATATATAGGGTCTTACTATGCTGTCCAGTCTGGCCTTGAACTCCTTGAACTCTCATTGAGGCCTCACAGTGTGCTGAGTTTACAGATTTGAAGTGGCTGGAGCCACTGCACCCAGCCTCAGTGTTTTTTAAATTGCAGATAGGGTGTGCTAGGGTGTGCCACTTGCACCCTAGCACACCCTATCTGCAATTTAAAAGTTTCATCATGCCAGGTCTGGAGTGGACATCTGAGCATGGACTTCCCATGACTGTCTGTGGCCAGGCAGGACTCATTGGCCACACAGAGAGTCCATGTCCAGCAGTAGGGACATGAGTGTATGCATACATGTGTATCACAGGATCACAGGACCTCCCCCAAGATACAAGCGTCCTCACCAAATATGTGTGCACACACTCATGAAGGTCCAGCACACACACACACACACACACAAACTTTCATTGCTGCAGCATGCTCCTGTGAACACACACACGTTCCACTTTTCTTGAGCACCTAGCATATTCCAAGTTCTAGGCTGAGCATTAAAGACAGAGAAAAAACACAGAAAAGGGAAAGCTGCCTCTCAGTCTCCCAGAGGGAGGCTGCTGGGTTGCTGGGCAACGGGACTGTCCCTCAGGATCCAGAACACGAGGACTGCCTCCTTGTCATTGGGAATACCCAAAGGCAGGGTCTGTGGTAGGGCAGAAGTCTGTCCTCCCACTGTAGTCAGGGACAAGGATATCCGCCCCAGAGCAGCTGAGCTTGGGACACGTTCAGAGCCTCCCAGAGTATAGATTCTGTCCTTTCTTCACCTCAACTTACTCCATTGACATGAGAAATCAAGAAGCTGGGGAAGGGATTCCTACCTGTCCATCAACCCTCAGAACTGGCTGGGCATGGTGGCTCATGCATGTAATCCCAGCTACCTGGGAGGCAGAGGTGGATGGATTGCTTAAGCCCAAGAGTTCGAGACCAGCCTGGGAAACATAGTGAGATCCCATCTCTGCAAAAAATAAAAAAAATCTCAGAACTCCCCCTCCAATATCTGTTTCTTTTGGGAGTCAGGCATGGGAGCCTACCTGTCTCCTACTTCCAAGTAGAGGACTGGCCCCCACCCCAAAGGGGATCCTGGGGAAAAACGGGAAGATGTGCTATTCTCTTTTGTTCTTGCCCCAGTATCCTGGGAGGATGTGAATTTCCTTCACGCTGGTGTGAGGATAATGGCAACACCCAGTTGCTGCTTTCAGTGGAGTTGGTCTTTCTTGAATTCATTTCAAACATCCTAATGTGGCTGGGCACGGTGGCTCCCGCTTATAATCCAGCACTTTGGAAGGCGGGCAGATCACAAGATAAGGAGTGTGAGACCGGCCTGGCCAACACAGTGAAAACCCGTCTCTACTAAAAATACAAACATTAGCTGGGCGTGGTGGTGGGCACCTGTAATCCCAGCTACTTGGGAAGCTGAGGCAGGAGAATCGCTTGAACCCAGGAAGCGGAGGTTTCAGTGAGCCAAGATCATGCCACTGCCCTCCACTGCACTCCAGCCTGGGCGACAGAGCTAGACTCCATCTCAAAAACAAAAACAGAAAAATGAAAAAACAAAATCAAACATCCTAATGTTTGTAATAACAGCCAACATGTATTGAACGCACACCACATGCAGGGCGCTACTCATAGCTCTTCGTAAATAGTGCCTCATAAAAGGCTCAGAACAGCTCCGTAACATGGGAGTAATTATCGTGAAGCCCGTTTTACAGATGAAGAAACTGAGACCTAGGGAGGGAAGGGCATTTGCCCAAGCTCATATGGCAGCAATTCACAGGCAGACAGGCTCACTTCAGAAGTCAAGCTTTTAACTAACATCCACCCTTGTAGCCAATAGTTCTGATCTAGCTTTGTAGGCTCCAGAAATAGACAAGATGTGTTGGGGGTGTGTGTGTGTGTTTATTTGTGTGTGTGCATGTTCATGGGTGTTGTAGGTGGTATAGATTCCAGGGGTCAGCCAGAGGCTACACTGGGATGGAAACAGCAGAGGCCCAAACCGGGGGAGAACTTTCGAGAGCCGCCGTTTCCTCTGACTGCAAAGGGGGCCTCGTCCAAGCCCACCAGCTCATTTACCTTCGCTTTTGGTTCTGCAGCAGAGTTGCAGAGCGGCCCGGCTCTGCGCCCAGCCTGCCTGCCGTGTAACGAGATAGTTTATATTATACCGCCAAGCAGAAATAAAACTACTGAGTCAAACATTGCAAACAGATGCCGGGGCCAGAGCTCAGGGTCCGTGGCCAGATGCTCCTGTGAGCACCCGGGGGAGGCGAGAAGCTGTGAGTCTGGTCTCTGCAGACCCTGCAGGTTTGGGGGTGCGGGGGTGCGGGCGCGGGTGCGGCTGGAATTGAAGCGTTGGGGGCCGCGAGGGGCTTTCAGAAATGGAGAGAGGAAGAAATAAAAGCAGAGAAGGAGCATAACTTTCCTTTCTCTCTTTCACTTACTCCTTCCCCCACACAGAGTCAACTTTGTGATTTGCCAGTTTCTCCATTTTAATGGCACTTCCTTCCATGAAGAGGTGAAGCCGAGGAAGGGATAGTTTTAGTCTCCCTGAAGTCCTCGTTGGTTCTAAAACACCCCAAGTACACCATGAGAAGTCTCCTAAACCCTCCTTGAATAAGATTCTGCCTCTGAGCTCACAAGAAAGTTCTAGAACTTCTATCCTTATTCCTCATGTGGTCTCCTAACTCTTCTCTCCCACCCACCCGTGGTCCTCTACTGCACCTCTTAGACCGCAGCCAGCCTGCCCTTCTTTAAGCACGTACTGAAAGAGTCATGCTCTTTTTTAAAATTATTTTTATTTTTAGTAGAGATGGGGTTTCACTATGTTGGCCAGTCTGGTTGCGAACTCCTGACCTCGTGATCTGCCTGTCTCAGCCTCCCAAAGTGCTGGGATTACAGGCGTGAGCCACCGCGCCCAGCCTAAGAGTCATGTTCTTACTCTCAAACCTTCAGTGGCTCTCTATTGTCCCCAGTAGAGTTCCTCATTTATCTGAGGAGTGCATGCATCAGAGTCCCCTGGGATGCTTGCAAAAATGCAGACTCCAGGGCCACACTCCCGACCTATAGAATCCAACTTCTTCTGGTCTAGGAATCTGCACTGCAAATAATCTTAAACTCTGTCTGGAAGGAGACAAGGTGTATTTATTATTGCTGTTTAATGAGCACATTTATAAACTCAATAGGATGAGGTCAGGTGTGGTAGCTCATGCCTATAATCCCAGCATTTTGGGAGACTGAGGCAGGTGGATCACTTGAGGTCAGGAGTTTGAGACCAGCCTGGCCAACATGGTGAAAACCCGTCTCTACTAAAAATACAAAACTTAGCCGGGCTTGGTGGCAGGCGCCTATAATCTCAGCTACTAGGGAGGCTTAAGCATGAGAATCACTTGAGCCTGGGAGGTGGAGGTTGCAGCGAGCCGGGATCATGCCACTGCACTTCAGCCTGGGTGACAGAGTGAGACTCTGTGTCAGGTAAAAAAACAGAAAAAGAAAAGTCAATACGATGATGTCAAGCTGAAATTTGTATAGCACTCTTCATTCAGTTATTCAACAGATACTTACAGCACATACTGTGTGTCAGACACTGTGCTAGGGCTGGGTGCTGGGGACACAGCACTGACAACATAAATAAGGCTCTGGAAGTCTGGGCGTGATTTCCAGTGACTTCAGAGGAGGGAGAACTTGTTGATAGCTGGATGGTCCAGGATGACGTTATGGGGAAGCATCTGGGGCTAGCCTTGATGGAAAAGGCTATTATCTCCAAGGATGAGGGGTTGATGCTCCAGGTGGAGGCAGGGCTAGCAAAGGCTTTGAGGTGGGAGAACTGCAAAACAGGATTTTAGACATTTAGACTTCAGCAGCATCATAGACTTGGGAAGTAGGTGAGAAAAATGAGGAAATGGGAATCTTTACTTAATCTCAGGCTGCTTATCTTTCCCAGAGCCTTATCTTCCTTTCCCAGGAAGTCTTCTAGAAATGTTGATTGAATGAATGAGAGAAGGATGGTAGAAGAGGAGGGGGAGATAAAAGATACAAAAGAGAGGAAGGGACAAAGAGAATGAATCAGGAGATTTTAAAAAAGAAGGAGGCCCCATCGTGTAATTCATGAACTTGAGAAGCTAGTTGGAGTAGGGATAAAAACTTTGTGTGTGTGTGTGTGTGCGTGTGTGTGTGTGTGTATGTGTGTATAAACAGACAGAGATTTTCAAAGCAATCAAAATAACTCTGATTAACACTCACCCACCCTCTCTCTCTCAAACCCATTCCCTCCCAGCCAAGGCCCAGGGCAGACACGAATTACTGTAACCCAAACAGGGAGGAAAAGCTTGAGCAATTATTTTTATACCGAAAAAGAAAAAAAAAAACTCTCAAAGATGCAAGCATGCTCAGGGTCACGCCGAGCACTCTGAGCTTTGAGCCTGTCATAATGCCCTCACCACCACCACCCCATCTCCAAGCCTTCCTTCTCTCCCAGCCCCCCACGTGTTCTGGCCTCTGTCTCCTGCCCGCCTGTGACAGACGGGCCAGGCCAGGCACCCCCAGAGACCAGCCCCCTCCCCATCAAGGGGCTTGTCCCCTCTGAAACTGATCCTATACCTTTGGATCTAATTTGTTTCTCTGTCTGCTGAGTTTGGGGGGGGTCTTGGCTGGAGACGTGGTGGTCACAGGTGACATTAATCACGTCTGCATCTTCCGAGGGCTAAGGATAGGATATCAGAGAGGTGACCAAGCATTGGCCACATGATTCAAATCATCCCAGCATTGATTAATTGGGTTCATCCTGAGTTTCTGAATCATAACAACTGTTTTTCTCCTTCACCTAACGTCAACAGGCCCTTAAAGGGGAAGGATCCGTTTACCCTTCGCATGTGGTGCATGAAGTTGATCAGCTCCTATTAAATGTTAAATACTGGATGCGTTTTAGACAAACTCGATTTGCTCAAGATACTTTTCAAAGGTTCCGTGATGATAATTAGACATCTCTCTCCCTGCCTCGCCCCTTCCTCCGGCTTTCCTGGGACATGTTTTGGCTCCGGCCTCTGACAGATGGGATGGGGGGAATGTGTGGGCTGATAGAGAGGGTCCTTTGGAGGGGGAATTGGCTGGGGGAAGAGCCCCCACAGGCTGTTTAAAAGAGATACAGTTTCTGAAAAGTTTAATAAGGCAGAAAACAATCCCCCCATGCCAAATTTGTCTTCCAAAAGCTAACTATTCGGCATGCCTCCCTCTCCTACATGAAGGAACAGCATTTCTCGAGCCAAAAAAGCTGTTTTCTAGAGAGGAGAAATTCTGTTTCCGCACAGGGATGGGTGCAGGAAGCTTAGTGACAAAAATGCAGAAACCAAACCCGGTTCTAATGCAAATCAGCGAGAGGAGAATCAGCAGGAAACAATCATCAAAGCACAGGCTCATTTCTGTTTTCACTTTTGTTTTGTTTTGTTTTGTTTTGAGACAGAGTCCCGCTCTGTCGCCCAGGCTGGAGTGCAATGGCGTGATCTCAGTCACAGCAACCTCTGCTTCCTTTGTTCAAGCAATTCTCCTGCCTCAGCCTCCCAAGTAGCTGGGACTACAGGTGCATACCACCACGCCCAGCTAATTTTTGTATTTTTTAGTAGAGACAGGGTTTCACCATGTTGGCCAGGCTGTTCTTGAACTCCTGACCTCAGATGATTCACCTGCCTCAGCCCCTCAAAGTGCTGAGATTACAGGCATGATTCACTGTGCCTGGGTTTTTTTTTTTTTTTTAGATAAGGTCTTGCCCCGTCACCCAGGCTGGAGTGCAGTGGTGCAATCACAGCTCACTGTAGCCTCAACCTCCTGGGCTCAAGTGATCCTCCCATCTCAGCCTCCTGAGTAGCTGGGACTACAGGTGTATATCACCATGCCCAGCTCGTTTTTTATTTTTTGTAGAGATGGGGTTTTACTGTGTTGCCCAGACTGGTCTCCAACTCCTGGGATCGAGTGATCCCCCCAGGCCAGGCCTCCCAAAGTGCTGAGACTACAGTTGTGCACCACTGTGTATGGCCCAGGCTCATCTCTTACTCTGTCTCTCTTATCTGTGAAAGAGAGTGGTTCAGCATGACTGCTGTCACACTGGGTGACTGACCTTGGAAAAGTCTCTGTGTTTAACCTGAATCTCAGCCTTCGGGTTCACAATAAGAAAATTAATACTATTCACTTCTATTGAGAAGTTGAAACTAAAAGCAGGAATTTTAATCCCAGCACTTTGAGAGGCCGAGGTGGGAGGATAAAGTGACCCAGGAGTTAGAGACCAGCCTGGGCAACATAGGGAGACCCCGTCTCTCTGCAAATAATATTTAAAAAGAAGGACTTTTAGTCAAATGGCTCAGCAAATGCTGGGTTCTTGGCAGGCACTGCTATATGTGTGTCTGTTGGGAGGCGAGGGGTGGCGCTGTGCCAAGGAGACCCTGGCCCTTCATATGTGTGGATTGGTTTGGTTCACACTGTTTCAAAATGTAGATGAGCTCCAAGGTTTAGCCAAAGGGACGTTTTTGGCTGGAAACCATGAAAATGTAGAGCCAGCCTCCTCGTGTGGGCCTGGAAGCCCCCAGCAATGTTGGACTAAATAGTAAATTGGAAATTGATGAGCATGTCTGGAAGGTTCTCGGGGAGGATGGAGGCTGCTGACCCCCCCACATAGCAAACCTCCCAGGCATCCTTGTCAGCAGGGTTTTGTCTCCTAACAACAGTTTCACTTATTTGAAGTGACCTTGGTCCTCTGTGAACACAGATTTGTTTTCGGTGATGGAGAGAAGGTGAGTAAGGTGTTGGGCAGGTTTGTCCAAACCCTGTGTGCCCTGGGTGGGCTTTGGACTGGGGTGAGTTTCATCATTATGAGCCATGTTTCCCTGGTGCCTGCTGCTAATTGTTCTGTGGAATGACTAGACTTTCTTGGTGCACTGGGAGACAGAGGATGGACAGGCAGGCCACATATGGGGAAAGAGGCAGAGATGGGGTAGAGGCCATGTAAGGAGAGACAGAGACAGAGAAGTAGAGAGACAAAGAAAGAGGCAGGAAGAGAGAGAGAGAGAAAGAGACAGAGAAAGGGAAGAGATAGGGGTTAAAAGTCTAAAAGTCTGAGTGAAAGAAGCAGCAGAAGAAAAAGAAAGAGGGAGCGAGACAGAATTACCCACGTGCAGAAATACAGAAGAACAGAGCCAAGAGAGGGTCAGAAATGCAGACAACATCTGCAACACAGAAACATAAAAACTCAACTACAGAAGGAGAAATAGCGGCTGGGCGCCGTGGCTCATGCCTGTAATCCCAGCATATGGGAGGCCGAGGTAGGTGGATCACTTGAGCTCAGGAGCTCGGGAACGGCCTGGTCAGCATAGTGAGATCCCATCTCTACAAAAACTTAACCGGGCATGGTGGCATGTGCCTGTAGTTCCAGCTACTGGGAAGCTGAGGTGGGAGGATCGCTTGAGCCCCTGGGATATCAAGGCTGCAGTGAGCCATGATTGCACCACTGCACTTCAGCCTGGGCGACAGAGTGAGATCCTGTTTCAAAAAGAAAAAGAAAAAAAAATAAAAATAGGGAACAAGTGAATGAGCAGGGAGGGTACTTGCAAGGTAATATCCTCTACACGGAGGCACTCTATCCTTAGAATGCTGGCTGTCATTTCTCTCCCAGAACATGGAGTTCCTCTCGGTGTCACCAGGCCTCAAAGTCCCCTGCTAGCCTGGTGCCCTTAGGGACACTACTGGGATATCACAAGTTAGACATCAGAGCTACAAGGTAAGATTCCATCAGGGGAGGGATGAACTGTGGAGAGGATCAAAGGGAGCTGGGGCCTTGGATTCACTGGCAGGACTCCCAGTGGGGCCCACAGGCCTGAATTCCTGGCGGAACCCCCAGGAAACACTCTGATGTGCAGATAGAGACGCGCCAACTACATGCAGGCTGCCTCCTCGCTCCTTCCCTCCTCCTCCTCCTCCTCGTCGTCCATGTTCCCTGAAATCACAGTTGAGGGTTGGTGAATGCGTAATTGAACTCAGGGTCTCTTCCTCTTGTGTTTGTTTCCTTGTGTATACCGTGACCATTGGAGTAAGCTGGAGCCTGCCTTACCAAGTTGTCCAAAGACCTGATGGCATGGCGTTTGCGCACTGGTGGCAGAAGAACGAGCTCATTTGGAGCGAGACATTCTCGGGAGGAGATCAAGCTGCATCATTCCCTGAACCTTAGTCTCCTCCTGTGCGAAATGGGGGTGATAGCATACAAAGGCATCTTTCTGGCTATATTGCTGGGAGCCGTAAATGTGATCACTCATGCTGAAAGTGGAACCCAGCGCCTGGCACATAGTAAGCGCTCAGCACTTGGCGGCTCTGGAGTGCTTAGAAGACAGAAGCCAGATCGCTATCCTGGACAGGGGGTAATATATGGCATTGGGCTCCG
The DNA here is from genome assembly GCA_036589455.1 of Ateles fusciceps. Taxonomy (NCBI): domain Eukaryota; kingdom Metazoa; phylum Chordata; class Mammalia; order Primates; family Atelidae; genus Ateles; species Ateles fusciceps. The sequence continues at coordinate 548,926 of JAZHEH010003103.1, forward strand.
ACCGAGAATTGAATTCAACCTCAGCTGGAGAATTAGAACATTGTGATTAGAAACAAAAAGAGAGAAGGGACCAAACAACCTGTCTTCAAGTGCATGATGACAGAGCACAGACTTTCCTGGCAGCCCGAGGGGCTGGGGAAGGACAGGGCAGATCATATTAATAACAATAAATTATATCTGCACTGTGATTCATGGTCCTGATGTGTCCCTCATTATGCTATCTTACAGTACCGTAGGAAGGGCTTATTATCCTCATTACGGTGTGTTGCAGTGGTTTTAGTGATTGTTGCTGTTCGTGACAATAGTGTTATCCATGCTTTTACTGATGTTATTTCTCCTTGTTTCCAACTTGGGGAAACCAGTGCTTGGAGACAGCTAGGTACTTAACCAAGGGAAAGGTTGGTGCTAGGATTCAAATCTAGGTTTTCTCAGTCCTGGATTTTTTTTTTCTTTCTTTTTTTTTCTTTTTTTTTTTTTCTGAGACAGTCTCACTCTGTCACCCAGGCTGAAGTGCAATGGCATGATCTCAGGTCACTGCAACCTTCACACCCCCCGTGGGTTCAAGTAATTCTCCTGCCGCCTCCTGAGTTGCTGGTACTACAAGCATGTGCCACCACGTCCAGCTAATTTTTTCATTTTTAGTAGAGACAGGGGTTCACCATATTGGCCAGACTAGTCTTGAACTCCTGACCTTTTGATCCACCCACCTCAGCCTCCCAAGGTGTGGGCATTACGGGCATGAGCCACCGCACCCGGTCCAGTCCTAGATTTTTATTCCGGCTGCATTCTGGTTTCTTACAGTCCCCTGTCCACTCTGCCATTTTGTAACCTCTTTGGTCTGGGGGAGTCTTGGTGTCTCTTTCCTACAATGGACAGTTTTCTTGTTAGCCAGGGGTGATGGGGATCCAGGGTCCCTTCTGTCTGACCATGAGGGCCTCCCTCTGCCTAACCAACCAGCACTCCATCCCCAGGCCTATTACCACTCATGGGAGCTCAAAGTTCAGTAAGAATCCCCATAGGCAGCTACCCACTTCAGGGAAGGCAGGGGTGACACAGATTTGAACTTGAACTTTCAAGTCTTCCCCTTGGCTGGCCTCACTTTTGTCTTTGAACCCAGCAGCAGCCTGGCCGGTGGTTTACCCCACTCATTTTCCTTCACTGCTTTCTCCTCTCCTTCCCCTTCTCCCAAAGCCTGCTCAGGACTGAGTTGGTTAGGGACCAGCTTCATTTAGCATTTACAGGGTGAGCTATTTCAAGAATGTGCAGATTCAGTCTTGGAAATGGCAGAGGAGAAGCCTGGATTGGCTTCTCCCCCGACCCCCCTTCCCCATCCTGCGATTTCCTTTGTCTCAATCCAAAATCCTCCTTTACATGATCCTGGAGGCTTCCTAATAAAATAGAACCGTAACTTTATCTAAGATGAGTGCAGCACATGTAGAATGGATAAGGTGTAATTAATAACAGAAAATAATGCTCCCCGCTCCTGACCTTTCACCCTCATATAAGTGTCTTAAGTTTTATGACAGCTAAGCACAAAATTAGTGTGTGCATGCATGTGTGCGTGTGTGTGTGTGTGCGTGTACCTGTGTGTGCGTTTGAGCTGAACTTATGTGGGGCCAATACGTCTGTCTAGTGAGTATTCACCTAACCCTGGCTGGAACTGGTTTACGTTTCTGGGTAGACTGGCCTCTCGCTGAACCCGGGAATTGCCTGAAACTGATCTGATTTCTTGAAGTGAGGATTCTGTCTAGATCTCAAAATACCTCGTGTCTATTTACATGCAAGCGTTTGGACAATGCAGAAACTAGATATAAAAAAAATTAAAAGGATGGCACGTGAGCAGGCACACACGCACACACCCACACCACACACACACGCTATCCTTTGGGTTGTGTATGGTATTTTAGAAGCCCAGTGGGTGCTGGGGGAAAAGGTACTGATACTTCTTTGTGTACCTAACAATGGGCAGAAAGCAAGATGAGCATTTCATTGGTTTTGATGCCGGAAATTCTTTGGACATACAAATATCTCATGATGGAAAATGCTCTCTTCAGCAATTGCAGTGCTCCTAATCCCCAGCATGGCATCTTCTTTGCTATTTTTCTAGGGGCCAGCGAAAGATGTGTGCTGGACTTGGCAAGATAGGGGCGAGACAGACCATGGTGAGGAGAATGGCACCTACAAGACCTCCCAGACTGCTGTGTGCAGTTGAAATCCAAGTGAGTTTGAACCAATACTATTTATCTTAATGCTTCCATGACTATGTTGGTTTTAAGTAATATTATCTTGCTTTAAAAGGTCACTGGGCTGGCCCAAGCTATTGGTTTCTCGTGATTCATTATGTTTGATGTGCAACTTTTCTCCAAGTCCACACCACCAACCTCTGGGTTAATGGAAGCCACACCAGCCATGAAGCCAGTAGCTTTGAATCCTCCCCTGGATAGGGAGGCCTGGGCCAGGCGGAGTGAGCTGCTTGCTTTTGATCAGCAGTGCTGATGTGAACCAGAGGTCACGCATGTTTGGGGGCCTGTGTGTTAGCTCTACCAGACAGCAGCAACTGGGCCTCAACACTCCCTCCCACCCCAAGCCCCTCGAGTTTCGTTTTCCATGGTTGTTCCTCTCTGGGCTGACTTTTTCAAGACCCCTAGGGCACCAGAAGGACTTTTGCTGGGGGGGGAGATTCAGAGCCCTAAATCATTGGAGAAGTCCCCTTTGTCCACTCCAGCGGTCTTCCTCTTTCCATCCTGGCTGTTTCAGACGCAGATCCACCAGTTCCTGCTCCCTCAGGGGATTTCTGCTCACCAGTGACAGGTGGATTTGCAGGGAGATCTCTTTCTCCCAGTAGAGTCTTTGGGTTGTTGAGTTCTTTTACGGACGTGCTTGAACTCTCAGAGGGCCCCCAGACAGACAGCCACCTCTGTCTGCTAAATCGATCATAAATTTTCCTGTCATTATGTCATCCTGTCATCCTTTTACAGATGCTTTTGCCTACCATATTTTTATGGCTCTTTTTCCAAGAGGGGCTGCATGGAGGGTGGGTCAGCATTATTTATCTTGAAGAAGGGCAGGAGAAATTCTTATCACTGGTATCAGAAAGTGGGATTTCCCACTTATCACCCCCTCTTTTGCTTTGGGCTTTAAAGGTAACACCAACTGGCTGGATGGAGTAGTTTAGGGAGTTCACTAGGCTGCCATCTTTATAAAGTTGACAATGACCAGAAAATGGGGGGCTCCCACCCTCCCCTAATTTCATATCCTCTGAGATACTTCAAATCACAGTAGATCAGCCCTGAAGTTTGTTTCCAGGATGAGAAGATCTTGATTGGATTAACGTATTTCCCAGTGGAGGTTCTGAGGTTTGGCAAACATAATAAGAGGAGTAGCTCTTAAACAACAACAGTTGAAAAATTAAACAAGTAATATATATTCATTAGAGGAAAAGTAGAAAAGGCAGATAAGGAAAAAGAAGAAAATGAAAATCACCTGTAATCCCATTACATAGGCTAACTATTCATAGTTTACCATATATCTTTCTAGCCTTCTGTGTATGGTAGATGCATTTTAAATGAAAATATGATTATATCGCATATACTATTTTTTGTATTTATTTACTTATTTTTTTATTATAGAAACAAATCTCACTGTGTTGCTCAAGCTGGTCTCGAACTCCTGGGCTCAAGCGATCCACCCACTTTGACCTCCCAAAGTGCTGGGATTACAGGTGTGAGCTACTAAGTCCAGCCTGCTTTTTAGTTCTTTTAGATGGGCTCTCACTCTGTAACCCAGGCTGTGGTGCAGCAGTGTGTTCATACTTCACTGTAACCTTCAGCTCCTGGGCTCAAGTGATCTTCCCACCTTGGCCTCCTGAACCATGCCTGGCTAATTAAATTTTTTCTTTTTTCTTTTTTTTTTTTTTTTTTAGAGATGGGGTCTTGCTATGTTGCCCAGGATGGACTTGAAATCCTGGGCTCAAGAGACCCTCCCACCTCAACCTCCCAAAGTGCTGGGATTACAGGTGTGAGCCACTGTATCAGGTATATACCACATATACGGTCAGTGGTTATATTTATCAGGTAAATCATATACATATACATATATAATATTATATTATAATATATTCTATAGATAATACATTTATTTGTCTATTTACATATATATTTTGAGATGGAGTCTTGCTCTGTTGTCCAGGCTGGAGTGCAGTGGTGTGATCTCAGCTCACTGCAACCTCTGCCTCCCAGGTTCAAGCAATTCTCCTTCCTCAGCCTCCCGAGTAGCTGGGACTACAGGCATGTGCCACCACACCCCCGCTAATTTTTGTATTTTTGGTAGAGACTGGGGTTTCACCGTGTTGGCCACGGTAGTCTCGAACTCCTGACCTCAAGTGATCCACCTGCCTCAGCCTCCCAAAGTGCTAGGATTACAGGTATGGGCCGCCATACCTGGCCTATATGTGTATCTAAATAATACAGAAATAATAAGAACAATAAAAAACCAAACTGTACCCACTGTTTACCTTCCAGTGAATACCTTTCTAGATCTCTCTTTTCAGATTGTTTGCTAACCTGCTTTTATAAACCTTAGGCATACAGAATGGGCTTCTCCATGCCAATATATCTGTCTCTACACCAGGAGCTCAGTTGTGTTCCACTGTCAGGATGCATCATGGGCCAGCCTCAGCAACCCATGCCTATAGACCCAACAATTTGGGAGGCCAAAGTGGGTAGATCGCTTGAGCCCAGGAGTTCAAGACCAGCCTGGGCCACATGGTCAAACCTCGTCTCTATAAAGAATACAAAAATCGGCTGGGTATGGTAGTGTACTCCTGTAGTTCCAGCTACTTAGGAGGCTGAGGCAGGGGGATCCCTTGAGCCTGGGAGGTCGAGGCTGCAGTGAGCTGTGATCATGCCACTGCACTCCAGTCTAGGCACAGAGCGAGACCCTGTCTCAAAAAAAATAAAATTAAAGGCCAGGTGCGGTGGCTCATGCCTGTAATCCCAGCACTTTGGGAGGCCGAATCGGGTGGATTACCTGAGGGTGGGAGTTTGAGACCAGTCTGACCAACATAGAGAAACCCCGTCTGTACTAAAAATACAGAATTAGCCGGGTGTGGTGGTGCATGCCTATAATCCCAGCTACTCGGGAGGCTGAGGTGGGAGAATCGCTTGAAACCAGGAGGCGGAGGTTGCGGTGAGCCGAGATGGCGCCTCTACACTCCAGCCTGGGCAACAAGAGCGAAACTCTGTCACACACACAAAAAAAAAGCTAAAAAAAAATTAAATTGAATTAATATTTTCAAAATGATGTACCAGGCTTTGGCTAATAGGCTAATACCTCTTCTGCAGTTGTATAGGTAGCTTATTTCTAGTTGTTTGCAAATACCTCTTCTCCTGGCTTAGTTGCAAGGACTTTATCAGATGGAATTTGCTTCCCACCCACAGCCCATCTAACAAAGGCGCTCTACCCCACCCACACTGTGTTTAGCAAGATGGAAATTCAAATATGCTCAGAAGGTTTTGTTTTTATCAATTTTTTTTTTTTTTTTTGAGACAGAATCTTGCTCTGTCACCCAGGCAAGAGTGCAGTGGCGTAATCTCTGCTTCTTGTAACCTCCACTTTCTGAGTTCAGGCAATTCTCATGCCTCAGACTCCTGAGTAGCTGAGATTGCAGGTGTGAGCCACCACATCCAGCTAATTTTTATATTTTTAGTAGAGATGGGGGTTTCACCATGTTGGCCAGGCTGGTCTCGAACTCCTGACCTCAGGTGATCTACCCGCCTCGGCCTCCCAGAGTGCTGGGATTATAGGTGTGAGTCACCGCCCGCGGCCCCTAACTTTTCTTATTGTGTGGTCTGTCCTCTTGGTTTAGGAGATACATTTAGACTCCTTCATTCTAGACTTGGCTTCTTGTTCAACTCATGCCTCTGTCTGGCAGATGCTTCCTAGTTTATAAAGTGCTGGAAAATTGGAAAGACTTGTTCATTTGCAAATGGAGTCAGGGCTGAGCTCCACATCGAAGGGACTAGGAATTCCTTCTCTGGATTCCAGCCTCCAGCAGAGAGGATCTCACAATTTGTGTCCATTTAACCCAAATAAAGAGAGGGCAGTGGGGCATCTTTGTAAACCCTTGTTATTGCACAGGTCATTATAATAGATGGAGGACTGGCAAATGACGGCTCGAGTCAGATTCTTCCAGGGGGCATTTCTTGGGTGGCCAGTGGTTAAATCTTGATTCCAGAAATATTTCCCAAGAAGAAACTTTCTGTAGCATTAGAACTTGTACCCTTGAGAACTCTGTTTTGTAACTAGAATCATGGGATGCTTTTAAGTTGAACCATGCTCCAGTTTTTTTTTTCTTTTCTTTAACAATCTTTTTTTTTTTTTTTGATGGAGTCTTGCTCTGTTGCCCAGGCTGGGGTGCAGTGGTGCCATCTCGGCCCACTGCAACCTCCACCTCCCGGGTTCAAGCAATTCTGCTGCTTCAGCCTCCTGAGTAGCTGGGATTACAGGCCCACACCACCACGCCCGGCTAATTTTTAGTAGAGATGGTGTTTCACCATGTTGGTTAGGCTAGTCTCAAACTCCTGACCTCAGGTGATCCGCCCACCTCAGCCTTCCCAAGTGTTGAGATTACAGGCATGAGCCACTGGTGTTTTTTTTTTTTTTTTTTTAGACAGAATTTCGCTCTTGTTGCCCTTGCCCAGGCTGGAGTGCAATGGCGCGATCTTGGCTCACTGCAACCTCCGCTGCCCAGATTCAAGTGATTCTCTGCCTCAACCTCCCAAGTGGGTGGTATTACAGGCATGTGCCATCACAGCTGGCTGTTTTTGTGTGCATGTATGTGTTTTTTTTAGTAGAGATGGGGTTTCACCATGTTGTTCAGGCTGGTCTCGAACTCCTGATCTTGGGTGATCCACCCGCCTCGGCCTCCCAAAGTGCTGGGATTACAGGCGTGAGCCACCGTGCCTGGCCCATGCTCCAGTTTTGTCTTAAGAGAGTTTCCTCTGCCTTGCATCCTCAAAGTCCATGCTCTAGGGTGAGGTCTAAAGCTATGTGGAGAGTCTGTGGTCGGGTGTGCTGTGAACCTGCAGCTTAGAGCCAGATTTAGATTCATGATGATTATTTCATGATTTACCAAAATGAGTCCATGGTCTCATTGGACAGGATGGAAACAGAGAAACCTATTCTCCCAGTGTTTGTCAAATAAAATGGAAAAAAAGTAACGTTGGTCATTCAGAAAAAAAATATAAAAAGGTGAAGAATAAGAATGAACTTTTTGGCCAGGCATGGTGGCCCACAGCTGTAATCCTAGCACTTCGAGAGGCCAAGGCAGGAGGATTGCATAAGCCCAGGAGCTTGAGATCAGCCTGGGCAACATAGGGAGAGCCCATCTCTACAAAAAGTAAAAAAATGTAACGGGGTGTGGTGGCTCATGCCTGTGGTCCCCGCTACTTGGGAGGCTTAGGCGGGGAGGCTCTCTTGAGCCCAGGAGGTTGGGGCTGCAGTGAGTCGTGTTTGCGCTACTGCACTCCTGCTTGGGCAACAAAGTGAGATCCTAGATTTCTCAAGAACACACGAACAAACAAACGAAGTGGCTGCCAGGAGCTGGGGGCGCGGAAAATGGAGACTTGTTGTTTAATGGATATAAAGTTTTAGTCATGCAAGACAAGTAAGTTCCAGAGCTCTGCTGCACAGCACCGTACCGTAGTTAACACAGTCGTGTGCACTTCAAAATGTGATAAGAGGGTAGATCTCACGTTGAGTGTTCTTATCACAGGACAAATAAACAAAAAACAATAACAAGACCAAAAGCACACAGGACACTTAGGAAAGTGTTGGACATGTCTATTACTTTGACTGTGGTGGTGGTAGCACAGGTGTCCACACACATTTGAACTCATCAAACTTACATACATTAAATATACCTAGTTCTGGCCGGGCACAGTGGCTCACGCCTGTAATCCCAGCACTTTAGGAGGTGGAGATGGGAGGACAACTTGGGCTCAGGAGTTCGATACCAGCCTGGGTAACATAGTGAGACCTCATCTCTTTTAAAAAATAATAATAATAAAATAAAAAAATATATCCCATTCTTTGTATAGCTGTGTCTCAATAAAGCTGTTAAAAAATACTCCCATGTGGCCTGGCGCTGGGGCTCCCACCTGTAATCCCAGCACTTTGGGAGGCCGAGGTGGGTGGATCACTTGAGGTCAGGGGTTTGAGACTAGCCTGGCCAATATGATAAAATCCTGTCTCTACAAAAAATACAAAAATTAGCTGGGCGTGGTGGCGCTTGCCCGAAGTCCCAGCTGCTTGGAAGACTGAGGCAGGAGAATTACTGGAACCCTTGAGGTGGAAGTTGCAGTGAGCCGAGATCACACCATTGTACTCCAGTCTGGGTGACAGAGTGAGACTCTGTCTCAACAAAAAGAAAAAGAAAAGAAAAAGCAAAATAAAACCTACTTTACAGGGTTATTTGTAGGATTCACTGCGTGAGTATAAAGTACACAGAGGACTGCCTGACAAGAAATGCTTGAATGAGCTGTTGTATGTAGTCTTTCTCTATTTGAAAGCTAGAAACAGGAATGTTATCTCTGTAACCTCAGTGCCTGATATGCTCTGACATTTGGAGGATGTTTGCTGAATGACTGTATAACCTTCAGCTGCTGGAGATGATGGTGGAAGGCTGACTTACCTCCCACATGCAGACAGTAGACACCTAAGCCACAGCTAAGTCTGCCGGAAGTCCCACTTCCCAGCCTGTTTCCAGACTCACGTGTCCTCGGGGGGCGGGGGTTAAAACGTAAAGAAAGCTCCAGATCCGGTTTCGCTAATGTGTGGAAAATTCCACAGTTGCACTGTCTGGTCCCAATCGCCCGTCTCACCCCCCACCAACTGCAGCATCGCAGACACACCAGAGAAAGAGAAGGGAAAGTGAAAACGTTTCTGAGTGCAGCAGCAAATTCAGCTGGTGTGTGGGGAGCACGATGTTCCAAACACAATTAAAACCCAATCAGTGTCCGGAAAAGTGCATTAATGTCCCTCAATCAAATGACAGAGCACATGTGGCGTAGGCATCCCTCTGGGGGCTGCTGCTTCAAGGGCTGTCAGTGATGGCAGAGACGGCCCCACCCAGGCAGAATCCAGCATAGGCCTTAGTCTCAGAGGCTGGGATTCCAGCTAGAGAAAGAAGCCCAGGACCTATCACCACTTTTTCCTTTTTTTTTTTTTTGTTTTTTTCTGAGGCGGAGTCTGGCTCTGTTGCCCAGGCCAGAGTGCAATGGCATGATCTCGGCTCACTGCAACCTCCGCCTCCTGGGTTCAAGCGATTCTCTTGCCTCAACCTCGCGAGTAGCTGGGACTACAGGCGTGCGCCACCATGCCCGCCTATTTTTTTTTTTTTTTTTTTTTGTATTTTTAGTAGAGATGAGTTTTCACCATGTTGGTCAGGCTGGTCTCTAACTCCTGACCTTGTGATTAGCCTGCCTCGGCCTCCCAAAGTGCTGGGATTACAGGTGTGAGCCACCACACCTGGACTTCTTTTTTTTTGAGATGGAGTTTTGCTCTTGTCACCCAGGCTGGAATGTAATGGCATGGTCTCGGCTAACTGCAACTTCCACCTCCCAGGGTCAAGCAATTCTCCTACCTCCGCCTCCTCAGTAGCTGGGCCTACAGGCATGTGCCACTACGCCCAACTAATTTTTTTGTATTTTTAGTAGAGACGAGGTTTCACCATTTTGACCAGTGTGGTCTCAAACTCCTGACCTCAGGTGATCCACTGGCCTTGGCCTCTCAAAGTGCTGGGATTACAGGCTTGAGCCTCTGCGCCAGAATTGTTTTGTTTTTAATTCTTGATATATGCAGATGCTGAAAAGGAGAGATCAGCTGACTCTTCTTGGGAGTCACTTTTCATTTTTTTCTTCTGAGACAGAGTGTGGCTCTGTCACCCAGGCTGGAGTGCAGTGGTGTGATCTTGGCTCACTGCAGCCTCTGCCTCCTGAGTTCAAGCAATTCTCCTGCCTTAGCCTCCCGAGTAGCTGGGATTATAGGTGCCTGTCCCCATGCCTAGCTAATTTTTGTATTTCAGTAGAGACAGAGTTTCACCATCTTGGCCAGGCTGGTCTTGAACTCATGATCTCACATCTGATCTACCTGCTTCAGTCTCCCAAAGTGCTCCCAAGGGCATGAGCTACAGCGCCTTGCCCCCATTTATTTTCAAGAAGGAATAAGAGTAGCTCATTGATTGAATCAACAAATATTTCATTTGGGGCTGGGATTTACCAATGGTGGCTCACATTTGTAATCCCAGCACTTTGGGGGGCCAAGGAGGGAGGATTGCTTGGACACAAGTTCAAGACCAGCCTAGGCAACATAGTGAAAGCCCGATTCTACAAAAATTTTAAAAAATTAGCCAGGCATGATGGCACAGGCTTGTGGTCCTAGCCACTAAGGAGGCTGAGGTGGGAGGATTGCTTGAGACTGGGAGGTCAAGGATGCAGTGATCCATGATTGTGCCACTTGCATTTCAGCCTGGGTAACAGAGCAAGCCTCTGTCTTAAAATAAAAAAAAAGGGCTGGACGAGATGGCTCATGCCTATAATCACAACACTTTGGGAGGTCGAGGAGGGCAGATCACAAGGTCAGGAGTTCGAGACCAACCTGACCAATATTGTGAAACCCTTTCTCTACTAAAAATATAAAAATTAGCCAGGCCTGGTGGCATGCGCCTATAATTCCAGCTACCCAGGAGGCTGAGGCAGGAGAATCACTTGAACCAGGGAGGCGGAGGTTGCAGTGAGCCAAGATCATGCCGCTGCACTCCAGCCTGGGCAACAGAGAAAGACTCTGGCTTAAAAAAAAAAAATTTCATTTGGAGGCTGCTTCTATAAGCCCACCACTGGGCTAGGTCAGTAGTTCTCAACTAGGGGTGACATCCCCAGGGGTACATTTTGCAATACCTAGAGACAATTTTGATTGGTGTAACTTGGGTTGTGTCTGGTTTGTAGAGGCCAAAGATGCTGTTATATATTTGCAATGCACAGGCCAGCTCCTATAACAAAGTATTACCCAGTTGGAAATGTCAAGAGTGCTGAGGTGGAGAAACCCTGGGTTTAGACCCAAGTGTTATATGGTGGTGAACATTTCCTTGAACTTGGCCGTCTTACCATTTCTTTAAATAGCTGGGCGTGGAGAGTGCCCCTTTAAGGACAGTGCTGGTCTTTCTTTTCTCCTCTCGCCTGTGTCTCTGGGGAGTGCTGCTGTGGCCGAGCGTTGGCTGGTGAGTCTGTATGTGCGTGCGTGTGTGTGTGTGTTCAGAACCGTGGGGGGGTGTATGTTTGGACTTGTGTGGTTGTCTGTTTATGTCTGTGTACATCGGTGTGGCTCTGTAAGAACTTTTCTGTCATTTCCTTCCCCTGCTTGCCAAAGAGGCAGATGTGGCTTGCAAAGTCCTTCTAAGGTCAAATCCATCACCAGACAAGATGAAGAAATCATTAGGGAAAGACCCTCCTTTGCTCCCTTCCATCTGCCCGTCCAATCCCATTCCCCTTCCACCCTCCCCGCCCCCACCTCTGGGATAAACCAGAGGTCAGTTAACTTGCCTCTGAGCTGAAGCTTTGAACTTGAAGTTTAGGCTAACTCCACTGTGCCTGCTTAGGCATCCAGGAAGTGTTAAAAATCGTGTTTCAGAGGAATCAGAGCACAACCAGGTCAATGATTGATCCAGGCTACAATTTTTGATCTCTGCATTATTAACATTTGGGGCTGTGTGATTTGTGTGTGGCGGGGGTGGCGGGAGGGAGGCTGTTCTGTGCCTTGTAAGATATTGTACGGCAATTTTGGTATGTATCCACTAGAAGCACCCCCAGTTGTGACAATCAAAATGTCTCCAGACACTGCCTAACATCCCCTGGGGCACACAATGAACCCCAGTTGAAAAGTCATTGATCTATAGGTACATAGAACAACGTGGGTGAATCTCACACATTTAATTTTATTTTTTTTCAGTATTGATGAGATACTTTTAGTAATAATGAGATACTAATGAATCAGCCCATTTTTGACTTTTTTTTTTTTTTTTTTTTTTTTTTTTTGAGACAGTGTAGCTCTGTCTCCCAGGCTGGAGTGTAATGGCATGTTCTCAGCTCCCAGCAACCTCCACTTCCCGAGTTCAAGCAATTCTTCTGCCTCAGCTTCCCGAGTAGTGGAGATTACAGGCGCCCACCACCACACCTGGCTAATTTTTATATTTTTAATTGAGATGGGGTTTCACCATGTTGGCCAGACTGGTCTTGAACTCCTGACCTCAGGTGATCTGCCCACTTCGGCCTCCCAAAGTGCTGGGATTACAGGCCTGAGCCCCTGTGCCCGGCCTCACATACTTAATTTTGAAGGAAAGAAGCCAGCTACTCAAGTGTGATGTGTGGTTCTGTTGATGAAAAGTACAAAAACAGGCAGAGCTCATCTATTCTGTTAGATGTCCGGAGAGTGGCTGCTTTATCCTAGTGTGTACTGATTGGAAGGAGACACTGTGGGACTTCTGGGGATGTCTGTGTTTTTATCTGAATGCCGGGTATGCACATGTTATGTGTGCAGTTTTCTGTGAATGTTGCACCTGAATTGGAAGTGTACGTGTGCTGAGGCTGACGCGGTGGCTCACACCTGTAATCCAAGCACTTTGGGAGGCTGAGGTGGGCCGATCTCTTGAGGCCAAGAGTTCGAGACCAGCCTGGCCAACATGACAAATCCTCCTCTCTACTAAAAATACAAAAAAATTAGCCAGGTGCGGTGGTGCCCGCCTGTATTCCCAGCTACTTGGGAGGCTGAAGCAGGAGAATTGTTTGAACTCGGGAGGTAGGAGTTGCAGTGAGCTGAGATGACACCACTGTACTCCAGCCTCGGTGACAGAGAAAGACTCTGTCTGAAAAAAAAAGAATATATGTGCTGAGAGGAACACACGTATTAAAGCAATACATTTGGAAAATCACAGAAGACTGTCAAAAAGCAAATCCAAACAGTACAGGTTTATCTTCCCAAACCCTGGAGTGGACAGTTTATGAGCAGTTTTTTTCAAGTGATTCTTACAGGATCCCCCACCGCCAGCTGTTTCTAAAGCTGCAGGAACAATAAGACCATGAAGCAATGATCTGATTGAAGAGAACATGTTGTCAGTTCCCATACAAACACACACTCACACACACCCCCCTCAAACAGAGATGTCACGGGGCCTGTGTGGAATCGAATTTCCTGCCTTTGTGTTCCTCAAGCAGCCCTGCAGAGGGGGGGGAAAACTGCAAACTGACACATGAAATGGACCACTATGCTGGGTTGAGACTTCTACAAACAAATGGCCCTTTTCATCTTCTGGAGGGGGAAAAATAATCGACATGGGCAACAATCAGAGCTTGCCTCTTTTCAGCCACTTAAAGGGAAAATGGGGCTGGGCGTGGTGGCTCATGCCTGTAATCCTAGCACTTTGGGAGGCTGAGGTGGGAGAATCACTTGAGCTCAGGAGTTTGAGACCAGCTTGGGCAACATAGTGAGATGAGACACTGTCTCTCTATTAAAAAAAAATAAAAATAAAGGGAAAGTGGGCCAGCCCAGTAGCTCATGTGTGTGTAATTTTGGGAGTCCCAGGTGGGAGGATCACAAAGGCAGGAGACCAGCCTGACCAACATGCTGAAACCCCGTCTCTACTAAAAACACAAAATTAGCCGGGCATGGTGGCACTTGCCTTAATCCCATCTACTCAGGAGGCTGCGGCAGAATTGCTTGAACCTGGGAGGCGGAGGTTGCAGTGAGTGGAGATTGCATGATTGCACTCCAGCCTGGATGACAGTGAGATTCTGTCTCAAAAATAAATAAACAAATAAAATAAAAAATAAAACATAAATAAGTAAATAAAAGGAAAGTGTGGCTTGGGCAACAGAGCGAGATCCTGTCTTTAAAAATAAATAAATAAATGGAAAGTGTGGCCTCACAGCTATGTCTTGAACCTTATTACCTATGCTGGTCCCACCTCGGTTCAGAGGACCCCAGAAGATTACATTTCTGGCATCTTAGGTCATAATGGACACTAATGCAGCCACATGGCTGCCAAAGGCACAGACTACAGGCATTTCGTATTTTCTTTAGTGTCCTCTCTCAGGGAAACCTGAGGAAGCTTCTGGGAACTAGAGGGTCCTAACATGTGCCTGAGAGACCCGTGTCTTCATCCCAGAGGCCTCCTTAGACATCAGCATTTGGGGGAAAAAGCTGTGGACATTTGCTGCAGCCTCCCCAGCTGGTCAGCATTATTAAAGTGGGGCACATCTGTTCTTAACTGTTAGCAATGAGAAGAGGAGGGGGTCAAGTGAGAGGAGAAACCCCAAACACTAGGACTGATCCCACCTAGTGCCAAGAGCAAATTGCCTCTAAGTTGGTGTCACGGAGAAGTGCTTCATTAAGGGGCAGAGATTCCTCATTCAAATACACCTTCTTAGCCACTTCCCTCCTGCTGCCCTTCCCCTCCCCCTCTCTCTTTTAAAACTTCCCAGGTTCTAGCCAGTCTTGAGATTTATGACCTGTTTTGTTTTGTGAACACCCTAAGATCGTATTTGGATGGTGAGGAGCTGAGAGGTCTGCAGATAGCCTGTTGGTTGGAAAAGAGAGTATAAAGTATAATGAATGCAGTCTATTTCCCAGTTGCTCTTTCATGCACATACATAAAGTTACACATGCCCCTGATCGTGTGGCAAGCACATAGGGGCCTTTGAAAACACACAGCAATATGCTCAGAGACAGCACCACCCGGACCCATGCACAGCGAGGCATCACGTGGTTGAAAACACATGCAAAAGACCCACAGGCGTATGGGAGCATGTTCATCACAAGCAGGCCCAACCAACACACAAAACTGGAAACAGATGCAAACCTACTTCCAACATCAGACCCAGATGGGGCTATGCACCCCAGTATGCACCCCCTAATGCTGCGGCCCCTCCAAAAAGTTGAAATGCATGGTGCTGGAAGGATCCCTTTAACTCCCTCTTCAGTTTCCCTTGCAATACGAATGTCTTCCAAATTGCAACTCTGAGACCCACAAACCACACTCCATTCTGCTTTTTTTTTTTTTTTAATTGACGTGGAGTCTTGCTCAGTCACCAGGCTAGAGTGCACGATCTTGGCTCACTGCAACCTCCTATTCCTGGGTTGAAGTGATTCTCCTGCCTCAGCCTCCCAAGTAGCTGGGATTACAGGCACACGCAACCACGCCCGGCTAATTTTTGTATTTTTAGTAGAGACAGGGTTTCATCATCTTGGCCAGGATGGTCTCTATCTCCTGACCTCGTGATCCACCCTCCTCGGCCTCCCAAAGTGCTGGGATTACAGGAATGAGCCACCACGCCCGGCCTCTGCTTTCTTTATAAGAAGACCTCCAGGCCCATAACAAAGCAGAAACCTTCAGAAACAAAATCTACCAAGTTGGAAGCACGGGCCTGGCCCAAGACACTTGGGACGCTGTCCTCTCTGTCTTCACAGTGGCTTGCAGTAAACTTCCTGGAGGAGAATTGGCATCTCAAGGGTGTTACTGGAGACCTTAGCACGAAAGTGAACGCAAAGATAGATGACCCAGGGACACGTGATGGATAAGTCTCTTGACAGCCAGGACATGGAATTACAGGGGGGTCTCCTTGAGAGACAAAATAAAAAAAAACTAGCCCAGTAATCTTCCTTCCACCCTTTTCTCCAAGATCTAATTACAGATGTCTTGACATTCCTTCTGCCTAGAGTTTCCTTAAAAGATCTGCCAAGAAGAAACATTTGGAAACTGTGTTTTAGGTATAATCCGTCTGGGAGTCACTCCTGCTCGCTTTGTCGTTAGATGACAAAGCGTTTAATTACAGCGAGCGCAATGTATACCACATTTGGAAAACTGGATTCTTGACCCAAATAACGTACCCCATACTGACAACGGCCTTTTGGCAAAACTTGTGTCTCTGATCTCACATTAATTACTACACAAATATACTTATTGTGGGTACGGGGTTTATGGGATGGAGTCCTCTTGACACATGTTCACAATAAAAACACATTTTTTCCCTTTCCTCTGACCCTAAGGAAAAGAAAAAGAAAGATTAACATTTTTCAAGATGCTGTTTTAATGACATGAAAACTGTCTGCTGAGTGTTCACTCGGCTTTTGTTCTTTCTCTCTTCTCCTTTTATTAAAAAGCCTTTCAAACCCAGCATTTCTGGTTTGTAATTGTTTTCTTTACTTTTGCTTTTATGCCGAGGGAGAGACAGATTAGATTAGATTAAAGACCGAGGGACACCTCGTGAACTACATTCCATCTAGAGGCAATTTGTTGAGAGGGCTGATTGTGTGTGTCTGTGTGTGTGTGTGTCTGTGTGTGTGTGCGTGTTTCTTCTTGTGGCGTACTGGTGGTCTTTTTACAGATACAGGGTTCTGGCTTTTGGAAATGCGTTTATTCCTTTAACCTTTTTCCCTTCAGAAGTCTGCAGCTTTGATTGTGGCCTGACTTTTAGGGGTCTGTGGAATTTTGGGGGGCAGTAAATCTTCTTATGAAGTATTCCCTTTTGCATCTCACCATTCTCAAAACTTTTTCAAAAAGCGGCAACACTGCCCTCACAAACAACAGATGAAAGAAACGGGTTCAAAGCCCCTCTCCCCTGGCCCCAGCGGGCCCCCAGATTGGTCTGATGATGTCACAGGGGTAACCACGGCAACAGGCCGTGACATCACGACAAAAGGAAGACTGACCTTGGCCTGGAATTCAAAGGAAAAGCAGCTCATAAACTTCTAAAGCAAGCAGGAGATAAATATCCTTAGTCATAAAAGAACAAACGAAGTTTGGGGTGGGGGGGATGGGGGAAAAAAAGCAGAACTTTTTTTTTAAATACAGTAAAATGTGTTGCCAAGTTTTTCAGGATGTGCTAGTGGCCGTTTTGATGATGTGAACTAGACTTTAAAACAGAGGAAAAATGAGTGTAGTGAACCAGGGCTGCGGACAATATTAGATACAATCAGGTGAAATTTTCCCTAAACTTTAATTGGTAAAATGGGGAAGAGGGGGATGAGCCAGGCCAAAGCAAAACAACAGACAAATTCATTTCTGAGTGAGAGAAGGAACTAGATGCCAGGAGAAAGGGAGCAATCCAGGAATTGTACTTACTAAAAAGAGAATGTGCTCAAGGCAACGTGGTACTCCGGACGGGATCCTAGGCCAGAAAAATGGGTGAAATCTGAAGGTCTAGCGTTTAGTTAAGAGTAATGAACCAATGTTGGTTTCTCTTTTTTTTTTTTTTTTTTTTTTAATACGGAGTCTCGAAGTGTCGCCCAGGCTGGAGTGCAATGGTGTGATCTCAGCTTACTGCATCCTCTGCCTCCCGGGTTCAAATGATTCTCCTGCCTCAGCTGCCCAAGTAGCTGAGATTACAGGCGCCCGCCACTCTGCCAAGCTAATTTTTGTATTTCTAGTACAGACAGGGTTTCACCATGTTAGTCAGGCTGGTCTCAAACCCCTGACCTCAGGTGAACCGCCCACCTCAGTCTCCCAAAGTGCTGGGCTTACAGGCGTGAGCCACCATGTCCAGCCCAATGTTGGTTTCTTAGCTTAAAAGATATCTATCTATCTATCTATCTATATATATATATATATATTTTTTTTTTTTGAGACAGGATCTCGCTCTGTTGCCCAGGCTGGAGTGCAGTGGCGTGATCTTGGCTCACTGTAGCCTTCGCCTCCTGGGTTCAAGCAATTCTCCTGCCTCAGCCTCCTGAGTAGCTAAGATCATAGGCACGCGCCACCACACTTGGTTAACTTTTGTATTTTAAAGATGGGGTTTTGCCATGTTGGCCAGGCTGGTCTCGAACTCCTGATCTCAGATATCCTCCCACCTCAGCCTCCCAAAGTGCTGGGATAACAGGAGTGAGCCATCACCACACCAAGCCAATTTTATTTTTTAAATTGTATTTATTTATTTATTTATTTTTATTGCCAGGGTCTCTCCACTTCCCAGGCTCAAGTGACTTTCTCATCCCAGCCTCTTGAGTAGCTGGAACTACAGGGGCACCCACCACTCTTGAATAATTTTTTATTTCTCATAGATATGGGGTCTTGCTACATTGCCCAGGCTGGTCTCAACCTCCTAAGCTCAAATGATCCTCCCACCTCAGCCTCCCAAAGTTTGGGGCTTACAGGCATGAGCCTCCATGTTTGGCCTGCCTCCAGGAAACTTAAGGAGGTCCCCTGGGTCATGCTAAAAGGTGTTCTTGTCCTCAGAGTCTTTCATGAGTTTACTGGCCCAGTTTCACAAGAAAGCTTCTTCTCTAGATGTCCTGAGGGTTGACTGACCACATATCATGAGAAGCTTGTCTCCAGATGCCAGGAGGGGTGGTGAAATTGCACCAAACTGGGAATGGAGAACTCTGCTTTCACATGAACTTGCACGTGATATTGGGAAAGCCAGAACTTCATATTTTCTGGTCCACAAAACAGGGTCATTGGGCAATAGATAACAATGGTAAACAGACCTCATGTCAGGTGCAAGCTGAGGCCCTGTCTGAAATTTAAAAACAACAACAACAATTTGCCTGGCTAATTTTTTAAAAATTTTAATTTTTGTAGTAACAGGGTCTCATTATGTTGCCCAGGCTGGCCTCAAACTCCTGGGTTCAAGTGATTATCCTGTCTCAGCCTCCCAAGTAGCTAGCTGTGATTATAAGCATGTACTACCCAGGCTGGCTCCTTAGGTGTAAATTTGGAGTAACTGATGGAGACTGGCTCGGGCCCTCTGTTGAGCCTGGGATCAATGAGGAGAAATGTGGTGATCCATTAGTAATGTCTGCGACAGATGTGGGTTTGGAAAATGGATGCATGTGTTTGCTATTCCAAGCCCGTGCACACTTAGGCCTGGCCCCTCTGGGGCTAGCTAGTCTAGACAGATTCTTGTGTCTCCAGCAACATCCGTGTGGAACAGTAGATAGAACACAGTCCCTGGAGTCATCCAGCAATGGCTTTCAATCCTGGCTTTCTCTATGTACTTGTGATAAATGGCTCAGGGCATTTGGTACATGAAATGCAATGTGTGAAGCTCTGTGCATACCCACTGCCATCTGGGGAAGATAGACAAGTTAACAGGCAACAAAACCACCCTGTGCTGAGTGCTACGATAACAGGAAGAGTGTTCTTGGAGTACTGAGTAGGGGGACCCGACTTACACCTGAGGGGCAGGCAAGGAAGACTTCCTGAGGGAAGTGGTATCTCAGCTGATTTGTTGTTGTTGTAGTTGTTGGACAGCCTCACTCTGTTGCCCAGGCTGGAGTGCAGTGGTGCAGTCTCAGCTCACTGCAACCTCCACCCTCTGAGTTCAAGCGATTCTCCTGCCTCAGCCTCCTGAGTAGCTGGGATTACAGATACCTGCCACCACACCTGGCTAACTTTTGTATTTTTAGTAGAGATGGGGTTTCACCATGTTGGCCAGGCTAGTCTCAAACTCCTGCCCTCAAGTGATCTGCCTACCTTGGCCTCCCAAAGTGCTGGGATTACAAGCATGAGCCACCACACCTGGCCATCTAAGCTGACTTCTGAAGGATGAGTTAAGCATTATCCTGGAGAAGGGAGCAGGGTGAGATGAGGATGGAGTTTGGCTGGGCTTAGATCACGTAGGGCCTGAGAGCCTTGCTGTGAATTTGAGCTTAATTTCAAGGACCATGGGGAGCCATGGAGGAATTTTATTAAAGATAGTTTTATTAACAAAAACTTTTTCTGGTTTAAGAGATAGATTTAGGTGAGGGGAAAACTGAGGAGGCCCTTTTCAGAATCCAAGCAAGAAATGATGACACTTACACCAGCAAATGGAGCACAGAGAGGCAGACCATTGAGAGATGTTCAAGGGATTGAATGGATGTGGGGGCACCCGGTACTGAGACCTCTGAACCTCAGTTTCCTCATTTGTTTGAAGCCATTGTGAGGCTTAGATGAGATGATGTGTGTACAGGGCTCAGCATGGTTCCTGGTACATTGTAGGTGCTCAGTAAGTGCTAACCATATCCATTACGTCTCAAAAGTTCAGTAATTTAATTTTTATTTAACAAATGGTAAAACTGAGGCCCAGAGAAGGACAGTGAAATGACCATCATCATTTTCCCCTCCTATTCTCCAGCCAGCTAGACCCCTGGAGGCTTCCTTTTGGTCAGAGGAAAATAAGGTCTCTGTACTGTGTTCAATTGTGTCTCTCAAAAATATATGTTCAGACCGGGCTCAGTGGCTCATGCCTGTAATCTCAGCACTCTGGGAGACCGAGGTGGGTAGATTACTTGAAGTCAGGAGTTTGAGACCAGCCTGGCCAAACATGGTGAAATCCCATCTCTACTAAAAATACAAAAACGAGCTAGGCATGGTGGCAGGTCCCTGTAATCCCACTACTTGGGGGGGCAGAGGCAGGAGAATCGTTTGAACCCAGGAGGTGGAGGTTGCAGCGAGCTGAGATTGCGCCATTGCACTCCAGCTTGGGTGACAGGGCAAGACTCTGTCTCAAAAAAACAAAAACAAAAACAAAACAAAAAAAAGGAAAACAAAGTTTAAGTCCTAACCTGTATGCCTGTGAATGTCACCTTATTTGGAAATAGAGTATTTGCAGACGTAATTAAGGCAGATCATTAAGAGATGTTCAGGGGACTGAATGGATGTGGGGGCACCCATTACTTAGGTCTCTGAGCCTCAGTTTCCTCATTTGTTTGAAAGTCATTGTGAGGTTTAAATGAGATGATGTGTGAGCAAGTCTCAGCATGCTTCCTGGTATACTGTAGGTGCTCAATAGGAGGATTAGGGTGGCTTCTAATGACTGGCATTCTTTGTTTTTTGTTTTTTTTTTAATTTATTTATTCTTTTTTTAGAGATGGGGGTTTCACCATGTTGGCCAGGCTAGTCTTGAACTCCTGACCTCAGGTGATCCACCCGCCTTGACCTCCCAAAGAGCTGAGATTACAGGCATGCCTGTTTTTTGGTTTTTGTTTTGAGTGAGAGTCTCACCCTGTTACCCAGACTGGAGTAGAGTGGCATGATCTCAGCTCACTGCAACCTCTGCCTCCCAGGTTCAAGCAATTCTCCTGCCTCTGCCTCCTGAGTAGCAGGGATTATAGGTGCACACCACCATGCCCAGCTAGTTTTTGTATTTTTAGTAGAGACGAGGTTTCACCATATTGGCCAGGCTGGTCTCAAACACCTGACCTCAAGTGATCCACCTGCCTTGACCTCCTAAAGTGCTGGGATTATAGGCATGAGCCACCACGTCCAGCACCAGCATTCTTGTAAGAAAGAGAAATGGACGCAGAGGTACACAGAGAGAACACCATGTGAAGATGGAGGCAGAGATTGGAGTTATTCTCATCCACAAAGCTGAAGAAGTCCAAGGATTGCCTAACCACCAGAACCCAGGAGGGAAGCAAGGAATAGATTCTCCCTGAGAGCCTCAAAATAGAAACCAACCCAGTGAACACCTTGGTTTCTGACTTATGAGCTCCAGAACCGCAAGAGGACTCATTTCTCTTGTTTTAAGTCACCCAATTTGTGAATTTCCTGTACTTTATTATGGCAACCCTGGGAGACAGACACAGTCCTCTAAGAAGGTGTCTCGCTCTCGAGATTTTATCAGCCATCGTCACTGCGCTGGACCTAGGCTCTAAGAGGCGGTTCGGAAAGGAGAGATGGTGGCCGGGTGAGAGGACAGAGTGCTCGGGAGCCTGGGGGGTGGCATCACAGGATTTCTCCGCGTCACCTTAGCTGGTGACATGGTTTCCTGTGCGTCAGCCCTTGGAGATGTCCAGCGTAAGTCAAAGCCTTTGTTCCCTACCATAACCTTGAGGGATGACTCAGTAGAGAAGAAGGCAGGCTGTGGGGTAGGGGAAATGGTCAGTGCAACTACAAATGAGAGCCTGTTCCTGGCTCAAGGGGGAGAACAAGGCAGAAAAACAACAACAGTAATTACCATTCCCTGTTGCTTCCCTGGACCAACCTCCCCTCCGCCTCTACCCGGATGATCCTGTCCTCACCCTGCACCCATTCTTCCCCAACATGTGTTTTATTAATTCCACTTTATGGAGAAATATAACTTGCACAAAATAAAACACACCAATTGTGAGTGTACAGTTCAATAAATTTTGATAAAATGCTTATCAAATCCTACCTGATGATACAACGTTTATCAAAACACAGAGTGTTGTGTAACCACCAACACAATCAAGATATAGAACATTCTTCACTCTCTAAAATTTCCCCTCCACACTCCCCAGCCACCTACCTGCCCCCATCCATTCCCTCTGGCTTCTGGTGACCATTGATCTGCCTTTTGTCACTGTAGATGAGAATGATCATTTCTATCCCTTCATAGAAATGAAATTGCCCAGTAGAAACGTGTTTATATCTGGCATTATTTTTGGTTCAGCATAATGTTTTTGAACTGAGCTTTTGTGTTGTTGCAGGGATCAATGGTTTCTTTTTTATTGAAGTGTAGCATTTCCATTATAGGAGAGTACGACAGTACAGTCATTGACCTGTGGATGGACATTTATTTCCACTCTTTCCTCTTATGAATACCGCTGGTAGCAGCATTCAAGTGTAAGTCCTGACCAATCTCGGCGGCCATACCTGTAATCCCAGCACTTTGGGAGGCTGAGGCAGAAGAGTCGCTTGAGGCCAGCCCGGTCAACATAGCGAGATCCCATCTCTACCAAAAAAATGAAAAAAAAACTTCATTTTTGGTGTGCGCTGGTAGTCCCAGCTACTTGGGAGGCTAAGGTGGGAGGATCACCTGAGCCTAGAAGTTCGAGGCTACTGTGAGCTGTGATTACACCACTGCACATTGGGCAATGCAGTGTGGAGTGAAGTGGTGCAATCACAGCTCACTGCAGAGTAAGACCCTGTCTCTAACTTAAAAAACAATGTGAGCCTTTTTGTGGACATATGATTTTCTTGCTGGGTAGATACTAAACAGTGAAATTGCCAAGACATGTGGTAAGTATATGTTTAACTTTTTGCCCCAATATGAGCAATTTAAGAGCTAAAACAATGTAACTTCTAGAAGAAAATACATTAGAAAATTATTGTGACCTTGGGCTAGAGAAGATTGCTTAGTGCAAGAAAAGTATAAACCACAAAGTAAAAATAAATGACTTTATCAAGATGGAAAACTTCTGTTCTTTGAGAGACCCTGTTAATGAAAAGGCAAGCCATAGTCTAGGAGACACTATTTGTAAGTCATATTTGACAGAGGCTATGTATCAGAATATTCAAAGAACTTCTGTATGTCACTAATCAGAAGATAAATGACCCAATTAAAAAGTGGGGGCTGACTGGGTGCGGTGGCTCACGGCTGTAATCCCAGCACTTTGGGAGTCCCAGGTGGGTGGATCACTTGAGGTCAGGAGTTCGAGACTAGCCTGGTCATCATGGTGAAACCCCCATCTCTACTAAAATTAGCTGGGTGTGACGGGCTGTGCCTGTAATCCCAGCTACTTGTGAGGCTCAGGTAGAGAATCTCTTGAACCCATGCCACTGCACTTCATCCTGGGCAACAGAGCAAAAATCTGTCTCAAATAAATAAATAAATAGATGGGGGCGGGCGGCCAGGTGTGGTGGCTCGTGCCTGTAATTTAGCACTTTTGGAGTCCAAGGCTGGGATTACAGGTGTGAGCCAGATGTGGTGGCTCACTTGGGAGGATTGCTTGAGCCCAGGACTTTGAGACCAGCCTGTGTAATATAATCAAACCCTGTCTTTACAAAATTAAAAAACATAGGTGGGTGTTGTGGCATGTACCTGAGGTCCCAGCTCTACAAGAAGCTGAAGTGGGGGAGATCACTTGAGTCTAGGTAGTCAAGGATGCAGTGAGCCGAGATCACACCACTGCATTCCAGCATGAGTACAGAGCGAGACCCTGCCTCAAAAAATAAAATAAAGTAAAATAAAATAAATGGGCAAAGGGATTTTCAAGACACTTCAGAGAAGGAGCTGTATGAATAGTAAAAAAGCACCTTAAAAAAAAAACTCTACATCATTAATCATGAGGAAAACAAAAATTAAAACCACAGTGCAGTACCACTCATAACGTGATACCACGGCAGTGGCTGAAGTAAAGACCGGTCATTCCAAGTGTTGAGGAAAGTGGGGGAGCAACGGGAATGTTCCAACTCCACTGGTGGGAATGCAAAATGAGATCCCCACTGTGGGAGAACGTTTGTCAGTTTCTTCCAACCGTTTGCTTTTGTAATTCAAAACATGAACGCAGCTTTAAAAATCCTCCAGTGGCCTCACATGGCATTGAAATAAAACCCAAACTTTGTTTTCTTATTTTTAATTTTTTTTTAAATTTTAATTATTCATCTAAACTTTGATCTGTGTCCTGCAAAGCCTCCAGTTCACGCCCCTGCAGCCACACTGCACCTGGTTCTGATCTTTAAGTGGAAAAGGCACCTTCACTCTTCCCTCCGCCTGGTGCTCTTTCCTCAGCCCTTCCTACAGTGGACTCCACTACAAGTCTCTCCTCGGATGTCCTCTCTGTACAAAGAGCTGTGCTGAATGCCGTATCAGAAGGTGTCCCTGTCCCTCACCATCTCCTTTACTGTGTCTTATTTACCTCCTGTGAATTTGCCTGGCATCTGCCTCCACTCTCCCAACTCTTCCAATGAGGAAGGAAGCTCCAAGACGGCGGGAGCACGGTTTCTCTGTTTAGCACTGTGCCCCGTAACAGCTCCCAGCACACGGTAGGACCTTCGTAAGTGCTGAATCCCATAAGTGTCTCCCATAGGGATAAATAAAATGCAGATGGTTGATGGCAGAACTGGGATTCAAACCTAGCTCTCTCTGGCTTGTCTTTCCTTCTTCCTTCCTTCCTTCCTCCCTCCCTCCCTCCCTCCCTCCCTCCTTCCTTCCTTCCCTCCTTCCTTCCTTCCTTTTTTGAGTTTCACTCTGTCACCCAGGCTGGAATGCAGTGGTGCAATCTTGGCTCACTGCAACCTCTGCCTCCTGGATTCAAGCGATTCTCTGCCTCAGCCTCCTGAGTAGCTGGGATTACAATCACCCGCCACCACACCTGGCTAATTTTGTTTTTTTAGTAGAGATGGGGTTTCACCATCTTGGCCAGGCTGGTCTTGCACTTCTGATCTTGTGATCACCTGCCTCGTAATCCACCCACCTTGGCCTCCCAAAGTGTGGGATTATAGGCGTGAACCACTGCGCCTGGCCTCTCTGGCTTTAAAGACATAGTTCCGGCTGGGCACAGTGGCTCACACCTATAATCCCAGCACTTTGGGAGGCCGAGAGGGAGGATTGCTTTAGGCCAGGAGTTTGAGACCAGCCTGGCCAATATAGCCAGACACCATTTCTACAAAAAAGAAAAAAAAAAGAAAAGCTGGATGTAGTGGTAGGTGCCTCAGCTACTTGGGAGGCTGAAGTGGGAGGATCACTTAAGCCTGGGAGGTCGAGGTAGCAGTGAGCCATGAGGGTGCCACTGTGCTCCAGCCTGGGCGACAGAGCAAGACCCTGTCTCAAAACAACAAAACCTCCAAAACAAACAAAACAAAACAAAACAAAAAAAGACTTTTCTAAAACATCCTGCTGTACATCATAAATATATGCAATTTTTATTTATTTATTTTTGAGAAAGGATCTCACTCTGTTGCCTAGGCTAGAGTGTAGTGGCACGATCTAGGTGGAGTGTAATCTCCACCTCCCGGGTTCAAGCAGTTCTTCTGCCTCAGTCTCCCGAGTAGCTAGGATTACAGGCGTGTACCACCAGGCCTGGCTAATTTTTCTATTTTTACTAGAGACAGTGTTTCACCATGTTGCCCAGGCTGGTCTCAAACTCCTGACCTCAAGTGATCCCCCAGCCTCGGACCTCCCAAAATGTTAGGATTACTGGTGTGAGCCGCCACCAATGCCTGGCCAATTTTTATTTTTTATTTAAAAAGTAAGTTCAAAGGAGGTCAGGTTTTGCCAGTAAATTCATTATGGAAATTACTGCCACTTTCCAGAGTTCTGGGCCATTGGAATTGTGAATATGGTCCTGAAGACCTGTGCTGAAGTATTCCTTCACAAATGCAGAAGCCCTCTGTGTAAAGAATCTGGGGTCCTTGTTCAAAGGACAACTTTGATAATGATAGAATTGTGATGATTTAAAAAAGACAGAGTTCTTGAAGCTCACAGTCAAGGTGGGGCTGAATTCCTGCAAGGCCTGACCTTGATTCCAACCTTAGACTCTCATGCTAGTCAAATGAGGGCAGATTCCAGAGGGGAAAAGGCCAAGTTAGGCTCCCAGAATGCGAGTAGCCTGAAGGGGAGCCCAGAGTGCATTATTGCCAGGACACAAGGAGCTCAGCTGTGACTGCAACACTTTCCTCTCCCACTTTGAAGTCAGGGAGCGGAACAGGGGAATTGCTGAGGCTCTTACCCATTTTCCATATGAGGAGAGAAAGATCATAGCGGGGATACAGGTCAGGGACAGGGCTGAGGACAAGGGGGCTGTTTCCATGTTGAGGTGCAGTTGTCAGAGTTTGAGCTGGACCTCGGAGCTCATCTAGTCCAGTTCCCTATTCCACAAATGGGGAAACTGAGGCCCTGAGGTGGAGGCAGAGAACCATGGAAGGCTGGGCAGGTTCTCAGAGTAAGGAAGGGCAGGATTTTACTGAACTTTGGTGCAGTTTTTCTCCTTCCTTCCTTCCTTCCTTCTTTACTTCCTCCCTTCTTTCCCTCCCTCCTTCCTTCCTTCCTCCCTCCCTCCTTCTCTTCCTCCCTCCCTCCCTCTTTCTCTTCCTCCCTCCCTTCCTTCCTTCTTTCCCTCCCTGCTTCCTTCCTCCCTCCTTCCCTTCCTTCCTTCCTTCCTTCTTTCCTTCCTTCCTTCTTTCCCTCCCTCCTTCCTTCCTTCCTCCTTCCCTCCTTCTCTTCCTCCCTCCCTCCTTCTCTTCCTCCCTCCCTCCCTCTTTCTCTTCCTCCCCTCCCTTCCTTCCTTCTTTTCCCTCCCTGCTTCCTTCCTCCCTCCTTCCCTTCCTCCCTCCCTCCCTTCCTTCCTTCTTTCCCCTTCCTTCCTTTGTCCCTTCCTCCCTCCCTTTCCCTCCCTCCCCCTTTCTTCCTTCCTTCCTTCCTTCCTTCCTTTCTTTAGGATAGGGGTCTCTTTCTGTCTCCCATGCTGGAGTAGAGTAACACGATCATAGCTCACTTCAGCCTTGAACTCCTGGGTTTAAGCAATCCTCCCCCCTTAGCCTCCTGAGTAGCTGGGACCACAGGTACACAGTACCATGCTTGGCTTGGTGCAATCTTTCTGAGCAGAGACCTTAGTAAAAGTGTGGAGCCTGAAAAGCAGGCAGTGAGCAGGTGGTTGAGAGCTTGGGGTGAGCCGGACTGAATTTTAGATCTGGCTCTGCCAATTACCTATTTGGAAACTTGAGTGAAAACTTCTTCCTCTCTGAACCTCAGTTTTCTCATCCGTAGAATGGGGGATGATAACACTAATAGTCATTTTGTAGGATTCCTAACTTCATTAAATGAGAAAATACATGTTACTTAGCTCTCTGCCTAGTGCTTGGCAGGTGCCTAATAAATGGTGCCAATTAGGATTATTGTTGTCATTACACCTTCTAGAGCTAAAGTGGGGGTGGGTAGCATGGTTGAAAGAAAGCTGGAGTGAGGGAGATGTTAGTTAACTGTGAACTGGGAGTCTCCAGAAATCCAAATTCAGCATTTGGAGCAGAAAACCCCATCTTGAGACCCCCATCTGGCCTGAGAATTTCCAGAGTGCTTTCGTGGGACCCAGGTAATCTAATTTTGGGGAAGGAAGCGGGAGAGCTAACCGGTCATCAGAGAATCACTGAAGAGGAAAGACCTGGGAATTCTGTTCTTCCATGTCAATCAAGGTGGAGACTTCAGGCTGGTTACTGAAGCTCTCAATTGATCTCTGTAAAAATGGGAAGGCTTGTAGTCCCTCTCTCCCAGGACTGTGGTGACAGTGAAACAAAGAGAGGTATATACAAGAACCAAGCACGGTCCCCACACTCGGGAGACCTTGGTGCAATGGGAAGCGGGTGGGCTGCGCAGTCGCTGCCTTCACTCCACGTAAGCGGCTGGAGTTTCTGAAGTTGCCCACTTGGCTGCAGAAGAGAAAGACTCAGAGACACATTAAGCAATCTGGACATGCCTGAACTTGCAGATGCCATTTTGAATCCAAGAGGCCCTTGACTGAAAGGAGAGCATTCAGGGAAAATGCATTTGTGCAACTTGTAACTCTATCTAGATCAGGGCAGGGAGGGGAACGGGAGTTGGGCTTGTGAGCCTTACACACTATTGATCTCATCTGCTTGTCACAATCGTGTGGAAGATAGGCCAGTGAGATGCTAATTTTCCCAAGACCCCAGGAGAGGTCAGCTGGTGACTTCAAGGAGACTCCATCCAATTCGAGGGATGGAGGATGAGGGACTACCACAACCTTGCAAGGAATTAGGCCCCCAGGCTAGAGAGACAGGTCTTGGGCATTTATTCCAATAAGTAAGCAAGCATATAAGCACATACCGTGATGGGAGTTATTTATTTGTTTATTTCTGGCTTCCTGGGGGGTCTCCCAAGATGCTGAATGAAGCAAGAAAAGTCAAACTCATCAAAGACAATTGGGAACAAGGAAGGAAGATAAGGATGTGCTCCCACTGTGCGCCACAAATCCTGTCAAGTAGGACTATGGATGCCCATTTGACAGATGAGGAAGTGGAGGTTTAGAGCTGTTAAATATCTTGCCCAAAGGCCACCTAGCTGTTAAGATAAGAAAGCAGGGATTGGCTTCTATTCCACAAGGAAAAGATTCTTCCTTCCACTCCCATTTTAACTAAGTAATATGTATCTCCTATGAGGAGTGGATATTAGGGGTTCCCCTCGACCTCTCTGGCCCCCTGTTTACGTCTCCTGCTATTCTTGCCCTTGTTCTGTGGGTCTAGGTTACCCCATCTTCTTTCCCTTTGAATAATCTCTCTTCTCCCAACTCCCTTTTTTTGTTTGTTTTTGTAGAGACGGAGTCTCACTGTTGCTCAGGCTGGAGTGCAGTGGCTCGATCTTGGCTCACTGCAACTTCCGCTTCCTAGGTTCAAATGATTCTCCTGCCTCAGCTTCCCAAGCAGCTGGGACCACAGACGCGCACCATGCCCAGCTAATGTTTGTATTTTGAGTAGGGATGGGGTTTCACCATGTTAGCCAGGCTGGTCTTGAACTCCTGACCTCAGGTGATCCGCCCTCCTTAGCCTCCCAAAGTGCTAGGATTACAGGCATGAGCCATTGCGCCCAGCTGTCTGATTCTGTTAATGTCTCTGCACTGCCCTAGACTTTAACCTCCATGAAAGTAGAGAGCTCGGCCAGGCATGGTGGCTCACACCTATAATCTGAGCACTTTGGGAGGCCAAGGTGGGTGGATTGCTAGAGCCCAGGAGTTCGAGACCAGCCTGGGCTACCTAGTGAGATTCCTGTCTTTATTATTATTATTACTTGCAAAATAATAATAATAAAAGAAAGTAGAGAGCTCGTCTGTCCTGTCCACGACTGCATCCAAATATTGGTGGAAAAGTAGGGAAGTTCTCGAGAAGACCCCAGCCAAGGGAAAGAATTCATGAACACACAAACAAGGGGGGCACAGAGAGGTGGGCGGTCTCCAAGATGCCCTAGAAAGAACGCTTGTCACGCCTCCTGCCCTAGCTGCTCAGATTTCAGGCAAAGGTGAAGGGCCAGACGTTCTCCAGGGCTCCCACTATGAAGCCAGTATGTATTTTGTATGCCATGTGTTCATGTTTTTCCCTTTGAAGGCTGCCTGGGAAAGGCTAACAGTCATGGAAGTAACAAACATACTGTCTTCTCTTCTCTTGCCAAAAGCAATCTTTAATCACCCTACCGAGTAATGGGCTCAGAATAGCATAATGGAAACAAAGTACTTAAAATACTTGCTCGGGTGGATAAACACAGCAGAGGAAAAAAAAAAAAGTCTTACATGTCCAGCCCCATCCTTTTTATTGTATACACAACTAGGGAGATGTGGAAGGAAGAGAAGAAAATCCCTCCAGAACAAACAACTGTAAATATACAGAACATACAGATTTTAAAGGGCAGCACGGTGGTTTGTCCGTCCTAAGGACATCTTTATATTTGTGGTCCCTCCCAAACCCCCCCTTTTTCTTTTAACCAAGTGACAAAAAATAGGTCTGATATAACCAACCTGTGGAAGGGAGTTCTCAGAGTCTTTGAACAGGGTCTTTTTCTTTTGTCGCCCAGGCTGGAGTGCAGTGGCATGATCTCAGCTCACTGAAACTTCTGCCTCCTGGGTTCAAGCGATTCTTCTGCCTCAGCCTCCTGAGTAGCTGGAGTACAGACATGTGTCACCATGCCTAGCTAATTTTTGTATTTTTAGTAGAGACAGAGTTTCACCATGTTGGTCAGGCTGGTCTTGAACTCCTGACCTCATGATCTGCCCACCTTGGCCTTCCAAAGTGCTAGGATTACAGGTGTGAGCCACCGCGCCCGCCCGGCAGAACACGGTCTTTTCCAATTTCTTTAGTTGCGGGGAACATTAGGAGAGAGTAACATTAGGAAAATTAGGGTAGGTGGCATTGGGCAGAGACCCTAGCGAAACTGAGTGTTTAATTTGTGCTCAGAAGGCAGGACTCTTTTGCTGATGCCTACTTTTGCTAAAGTCAAAGCCAGAGGGAAATGGCAAAGCTCTGAGTTATAGAATTCGGGCTGCTGGGTGGGCGCGGTGGCTCACTCCTGTAATCCCAGCACTTTGGGAGGCTGAGGTGGCAGGACCACTTGAGCCCGGGAGTTTCAGACCAGCCTGTGCAACATAGTAAGATCCCATCTACTTTATCTTAAAAAATTTATTAAAAATATAAAAAATAAAAAATAAGGCCAGGTGTGGTGGCTCATGCCTGTAATCCCAGCATTTTGGGAGGCCGAGGCGGGCAAATCACAAGGTCAGGAGATCCAGACCATCCTGGCTAACACACTGAAACCCTGTTTTTACTAAAAATACAAAAAATTAGTCGGGCGTGGTGGCAGGCGCCTGTAGTCCCAGCTACTCAGGAGGCTGAGACAGGAAAATCACTTGAATCTGGGAGGAGGAGTTGCAGTGAGCCAAGATCACGCCACTGCATTGCAGCCTGAGCCACAGAGTGAGACTGTCCCAAAAAATAAATAAATAAATGAAAGAATTCAGGCTGCAGTCTCCTAGTGGGATGTCCAGTGTGGTATTACAGAAAACAGATATTTAAGCCACAATGATAGATTCTTGAAATTGTCACCTCCTCCAAGGAGCCTTTCTAGATTTCCTCAGTTGGAATTCCTCTGTCTTTACCAGGAGAGGAACAAGAATCAGGCTGTGCCTACAACTTAAAAACTGTAATCCTGGCTGGGTGTGGTGGCTCACGCCTGTAATTCCAGCACTTTGGGAGGCCCAAGTGAGTGGATCACCTGAGGTCAGGAGCTCGAAACCTCTCTGACCAACAAGGTGAAACCTCGTCTCTATTTAAAAAATAGCAACAAAACCAAAACAAAACAAAACAGAAAAACTGTAATCTTGAGCAAATTATTTATTTTCTCTAAACTTTAGCTTTCCTATCTGTAATGTGTAGACAAATAGAGAAATACATAGCCTGTGATGAGTTTCTAACTCAGAGCACTTAGCCCAGTTTGCTGTGAAAATTGTCAGAACCCAAAATGGAGTCACTAATATTAAGAAAACCCTGACAAATAGAGCTGGGGAAGGGCATGCAGAGAGGCTTCTCCAGCTTGTATGCCTGATAACAAAAACATCACGAAAGACTGCAAATACCACAACCTTGCACAAAGATCACTGCAACCTTAACACACAAAAAATTACTTTTGCAAGGACATCTGCCCAGCGACTGCCTGTCCAACTTCAGACCAGCATCATCCTTGTTATTGATCTTTGTAGCCAAGGATAATTATTTCAAAACAATTATGTAATCCTCCTCATTTTTGTCCTTTAGAAACCTTTGTCTTCCTTTACCTTTCCAAATACCCACATAGTTTATTATGGTATGCACATTCCCATTGCAGTGCTCTACTCCCAAATAAACGTCTTTTCTTTCAGAGAGCTTCTCTCTGTCATTTAGATTGACATTGCCTAAAAGTCAGAATTATCTGTCTGGGTGTGGTGGCTCACGCCTGTAATCCCAGCACTTTAGAAGGCCAAGGTGGGAGGATCACAAGGTCAGGAGTTCGAGACCAGCCTGGCCAATATGATGAAACCCCATCTCTACTAAAAATACAAAAATTAGCTGGACGTGGTGGCGTGCGCCTGTAGTCGCAGCTACTTGGGAAGCTGAGGCAGGAGAATTGCTTGAATCCGGGAGGCGAAGGTTGTAGTGAGCTGAGATTGTGCCACTGCACTTCAGCCTGGTTAATAGAGCCAGACCTTGACTCAAGAAACAAACAGCAACAATAAAAATAACCTCCTGGGCTCAAGCAATCCTCCCACCTCGTCCTCCCAAAGTGCTGGGATTACAGATGTGAACACCCAACCCAAGAGCTCTGGTTTTGTATCTGAATAAAAGGGGATGTTATTTTGAACAAGAAACAACATATATCCCTTATCACCCTCCCAGACCCACCTCAAAGATTTTATTATGAAAACAAGCTGGGGAAGTGGACACGAAACTAGCATTTTCCCCCCTGGACTATTGGGTCCTCTCCACTGCGTTACACCCTTTTACGTACATTGTCTACTGCGTTCCTTACCATAATACCATTTTCTTCTTTTACTTCCTTTTTATGAATAGATGGGGCCTTGCTGTGTTGCGCAGGCTGGAGTGCAGTGGCACTATCATGGCTCACCACAGCCTCCAACTTCCTGGCTCAAGCCATCCTCCCACCTCAGCCTCTCAAGTGGCTGGGACTACAGGTACATATCACCACGCCCAGATAATTTTTTGAAGTTTTGTAGAAATGAGGTCTTGCTATGTTGCCCAGGCTGGTCTCAAGCTCCTGGCCTCAAGCAGTCCTCCTGCCTCAGCCTCCCTGAAATGGAAGAGCTGATCAAGAAGTTGATAGCCCATGAATACTGGTCAGTCTGTTTAACCTTCATAGTCAGGGGGACAGGGGGATCCAAAATATCATACGAAGTTTGATGATTGAGAGTCTGATGCCCCCAAATCCATGGGCATCTGGGTCTTTATGTGGGCAATTAGGGCATGTGGTGAGAAGATGACACATTTATCTCCTTCTAGAAGAAGATCTTCCCTGCCCTGCAGCAAGGTGGAAATATGCTGGGACGGCCAAAACCAAAACTAGGTTGGACTCTCCCAGCTCTGTTTTGGGATAAATCACTTTGTTTTGGGATAAGTCACTTAACCTTCCTAAATTGTAGAAGTTTTCTAAATCTTTTTTAGTTGTAAAAATAGTAATGTGTTTGTTGGAGGATTCAACGAGATAATGGAAGTGAATAGCTTAGTAGGATGCCAGGTACTTACCATGTTCTCAGTTGAGATTAGCTTTTAATGTTGGTAGTGTCAGCATTATATTCATTCACCCACGTATTTATGAAACAAGAATGTATTGAGTGCACTGTCTTCCAGGTGCCATTCTAGGTTCTGGCATTCCGTGGGGAATAAAGTAAAATCCCTGTACTGCAGTGAAGAGAGATAGACAATAAGCAAATGTATATTGTGTCACCCGGTGATCAAAAACATGACATTTGGCTGGGTGCGGTGGCTCATGCCTGTAATCCCAGCACTTTGAAAAGTCAAGGTGGGCAGGGCAAATCACTTGAGCCCCGAAGTGTGAGACCAGCCTGGGCAAGATAGTGAGGCCCCATCTATACAAAAATTTTTTTTGAAAAATTAGCCATGGCTTATGCCTGTAATTCCGGCAGTTTGGGAGGCCGAGGCAGGCGGATCACGAGGTCAAGAGATGGAGACCATCCTGGCCAACATGGTGAAACCCCGTCTCTAGTAAAAATACAAAAATTAGCTGGGCGTGGTGGCCTGCGCCTGTAGTCCCAGCTACTTGGGAGGCTGAGGCAGGAGAATTGCTTGAACCCGGGAGGTGGAGGTTGCAGTGAGCTAAGATCGCGCCACTGCACTCCAGCCTGGCGCCTGGCAATGGAGCGAGACTCTGCCTCAAAAAAAAAAAAAAAAAAAAAGCTAACTGTGGTGACCCGCACATGTGGGCCCAGTTACTTGGGAGGCTGAAGTGGGAGGATCATTTGAGCCTGGAAGGTTGAGGCTGCAGTGACCTTTGATGGTACCACTTCACTCCAGCATGGGCAACAGAGCAAGACCCTGTCTCCAAAAAAACAAAAAAATGTTTGAGAGGGTTCAATCGCCATTGAAAAGAACACATTCAGATGATGGAATGAAATCAGGCCAGAGAGTTGGGGATGGGGGAAGGGCCAGATCCTGCAGAATTTGAGGACTGTTAAAAGCCTTGATTTTGTATCTGAATAATGTTACTTCTTGTTATTTTAAACAAGAAGTTATTCCCTTACCAGCCCCCCACATTTTATTATAAAAAGTTTCAAGTTTATAGACAAGTTGAAAAATTATATGACATCTCTATGAATTCTATACTTAACATTGCTTTATATTTGCTTTATCACACATCTATCCATTTACTTATCCATTGATTGATTAATTGATTAATTAATTTATTATTTTTCAGACGCGGTTTCACTCTTGTTGCCCAGGCTGGAGTGCAATGGCATGATCTTGGCTCACTGCACCCTCCACCTCCCAGGTTCAAGTGATTCTCCCATCTCAGCCTCCCAAGTAGCTGGGATTACAGGCCTGCACCATTGCACCTGGCTAATTTTTTATTTTTATTTTTAGTAGAGATGAGGTTTCACCATGTTGGTCAGGCTGGTCTCAAACTCCTGACCTAGGTGATCCACCCGCCTCGGTCTCTCAAAGTTCACGCCTGTAATCCCAGCACTTTGGAATTTATCTTTTGTTCTGTTGCATTACAAAGTAAGTTACACGTGTAGCTGCATGCATGGTCTCTAAAGCAAAAGCACAATCAAAACCAAAAATAGTCAGATACAGATATCAGTTATTTCATCTTCAAATACTTCAGCCTGCATATCGCTAACTAGAATTCAATATCTATTCATAGTTTTTTTTTTTTTTCTTTTTGAGACAGAGTCTTGCTCTGTCGCCAGGTGCCAGGCTGCAGTACAGTGGCGCAATCTCGGCTCACTGCAACCTCTGCCTCCCGGGTTCAAGCAATTCTCCTGCCTCAGCCTCCTGAATAGCTGGGACTATAGGCGCACGCCACCACACCCAGCTAATTTTTGTATTTTTTAGTAGAGAAGGGGTTTCGCCATGTTGGCCAGGCTGGTCTCGATCTCTTGACTTCGTGATCCGCCTGCCTTGGCCTCCCAAAGTGCTGGGATTACAGGCGTGAGCCACCGCACCCAGCTATTCATAGTTTTTAAAAGAAAATGTACACACAGTGAAATGCACATCATTCTCTAAATATCTGCATATGCACACACTTCTGCATCCCAACCCTTATCAAGACAGATAATATTATCATCACTCCTCCCTCACTCCTCCAAGTAACTGCTATTTTTTGTCCCTGTTGATTTTGTCTCTTCCAATACTTTAGATGAGTGGAACTATACAGTACATAGTCTTGTGTATAAAGTTTTCTCTCAATCAGCATAATTTGAGATTCATCTGTGCTATAACTTATATCAATAGTTTTTCATTTTTATTTTTATTTTTTTTTGAGCTGGAGTCTCGCTCTGTGCCAATCTGGAGTGCAGTGGTATGATCTCGGCTCACAGCAACCTCCATCTACCAGGTTCAAGTGATTCTCCTGCCTCAATCTCCCAAGTAACTGGGACTACAGGCACGCACCACTACACCCGGCTAATTTTTGCATTTTTAGTGGAGATGGGGTTTCACCACATTGGCCAGGATGGTCTCGATCTCTTGACCTCGTGATCCGCCTGCCTTGGCCTCCCAAAGTTCGGGGATTATGGGCCCAAGCCACTGCGCCCAGCCAATAGTTTCTTTTTTATTGGGGGGTTAGTATTTCTTTGTATGAATACACCAATTTGTTTAACCCTTTTCCTTTTGATGAACTCCAGGGTGGTTTCTAGTTTTTGTCTGCCTTAAACATTCTTTTTGACTGACAAGGAATAATTTTATATATTTATGAGGCACAATATGATATTTCCATACATGTATACATTTGGAATGATCAAAATCACTGCCTTGCCTTTGAAAAAAATTTCTCTAGCGGGCAGGTTAGAGAATAGACTCTTGGTTGGAAATATAGAAACAGACTAGATGTGAAGCTCAGGCTTGTAATCTCAGTGCTTTGTGAGGCCAAGGCAGGTGGATCACTTGAGGCCAGGAGTTCCAGACAAGCCTGGGCAACAAAATGAGACCTCGTCTCTACAAAAAAATAAAACATTAGCTGGGTGTTGTGGCTCACACCTGTAGTCCCAGCTACCTGGGAGGCTGAGGTGGGAACATCACTTGAGTCCAGGAGATGCAGACTGCATTGAGCTATGATTGTGCCACTACATTCCAGCCTGGGTGACAGACAGAAAAAGATGCTGTCTCTAAAACAGCAAAACAACACAAACAAAAAAACCTTTGCTCTTTTGTGTAAAATCAGAATGATTGTAATTCATTCCTTATATGTAAGAAAATGTTTTGAAAATGCTGAACATGGTGTCTGGCTCGTTTGAAGCGTTCAGAACCATCAGCTGTTATTATTAGAACTTTTCATCAAAGGCCACCCTAGCCTCCATCCTCCCTAGAGCTTTTAAGCT
The DNA here is from genome assembly GCA_036589455.1 of Ateles fusciceps. Lineage (NCBI taxonomy): Eukaryota > Metazoa > Chordata > Mammalia > Primates > Atelidae > Ateles > Ateles fusciceps. Next base: position 585,742 of record JAZHEH010003103.1, read on the forward strand.
CTCAATAGGAATTTCCCATTGGAGGTAGCTCCTTGAGGAATTTCTATTATTACTCTCCCTACAGGATACCTTAGCTGATACAGTTCATTTACAAGGTGGCTCTTTGCAAACGCATAGCTGAGGAGATTGAACCAAAGTGACAGAACCTGTCGAATATAGGAGAAAAGCATGACAATCAGGCCATTCCTTAAGAAGGAATGGGTTATCTCCAGGGGAAGGGCATTTTCTAAGCCTTGAAGATGCTGTTAACTGTGATAGTGTATATAAAGTCTTAAGCTGTGGTCAAAACAAGGCTATCACTGCATTATCACTTCCCTGAAAAAGATAAGCTCGAGCGATCCTTCCAACCTCAGCCTCTCAAGTAGCTGCAAGCATAGGTGGGTGCCACCACACCCCAGCTTTTTTTTTTTTTTTTTTTTTTTTCCAGAGATGGAGTCTTCCTAAATTACCCAGCTGGCCCAAACTCCTAGGCAAGCCTCCTGCCTCGACATGCCAAAGTGCTGGGATTACAGGCATGAGCTACCATGCCTGGCCTCCTTCTCTAACCCAGAGCCTACTCTCTAACCCACAGCCAGAAGGATTCTTTTCAAATGCAAACTCCTGTCAACCAGGCTGGCGTGCAGTGGCGTGATGACAGTTCATTGCAGTCTCAAACTCCTGGGACAGCAAGGATTTAAATTCATTGCCTCTGGCTTCGGAGACGGTAATCTTAGTTACTATGGCTACACCAATTCCCTTTCCATTGCAAAAGATGAATGCAATAGTCGTAATGGAGCAAGTGGATTTTCTTTTCCTCCTAACAAAGTTGACCCCACATTGCTAATTCATTTTCTGAAATCCCCAAAAGGACATGATTTGGGCTGAGCATAGTGGCTCACACCTGTAATCCCAGCACTTTGAGAGGCCAAGATGGATGGATCACCTGAGGTCAGGAGCTGGAGACCAGCCTGGCCAGCATGGTGAAACACCATCTCTATTAAAAATGTTATACAAAAATTAGGCCAGGCATGGTGATGTGTGCCTGTAGTTCCAGCTACTCGGGAGGCTGAGGTGGGAGAATTGCTTGAATACAGGAGGTGGAGAGCTTGAAATGAGCCGAGATCCTGCCACCGCACTCCAGTCTGGGCGAGAGAGTGAGACCCTGTCTCAAAAAATAATAAAGTGAAATAAAAAGAAAAAGACGTCATTCAAAATGGCAACATGAGGTCGAAGTAGGGCTCATGGATTCAGGGTGACCAGCTCGTCCTGGTTTGCCTGAGACACTCCTTGTTTTAATTGTTTTGTTTTGATTTTTTTAGACAGGGTCTCCCTCTGTCATCCAGGCTAAAGTACAGTGGCACAATCATAACTCACTGCAGCCTCTTCCTGGGCTCAGGTAGTCCTCCCATCTCAGCCTCCAGAGTAGAGCATTGCAGGCATACACTACCACACCCAGCTACGTTGGTTTTTTTTTTTTTTTTTTTTTTTTGTATTTTTAGTTGAGATGGAGTTCCATCATGTTGCCCAGGCTGGTCTGGAACTCCTGAACTCAAGCAACAGGCCCGTCTAGGCCTCTCACAGTGCTGGACTGCAGACAGGAGACGTTGCACCTGGCCGACTCTCCCTGTTTCAGCACACTGAACGTCCAAGGCAAACGGGGATGGTCTGATGTTGGAAATAGATGCTCGGTGCCACAAAGAAAAATTACCACTGAGACAAAGGACCTTTCAGCAATGCAATTTTTACTTCCTGGACTTCAGGAAGGGTACTGTTGCTAGCCATCCTGTCTTAAGAGTACAATGAACAAAGGAAAACAGACAAGTTTATCCCTTACGCATTTGGGGTGGTCCTGACTGCTGTGTCTGATCTCTGTTGGCTGGAGCCAGACCTCACAATCTAAACTAAAATCCGGTTGGCTAACAACTTAAAATTTTTCTAAACAGGTAAAAAGCAATGGAGAGCCGGGGACATGCCTGTGAGCACATCCAGCACAGATATCTTGGTTAAAGTACAGCAACATAGAATGTACTACGTGCCTGTAAGCATGGCATGTCTAACAGCTACATAGGATAGAGCTTAACAAAGTTATTAGCATATTTATTCTTTAACAAGAAAGGAAACTTTAAAAAGAAACTTCTGCTTCCCACATTCAGTCACCCTACTCATGAAGCATGGTCAGTGTTCATGTAGAATATTTTCCATTTGTGATCTGGACTGAGTGATGTGACTTGATCCCAGGGTGATGAATTTACCCACAAAGCATATTCTCCTTTGGCTCCAGCTCAGCCATAGGACAATCTTTTTGGATATGATCCACTGGAGGAATAAACTTAGCAACTTGTACCATCAATCAACTGGCATTTGAGGACATGTTGACAAATAAATGTGCCGTCCCCAAGAGGGCAGGAGATTATTCAGTGGTTCTTCCATATTAACTATAAGCTTTGGGATCCTGAAAGCATTTTTTTCCTCCTATATGCAGATCGATGTCTCCTGTAAGCCAGCCTGCTCCCCCTGACTTCACTGCCATGGGTATTGTATAAGTCATGTGCCTTTTTGTTTGGTCTGGGACACTGGCTCGATAGAGTTGAAGGTTCTGGAGCCTTCAACATCTCATTGTCTTAATTCTTCTCATCTACTAAGTAGAACATCAAAGAGAACCACTAGCAGCATCTAGCCTCAGGCTGGGTGTGGCAGCTCACGCCTATAATACCAGCACTTTGGGACGCCAAGGTGGGCGGATCACTTGAGGTCAGGGATTCCAGACCAGCCTGGCCAACACGGTGAAACCCCATCTCTACTAAAAATACAAAAAATTAGCTGAATGTGGTGGCATGCACCTGTAATCCCAGCTACTAAGGAGGCTGAGGCAGGAGAATCACTTGAAGCAGAGGCTGCAGTGAGCTGAGATCACACCACTGCACTGTAGCCTAGATGACACAGCCAGACTCCATCTCAAAAACAAACAAACAAAACAAAGCATCTAGCCTCTGCCTGCTTCTGATGAAGACCCTAAATAATGGAACCACACCCAGGCAGGCTGACTTCAGAGCCAGATGAAGCACTATGCACAAGACACAGTGATGCGTAGAGACATAGGTCCATGAGCGCAATTACTAAGAAAAAAGGATTCCAGTGGGCCCTTGAACTACATAAACTAACAGTACGGGGAAGAGTTTAGACTAGTTTCCCCTAAGATGGAGTCTTTTTTTAGCTGCTCAACTCTGTTTTCTTTAGATAAACCCGTCTCTTTAATCCCATTTCTTGAATAATTCTTGGAGCGGTTGGCTTGTTTTCATTCTTTACGCGCTGTCCAGGCTCAGGCCACCTCCTCCTCTTACTCCTAGATTTCCATAAGCACTTTCTAACTGGTCAGCTATTTCCACTCTTTCTTTTTTTGTGTGTGTGTGGGGGGGTGGCGGTGGGGGACTGAGTCTCACTCTGTCCCCCGGGTGGGAGGATAGTGGTGTGATCTTGGCTCACTGCTGCCTCTGCCTCCCAGGTTCGAGTGATTCTCATGCCTCAGCCTCACGAGTAGCTAGGACTACAGGCGTGCACCACCATGCCTGGCTGATTTTTGTATTTTCAGTAGAGAATTGGGCTTCACCATGTTGGCCAGGCTGGTCTCAAACTGCTGACTTCAAGTGATCCTCCTGCCTTGGCCTCCCAAAGTTCTAGGATTACAGGCATGAGCCAATGCGTCCGGCCTAGAAGGCATTTGAGAGAGTTCCTCAGCTATGTCTTCTTCGAGTGTAATTGACCCAAATTCCTCTGACTTGGTTACAGATTGAAATCCCATTTGAATGCCCCATCCCTTCGGGGCATATTGCTTAGGGCTTTGCCGAGACCTCAGTGTCTGTTAAAGAGTGAGATTTAGATGTATTATGTCTTCAGGTTTTGCTCTCTCTTGCTTCTCTGAGGCTAGTGCCCTAACAGTGCCCTGGAAGGCAGAAAGGAGAGTCATGCCTTGAGGTATGAGGTAAGGTGACCTGGGCATCATGATAGAGGAGTTTCCCCAATAAATGCAGCCAAGAACCCTCTAAGGACAGTGATCTTTTATTAGTGGGGCTCCATTGATATCAGTGGGAATTCCAGGAACAGGTTTCAACTAAATGTCATCATGGAATGGGGCTTTTGAAGTACAAGGAAGTGTTCAGATATACCCCTGAAACAGTGCCATCCTCTCAACCATTGGCCATAGATGGCATTAGTCCTTTGCCAACTCCTGGCCAATGTCAGTTCAACCACATAATGGTTAGGACACCAGACGATGGCCATCCTTTGCCTAACCAATCTTTTTTTCTTCTTTTCTGAGATGGAGTATCTCTCTGTTGTCCAGACTGGAGTGCAGTGGCTTGATCATGGCTCACTGTAACCTCCACCTCCTGGGTTCAAGTGATTTTTCCGCCTCAACCTCCTGCGTAGTTGGGACTACAGGTGTACGCCACCACGCCTGCCTAATTTTTGTATTTTTGTAGAGACAGAGTTTCGCCGTGTTGGCCAGGCTGGTCTTGAATTCCTGATCTCAAGTGATCCACCCGCCTTGGCCCCCCAAAGTGCTAGGAGGACAGGTGTGAGCCACTGTGACTGACCTGGCTAACCAATCTTGGCCTCCAGTACTGGGCCATTTGAAAAGGGAGTACAAATGGGCTCTGCTGAGGAAATCAGCATCCAGGCTGGAAACCGATCAATAGATTTTGTGCTGCAGTGTGGAGCCTATGTGGGGTCACTGGCAGCTTTACAGTGCACCTTGATGGCACATGTAGGCTGAGGTCTGATCCAGCCCTTGTGGAAGGAGGAAGAATAAAGGAGGAAGCCAGCCGTGGAGGCTCATGTTTGTAATCCTAGCACTTTGGGAGGCTAAGGCGCGTGGATCACTTGAGGTCAGGAGTCTCTACTAAAAATACACACACACACACACACAAAAGCCAGGTGTGGTGGCATGGGCCTGTAATCTCAGCTACTCAGGAGGCTGAAGCAGGAGAATTGCTTCAACCCAGGAGGTGGAGGGTGCAGTGAGCCAAGATCCCACCATTACATTCCAGCCTGAGTGACAGAGTGAGACTCTGTCTCAAAGAAAAAAAAAAAGAAAAGTGGGGGGTCGGGGGTGGTGAAACCAGGAACAAAGTCCACAACGAGAGCTACAGAAAAATGCCTTGGAGAGAAAAAAATTAAGAAAAAAAATTGGAACAAAGCTGACAGCACCCTTAGCCCATACTGTCACTGAACAAAAATTCAATTTATTTGGTTTTTGCTAGGATATGTAGCACAGTTTTTGACAGATGTGCTATGTGCATTCTGTCAAAGAGACTTCACGATGTGATTGCAAAAATTACAATTTTAATATTCTCTTTCCTCCTGCAAGCCCTTTGCATGTTTTCTGCTATAGTAGCCTCTGATTGCTTATAGTTAAATACAGATGAATTCCACAGATCTCGTCCCCCTCCTCTGTTTTTTGAGTGCTTATTAGGGTTGACTCTGTGTATGCTTCTTTAACCTATGCAAGAAAAAAGATGACACAACAAAGAAATAAGGAAGAGGGCAGAGAAGGATAAGAGAAGCCCCTTTGGTAAATGGGAGTTAGGATGTTTAGGCATTGAGAACTAAGATTATTTATGTATCTATTTATTTGAGATGGAGTCTTGCTCTGCCCATCAGGCTGGAGAGCAGTGGTGAGACCTCTGCAAACCTCTGCCTCCGAGGCTCAAGCAATTCTCCTGCCTCAGCCTCCCGAGTAGCTGCAATTACAGTCATGGGCCACCATGCCCAGCTAATTTTTGTATTTTTTAGTAGAGATGGGGTTTCATTATTTTGGCCAGGCTGGTCTCAAACTTCTGATCTCAGGTGATCCACCTGCCTCGGCCTCCCAAAGTGCTGGGATTACAGGCAGGTGCCACTGCACCCAGCTGAGAACTAAGATTTTTTAGAGTAATAATATCTACTGTCCTTACTACGTTCTTCTACGTGATAGATGCTCTATTCTGTTGGGATTCTTTCTGATGTTTGTGAATCTCTGAGCTGACGCTAGTTTCCTATACCCTTTACAGATGAGGAAACTGCTGTTTGGTGAGATTCTCATTTGCCTAAGGTCTGGAAAAGTGATGAGGGCAGCTTCACACCCAGGGATACGGGACCCAGATCTGTGCATTAAACAGTGGTACTATGCCTCCGTGAACCAGCAGGACATACATAGTGAGCACCTACAATTTCTTCTGTTCAGCGTTCGCCTTTTGTGTGACTTACCCCAATTTCTCCTTTGAAAAATGCTCTTCCTCTGCTATGAGTATAAAATTGGCAGGAGACTGACCCCCATTTCCAAGGCCCAGAGATGGGCGCATAACCATGTGGCCAGTCAGAGCATTCTGACTCCTGGCCAAAGTGATTGGTTCATGATGGCCATGTGATCTAAGCCAGGCCAACACAATTTATTCCGGGAACTCTTAATGGGACTCTAAGTAATTAGAGCACTTTTTTTGGTTGAGGTTGCTAAATTGGTAGGATGTTAGCCTGGAGCTTCTGGGATCGTCTTTGGGAGACCATGAAAGTTGAGCTTGCATGGGGGTGAAGTCAACTATGTGAGACATGGAGCTGAGAGATAGGGAGAGTCCCTGTGTCTCGCTGAAGGGGTCGGTGATTCCGAGGAATCACTGTCCTTGTTACTCTACAGTTACTGATCCAAATGGCTGAGTTCTCCACTTGAAGATAACCATGTTACCATCTTGAAGTCTCTGGGTGCTACTGGACTGCCTGGCATAGAGTAAAGGGGTCAGAAGTGAGGCCAAGCACAGTGACTCATGCCTGTCATCCCAGCACTTTGGGAGGCCAAGGCAGGCGGATCACTTGAGGTCGGGGGTTGGAGACCAGCCTGGCCAACATAGTGAAACCCCACCTCTACTAAAAAGTCAAAAATTAGCCAGGTGTGGTGGTGTGTGCCTGTAATCCCAGCTACTCAGGAGTTTGAGGCAGAAGAATCACTTGAACCCGGGAAGCAGAGGTTGCAGTGAGCCAAGATAACGCCACTGCGCTCCAGCCTGGGCAGCAGAAGAAACTCCATCCCCAACACCACACCCCTGCAAAAAAAAAGTGATTGTCTATGGGTGAGCGCAGAGACATCCTGGGGGTTGGTCCCAGTTCTGTCCTTAATGCATTGAGCAATTCATTTTTCCTCTCTGGGTCTCAGTACTCCCATTAGTAAAAAAGGATTGATTAATGATCTCCAAAACTGATTAAGAATCAGGTGGGAGATACGTGTTAGAAAATTTCAAGCACATCCAAAAGTGAAGAGGCTAGTGAGGTGAACCACCATATGCCTCCACCCAGGTTCAATAGTCCTCACCCAGAGCCAATTTTGTTATATTCATACCTCCACCAACTTGGATTTCTCCCTCTGCTAGATTCTTCTGAAGCAAAATCTAGGCATTGCATCATTTAATCCACAAGTAACTCAGTATGTAGACCTAAATATAAAGTTTTTTTTTTCCCACAAAATCACATTACCTTTATTTATTTATTTATTTAATTTATTTATATTTTTGAGACAGAGTCTCTTTGTCACCCAGGCTGGATGGAGTGTAGTGGCACAATCTCAACTCACTGCAACCTCCGCCTCCCAGTTTCAAGAGATTCTCGTGTCTCAGCCACCCGAGTAGGCAGGATCACAGATGTGCGCCACCACGCCCAGCTAATTTTTTGTGTTTTCAGTAGAGAAGGGGTTTCACCATGTTGGCCAGGCTGGTCTCAAACTCCTGACCTCAAGTGATCTGTCTGCCTTGGCCTCCCAAAGTGCTGGGATGACAGGTGTGAACTACCGTGCCTGGCCCATTCTTATACTTGAAATTACTAGTAAGATCATCAAGTATCAAATATCTAGTAATTGTCCAAATTTTCCATGTTATGTATGTATCTATATTTACAGTTATTTTGTTTAAATCGGGATCCACGTCAGTTTCACACGTTGCCTTTTATTTGGTCTCTTAAGTTTCCCTTACTCTTTATATTTCCATGTTTTCTTAAATTAATTAATTAGTATGGAGAAGGGATTTTGCTATGTTCCCCAGGCTGGTCTCGAACTCCTGGGCTCAAGCAATTCACCAGCCTTGGCCTCCCAAAGTGCTAAGATTACAGGTGAGAGCCACCGTGCCTGGCCACATTTCTATATTTGCTATATACTCTCTCTTTATTCTTCTATATCCCCTTCCTCTTTATTTATTTCTTCCAGTTAACTTGTTTTGGAAATTGGCTGACTTATCCTAGAGAATTTTAGGTTGGGAGAGAGTAAAAAATGCATATTCTTGGACCCCCATTTCAGACATACTGAACCAGAATTTTCAATACTGAGGCCCAGGAATTTTTATTTTTTTATTTTCATTTTTATTTTATTTATTTATTTTTTTGCCAAGGAGCTCTCCAGCTAAGCCACATGTCCTGCCAAGGTCCCTTCTAAACTGGTATTTTTCAGTTTACTCTAACAAAGTCATATCTCCCCCAACACAATGTTTATAGACAGGCCTTTGGTATATGCCCAAAAACGTCTCCCCTTGTCAGTCTGTGTTGAATATGGTGTCTGTAGTCATAAATATACATCATATGTACCGAGTGCTCATAATCTACCTGCTAGCATGTGTGTCTTGCACATGTGTTGTTTTCAGTCGAGTCTCCCAAGAGCCCTGTGACGTTGGCCCTAATTGGCTGCACCACGTGACATTGCCAATATAGCTGACCATTTTCTGACCTACAAAACTTGTCATTTCATAGTGTTTGACTTAATAGTCTCCTTTTTCAGATATGGAAAATGAGGCCAGGTGTGGTGGTGGCTCATGGCTATAATGCCAGCATTTTGGGAAGCCAAGGCAGGAGGATCTCTTGAGCCCAGGAGTTCGAGATCCCATTTGAATTTAAAAAAAAAAAAAAAGATATGGAAAACGAAGTTCAGAGTTATCAAGCAATGTAGAGGATGAAAGAAAGGAAGAACTCGACCCAGGGTGGTGACTCATGCCTGTAATCTCAGCACTTTGGGAGACCGAGGTACATGGATCACCTGAGGTTAGGCATTCGAGACAAGCTTGGCTGACATGGTGAAACCCTGTCTCTACTAAAAATATGAAAAAATTAGCCGGGCGTGGTGGTGCATGCCTGTAATCTCAGCTACTTGGGAGGCTGAAGCTGGAGAGTCTCTTGAACCCAGGAGGTGGAAGTTGCAGTGAGCTGAGATCTGTGCACGCATGCCCACTACCTCTCAGTGACAGCTTTCAACGCACCTTGGTGGTAGGTACACACAGCACAGAGCACACCACACACAGCAGGAGCTCAATAAATGCTCCTTTTCTTCTTCTGCTTCTTCTGCTTCTTTTTTTTTTTTTTTTTTTTTTGAGACAGAGTCTCACTTTGTCCCCCAGGCTGGAGTGCAGTGGTGCAATCTCGGCTCATTGCAGCCTCCTCCTCCCCCTCCGCCCAGGTTCAAGCAATTCTCCCTTCTCAGGCTCCTGAGTAGCTGGGACTACAGGTACGCACCACCACACCTGGCTAATTTTTGTGTTTTTAGTAGAGATGAGGTTTTACCACATTGGAGGGGCTGGTCTCGAACTCCTAACCTCAAGTAACTGGCCCGCCTCAGCCTACCAAAGTGCTTGGATTATAAGTGTGAGCCCCTGCACCCTCCCAAATGCTCTTTTTCTTTTCTTTTCTTTTTTTGACACGGAGTCTCAGTCTCTTGCCCAGGCTGGGGTGCACGATCTTGGCTTCCTGCAACCTCCACCTCCAGGGTTCAAGTGATTCTGTGCCTCAGCCTCCCCAGTAGCTGGGATTACAGGCATCTGCCACCACGCCTGGCTAATTTTTGTATTTTTAGTAGAGACAGGGTTTCACCATGCTGTCTTGATCTCCTGACTTCAAGTGATCCACCTGCCTCAGCCTCCCAAAATGTTGGGATTACAGGAGTGAGCCATCGCGCCTGGCCGAAATGTTCCTTTTCTTCTCTTGTCTCTTGGCAATGGCATGGCTCCCTGAGCCATTGTCCCCCCCGAGCCATTGTCCCCCCTCCTGCCCCGTCCACCATCCCTGCCAGTGTGGCAGATGAAATCCTGAAGCCTGCAGATGCCTAAGGCAGAAAGTAGCCTATATGTGGATGCTCCTCTTCCTCTCTCTCTTGTAGCCTATCTGGACATACAGTGAAGAGATCATGTGTGAGTTCAAGGGTAGAGAGAGGATAATTCAAACTCTGGGTGTGGGGAAGGTTCTAGAATCTCTCAGATGATATACTGGACGGGTAGATTTTCAAACTTTTCTCCCATTTTCTTTTTATTTTTTTATTTTTTATTTTTTGAGATGGAGTCTTGCTCTGTCACCCAGAAAGAGTGCAGTGGCATGATCTCTGCTCACTGCAACCTCTGCCTCCCAGGTTCAGGCAATTCTCTCACCTCAGCTTCCCAAATAGCTGAGACTACAGGTGCATGCCACCATCCCCAGCTTATTTTTGTATTTTCAGTAGAGACTGGGTTTCACTATGTTGGCAAGGCTGGTCTCGAACTCCTGACCTCAGGTGATCTGCCCATCTCAGTGTCCCAAAGTGCTGGGATTACAAGCATGAGCACTGAGCCTGGCCTTTCCCCCCCCATTTTCCCTGCAAAAGTGCTGAGGTAGCTAGGCTATCAAAAGCATCCAGCTGTGAGCTGCCCAGCTGACAAAGGGGCCACAGCTGGAGAGGAACAGTGGCTGTTGATTCCAGCTGCAAATGAAAGGGTCAACACCTTGTAGGGGAGAAAAAAAATCCAGACATCAGCTGGTGGAAATGGTCCCGGAGTTCATAGTAACAGAAAGGAAGGCAAGATTTTATTGTTTTAATTGGCAACTGTCTCTGAATTCTTTTTTAAAAAGAGAACTTGGAGAGTGTAACCCGGGCAGGTGTGTGTGGTGTGTGTGTGTGTATAAGGGAAGTGTGTGCGTCCATGTGTGTATAAGGGAAGCTGGAGGAAAACTGTGTCTGTGAATGTGAGAATGAGAAGACTGGGAGGAGAGATGGCTGCGTGTGTATTAGCCAGGGAGGTAGAGAGGACACTGGCTATTTCCTGCATGTGGGACCTGTGAGAGAGAAAGAGACCAAGAGACTTTCCTACTGAGAACTGTTGGCCGGGCGCGGTGGCTCACGCCTGTAATATCCTAGCACTTTGGGAGGCCGTAGGCGAGTGGATCACGAGGTCAGGAGATCGAGACCATCCTGGCTAACGTGGTGAAACCCCGTATCTACTAAAAATACAAAGAATTAGCCGGGCGTGGTGGCACATGCCTATAGTCTCAGCTACTTAGGAAGCTGAGGCAGGAGAATCGCTTGAACCCGGAGGTGGAATTTGCAGTGAGCTGAGATCGTGCCACTGCCCTCCAGCCTTGGTGACAGAGTGAGACTCGGTCTCAAAAAAAGAAAAAAAAAAAAAGTGGGAACTGTCACAGAGAATACAAATCTATTTTTTTTTTTTTTTTTTTGAGACAGGGTCTCACTCTGTTGCCCAGGCTGGAGTACAGTGGTGTGATCTTGGCTCATTACAACCTCTGCCTCCTGCGTTGAAGCGATTCTCCTGCGTCAGTCTCCCCAGTAGCTGTATTACAGGCGCATGCCATCATGATTGGCCAATTTTTTGTACTTTTAGTAGAGAAGGGGTTTTGCCATGTTGGCCAGGCTGGTCTCAAACTCCTGACCTCAGATGGTCTGCCCGCCTTGACCTCCCAAAGTGCTTTGGGATTATAGGCATGAGCCACCGCACCTGCCCTGAAAAGAAAAATCTTATTTGTGTGTGTATGCATGTGTCTATATGAAAATGGAAAGCCGGGTGCAGTGGCTCATGCTTGTAATCCCAGCACTTCGGGAAGCTGAGGCTGGAAGATTGCTTGAGGCTAGGAGTTTGAGACCAGTCTGGGTGATATAGTGTGACCCCATCTCAAAAAAAAAAAAAAAAAAAAATCAATCAATAAATTTAAAAACATTGAAAATTGTAGATGTAAAACCAGGAAAAAACCGAAGTGGAGACAGGGAGAGGGAGCCACGCGTGGTGCAGGAGACGGACTCAGAGCCAGGCTGGAATGAGCGGTGGCACCAGGAGCTCCCTCCAGCCTGTTCAGAAATAGTTTCCGGGAACTGTGGTGCTTTCCCCGCCCCTGCTCTAGGGCCAGCGGGGGAGATGGAGCTGCCCGCATCGCTTGTCTTGGCTGCCTCTCAGCTGACACTGCTGACAGGCTGCTTTGATCTCAGGTTATCAGGGCTAACCCTGTGCCCTGCGCCTGCTCGGCCGGCCCCGCCCACGCTCCCTCTCTGCTGAAAGGGCATTCTATCAGGCCACCGCCCTTGGGAGGGAGGCCCAGTCGGCGTGCCTGGGTGGCCTTGGAGCTTGGGCACTTGGTGCAATGAAGGCACTGTCTTTTATTCTCAGAACAAAGCTTTTGAAGCATAGTCACAAGAAATAGTACCACCAAACAACTATGGAATGTCATATGTTTATGTCCTCATGCCGCCTGGACCTTCATCCCAAAGGATGAGTAGTGAAAGAAAGCAGGATGGGCAGCCAGGAAGCTTTTTTTCTTTCCTTTTCCCAACTTTTACACTTTTTTTTTCTTTATAGCAGTATGAAAACAATACACTTTTTATTTAAATCTTTTTTTCTTTTTGTGGAGAATAGGGTCTCTCTATATTGCCCAGGCAGGTATCAAACTCCTGGGCTCCAGCTGTCCTTCCGCCTCCACCTCCGCCTCCCTTAGAGCTGGGATGACAGGCATGAGCCACCATGCCTGGTCTAACCCTGCAACTTTTATTTTGGATTCAGGGGGTACATGTGCAGGTGTGTTACCTGTGTAGATGGCACAATGCTGAGGTTTGGGGTATGAATGATCCCATCACCCAAGTACTGAGCATAGTGCCCATCAGTTAGTTCTTCAGCCCCTCCCCTTTCCCTCCCTCCCCCCACTGGTAGCCCCCAGTGTCTGTTCCTATCTTTGTGCTCACAAGTACCCATGTTGAGCTCCCACTTATGAGTGAGAACACGTGAGTAGTTGCTATTCTGCTCCTGCGTAAATTCTCTTAGGATAATGGCCTCCAGCTGCATCCATGTTGCTGCAAAGGTCATAATTTTATTCTTGTTTATGGCTGTGTGGTATTCCTTGGTGTATATGTACCACATTTTCCTTATCCAGTCCATTGTTGATGAGTATTTAGGTTGATTCTATGTCTTTGCCATTGTGAATAGTGCTGTGATGAACATATAAGTACAGGTGCCCTCCCTCCTTCCTTCTCTCTCTCTTTCTTTCTTCTTTTTGAGACAGAGTCTCACTCTGTCACCAGGCTGGACTGCAGTGGCACAATCTCGGCTCACTGCGACCTCCTCCTCCCGGGTTCAAGCGATTCTCCTTCCTCAGCCTCCAAGCAATAGCTGGGACTACATGCTTGCACTACCACACCCAGCTAATTCTTTTTTTTTTAGACTGAATCTTGCTCTGTCTCCCAGGCTGGAGTGCAATGTCCCGGTCTCAGCTCATTGCAACTTCTACCTCCCAGATTCAAGCGATCCTCCTGCCTCAGCCTCCCAAGTAGCTGGGATTACAGGCACCTGCCATCACGCCCAGCTAATTTTTGTATTTTTAGTAGAGTCAGCGTTTCACCATGTTGGCCAGGATGGTCTCCATCTCTTGACCTTGCAATCTGCCCGCCTCAGCCTCCAAAGTGTTGAGATTGCAGGTGTGAGCCACTGTGCCCAGCCATGAAGGTGTCTTTTTGGTAGAATGATTTGTTTTCTTTTGGATATACTCAGTAGTAAGATTTCTGAGTTGAATGGTAATTTTGTTTTTTTTCTTTATTTTATTTTTTTTAGAGACCGGGTCTCGCTATGTTGCCCAGGCTGGAGTGCAGTGGCTATTCACAGGCACGATCCACTACTGATCAGCACCGGAGTTTTGACCTGCTCCATTTCTGACGTGGGCCAGCTTCACCCCTCCTTAGGCAACCTGGTGGTCCCCCGGTCCCGGGGAGGTCACCATATTGATGCCGAACTTAGTGCGGACACCCGATCGGCAGAGCTCACTACAGCCCAGAACTCCTGGGCTCAGCGATCCTCCAGCCTCAGCCTCCCGAGTAGCTGGGACTACAGGCATGCACCACTGCGCCCGGCGGTAGTTTTGTTTTAAGTTCTTGTAAGCCTTGACCTCTCTGGCCCAAGTGATCCTCCCACCTCAGCCTCTAGAGCAGCTGGGACCACAGATATGGACTTGTGGGGGATTTTTTTCCTTTGTAGAGATGGGGTCTCACTATGTTGCCCAGGATAACCTCGAACTCCTAAGCTCAAGCGATCCTCCCACCTTGGTCTCCCCAAATGCTGGGAGTGCTGTTGTGAGCCAATGCACCTGTCCCTGTTTTAAGTTCTTTGAGAAATCTCCAGACAGCTTTCCATAGTGGCTGAACTAATTTAAGTCCCACCAGCAGTGCGTAAGCATTGCCTTTTCTTGGCAACCTCACCAGCATGTTGTTTCTTTGACTTTTTAGTAATAGCCATTCTGACTAGTGTGAGGGGGTATCTCATCGCCCTTTTGATTTGCATCTCTCTGATGATTAGTGATGCAGAACACGTTTTTCGTATGTTCGTTGGCTGCTTATATGTCTTTTTTTGGGGGGGAGGGACGAAGTTTTGCTCTTGTTGCCCAGGCTGGAGTGCAATAACACAATCTCGGCTCCCCACAACCTGGGCTAATTTTTGTATTTTTAGTAGAGACAGGGTTTCTCCATGTTGGTCAGACTGGTCTCGGACTGCCAACCTCAGGTGATCTACTTGCCTTGGCCTCCCAAAGTACTGAGATTACAGGCATGAGACACCCGTGCCCCCACCACTTATATGTTTTAAAACTTGCTTTATTTACAATAGAACGATTTATAATCCTTTGGGGCGTATACCCAGTAATAGGATTGCTGGGTCAAATGGTATTTCTAGTTCTAGATCCTTGAGGAATCGCCACACTGTCTTCTACAATGGTTGAACTAATTTACACTCCCACCAACATGTAAAAGTGTTCCTATTTCTTCATATCCTCTCCAGCATTTGTTGTCTCCAGATTTTTTAATGATCACCATTCTAACTGGCGTGAAATGGTATCTCAATGTGGTTTTGATTTGCATTTCTCTAATGACCAGTGATAATGAGCATTTTTTCTTGAGTTTGTTGGCCTCATAAATGTCTTCTTTTGAAAAGTGTCTGTTCATATCCTTTGCCCACTCGTGAATAGGTTTGTTTGTTTTTTTCTTGTAAATCCGCTTTAGTTCTTTGTAGATTCTGGATATTAGCCCTTTGTCAGATGGGTAGATTGCAAAATTTTTTCCCATCCTGTTGGTTGCTGGGTCACGCTAATGATTGTTTCTTTTGCTGTACAGAAACTCTTAAGTTCAATTAGATCCCATTTGTCTATTTTGGCCTTTGTTGTCACTGCTTTTAGTGTTTTTTTTTTTTCTTTTTTCTTTTCTTTCTCCCAAAACACAGGATGTTTGAATGCTTTTGGTGTTTTAGGCATGAAGTCCTTGCCTATGCCTGTGTCCTAAATGGTTTTGCCTAGGTTTTCTTCTAGGGTTTTTATGGTGTTAGGCCTTAGGTTTAAGTCTTTAATCCATCTGGAGTTAATTTTAGTAAGGTGCAAGGAAGGGGTCCAGTTTCAGCTTTCTGCACATGGCTACCCAGTTTTCCCAACACCATTTATTAAACAGGGGAATCCTTTCCCCCATTGCTTGTTTTTGTCAGGTTTGTCAAAGATCAGATGAGTGTAGTTGTGTGGCGTTACTTCTGAGGCTTCTGTTCTGTTCCATTGGTCTATATCTCTGTTTTGGTACCAGTATCATGCTGTTTTGATTACTGTAGCCTTGTAGTATAGTTTGAAGTCAGGTAGCATGATGCCTCTAGCTTTGCTCTTTTTGCTTAGGATTGTCTTGGCTATGCAGGCCCTTTTTTGGTTCCATTGAAGTTTAAGGTGATCTTTTCCAGTTCTGTGAGGAAGGTCAATGGTAGCTTGATGGGGGATAGCATTGAATCTGTAAATTACTTTGGGCAATATGGCCATTTTCATGATATTGATTCTTCCTAACCATGAGCATGGAATGTTTCTCCATCTGTTTGTGTCCTCTCTTATTTCCTTGAGCAGTGGTTTGTAGTTCTCCTTGAAGAGGTCCTTCACATCCTTTGTTAGTTGTATTCCTAGGTATTTTATTCTCTTTATAGCAATTGTGAATGAAAGTTCGCTCATGGTTTGACTCTCTGTTTGTCTATTATTGGTGTATAGGAATGCTTGTGATTTCTGCACATTGATTTTGTATCCTGAGACTTTGCTGAAGTTGCTTATCAGCTTAAGGAGATTTTGGGCTAAGACGATGGGGTCTTCTAAATGTACAATCATGTCCTCTGCAAATAGACTAGACAAAGAAAATGTGGCACATACACACCATGGAATACTATGCAGCCATAAAAAAGGATGAGTTCATGTCCTTTGTAGGGACATGGATAAATCTGGAAACCATCATTCTCAGCAAACTGACACAAGAACAGAAAACCAAACACTGCATGTTCTCACTCATAGGCGGGTGTTGAACAATGAGAACACATGGGCACAGAGAGGGGAACATCACACACTGGGGTCTGTTGGGGGTTTGGGGTCTAGGGAAGGGACAGCAGGGGGTGGGGAGTTTGGGGAGGGGATAACATTGGGGAGAAATGCCTAATGTAGAAGATGGGGGGATGGAGGCAGCAAACCACCATGGCATGTGTGTACCTATGCAACAATCCTGCAAGATCTGCACATGTACCCCAGGACTTAAAGTTCAATAAAACAACAAAGATAAATTTGTGCAATTATGTAGATATTTAACCACAAATATAATTAAAGTATATTTCTATCTTCAGCTTGTATAGGCATTAGCAAGCCCTCTTCCAGAATGTATTACCAATTTACACGACCAGCACTATATGAGGGATTATTTATCTAATTGTCTTTATTTTTCAAACCCCACAGTGTAAACTTTGTGGTCAGAGGCCTTTAATTTCATTCAGCATAGTATTTGCAATTTTTAATTAAATAAATAAAGTTGATTTGACTTTGGGGAAAAAAAAGCTTGCTTTTGTCTCTTAAGACCTCTGTTGAGTCACTGGATGTCCTTGGGCAAATCTTACTTCTCTTTGGAATTCAGTTTCATCCCCATCTTGTAAAATAAAAGTGCTTTTATAACTCTAGAAACCTCTCTTCAAGCAAAATCATGTGCAGAAATCCAATACATAAAACAGATTGAAGAAGAGTAGGGCTGGTAGAAGGGGGTATGAAGATGTGGTGCCTAACACTCTGTTCTAGCCCATGTGTTGATTCCCTTTCTTTTTTTGAGACAAGGTCTTGCTCTGTCACTTAGGCTGGAGTGCAGTGGTGTGATCATGGCTCACTGCAGCCTTGACCTACCAGACTCAAACGATCCTTCCACCTAAGCCTCCCAAGTAGCTGGGACCACAGGTGTGCCATCACATCTGCTTAATTCTTTTTTAATTATTATTTTAAGACAAGTCTGGCTTTGTTGCCCAGGCTGGAGTGCAATGGCGCAATCTTGGCTCACTGCAACCTCTGCCTCCCAGGTTCAAGAAATTCTCAGGGAGAATTGGAGGCCTCAGCTTCCTGAGTAGCTGGGATTACAGGCATGTTCCACCACACCCAGATAATTTTTGTATTTTTTAGTAGAGACTGGGTTTTACCATGTGGCCAGGCTGGTCTTGAATGCCTGACCTCAGGTGATTCACCCTCCTCAGCCTCCCAAAGTGCTGGGATTACAGGCGTGAGCCACCGTGCCTGGCCTAATTTTTTAAGGATGTTTTTCATAGAGGTTGGGGTCTCACTGTGTTGCCCAGGCTGGTCTCAAACTCCTGGCCTCAAGTGATCCTCTTGCCTCAGCCTCCTAAAGTGCTAGGATTATAGGCATGAGCCACCACACCTGGCCCTGATTTTTGCTTTTCATAAGGACACGAGTCATACTGGATTGGGGCCTACCTTAAAAACCTCATTTTAATTCCATTTCCTCTAAAGACACTATTTCCAAATCAGGTCATATTTAGAAGACTGGGAGTTAGGAATTCAACCTGTCTTTTTCAAAGGTTGAAATTCAATGCATCACACCCACTATGCCTTTTTAAAATTCCTGACTCAGAGAGTTCGTGAACATAATAAAATGGGCTCTGTTTTATATCACAAGCATTGGGGCAATTTGTTACACAGCAATAGTAACTGCAAGAAGGGGTTAAACTGAAGTAATACGGCATCAGCCCTATCTGGGTTCAAGCACAGTTCCTTAACACCTTTTTTTTTTTTTTTTTGAGATAGAGTCTCACTCTGTCATCCAGGCTGGAGTGCAGTGTTGCAATCTTGGCTCACTGCAACCTCTGCCTCCCAGGTTCAAGCCATTCTCCTGTCTCAGCCTTTCTAGTAGCTGGAACTACAGGCGTGTGCCACCACGCCCAACTATTTTTTTGTATTTTTAGTAGAGACAGGGTTTCACCATATTGGTCAGGCTGGTCTTGAACTCCTGACCTCAGGTGATCCAACCCCTTGGCCTCCCAAAGTGCTGGGATTACAAGCATAAGTCACCGTGCCTGGCCTATTTTTTTTTTTTTTTTTTTTTTTTTAATGGATGAGAAGTTTCTATGTTACCCAGGCGGGCCTTGAACACGTAGCCTTGCCTCCTCAAGCACCAGGACAACTGGCCTGAGCCACTGTGGCTCCCTCCTCAACGTCTTAATCCATCGATTTTCTTCTCTGAGCCTATTTTCCTTATCAGAAAAATAGAGTTGACTGAGAGGATATCTGTAAAGTCTCTGGTGTCATAGCAAGTCTTTGGCAAAGGTCTTTTGCCTCTATTCTTTCTTCTGAAATTACCCCCTGCTACAAGGCTCTAAAGATGTTGGGGGAATAAGTTTGAGTTCCTGAATTTTGGGGGAAGCCCTTGGGTCCCGGGAACCGGATCTTTATACTTGGATGAGGGCATGCGTTCCTTTAGTAAGTTACTTCTTGGAGCTCATTCCCTGCTCAGACTTTCAAGACAATTTAGTCTGAGCTAACCTTGGTTTCTTGTTACCAAAGAGAAATGAGTCTCCTGCAAAGTCCTTGCAGAAAGGCTCTGACATCAAATAGCAACTGCCCTACTGCATCCGAGGAGCTGAGTATAAATAAATCAAAACCATACCAGCTCCCTTTCCCTATAAGCACACACATGTAATTTCATTACAACCGGAATGAAGTGCTGCAGGCTAAATGTGTTTAGGGCTTGGCTGAACCCAGCATGCTATTGGAAGACCTGGGTCTGTTGGCCAACTGAGGAAGAG
Source organism: Ateles fusciceps (assembly GCA_036589455.1). Classification (NCBI taxonomy): domain Eukaryota; kingdom Metazoa; phylum Chordata; class Mammalia; order Primates; family Atelidae; genus Ateles; species Ateles fusciceps. Next base: position 605,079 of record JAZHEH010003103.1, read on the forward strand.
GACCTTCTTTTCCTTTTCCCCTCCTGCTATATCTAATGTTTGTGTTCTCCCCAAATTCATATGTTGCAACTTAATCACCAGTGTGATGGCGTTAAGGGTTGGGGCCCTAGGAAGGTGATGAGGTCATGAGGATGGGGCACTTATGAATGGGATTAGTGCCATTAGAAAACAGGCCTGCCGGGCAAGGTGGCTCATATCTGTAATCCCAGCACTTTGGGAGGTCAAGGCAGGTGGATTACCTCAGATCAGGAGTTCGAGACCAGCCTGGCCAACATGGTGAAACCCCGTCTCTACTAAAAATACAAAAATTAGCCGGGTGTGGTGGCACATGCCTGTAATCACAGCTACTCAGAAGGCTGAGGCAGGAGAATCCCTTGAACCTGGAAGGCAGAGGTTGCAGTGAACTGAGATTGCGCCTTGTATCCCAGCCTGGGCGACAAGAGCTAAACTCCATTCCAAAAAAAAAAAAAAAGAAAGAAAGAAAGAAAAGAGGCCTAAGAGTCCAGGTACCGTGGCTCACATCTGTAATCCCAGCACTTTGGGAAGCTGAGGCTGGAGGATTACTTGAGGCCAGGAGTTTGAGACCAGCCTGGCTGATATGGTGAAACCTTGTCTCTACTAAAAATATAAAAATTAGCTGGGCGTGGTGGCACATGCCTGTAGTTCCAGCTACTTTGGAGGCTGAGGCATGAGAATCACTTGAGGCCGGGAGGTGGAGGTTGCAGTGAGCCAAGATTGCACCACTATACTCCAGCCTGGGTGACAGAGTCGAACCCTGTCTAAAAAAAAAAAAAAAAAAAAAGAAAAGAAAAGAAAAAGAAAATTTCAGAGGAGCACAGATGTAATTTTATTTACTTTTTACTTTTTAAAATTATTGCAAAATATACATAATATAAAATTTACAATTTTTAGCATTTTTAATTACTTTTTTTTTGAGACAGAGTCTCACTCTGCCAACCAGGCTGGAGTACAGTGGCGTGATCTTGGCTCACTGCAACCTCTGCCTTCTGGGCTCAAGTGATCTGCCTCAGCCTCCTGAGGATTACAGGTACAAACCACCATGCCTTGCTAATTTTTGTATTTTTAGTAGAGATAAGGTTTTGCCATATTGGCTAGGCAGGTCTTGAACTCCTGGCCTCAAGTGATCCACATGCCTTGGCCTCCCAAAGTGTTGGGATTACAGGTGTGAGCCACCGCATGTGACCCATTTTTAGCATTTAAATTTTTTTTTTAAATAGAGATGGGGTCTCGCTATGTTGCCCAGGTTGGAGTGCAGTGGCTATTCACAGGCACGATCCCACTACTGATCAGCACAAGAGTATGACCTGCTCCGTTTCCAGATTGGGCTGGTTCACCCCTCCTTAGGCAACCTGGTGGTCCCCTGCTCCTAGGAGGTCACCATATTGATGCTGAACTTAGTGTGGACACCCGCTCGGCATAGCGCATTACAGCCAGAACTCCTGGGCTCAAGTGATCCTCCCACGTCAGCCTCCTGAGTAGCTAGGACTACAGGCACGCGCCACCGTGCCCAGACCATTTTTAAATGGACAGTTGAGTGGCATTAAGTGGCATCGTATAGATGTGCAGCTCTCACAACCACCCATCTCCAGAACTTTTTCATCTTGCAAAACCAAAACTCCATACCGACTAAACACTCACTCCCCATTCCGCATCCCTAATTCCCCGGTAACCGCCGTTCTACTCTTTGTTTCTATGAGTTTGATTACTCTAACTATGTGTGTAAGTGGAATCATGTAAAATTTGTTCTTTTGTGTCTGGCTTGTTTTACTTAACATAATGGTCTAACGTTTCACCCATGTTGCAGCATGTGTCAGAATTTCCTTTTCTTATTTTTATTTTTTTTTGTGGGAGAAAGGAACTTGCTATGTTGCCTAGGCTGGTTTTAAACTCCAGGAGTCAAACGATCCTCTGGCCTCACCTCCCACAGCCCTAAGATTACAAGCATGAGCCACCACACCTGGCCGAAATTGGCTTTTTAGGACTAAATAATATTCTGCTGTATAGAAGTACCATATTTTGTTTATCCATTCCATTCCTGGGAGAAATTTCTGGTTTCTGGGAGAAAGAATGGATTGAGTCACCTAGGACCGAAGATCTATTCCTATTCTGAATAGCTGTGAGCCAGTGGAGTGCGATTACCTAGTATCAACCAAGTAACAGAAGCACACCACTTCCACAAGGTTGTCAGTGATGAGGGTGTGGACAGATTAGGTCTCCTGAGAAATGTACACAACTTGCAATAAAAGTAACAGTGGAACTATTTAGAAGACATAGAACACAAAAGGAGAAGAGAGTAAAGGATGAGGATTAAGAGTAAAGAAGAAGATTTTTGCAAGGTGTATGTCTTAACCAGGGTAAGTTAAATTATGACGTGGTAATGAACAGGCCTCCAAATCTTAGCAGCTTAACACCACAAGAGTTAACTGTTGCTAATCCCACATGTCCATCACAGGTCAGTGAGGACTCTGCTCCACATAGTTACTCGGGGGACTCAGCTTGACGGAAGTGCCACCATTTTGTAGACTTGCCATATGGAATATTTGACTTCCTTGGTCATCACGGCCAAGGAGAAGGGAGCGATGAGAGGATCTTGCATGGGCTTTTCATTGCCTCAACCTAGAAATGACACATAAGTTTTACCCACAGTTCTCTGGCTAATACGTCATATGGCCTCAATCAACTCTAAGAGATATACAGGAGCAAATGGAATATTTGGGGACCACTTGTGTTTGTCCCGGTAGGTTAGCAGTGAGATCGTTTTTGGTCAAGGCAGTGGTTCTCAACTGGGGGGATGATTTTGTCCCCCGGACAACATTTGGCAATGTCTGAAGACATTTTGATTGTCACAATGGGGCTATTACCGGACATCTAGTGTGTAGAGGCCAGGGGTCTGGTAAACATCCCCACAATGCATGGGATAGCCTCTCCCAAAGAATGACCCAGCTCAGAGTATTCAATAATGTCAAAGCTGAGAAACCTTGGGTCAAAGGAACATCTTGAGCAAAGGGACAATTGTGAAAGACAGGATCCTTGGGGAGAAGCAATTAGCACAGTAGTTAGAAATCTGGATTCTGCAATCTGTCAGTTCTGGGTTGAAATCTAGCATCTTCTAATTTACTAGCTACATGACCTCTGACAAGTGGCTTAACCTCTCTGGCTCAGTTACTGAGACGAATAGTAGAATCCACTCAGCATAGAGCCTGACGCTAGAAGCTCTCAGTAGTGGTGGCAGCTATTCTTTCAGTGGCAAAAACTGCAATTTTGCACCAACCCTAATATTAGGCTCATTTGCATTTGTAGTTTGGAGAGCCTGAAGCATAGTCGGGGGGCAGTTGCAGTACGTGTGATTGGAAAGGGTGGCAAATGTCAGAGTCTGGACCAGGGACGGGGGCAGTTCTTGAATACTATGAGCTAACTTTAAAAAAAAATTGGCCTGGGTATGGTGGCTCACGCCTGTAATTCCAGCACTTTGGGAGACTGGGGTGGGTGGATCACCTGAGGTCAAGAGTTCGAAACCAGCCTGGCCAACATAGTGAAACCCCATTTCTACTAAAAATATAAAAATTAGCCAAGCGTGGTGATGGGCACCAATAATCCCAGCTACTCAGGAGGCTGAGGCAAGAGAATTGCTTGAACTTGGGAGGTGGAGGTGTCAGTGAGCCAAGATCGCACCACCGCACTCCAGCCTAGGCAACAGAGACTCTGTGTCAAAAAAAAAAAAGAAGTGAAATTTACATAACATGCAATTAACCATTCTGAAGTGTGCAGTTCAGTGGCTTAGAGTGCATTCACAGTGTTGTGCAACCACCACCTCTCTCTAGTTTCAAGATGTTTTTATTGCCCCGGAAGAACACCTCATACCCATTCAGTAATCACTCCCCATTCCCTCTTCCCTCCTGCCCTAGGCAAGCACTAATCCACTGTCTGTCTCTACGGATTTGCCCATTCTGGACACTTCGTATAAATGTAATCATCCAATATGTGGTCTTTTCTATCTGGCTTCTTTGACTTAGCATCATGTCTTCAAGTTCATCTGTGTTGTAGGAGTGTGCCAGGACCTCATTCCCTTTTATGACTGAAAGGTTTTCCATTTTAGGAATATACCACAATTTGTTTATCCATGTATCCATTGATAGACATTTGGGTTATTTTCAACTTTTGACTGTTAGGTATCTTGCTGCTGTGGATATTCACATACATACCATGTGTGACATATATATATATATATATATATATATATATGTTTTTTTTTTTTTTCATTTCTTTTCTTCTTCTTTTTTTTTTTTTTTTAGTAGTGACAGGGTTTCTCCATGTTGGTCAGGTTGGTCTCGAACTCCTGACCTCAAGTGATCCACCTGCCTCGGACTCCCAAAATGCTGGGATGACAGGAATGAGCCACTGCGCCCAGCCTTTTATTTTCATTTCTTTTGAGTATTTACCTCGCAGTGGGTCGCAGGATAGATTGGTGTTGGACTTTTTGAGGAGCTGCCAAATTACATTCCACAGTTTTTGAGCACGTGCTCTGTGCCAGGCATTGGGCTAAGCACTTTATATGTATCAAGTCGAGTCACTCTGTCCTTGAGGACAGAGGTCGGTTCTTTACTTCGCTGTGGTTTCAATGTTGTTGTCTTCTCCAAATCCATGTGTTGGAAACTTGATCCTCTATGCCACAGCATTGGGAGGTGAGGCCGAATGGGAGGTATTTAGGTCAGGAGGGCTCTGCTTTCGTGAATGAATTAATGCTGCTATAAAAAGGACTTGCAACTGGGTTTACTCTCTTCTACTCTTCGGCCATGTGAGCAGTAGTGTTCCTCCCACTGGAAGTGTGGGACACGGGAGTGTACTCCCAAATACTCTGTTTGCTCCCTGACATCCTTACAGTTGATTGAGGCCACATAACAAGTTCTAGCATAGAATGAGATATTCAAGGCAACATTTTCGAAGCAGGGACTGGGCTCTCATCAGACATCAAAACCTGCCACCACCTTGATCTTGGAATTCCCCAGCCTCCAGAACTATGAGAAATAAATCTCTGTTCTTTATAAATTGTCCAGTCTATGATATTCTGTTATAGCAGCACAAAACAGACTAAGACACTATTATTCTCCTCATATCCTAGTTAAGGAGGCTGAGCCACAGAGAAGTTTAGTGACTTGCCCAAGGCCACACAGCTAATAAGAGATGAAGCCAGGAAAATGGGACTCAAGATTCTTTTCCTTCCTTCCTTCCTTCGCTCCTTCCTTCCTTTCTCTCTCTCTTTCTTTCCTTTTCTTCTTTCTTTCTTTCTTTTTCTCTTTCCTTTGTTCTTTTTTCTCCTTTCTTTCCTTTCTTCTTTTCTTTTCTTCTTTCTTTCCTTCTTTCTTCCTTCCCTTCTTTCCTTCTTTCTTCCTTTCTTCCTTTTCCTTCCTTCTTTTTCTTTCCTTTTTCTTTTCTTCTTTCTTTCCTTTCTTTCTTCCCTTCTTCCTTCTTTCTTTCTTTTCTGTCTTTCCTTTCTTCTTCTTTCTTTCCTTTCTTTTCTTCCTTTCTTTCCTTCCTTCTTTTTCTTTCTTTCCTTTCTTCTTTTCTTTTCTTCTTTCTTTCTTTCTTTTCTTTCTTCCTTCTTTTCTTCCTTTCTTTCTTCTCAGTGTCTCACTCTGTTGCTTAGGCTGGAGTACAGTGGTGGAATCATAGCTCACTGCAGCCTTGACCTCCCAGGCTCAAGTGATCCTTTCATCTCAGCTTCCTGAATAGCTGGAAGTTCAAGCATTTGCCACTATGCCCAGCTAATTTTGTAGTGGAGGGGTCTCACTGTGTTGCCCAGGCTGGTCTCCAACTCTTGGGCTCAAATGGTCATCCTGCCTAGGCTTCCCAAAGTGCTGAGATTATAGGCATGAGCCACAAAGCCCATCAGAGGATGGTTTTAAGCAGAGAAGCAAATAGTCAGATTTTATTTCTTCTTTCTCATTCTCATTTCTCCAACAGCATTTCAAACACCAACCTGGGATTGGGGGGATGGTGGGATTAGGTTGGCAGAAAGTTGGAAGGAGAAAAAGAGAAATCATGGCCACATGCAGGGGCTCACACCCATAACCCCAGTACTTTGGGAGGCAGAGGCAAGCAGATTGCTTATGCTCAGGAGTTCAAAACCAGCCTGGGCAATATGGCAAAACTCTGTCCTTACCAAAAATCCAAAAGAATTAGCTGGGCATGGTGACATGTACCTGTGGTCCCAGTTACATGGGAGACAGGCACGAGAATCACTTGAACCTGTAAGGCAAAAGTTTCAGAGAGCCAAGATGGCACCACTGCACTCCAGCCTGGGTGACAGAGTAAGACTCAGTTTCAAAAAAAAACAAACAAAAAAAAATCATGTGACCACTCTTGGAAGGGTTTCATTTCTCCTCTTGTACTTAGAAATGGATGCATAGGCGGGATGTGGCGCTGACCCATGTATGGATAAATGTGGCAAGAACCTGCTTTCTCACTAAATCACTTGGCCTGTTTGACAAGGCTGGGGGAGAACTTGGGGCCAGGACAGAACACTCTGGTCCAGTCAGGCTTACTCAGGATGGGGGTGACGTCACCAACACCCCATTTTCTCTGCCTGTTTATAATTTCCCCATTAGGAGCCCCTGGGGTGTTGGGACATTCTTCAGCTGTGTGGATTCTAGCGTGTGGAGTCCAGGATTTCTCTGTTTTCCCTGGATCTGGAGGGTGCAAAAAAGCAAGACTGAGAAAGTTGGTTCGTCCAGCTCATGTCTGAGAAGATGAAGCCATTAAGGCCTCTGCCCTTGGGGTCCCAATGATGAAAGAAATCTAGACAATCCACAATGACATCAATCATTGTTTATTCAAGGACGGGAGCAGTGGCTCACACTTGTAATTCCAGCACTTTGGGAGGCCGAGGCAGGTGGATCACATGAGGTCAGGAGTTTGAGACCAGCCTGGCCAACACAGTAAAACCCTGTCTCTACTAAACATACAAAAATTAGCTGGGCATGATGGTGCATGCCTGTAATCCCAGCCGCTTGAGTGATTGAGGCAGGAGACTCTCTTGAACCCAGGAGGCAGAGGTTGCAGTGCGCTGATATCACGCCACTGCACTCCAACCTGGGTGACACATTTATAGGTCTCAGATAAATAAATAAATAAATAAATAAATAAATAAATGTTTATTCAAAAGCCTTTATTGAACACCTACTGTGTGCCTGCATTGTTCAAGGGAGTCAGCAGTGCACAAGAGACATTCTCATCTCTTGTGGGAGAATTACAGGTAACAGACAAAGAACTTCAGGATATATCAGATGGTGGCACATGCTCTGGGGGAAGAAAGCAGGGAAGGACAATAGAAAGTGAAGGAAGATGCTGGTTTAAATCCAATACAGAAATCCTCTGGGGGGCAGAATGATGGTCCAAAATAGATGTTCACGTCCTAATCCCTGGAACCTGTGAGAATGTTGCCTGGTAAGGCAAAAGGGACTTTTTAGAGGCGATTGCATGAAGGCTCTTGAATTGAAAGGATTATTCTGGATTATCCAGCTGGGTCCTTGGTCATCACAGGGGTCCTGATTAGAGGGAGGGGGGCGGTTCAGAGTCAGAGTCAGTGAAGATGTGATGATGGAAGGCGTGGACGTGGGGCCATGAGCCAAGGAATGTGGCTGCCTTGAGAAGCTGGAAAAGGCAAGGAAATACATTGTCTCCTGGAGCCTGCAGAAGAGACACAGCCTGGCCAGCCCATTTTAAACTGTCCACCTCCAGAACTGGAAGATGACAAGTGCGTGTTTAAGCCATTGCATTTATATAATTTGTTACAGCAGCCATAAAAAGGAATACAGAACCAGATGAGGTAAAGACTGGAGACTCGCTGGGAAATAGCATTTCAGGTGGTAGGAACAGCAAGTGCAAAGGCCCTGAGGTGCAAAGCAAGATGGCAGAGCGGGTGCTACAATAGAGGTCACATAGAGGGCACCCCAGGAACACACAGGAGGGCCTGCATGTCCGAGAGTGGGTAACTGTGGAAGACCCCCTAGAGGAGCGAACGCTTGCTCTGAGCCTTCAAAAGCACTGGCTCTTCAACCCAATTGACCTGGGTTCAAGCCCTGGCTCTGCCACTTACAAGTGGTATGGCCTTGGGCAAGCCAACTTTCTTCTCTAGTCTCTGCTTTCTGATTGTTTTTTCTTTTTGAGACAGTGTCTTGGTCTGTCACCCAGGCTGGAGTGCAGTGACACAGTCTTGGCTCACTGCAACCCCTGCCTCCTGGGTTCAAGTGATTCTTATGCCTCAGCCTCTTAAGTAGCTGGGATTACAGACACGCGCCACCACGTCTGGCTAATTTTTGTATTTTGAGTGGAGACAGTGTTTTACCACATTGGCCATGCTGGTCTTGAACTCCTGGCCTCAAGTGATCCACCTACCTTCGCCTCCCAAAGTGCTGGGATTTCAAGCATAAGGCCCTTTGCCTGGCCTGATCTTTCACAAAGGGCTACATGGTGGTATTATTGTAAGCTAATTTTGGTTAAATTATTGGCCCTGTCTGTGGCACATTTTAGGCACTCGATTCATGTTAGGTATGATGAAGAGGAGGACTGTGAGTTTGACACTGGAACTGAACAAGTAGAGAAGAGCAGGGAATGCATTTCGGCTTTAGCAGGGAACAGGTAAGAAAAGGCCAGAAGTATGACAAGGCACAGCCCACTTTGAGGCATCCCATATTCCATGATTAAATAAATTATGATTCCTCTGTAGTCCTGCCTTCTCTGCCTCTTTTATTTTTATTTTTTGAGTCGTCGTCTCACTCTGTCCTCCAGGCTGGAATGCAGTGGTGTGATCATAGCTTATTGCAGCCTCAAACTCCTGGACTTAAGGGATCCTCCCACCTCAGCCTCCTAAAGCACTGGGATTATAGGTGCCAGCCATCACACCTGACGCCTCTTGCCCCTTTGTCCAGTGGTGCTTACAGAGTCTGAGGCTGCCTTCATGCACCTTCCCTAGGGTAGAGGCTTGCAGCCCGTGATGCTCTGAGAAACCTGCTGTTGGCTACCCATTCTGCTAGGGGAACGGGCAAGAGTGTTAGAATGATTTACTGCGATCCAGTCCCACCGATGAGGAGAGGGTCTCAGAGGCAGGAAGGAGGGTCAGTTGCACAGGCTCTGCAATCATGGTGTGGCCTCCTGCCTCCTGCCAAGCTCTGCCAGGCCCCAGGCAAGTTGTAACGGTGGCTTCGTTCACCTGGAGGGCAGTTTGGGTCTAGGCAAAAGCCTGTCAACTGTATGCAAACATATTTGCCTGAATTTAACTTTCAGCCCTTTCACAGCGTTTGGGTTTCTCTAGGCAAATGCTGTGCTTTGATCCTCCTTTTCTTTGCAGTGTGTGTCAATACCCATTCTGAAATGTACCCATGTGGTGGGCAGGCCCAGTTTGTTGTAGTCTTGGGGCTGTCTGACAAGGATGAGGAACAAAAGTGAGTCTGCAAATGGGCATCTGAGAGGCTGGCAGCCTTTGGAGGGGGTAGGTTACAGGGGGTCACAGGCTGGCTTCTCACAGTGTGGTCCTCGAGTAGCAGCATTGACTACCCAGGAGCTTGTTAGAAATGTGGAGACTTGGATCCCACCAAAGACCTCCTGAGTAGCACTGCTTTTACTCTAGGGACCCCACTTCTGGGAACCACTGGATTAGACGAGAGGTGAGAAACGAGTTGCATCTGGAAAGCCAACTCTAATCAGTGTGTTAGCTACTGGGACGGCTGTGTTGAATAGGATTCTGAGGTTGTGTGATGCTTAGAGAAAGAAAGTGCTGCCTCTTTTAGTCTTGTCTGCCACTGGCATAAGACTGAGACTTATACAAGGTATTGCTATCCCTGGATTTTCTGAGTGCTGCCTTAGGATTCCCTTATAAACTGGAGAGAAGGAGTGAGGAATTAGGTGGAGCTCCATTTCCTAAGGACAGAGGGAAATTAGGAAATTAGCCTTTGCTGGCTTTAGTGGGAAACTGAAAAGATTAAAAAAAATTAGCTGGACTGGTGGTGTGCATCTGTAGTCCCAGCTACCCGGGAGGCTGAGATGGGAGGATCTCTTGAGTCTAGGTGTTTGAGGTTACAGTGAGCTGTGATCATGTCACTGCACTCTAGCCTGGGCAACAGAGTAAGACCCTGTCTCTAAAAACAAAAGGAAGGAAGGAAGGAAGGAGGGAGGGAGGGAGGGAAGGAAGGAAACTAAGAAAGAAAGAAGGAAAGAAAGAAAGAAGGAAAGAAATGAAAGAAAGGAAGGAAGAAAAGAAAGAAAACTACTTTCAATGTGCATGCTGACTTGTGGCTATAACCTCAGCCTCAGCTACCTGGGAGGCTAAGGTGGGAGGATGGCTTGAAGGCAAAAGTTGGAGGCTGCAGTGAGCTGGGATTCAGAGTGAAACTCTATTTCTTATTAAAAAAAAAAAAAAAAGTAAGTTAGTCTCTGTGTACCAGGGCAGCTCAGCCTTTAAAAGTTAAAGTGCGGTGTTCCTGAGTATCTGAGAGAGGATACTCGGGGAGATCAACACTGGAAATCTCCAAGAGATCAATTTGAGTGCAACTCCCTCATTTCACAAAAAGAGGCTCAAAGAAGGATGGAGTCTGCTCAAACACACGCAGCTCATTTGTTTGGATTCGCCTGGGCTCATGCTCTCAGATCTCATAACAAAATTACTCAGGCCTTCAAATGCACCCATCGAGGAAGGGAAGAAACTAGATCAGGCAGAAACCAGAAAGGACATTTTTCAGATCCCCATCCCCAAAGGCAGGCTGAGCCTATGACTTAGGAGGCATTTCAGGAACAGAGCTGGAAAAAGAAGGGAGGGTCCCCCGAAGGCCGGGGTAGTAGAAGATAAGAAATTCCGATTTCAATCTCCCTACTTCCTCTGCTTCCTCAGACCCAGCCTGTATATAAACTGTATGCAAATATGTTTACTTTACATTTTATTTCAATCAGAGTCACTCAGCTGTCGGGAGCTGTATCAACATGTCAGTCTGGTTGAGCAAACAAGCATTTTGAGTGGAAATATTTCAGATAAACAGACACAGTGTTATGACATATCGAAACTCCCCCAAACATGGAAAGAGGGTGGGGATGGTGGAGGAAGCGGGTGGAAAGCCGCAGAAGGAGATCTATTTACCCTGGCACATGCGCTGTGCGGTGAGCTGAAAACAAAATAGGTTTTTTATTACTCGTGTGGTGTGTGTGGGGGAAGTTTCCTTTCTCTGTGGCGTTAATGCATCTTGTCAGCTGAAGAGAAGGCCTGCTTGGCGGGTTACCATGAACATTTCTCTTTGGTGTTCCTGCTGATTCTGCAGGAGGGAATCAGGCAAGAAAAGAAAAGAAAAACCCACCCGGATTAACTTAATTAGCGATGGGGAGGCCAACTGGCCTTGGTGAAGTCCGACAGCTTGTTTGCCCTCGTTTTCGCTCCTTACTCGGGCTCTTTACAAACTGCCTTAAGGGGAGACACAAAGAAATGCCCTTGTTTGTGATCGGGGGTGGGGACAGGGCGGGGGCGGGTTGGTGTGTGCATGGCGGGGGCGGGGTGCGGGAATGATGCGGACATTAGGTTACTCTCCCGCATCATGTATGTTTGTAGATTTCATCTTTAGATTATGTAATAATGTTGCCTGGTTCAATAACCAAAGGTATAAAAATGTATTTGTCACGCCCGTAATCTCAGCACTTTGGGAGGCCAAGGCAGGTGGATCACGAGGTCAGGAGTTTGAGACCAGCCTGGCCAACATAGTGAAACCTTGTCTCTACTAAAAGCACAAAAAAATAGCTGGGCATGGTGGTGGGCGCCTGTAGTCCCAGCTACTTGGGAGGCTGAGGCAGGAGAATCGCTTGAACCTTGGAGGTGGAGGCTGCAGTGAGCCGAGATTGCACCACTGCACTCTAGCCTGGCCTTCAGTGCGAGACTCCATCTCAAAAAAAATGTATTTGGAGGAAAGCTTCCCTCCCTCCCTCCCTTCCTCTCTCTCTTTCCTTCCTTCCTTCCTTCCTTCTTTCCTTTCTTTCTTTCCTTCTTTCTCTCGAGACAGGGGCTCGCTCAGTTGCCCCCAGGCTGGAGTGCAGTGACAAGATTACAGCTCTCTGCAGCCTCAAATTCCCAGGCTCGAGCCATCCTCCTGCCTCAGCCTCCTGGGTAGCTGGGACTGTAGCTTATCACCAACCCCAGCTCATTTTAAAATTTTTGGAAGAGATGAGGTCTCACTATGTTTGCCCAGGCTGGTCTCAAGCTCCTGGCCTCAAGTGATCCTCCTGCCTTGGGCTCCCAAAACATTGGGATTACAGGCATGAGCCGCTGAGCCTGGTCTGAAGCAATGTTTTCTTCTCTTTCCCAGTCGACTCATGTTTTCATCTCTCATCCCAAAATATACATATACACAGATTCTATTTTGTTGGGTGACATTTCTTTTAGTCCCCAAGCCATAGTTTGATGAGCTAAAAGAAAATTCACCTTTTCTTTAAAAGAATTAGCTGCTTACCCACACCTACAATGTGCTACCTACTGTGGACACTCATTTTAGTCATTCTCAAACGGAAGCCCAAAGTTTGGAATTATTCACCTTCTGCTGGAGGCAGGAGCCTGAGTCCCAGGGGTGCAGGGGCACACCCATGGCCACACAGCTGGCCAGAGAAAGAACCAGAACTCAGACTCAGATCTATTCAACGCCAGCGTCTACAGTCTTCCAGCTCCATCAGATGCTTGGTGGAGCTTGCCGTGGAGAAAGTGTGTAGCAAGGTAACTTCTGGCCGAGAGCGGCAGCTCACACTTTAATCTCAACACTTTGGGAGGCCAAGGCAGGTGGATCACTTGAGGCCAGAAGTTCAAAACAGGTCTGGCCAACATAGTGAAATCCAGTGTCTCAAAAAAAAAAAAAAAAAAAATACAAAAATTAGCCGGACATAGTGGTGCACATCTGCAATCCCAGCTACCTGGAAGACTGATTTGGAGGCATTGACAGCCTCCTGCTAGCCCAGCCGGGCAGAACTTGTCCACCCCCCGAGATGAAGTTGCCCCAGAAAAACTACTGCGTGCCTGTCCAAATGTGGGAGTCAGCAGCTGCCTGGGGGTGTGCTCAAATGATGTTGGCAAGTCCCCCCACTGTCCAAAAATGTCTCCCCCTGCCACCTGTCACATGGCCTCAAATACCACCATCAGAGAGGTATGCCCCTGGGCTTCAATTTAAATACTTTTTCGGGGCAGGGTTTAAGTATAGACACTTTCCCCTGGAGAGGTTATACCTACATCCTTCCCTCAAAGTCCCTTCTCTGAGGGGCGGCTGGCCGAGGGCTTGGGCTTGGAGGGTGATGTCACCACGTAGATATCTGGAGAAGTAGAGGGGGGAGCCAGGGGAGGGGAGCTAAGAGGGGGCTGGGCAGACCACGGATGGAGCCTGAGGGTGCTGAGCCACTGTGGTGTGGAGCTTGGGGCTCTTGGGAGACAAAGCTTCACATGTTTCCGTGAGTGAGGATACGCGGAAGGCCCCACCTGTCTCCTTGCCAATCCCAACGGGTGTGTTTTAGGTCGGAACCCTAAATAGCCATGCTAGGGGGCAGGGGAAGCCCAGGGCTTGTCATGGGCTCCTAGAATGTCACAGCTGCCACCCAGCAAGTCCTGAACTTCAGTCAGCCACGTTCTTTCTTAGCTCTTTTTCCATGATTACACCACCTGTAGGATTACTCTCTTCATATTTTCCTCTAAACCAACTCACTTAAAAAAAATAAACAAACATCTATTTTAAGACCTGCACACAGGAGTTTTTCCCACCAATAAGGGATACAGAGTCAAGCTCTCTAGCTTTCGTGTGGCAAATGCAAGAATTACTTTTTTTAGAGGAAAGCAAGCATTCATGAAAAATCTGTTTTTTATTTTTTATGATTATTATTTTTTTGAGACAGAGTCTTGCTCTGTCTCCCAGGTTGGAGTGCAATGGTGTGATCTCGGCTCCTGTAACCTCCACCTCCGGGGTTCAGGCAATCCTTGTGCTTCGGTCTTCTAGATAGCTGGGATTACAGATGTGCACCACCATGTCCGGCTAATTTCTGTATTTTTTTTTTTAGACACTGGATTTCACCATGTCGGCCAGGCTGGTTTTGAACTTCTGGCCTCAAGTGATCCGCCCGCCTTGGCCTCCCAAAGAGTTGAGATTGTAAGTGTGAGCCACCGCTCTCGGCCCATGAAAATTGTTTTAAAAAAGAAAACATTTAGATACACACACTTCAGTCTCTACTGCTGAAGGTTTGATTTGCTAATTGCGTTTATTTATTTATTTATTTATTTGAGACAGAGTCTCCCTCTTGTCACCTAGGCTGGAGTGCAGTAGCATGGTCTCGGCTCACTGCAATCTCTACCTCCTGGGTTCAAGTGATTCTCTTGCCTCAGCCTTCCAAGTAGTTGGGATTACAGGTGTACACCACCATGTCCGGCTAATTTTTTTTTATTTTTAGTTGAGACGGGGTTTCACCATGTTAGCCAGGCTGGTCTCAAACTCCTGACTTCAGGTGATCTGCCTGTCTTAGCCTCCCAAAGTACTGGGATTATAGGTGTGAGCCAATGCACACCGCCAGTTGTTTTCACTTTCTAGTACATGGTAAAATGAACTATTAGAGTAAAAATAGTGGCCATCCAGATGCTCCCATAAATCATATGAAAGGTATTATGTCTTGCTCAAGGCTTCAATTTTATATATAACAAAACAGGTTCAAGAGAGAAAACTTGGGCAGGGGACACAGCTGGCCGGGAGCAGGATGAGGCCCAAGACACATCACGGAGACAGAAAGAGCACTGGATGGGGAGTCCGGGACTGAGACTCTAGCTCCAAATCTAACAGCAGAGGCCACTTCTGTTTCCTCTTTGGGTCTTGATTTCCCCAACTATAAAATAGGAAAATGGTGTTACTTTGGGAGTCTAAAAATAGGAGGAATTAGAGATGGATTTGAAAATCTGGAAATTTTTTTCTTTTATTGAGTCGAGATTCCCTTAACATAAAATTAGCCATTTTACTTTTTCTTTTCTTCTTCTCTCTTCTTTTTTTTTTCTGAGACAGAGTCTCTCTCTTTTGCCTAGGCAGGAGTGTAGTGGTGTGATCTTGGCTCACTGCAGCCTCTGCTTCCTGGTTTCAAGCAATTCTCCTGCCTCGGCCTCTGGAGTAGCTGGGATTACAGGTGTGCACCATCACGCACGGCTAATTTTTGTATTTTCAGTAGAGACGGGGTTTTGCCATGTTGGCCAGGTTGGTCTTGAACTGCTGGCCTCAAGTGATCCGCCAGCTTCTCGCGCCCGGCCAGATGCTTTGATTCTGGACTTCCGGCTCCGCAGCTCCACACTAAGAAGTCCTTATCCTCCTTCCTTTGTTGTTTAGTTTGCGTTAAGCAGCCTCCCCTAAGCCAGGAAGCGAACTGGGCAAGGAGGATCCAACTAGCAGGACTTCTCCACCTCCACAGCTGTGGATGGAGGTGGGCTCCCGACCTGGACTCATGGGAGGGAGGCTCCCTAGAGGAGAAATTAGCTAGCTTTTGAAGGTTGTCTGAGTGGGCGAAGAGGTGGGAAAAGTGATTCTGAGCAAGGAGATGGCGCTTCCCAGTCGTGTTGGCAGGGATAGAGCTGGCTGGAGCTGCCTTTCCTCCCCCGGCTGCTCTGACATCCTGGAAGCACAAGTGCTTGGAAATGCTGTCTCCTCGACCCACCCACTCATCAGTGGAGCAGATGCGGGCCATTACTCTGATTGTTGCTGAAAGCGGTGGCTGGGACCCAGGGCACGTCTGAGGATCACTTAGGGCCCTGGGAAAGTGGGGGCCCTACAGAGGGTCTACCCCCACACACCCCAGAGGCAGGTGTTCCGCAAGCTTCCCATAGAGGCCTGCCAAAATTGTCCTCCCACTATGCGGGCACGCACGCAGGCGTGCCATTTCAGCTCTGGGCCTCTCTCCGGGAGCAGCTGGCAGGGGCATCTGTGGGTGGTGAACAGGACGGGGGGCTGGAGGCCCTGGCTGACCTGCAGCCCTGGGGCCCAGAGTTTCTCCCGCTTGTGTGCCTGGGTTGCACATTTTCCGGGCACCTTCTTGGTAGAAGGCAGGCGGGATCTGGTTTCATAGTGAATTCAAAAGGGGCAAAGCAATGCGGGGCCTGCTGAATTCCTGGCCCTGCGAACAATCATGTCGTTAACGTGTTATTTATGGCACCCTCCTGACTCTGAGCTCATGTTAGGCCTCTGGATGGGGCCTTGTGCCCTCTCCAATCAATCAGCCAACCAACCCAACAGGCCCACTAACCAGCCTTAACCAGCTAGCATTTGTTCACTTATATGGCACAAATTATTGTTTTAGAAGCTGCAAAGAATGGGTTATTCCATATCCTTTTGTGTAGCCTGTGTGTAGGTTGCTTTATTTATGCAATTAATGTGGTATATTGGTTTGTAACTGTGGATCCTCCCTTTAAAAAAATTGTGGTTAAAAAAACACATGACAAAATTTATCATCTTAACCATTTTCTTTTTTTGAGACGGAGTTTCACTCATTGCCCAGGCTGGAGTGCAGTGGTCTGATCTCAGCTCACTGCAACCTCCTCCTCCCGGGTTCAAGCGATTCTCCTGCCTCAGCCTCCTGAGTAGCTGGGATTACAGGTATGTACCACCACACCTAGTGGTTTTGTATTTTTAAATAGACACAGGATTTCTCCATGTTGGTCAGGCTGGCCTTGAACTCCCGACCTCAGGTGATCCACCCACCTTGGCCTCCCAAAGTGCAAGGATTACAGGTGTGGGCCACTGTGCCTGGCCCATCTTAACCATTTTTAAATGTGCAATTCAGTAGCATTAAGTTTATTCACATTTTTATTTATTTATTTATTTTTTTATTGCTGCTATTAAAAAAGTAAATGAAACACGTCACAGTGGCTCATGCCTATAATTCCAACACTTTGGAAGGCTGAGATGGGCGGATCACTTGAGGCCAGGAGTTTGAGTCCAGCCTGGCCAATATAGTGAAATCTTGTCTCTACTAAAAATACAAAAATTAGCTGGGTGTGGTGGTGCACACCTATAATCCCAGCTACTTGTGAGGCTGAGGCATGAGAATCGTTTGAACCCAGGAGGTGGAGGCTGCAGTGAGCTGAGATCGTACCATGGACTTCAACCTGGGTGACAGAGCGAGACTCTGTCTTAAAAAAAAAAAAGTTACTATTATTATTTTTTTGTAACTGGCTTCTTTGTCTTAACATAATGTCCTTAAGGTCCATCCTTGTGGCATGTGACAGGATTTTCTTATTTTTTAACGCTGAGTCATATTCCATTGCATGGATCTATCACGATCTCTTTATTCATTATTCCTCAATGGACACGTGGGTTGTTTCCACTTCTTGGCTGTTGTGAATTGTTCTGCTATGAATGTGAATGTATAAATAGTGCATTCTTTTTTCTAAAACAATTAAAAATTTAGCTATACAACTAAGACCTGACTTAAAAACTCTCCTTAAAAAAATATTAAACCTATATAAAGAAGACTAAAATCTCTGTAGCCACCTCCTCCAATCTCTCCATCCCTGATGATAAATTGATTGACTGCTATCAGGTTATTAATGTGGACTCTATCCACCCCCCCCACACACATTCATGAACATATATGTGTGTGTATAACAATATATCTAGTATCTTTTTAGGCAAAAAATAAGTATGCAGTCAGTTCTGCTATAATAACTAAAATCAAAGCACTAGGCAAAATCACAAATTAAAAGTCATAGGGTGGCCAGGCAAGGTGGCTCACGCCTGTAATCTCAGCACTTTGGGAGGCAGAGGTGTGATCAGATCACTTGCGGTCAGGAATTTGAGACCAGCCTGGCCAACATGGTAAAACCCCATCTCTACTAAAAACACAAAAAAACTAGCTAGGAGTGGTGGCGGGCGCCTGTAATCCCAGATACTCGGGAGGGTGAGGCAGGAGAATTGCTTGAACCTGGGAGGCGGAGGTTGCAGTGAGCTGAGATCATTCCGCTGGCTGCACTCCAGCCTGGATGATAGAGCGAGAGTCTGTCTCAAAAAAAGAAAAAGAAAAGAGAAAAAAGAAAAGTTATAGGGAAGGGGACAGTACTCAAAAACTTTGTCAGTGACACATAAAAAGACAGAAACCTACTAAAAATAATAGCACAATTTTACACATGTTAAATGGCTAAAAATATACGTGAATGCTGCAATAAAAATGGTACTTCGGAAAAGTTCTGAAGTTTGTTTGTGCAAGTAGGCGTCAGAAGAGTTTCCGCTTGTGAGTTCTTGGAAAGTGGTGAGGGAAGTAGTCTGAAATCTTAAAGTTGTGACACCAGGTGTGGACGGGTGTGGCTCATAGCTCGCAGAGAAAACCCAGGCAGCTGGTGGATGTTTGCAGCATGTTTATATTGTGTGTTCCTATGTGGCTTGGTTCAGCTGGGTGCAGTTTTCTGCATTCATCCAGTGTTTCTTTTGAATAAAATTATGCATAACAAACACAAAATTTGGTTATGCTCAGATTGTTCCTGAATATATCAATCACATTGGAGGAAATTTATGTTTTCTTTTCTTTTTTTTCTTGAGATGGAGTCTCACTCTGTTACCCAGGCTGGAGTGCAGTGGTGTGATCTTGGCTCACTGCAACTTCCATCTCCCAGATTCAAGTGATTCTCCTGCCTCAGCCTCCCAAGCAGCTGGGATTACAGGTGCCTTTACCATGCCCGCTAATTTTGTATTTTTAGTAGAGACGGTTTTACCATGTTAGTCAGGCTGGTCTCAAACTCCTGACCTCAAACGATCTACCTGCGTTGGCTTCCCAAAGTGCTGGGATTACAGGTGTGAGCCACCACACCCGGCTGAAATTTATGTTTCCAAAACAAGCATTATAGCAGAACTGACTGTACACACACACACACAGAAAATAAATGGTACTTTATTGGTGTGTGTGTTAGTATTTTTAGATAAATTGTAAACATTCATACCGTATGCATACTTCTGTAACCTATTGTTATTATTTACTTAACAACATTCCTGAGAGACTTTTCCCTATTAGTAATAATAAATTCATCATGTTTCCTCTGCTGTATAGCATTCCATTGAATGGAATGAATTCCACTGAATGAATTCACTGCGTTTACTAGCTATTTCCCCATGCGTGTCATGCAGGCATGTAGGTTATTTCCAATTGTTCATTATCACAAACTATCCTGCATTTAAGATTCTTTCATGTCTTCCTATGTACACATGTGGAATTGTCTCTGGCTAGACCGATTCACTGGGTCCCAAGGGAATGGACACTTCATTTTTCCTTTGAGAACAGTATCTTGCTTAGGCAGGGAATGTCGTGGCTCATGCCCATAATCCCAACACTTTGTGGGGTTGAGGCAGAAAGATCATTTGAGGCCAGGAATTCGAGAATGATATCTTTTTTTGGAGTCAGGAGAGGACACTTGGATATGAACCGGGGAACTCTTGACAGAGAATGATATCCCAATTAATTAATTATATTATGGCAAAATATACATAACAAATGTTATCATTTTAACACCATTAAAACATTTAGTTGACTCTATTTTTTTAAATATATATTTTTAGAGACAAAGTCTTGCTCTGCTGATAAACCTGCAGTGCAATGGTACAATTATAGCTCACTGCAACCTTAAACTCCTGGGCTCAAGAGAGGTTCCTGCCTTAGTCTCCCCAGTAGGTGGGACTACAGGTGTGTACCACCGTGTCTGGCTAGTTTTGTTATTTTTATTTGTTGTAGTGACAAGGTTTTGCTCTTGTGGCCAGGCTGGTCTTGAACTTCTGACCTAAAGCTATCCTCCCACCTCAGCCTCCCAAATTACTGGGATTACAGGTGTGAACTATGGCATCTGGCCTTGACTTTATTTTTTAGAGCAAAGTTCATTTTAATTATTATTATTATATTTTTTTGAGAGATTGAGTCTCATTCTGTCACCCAGGATGGAGTGCAGTGACATGATCTTGGCTTCCTGCAACCTCTGCCTCCCGGGTTTGAGCGATTCTCCTGCCTCAGCTTCCCAAGTAGCTGGGACTACAGGCACCCACCACTATGCGTGGCTAATTTTTGTATTTTTAGTAGAGACAGGGTTTCAGCATGTTGGCCAGGCTGGTCTTGAACTCCTGACCTCCTGCCTGCCTCAGCCTCCCAAAGTGCTGGGATTACAGGCATGAGCCACTGTGCCTGGCCCCATTTTATTAACTACGCAGTTCAGTGGCATTAAGTAAATCCGCATTGACCATCGCCACCATCCATCGCTAGAATTTGTTTTTTTTAATCATTCTAAACTGAAACACCATACCCATTAAACAGTAACTCCTCCCAGTCTTGGGTTCAAATCCTGGCCCGCCACCTAGTGCTGTGTGACCTTCAAAAGTTTCCTCATGTGTAAATTGAAGGGAAGAGTGCATACTTCCTGGGTACGGGCTGATAATCGCATGAAGTAACACTGGACGTGAGCTGAACTTCTTGCTTGGCACACTGTAGGTTCTTAATAAAAAGCTGTCATTACCGTGTGAAATTGACCATATGCCCCATGATGCTCTGTTCTGATTTGTCTGACACCTGGTTCCTGTGAGTGGGGGTGTTCCATGGAATGTACATGGCCTGGCTTGCTGGGATCCCTAGCTGAGAAACAGTGGAGAGTCTGGAAACTTCCCAGAGAATGAGAACTCCACCCACGTTACTCTTACAGCTATTATTGTAGATGGAGTTTCTAGGTCCTTCTCTGCTCACCCCCTGCCCCACTCCAGGGCCCAGGCCAGGCCTTGGGGCTCTTGGGAATGACCCATTTTCAGTCTCGGTTGGTGCCAGCCTGTCCGCTGGGGCTGCCAGTTACAATGTGCACGGTAGCAAATGGATTGAGGTCACGGAGCAGATGGCAGTAACTTTCAGTTGAGATCTGCCAGGCTGCATTGGAACCAGTGACCCGGAGGTAAACACATGTGCATGACCTCCTCTCCCCCTTCAGTCCATAACTCTGGAATCTTGCCCCTTTCCAACGCCTGTTCAGGCTTCACTCCAGGGGGCTGGACTGTCCTTTGATACTTCTTGGGCTCCCACGAGCAGGAAAGAAACTTGCAGGCAGGAGTACATTTCAGCCTCCGCAGCTCCTGGCTCCACCCTTTTTCAGGGAGCTCAAAGCACCTTCATCTCTTCAGCTTATTAATGTGATGCTATCTTTGGGGGTTATCATTAATCCCATTTTATAGATGGAGAAATGGCGGCAGGAGGAAGCTGGGACAGGGACCCATAATGCCTGTGTGTCAGAAGGAATTTATGTGGCCATGTCTTAACACACTGGTGAGTGGATGGGAACACAGGAACTATTAGTTGGATTAAATAAATTGAAAATGTTACTCTGAAAACATACCCCAAGAAATAGAGGTATTTTTTTTTTCAGCTCGTAATATCCTAGCCCTGTGGCTTTTTAACTTTGGTTCACAGAACTCTTGGAGAATCCAAAGAAAGCTTCGGATTCTCTGTGCATAGATATACGTATATGCCTTTCTCGTCAGTGTCAAAAGCAGCACTAGACATAATATTAGTGCTCAATAAATATTTGTTGAATGAATGGATGGATGATTCCTGAAAGCCCTGGCTAAGTACGTCTAGCTTGATGCAATTAACAAGGGGAGATTAAAAGAGAGAGCAAAACGTGTTTTCTCATATTCTTAATCTTAAGGAAGTTAGTTGTTCCCATTATGCAGATGGGAAAACTGAAGTAAGGTTCTCAAGATCTGGGAAATCCTGCCTAAAATCCCAAGTAGCTTGATTCTTATTAAAGAATGCTCCTAATAGCTTTGGAAGCCTTGGGACAGGTGATGAATAGGTTTGTAGTTGAGGACAATCACAGCTTGAAGAAAATTCTCAATATTTTCTGAATTTCTACAAAGATTCACCTTCTTTTCAGCCCTTGAACATTCTAAATTGCTTTCCCTCTGAAGACTGATGGAATCCTACCATGCTGTGTTCTTCAGAAAGATCTGCAATGTTTCTATAGAATCTGGAAGAATCTGGAAGGTCCTTGGAGCAATGAAGACAAATTTATTAGAGAAAGCAGGAGGGAAGAAATGATCATTTGAAGCCAAGATTCTCTTGGTGGTTTTTCTTTTCTTTCTATGCCTTAGCTGCTGCCCTAGAACCTTCCCTGGGACTGGGTGAGAGGCTCACACCTGTAATCCCAGCACTTTGCGAGACCGAGGCAGGAGGATCACTGGAGCCTGAGAGTTTGAGGCCAGCCTCAACAACATAGTGAGTCCAGTCTCTACAAAAAAATGTAAAACTAGCCAGGTATGGTAGTGCATGCCTATAGTCCCAGCTACTTGGGGGGCTGAGGCGGAAGGATGGCCTGAGTCCAGGAGTTCAAAAATGCAGCAAGCTGTGATTGTGCTACTGCACTCCAACCTGGGCAATAGAGTGAGACCCTGTCTCAAAAAAACCAAAAACAGACAGGGAGCGGTGGCTCACGCCCGTAATCCCAGCACTTTGGGAGGCCAAGGTGGGTGGATCACTTGAGGGTTAGGAGTTCAAGACCAGCCTGGCCAAAATGCTGAAACCCTGTCTCTATGAAAAATACAAAACTTAGCCAGGCATGGTGGTGGGGCTTGTAATCCCAGCTATTTGGGAGGCTGAGGTGAGAGAATCACTTGAACCCATGAGGCAGAGGCTGCAGTGAGTCGAGATCACGCCACTGCACTTCAGCCTGGGTGACAGAGTGAGACTCTGTCTCAAAACAAAACAAACAAACAAACACACAAATAAACACAAAGAATCTTCCCTGGTCAGGGGACGGTGAGTTAGGAAAGGCATGGAATGAGCAGAGCATGGTAGAAGGAGCTCTGGACTTGACATCAGAAAGCCTGGGATTGAATTGTGGCTCTGTCACACTCCAGCTGTCACCTCATCCTTCTGGGTTTCAGTTTCTTGACCTGTAAATTGGGGCAATAGCACTGGTATCCAATATGTTGTTGCTACAACAGCATATTGGATCCGATTTGTGGGATGTTCTTGGCATACAGGAGGTGCTCAGCTCATCCTGATGTGTAGGGATCTGAATGGTGGACAAGGGCTGGGGTCATTTAGGGTTAGGACCATAAGATTTTCTTCAGGGTGCATTGGAGGGTGATTTTACAAGCTGGCGCCCCAGGCAAAGGCCTGGCAAGCTGGTAATGTGAGGGCTAATGACAGTTTTGATAAATCAAAGCTTGCCTTTACAGCGGCACTTTCATGTAGAGGATCCCCAGGCCTTCTGCAGCCACTGGCTAAAACCAGGACCTGCTCCACCTCTGCCCTAATAGCACTACTCCTTTAATAGATGACCTTTCATCCCGGTATCAGGCAGAGCTTAATAATCATGATGTCTGGCCCCCGCTCCACCCCAGCCTGCAGTTTATTGGGCACATTATTAACCTTGATATTTTCTGCCCGAGGGGGAGGAACTGTGGCACCAAAGGAGCTCAGGGACTTGCCCCAGGCTCTGCCACAAGCTCTGACTCCCAGATCAGCTTCTTCTGATGCCCAGCCTGCTACTCTTTCCTGTAGATGCCCTCCTGGGAGGATGAGAAGCGGCATATTCAGGGAGCTGGACTGTGCTTTTACACATACAGCATGACTGCTGAGGTTTTTGTTTTTTTTGTTTTGAGATTGAAATAGCTTATTTAATTTTTTACCTGTTGATTGGTTTTATTCCTTCCAGTAGATTTTAAATTCTTTTGAAAAGCTTATTTATTTATTAAGGAAATAAGGTCTCGCTATGGTGGCCCAGTCTAGTGTCAAACTCCTGGCCTCAAGCCATCCTCACGCCTCAGGCTCCTGAGTAGCTGGGATTTTGATTTTAAATTCTATGCAATCAGGGACATTGTTTTTCCTACTCACTTCTGTTCCCTAACCCTCAGAACAGTGACCAGCACACAGCAGGTATTTAATGAACCCTGAATTCTTTTTTGTTTGTTTGTTTGTTTTGAGATGGAGTCTCGCACTGTCACCCAGGCTGGAGTGCAGTGGCATGATCTCAGCTCACTGCAGCCTCCGCCTCCCGGGTTCAAGCGATTCTCCTGCCTCAGCCTCCTGAGTAGCTGGGACAACTGGCACCTGCTACCAAACAGCTGCTAATTTTTGTATTTTTAGTAGAGACAGGGTTTCACCATGTAGGCCAGGCTGGTCTCAAACTCCTGAGCTCACGTGATCCACCCATCTTGGCCTCCCAAAGTGCTGGGATTACAGGCGTGAGCCACTGCACCCGGCCTGCCCCTTGATTTTTGAATGAATGAATGTGAGGTAGACTCTACTGTGGGCCAACTCATTGACAATGGAGACACTTAAAGGAGGAGAGAGCATGGAAGATGGGCTTTGAAGGATGAGGAGTTCTCCAGGTGAAGACAGGAGTGTGCATCGTGGGCAGAGGGTAAAGCATAGTCAAAGGCATGGAGGGAGCTACAAAAGTAGATAAAGTCTGGGGGACAGCGAGACGGTCCCAGTGCTGGGCAAGAGGGAACATATGATAGGAGATATGGCTTGAAATCTCTGCTGGGTTCATATTCTTCAGTAGGGAATTGGACTTTGCTCTGAAGGGAACAAGGAATGACATAGTCGGATTTGAATTTTAGCAAGGCCCCTTGGGCAGGGATGATGTTGATGGTTGGGGCCTGTGATAGCTGTGCTGGGGGAGAGAGGCTGAGGCTCTGAGCTAAAGGCAGTGACATTGGGAATGGTGCTGGTGGGCAGAGGATAGAGGTGGACCTATTAAAAAACTAACTAGTTATTTCCAATCTTTATGAAACTTTGATCATTTCACCCAAGTGAAGATCCACGCTTGTCTAACGCTCAACAGTCACTTGCTTACAACCACTTTTCCTTCTACATTGGATTTTAAACCATTGATGGTAACTTTTCCAAATTTAATTGCCTTTCAAAAAATATTCAGTGTGTGTGCCCTTGTTAGGCACTTAATCCGTAAGCACCTCATAACAATTAAAAGAGAACTTTATCTTTCATTCTTGGAGTTGAGCTTCAACATCATTTAACAATGGCCTCCTTACCATGCAGCATGTTGGAAGAAGACAGGATTCTTGAATTTCACTGTTGTCTCTGCTTGATGTGCGAACTTAGGCAGCTTCATGTTCCCTCTCTGAGGCTCAGTTTCTTCATCTGTAAAAGGGAGTTGGAATATCATTAACGTGTATTCCATGGAATGCTCATTCTGATAAATCCTCTATTTAAAAGGGGAGGAGGATTGTCGGTCAAATATATTGGGGAAATGTGCATCCTCTATCCCCCCCACTGAAGACTGACCAAGATCATTGTGTATTAAATGCTCTGAGAAGTCCTGTAGTCAAGAGCCTGTGTTAAGTTTTGTGTAAGTCACACTTTCTCCAACAGTGGGACACACAGAACTCAGGCAGAACTCAGAACTCAGAGCTCAGACAGAACTCTGAAACTCAACAGGACCCTGGTTTTGAGACGCTCTGGATTTGTCTTGAATGTTTGTTTCATTTGAACAAGCTAAGATTCCATGAGCGGTTGGACTGACCTCTCTTTGGTTGTGTCTTTTGCCTGCATTTTCGACAAGAATGGGGTTGGTCTTGGGGAGATTCAGTCTTGCCCCAAGAACTGTTGCCAACTTCCATGGTGGTGCAAGGGTGAGAAGGAAGGTGTGTGCTTCCTCAAATATCTCCTTTCCGGAATCTCTTCATCTCTGTCTTCACATCTCAAATATGAGTCTCCTTATCAACCCAAGTCTTCCTAGGAAATGGTTCTTACTCCTGCCGGTCCCCCCATGACGGTGAGAGATCATGTTCTAAAATGAAGTTTTCTTCAAAAGGGTTCTCCTCCATCCATTTTATATCCAGAGTCCACCAACATCTGATAATAGCTTCCCTTCTGCAAACCATGATGGCTGGGGCTGTTGTATGGAAAAGGATTCCATGGTAGATCAGTTTGAAGTGACAGAAAATCCAATATTTCTTTTTTTTTTTCCTACAGACTTTTCAGATTTTTTTTGAAATTTTTTCAGATGGAGTCTTGCTCTGTCACCTAGGCTGGAATGCAGTGGTATGATCTCAGCTCACTGCAACCTCCACCTCCCTGGTTCAAGCAATTCTCCCGTCTCATCCCCCCTGAGTAGCTGGGACTGCAGGAGCCCACCACCATGCCCGGCTGATTTTGACTTTTAGTAGAGACGGGGTTTTGCCCTGTTGGCCATGCTGGTCTCAAACTTTTAACCTCAAGTGATCTGTCCGCCTTGGCCTCCAAAAGGGCTGGGATTATAGACATGAGCCACTGTGCCCGGCCCTTTTCAGAGCCTTTAATGTGCTAATGTTTAATGTGAATCTCTAAGTGTGGGCAGTCAAGAACGCAGTATTGATTATGGAGCACTTTTCCCTCATAGAGTATCATAAGACGCTAGTTTAGTGGGGGACCAATTTTGGTAACTCTGACTTACCAGGTTTATTTAGATCTCTAATGTCTATTTCTTGTGCTCTTGCTCTTTCTCATGTACCAGTAAAAAAGCTTGCAGAGGGAAGAGACCAGCCTTATAATCCTGTATTTTCTTTGAAGGGCTATTTGTTCACAAAACCACTTATTAAGCATACTTTCGGTGGGCTACATTCTGGACGAGTTATTTTTTCACTATGTTGTGTGTGTGTGTGTATGTGTGTGTCTGTGTGTATGTCTGTGTGTGTGTGTGTATAGCTACTTAACATCTGAATATCTTTCTTATTTACAGGAAATTAACAAACAGGAGAGACATGGTTTCTAATCTCTACATAAGCTGAGGGAGAGATGAGGGTGGGTAGTGGTGCATATTTTCTCTCCCCCATTCCCTAGAAGCTAGGGTGTGTCAAGTGATTACTGCTTGGCTGATTAGATATTCCTGCCCAGGACAGAAATAACAACCTTGGAGTGACACTGAAATCACTTAGCATTTATTCCAGGGTCAGTGGGCAGCGGTGGTGATGGTGAGACCTGAGGCATCCTAACTTGGCTATTACTGTGTTGATACATTGTATGCTGTTCTCACCAACTTGCCTCCCTTATTTCTTTCCCACTGTCCTTCTTGCAAATTCTATGAGCCATCCAATAGCCCAAACACTTATTTTCGCCTCAATTAGTGTTAGTTTGTTGCAACTAAGAATCTGGACTGCTCTCTAAAACCCATCTATTCATCTCTTCATCCATCCATCCATCCATCCATCCATTGAAAACATCTATCTATCCATCCATTCATTTGCCCATCCATTTGTCCATCATCCATCCATACATCCATCCATCCACCAATTGAAAACATTTATCCATCTAAACATCCATCTATCTACCATCCACTCATCCATCATTTGCCCATCCATTTCTCTAACATAACAGACACTGAGCTAGGCACTGGGCATGAAAAGATGAATACATCAACAGAGACAGCAAATAACAAGAAACAAACACCGTATTCAAATCTGGGAATTTGCAGAGTTCCACAAAGAAACTATTAACAAAAGTGTGGGCTGTGTTTAGGAAGAGGAATAGCACAGTACTCTGGGACTGGAAATGTTACCACCTCTAGGCCTGAATGAGTGAGAGCAGGGAGCAATTTTAGAACCTGGAGACAGTGTGTGGAGAGGTCTCTTGACCAGCTGTGGCCTTTGGTACAGACACAATCAACCTGTGATGACCTGACAGGGAGGGGACTCAGGGCATAGATCCCTTGTCAACACAGAAACTCTTTTCTCTGATCTCCTGCCAGAGCAAGAGAAAACATTGAATTAGGCCATACAGGGCAGCCTCCTGGTCACAGAACAGGACGAAGAAGGGTGGAGAGTGGATCTAGAGAACCAAAAGGAAGATATCTAGCACCACTGTGTAGTGGAATCGTATCACTTTCCACTGAAACCCTTCTTTCTTTCTCTCCCTTCCTTCCTTTCCTCCTTCCTTTCTCTTTCCACTCCGCCCATACTGTCCTTCATTCAACCTTCTGGATAAGCTCCCCCCCCCCCCCCCCCCCCGCACCTTTATTCATGAAGGTTTCTCTTCCTGGAACATTCTTCCTTTATTTATCCTCATAGATCCCCCTTTTCTTTCCCCAAGATTTTACTCAAATGCCATCTTGCCTGTCTACCCTTCATCAAACAGCAGCGCCTCTCCACCACTGTCATGTTTTTTTTAAATCTGCCTTTCCTATTTTTCTTTTTATCATATTTCACCATCTCACATACTCCGTGTGTGTATACAACTTGTCTTTCTTGTTTATTGCATGTCCGCTCCTAACCTCTCGGTGGAATATTCTAGAATGAAGGGATTTGTTGCTGTTTTGTATATTGCTATATTCTCAGCACCCAAAAGAATCCCTGGTGCACAGAAAGTGTTAATAAATCCTGGTTGAATACATAAATGAAGAGACTCAAACAGCTCCATGAAAGTTTCTGACTTGCTGTTGGAGGAGAATTGAGCCAAGCCCTTTCTGTGAGAGTTTCTGCAAACTCATTTTATCCCTGGTGCTGCCCTGGCTGAAACTCAAGTAAGAGTTAATAGGCTACTCGTGCCCTTAGGAAACGTCCTGAACTTTCCATGCAATCTGTGAACTTGGCTCTTAGTGACTTCTTGTCCTGCTTAGGAAAACCTGAGGGTAAGGAAGGGAAAAAGTGAACACTTCACACATGCATCTTCAAAGCACTTAATAAATGCTCAAGTAATTAGTTCCCCTGGCTCGCTAAGAAGTGGATTTTATTGTTTCTGTTCTGGCAACAGGGAAATGAGTGTGCTGAGTTTTGTCATTTTCCCAGGACCACGGAGTGAGCTGTGAGTGGTGCCAGAATTGTATTGGCACCCACTGAGGTTCTGGTGGGAGGCCTCCTACTTCCCTGTTGGTGGGCAGAGGAGTGGAGTCGGGTGGAAAATAGCATAGACAGTCTCGGAGCATGGCTTTCTCCCATTTTCAGAGGACTTTGGGAGCTGGGCACTTGAGACGCTGCAAAGAAATAGAAACCCACCCCAATTCATCTTTCTGCAAGTGTTTCAGGTCTAAGCCAAGGACTCAGGATGAACTTGACGAAGGAAACGAGCTCCTTCTCAATTCAGGTCATGACAAAATAGGAAATCATTGAAGAAGTGGTTTTTGGTAACCTTGGCTAATCAGGGTCCGTCCATGGTCCTCAGTCCAATGCTCCAGACTTTTCCTTCATCTCTTCTCCAGCAAAACTCACCTACCTGATTTCCCATTCTATCAACTGTTCTACTCTCTGAGACAAAGGCTATCAAGGGGGTTAATTAATTATTTATTTGTTTATTTTAGAGAAATGACCTCACTTCCATACCCATACTGGATTGCAATGGGCATGATCATAGCTCACAGCAGCCTCAAACTCTCGGGCTCTAGCGAACCTCCCGTGGAGCTGGGACTATAGCCATGTGCCATCCAGCCTGGCTAATTTTTTCTCTCTCTCTCTCTTTTTTTTTTTTTTTTGAGACAGAGTCTCATTCTGTTGCCTAAACTGAAGTGCAGTGGCACAATCATGGCTTACTGCAGCCTCAACCGCCTATGCTCAAGTGATCCTTCTGCCTCAGCCTCTCTTGTAGCTGGAACTACAGGCATATGCCACCACGCCCAGCTAATTTTTTTTTTTTTTACTTTTTGTAGAGATGACGTCTCACTATGTTGCCCAAGCTGATCTCAAACCCCTAGCCTTAAGCAATCCTCCTACCTTGGCCTCTCAAAGTGCTGGCATTACAGGTGTGAGCCACCATGCCCTGCCAAGTTCTTTGTTTGTGTTTTGTTTTTTAAAGACAAGGTCTTGCTCTGTTGCCCAGGCTGTAGTACAGTGTTGCAATAATAGCTCACTGAGGCCTCAAATTCCTTTTTTTTTTTGTTTTTTGAGATGGAGTCTTGCTCTATCACCCAGGCTAGAGTACAGTGGCATGATCTCAGCTCTCTGCAACCTCTGCCTTCTGGGTTCAAGAGATTCTAGTGCTTCTCAGCCTCCCAAGTAGCTGGGACTACAAGCATGGGCCACCATGCCCTGCTAATTTTTTTTTTTTTTTTTTTTTTTTGTATTTTTAGTAGAGATGAGGTTTCAGCATATTGGCCAGGCTGGTCTCGAACTCCTGACCTCAAGTGATCTGCCCGCCTCAGCCTCCCAAAGTTCTGGGATTACAGGAGTGAGCCACTGCACCTGGCCTTACTTTATATTAATTATTGATGCGTGCTCTAGAGAGTTAACATTCTTACGGCTGTTATCTCCATGCCGTTATTTTTCTCTATGCTTTGGGCTGGAAGTTAGGACACCCGAGCTTTAGATTCAGCACCAAATTGTGAGGTGTCATGCTGCGTCTTGGTTTCTCCATTTATTAAATAAATAATAACCATAAAAACACTCATATAGAAATGGAGGCGCAGAGATGTTAAGCCAAGAAGTCTGAGACTGAGAGCCAGAAGGTCTCAGAGATGGAATTTAAATTCAGGCACCCTGGCTCCAACTCTGGGCTCATAACCATTACAGTATAGGGGTTGGTTTGAACCACACATGGAAAGAGGTTTCATTGCAAAAGTCAGTTCCAGTGTAGCTTGTATGAAAATAACTCTTCCACCAAAAACAGATAAAACTAGACAAAACCGCATAAAACAATTGTTTATAAGGACTGGAATGCAACAGTACAGGAAAAATTTCTGAGAATACGATGCTAGAGAGAAGGAAAGAATCTTCCAGTTTATCTTAGCCCTTTTCTTTTCTCTTTTCTCCTTCTTTTTTTTTCTGTGAGACAGAGTCTCGTTCTGCTGGGCTGCAGTACAGTGGCGCAATCTCTGCTCACTGCAACCTCTGTCTCCTGCGTTCAAGCTGTTTTCCTGCCTCAGTCTCCCAAGTAGCTGGGATTACAGGTGCCCACCACCACGAGTGGCTCTTTCAGGATGCGAAAGAGCATTCTTTATGCTCCAAGCCCCTTTGAGTTACCACCCAAGATAATTTCAGTTTATTCCTATCACCATTTGCTCTACTCCCATTTCAACTGCTTAAATGGGCCCTCTCACTTTGATCCTCCAGCTTCCAGGAGGAGCACTGACCAAAGAGATTGAGGGGAGCAGGTCATTTACAGATGCCCAATGGTCCTGGCAAGTTCGCTGGCAAACAGAGAGTTTGCTGATGTTCTCAGAGCGGGCTGAGAAAATTCTTATGATGCCTGGCTACTTACAGAAAGAGCTGTCGTACAGAGGAACAAGATGTGGCTTTGAAATAGTATGGCCCTGGGAACAATTCTGGCTCTGCTAATGGCCCAGTGACATTGGGAAAAGTCAGTTTCCTGGGCTGTGTTAGTTTTTCCTACCTATGAAATTGGTTGATGAAATGAACCATGAGCCATGAAATGCAGGATTATTATGAGAAATATCAAAGATGCACACCAAATGCTTAGCACAGTGCAGCACCACAGGAAGTACCAAGTTAGTGGCAGCTACTGTTATTATTATTTTCGTTAGTCAACTTCTCATGTTCAGAGGATCTGGAAATTTCTGCCTCTGGAAGATTTTATCCCAAGTGCTCTTACCAAAACACGAGTTCAGCGGGAGCCGTGTGGGGGCTTGCTGAAACCCACCCACTTTCCTGTGAATAGAAAATGCTCATACGTTGTTTTGGCTGCAAAAGCTGGTTCTGTTAAGAGTAGTAAAATTGTTGTGGTTAAGCCCCTAGAGTTGTTTGGGAGAACTGAGAGGTCATGAGGAGAGCTGGCAGGAAGTGGCTGGGCAGACCTCAGAATGTAGTCATGGGAAAGCTATGCTGGCAATGTGCAGTATCCAGCTGAATCTGGATCTGGACCTCCCCTTCTGGGGTCTCCATGGGGGCTTAGGAAGTCAAGAACAGTGGTTCTTCCTCAGTCCTTCTGGGGCTGGGGTCAGCATCTGGGCTTGCTATGTTAGATAAGCCTGGGCATGGTAGAGATGGCTGGAAGCCCAACAAACATTTATGACCTCTCGGCATTTCCAGAGAGGAGTTGTCACTTGGAGGTCATGGTGTAGATAGGGACAATAGTTCCGGGCCTCCTCTGCAACCAGCTAGGGCCATGTGACTGGATCTTACACATAAAATATGAGGAGATTGAGCCATTCCTGAATCAGAGATGTTGAAAAGCAATGGGGCTTCCTTGTCCTCTTTTCCCTGTATAGTTGATGGCTGCAGGGGACTGTGAGTTCCTAAGGGGTGGGAGACCCAGAGTATGTTACAATTCCAAGTCTCTGAATCATCGTGTCAGGGAATACCCTACCCTGGACCTTCAGGTGAGCATAAACAATACATTTCCATTGTGTGAAGCCACTAAAATTTTTTAGTCAATTTGTTACAGCAGCTAGGGTTGTCCTAATACACCAAGTTCAGTATGACTAAATGGAAAAATCCTGGGCCTCTGGGATGGCAGTTCTAGCACCGCTCACCTCTGCCGGCTGCACCTTGACTCTTTAAAATCAAGTGAATGAAAGACACTAACCACACTAAGTGTTGGTGAGGATGTGGAGGAACTGGAACTCTCATACACTGCTGGGGGCATGTAAAATGGGGCAATAAGTTTGAAAACAGGTGGACAGTTTCGTAAAAGTCTCTAGAGTGAGTCTGCTAGCAAGAGAGAGTCTTCATAACATAGTTCCAGAAATGACATTCCACCACTGTTGCTGTATTTTATTGGTTAGAAACAAGTCATAGGTCCCACCCATATTCAAAGAGGAAATTACATAAAGCTGAGAACACCAGGAGGCAGGACTCATGGAGGGGGAGTAACTTAGAATCTGAATAAAAAGCAATAATAAACAATAATAAATATAGAACAATAAATATTATACATAATAATATATCATGTGCATCATTAATATTTCTCATAATAATGCTACATTTTATGGTCCGTGGTTCATTTCATAAACCAATTTCAATAATAACAAATATAGATTAATAAAAATTAGAAATAATAAATATAGAATATAATCGTGATATTTTAGACTTTCTGGTTTGCCAAGGTCTCTAACTTAGAGTCTAAAATATTATCACAATTACATTCTATATTTATTCATTTATTGCTCTATTATTTGCTTCCTTTACTAGACTATAAGCCACAAGAACACAGAACATTATCCGCCTTGTTCATGACTATACCCCCAGCATCTGGAACAATGACCGGTACATATATATGTATTTGGGGAATCTGCTATATGTGTGTGTTTGTGTGTGTGTGTGTGTGTGTGTGTGTGTATATATATATATAATTATTATTATTTTTTTGAGACGAAGTTTTACTCTTGTTGCCCAGGCTGGAGTGCAATGATGCAATCTCAGGTCACTGCAACCTCCGCCTCCTAGGTTCCAGAGATTGTCCTGCCTTAGCCTCCTGAGCAGCTGGGATTACAAGTGTCTGCCACCATGCCCAGCTAATTTTTGTATTTTTAGTAGAGACGGGGTTTCATCTTGTTGGCCAGGCTGGTCTTGAACTTCTGACCTAAAGTGATCTGCCCACCTCAATCTCCAAAGTGCTGGCATTACAGGCCTCAGCCACTGCACGCAGCCCCAAATATATATTCTTTGAATGAATAAATTAAATGTATTAAAAACAAACAAAAAGTAACATGCTGAAATATGGTTTTGAGGTATAAAATGCAATGATATCAATGAAAGTACTTTATAAAGTGTAAAACATTCTGTAAATGTTAGGCCCTATTTTTACGATGATATCACTACTTACCTTCTTCGAAAATTATTGTGTTTTTCTTTAAATTTTTATTTTTGTTAGCATTGTCCACCAAATATTTCTCATTTTTCCTCCTCCTGGGCACATGATGGGATTGCGTTCACAGTTGCTGAAAGTGATCCAGTGACTTGCACTGGACATTGGAGGTGAGTGGGTGTGAGATGTGTCACTTTTGGATGGCAACTTTAGGAGCTGGTATGTATGGTGACACTCACTATTCTCTTTTGCTATAGCTACGTACAGTGTTTCCATAGTGACCTCTCACCCCATCTCAGCCTGGGTCCCTGAACATGGACAAGGTTGAGGAGAGTTCCCAGCTGATTAAAAAAAAAAAATACAGAGAAAGCAAGAAATAAACCTTTATTGCTTTAATCCACAGTTATTTTGCAATTGTTTGTTACTACATCATAACCCCGCCCATCCTGACTAATATAATAACCAACCCTTCTTGGATAAATAGTATACAACACACCAGAGTTGCTCACATGAAAAGCAGCAAGCTTCTAATTGATTCGAGAATGCACAACTGTTTTCTGTGATTGTGAGTTTGCATTGTTCATTATGTCTTAACAAGTGTGGTAGGTTGCATAACCTTTCAGGGTATTTTGGTTTAGTACTCTGAGGAATGACTGCCTAGCCCTTGATTGATTGATTGAGAGGGAGTCTGCTCTGTTGCCCAGGTTGGAGGGCAGTGGTGCAATCTCAGCTTGCTGCAACCTCCGCCTCCCGGGTTCAAGAGATTCTCCTGCCTCAGCCTCCCGAATGGCTGTCATTACAGGTATACACCACCATACCCGGCTAATTTTTGTGCCTTTAGTAGAGACGGATTTTCACCATGTTGGCCAGGCTGGTCTTGAACTCCTGACCTCAAGTGATCCACCTGCCTTGGTCTCCCAAAGTTCTGGAATTACAGCCATGAGCCACCGCGCCTGGCCTTTAGAACATGATATTATTTATACAGAGTTCTGGGCTGAGAGACCAGACCCTGCAAAGTTCAGACAACAGTCATCACCTTTTCTCCTAGATCAGTGGGACCTGTGGAAAACTGACAATGACTTTGTTTTACTTGCAAGTTCACAGTGCAGCCTTCTCTCCTGCCACTCTCTCCTTATGCTAGTTCTTTTCTTAATGAAGCCATGCATTGGTTCAGAATAAATCTCTTCAAATATTAAAAAAAGAGGAAAAAAGAAATGAAGCCATGCAAATTAGCTCTTTTGCAAAATGCAGTCTTCCAAGAAACCTGGCCTTCCATCAAGTAAGAGCTTTAGAAAAGCCTGAAATCAGCAGACCTCACCAGCGTATTCTAGTTTCAGATGTATGTGCTCTAAGACACTAGAAAAAACCAGACAGAATTTGGCCTAGTTGGGGTTTTGGAACCAAGAACGGGGAAGAAGAGGGTATATATATGAATATCCCCCACCCAGCTTTTGACCTTGATTGAAATAAGGCAACCCTAAAGTCATTCAAAGGCTCATCGTTGGGGCTGGCTGTGGGGTAAGAATAGCGCTTTTTCACTGTGGCCTTTGTGATTAATACACCAGCTTCATAAATACACATATGTATTATACACACATCCATTTTTATATCAATAGAAAATGCTTTCCAGATGTGTTTTTGAGGTGATAGGCTTCATGCTGCTGAGGTTTTATTTTCTGTGAGGTCTCAGCCCAGCCCAGCATACAGCCTATTGTTTTTATATCAAAAAGACGGATCTTACCTGCTTAATAAGCTGGAGGAATTCGCAGCAACCTGGGGGGAACTGAAGGAATGCAGCTTTCGGATCCGATTAGAGAGATGTGGCCAGGTCCCCCAGGGTTCTCAGGTTTAGCTGCCGAGGCCCACAATGTCATCCATTGTCTTCCACGGCCATGTGCTAAATGATTCAGGTTTCCGTGCCCCTTTGCCCCAGCCTGTGTGCAGAGCCCCAGAGCACACCCAGAGGGGTGTTGACCACTAGGCTGTTGCTGTTGGCGTTCTGGTTTCCCACGGTCTTTGCAAGTGTCCTTTGTGATGGCCTTTGTGGGAGCGTGAAGAAGGGAGCCACAGTTTTCTGAGTCTCTTAGAGAAGTCCATACGCTCAAAGTTTGAAGAGTCTTTTCTCTTTGACTTGTGAGTGGCAGACAGCTTCTGTGCATGAGCTTTAGAGTCGGAATTCTGGCTTGGTGTTTACCGACTGTGTAACCTTGGGCAAGCCCCTTAACCTCTCTGAGCTGATGGCTGATCTGCTGTAGATCTGAACACTTTATATCTCTGGGTTATTGGCAGATTAAATTAGATGATGCATGGAAAGCCCTTAGCACCGAGCCCGGCATGTAACAAACCCTTAATAAACAGTAGCTAATATTGTTATCATTATTATTACTATTATTAAGATAATTTGCCTTTTTGTTTTCATTCTGTTGCCCAGGCTGGAGAGCAGTGGCACAATCACACCTCACTGCAGCCTTGACTTCCTGGACTTAAGTGATCCTCCCGTCTCAGCCTTCTGAGTAGCTGGGACTACAGGCATGCACCACCAAGCCCAGCTAATATTTAAACATTTTTTGTCGAGATGGGGTCTCCCTATGTTGCCCAGGCTGGTCTCAAACTCCTAGGCTCAAGCCATCCTCCCACCTTGGCCCCCTAAACTACTGGGATTACAGAGGTGAGCTGCTGCGCTGGGCCATAATGATTTAACTTAAGCCTGATTCCGCACTGATTTTCCCATGAGTCCACTGGGTTAGAAGTAGGTGTGAATAAAATACCTCTGGAAGTCCTTCCTGGACCTACCTTAAAATTTTTCCTGAAACATCTCCTGTGGGCACATCTTCCAGAGCCCTGAAAACAAACACTTTGTCCTAATAGCCTGGAGCCATATCAGGGACTTTGAACTGTAGGTTAAGTTTCCTCCTACCCCACTCTTTTCTTTTTGGAAGGGCTGGTTTAGAACAACCTCAGATCATAAGCATAATGTGAAATTCTGGGCTCTGGAGCCAATGCTGGCTATAGTTCCCCCCTGCCTTTTTTTGTTGTGGGGGGGGATACTGCGTCTTGCTTGTTGCCCAGGCTTGAGTGCAATGGCGCAATCTCGGCTCACTGCAACCTCCGCCTCCCAGGTTCAAGTGATTCTCCTGCCTCGGCCTCCTGAGTAGCTGGGACTACAGGCACCCACCACCACACCTGGCTAATTTTTGTATTTTTAGTAGAGACGGGGTTTCGCCATGTTGGCCACGCTGGTCTTGAACGCCTGACCTCAGGAGATCCACCCGCCTCAGCCTCCCAAAGTGCTGGGATTACAGGCGTGAGCCACTGTGCCTGGCCTACAGGTCTCTTTTGATGTGAGCTTTCATCTTTGTCCAGGGTGGACCCAAGATGGGTACACACTAGGCACTCAATTAGGATGTGCTGAGTGAGGGGTGGATGAGAAGAGGCTTAGCTAATGGTCATCCTGGAGGAAGTAATAACACGATGGTGATAAAGGTACTAAAATCAGTCATTTTCTGGGTGCTTATGTACTCTATACCAGGCAGTAGACTGGGTGTACCCTATGCCAGGCAGGTAGGCTGGGTGTTGCATACAGATGTTTTTCATTTGCTTCTCAAAAGATACCCTTTGGTGTAGACACCCTGGTGCCCTTTTAAAAGATGAGGATGTTGGGGTTTATCCCCAGTCCCCATCATGGTAAAGGGCAGAGCCCAGATTTGGGGCTAAAAAGTCTGATTCAAGAGCTCTTGTATCTTTCCAGCAGGTTGTGAGGCCTGCCTGACTGAGTTGTCAAAGTGCTCAAGGTTTGAGTTGGCCTTGTGTTGAAATCCCCGGGGAGCTGCCCTGCTCCGTTTTAGATCAGGATGACTTAGCTGAGCTCATAAAACTGGAGGGGCAAAATCTTAAATCCTCTCTTTAAAGAAGGGTAGGGACCTACTTGTCCATGGACAGATTGACAAGTTCCCGAAACTCTTTTCTTTTTTGAGACAGGCTCTTGCTGTATTGCCCAGGCTGGAGTGCAGTGGCGTGATCACAGCTCATGGCACCCTCAATCTTCCAGGCTCAAGTGATCCTCTTGCCTCTGCCTCCTGAGTAGCTGGGACCACAGGCATGCACCATTATGCCTGGCTAATTTTTTTATTGTTGTAGAGACAACATCTCCTTATGTTGCCCAGGCTGGTCGTGAACTACTGGGCTCAAGCGATCCTCCTGCCTCAGCCTCCAAAAGTGCTGGGATTACAGGCATGAGGCACTGTGTCCAGCCTCATGAAATCTTTAAGAAGTATGACATAGACCAATACAAGTTCGTCCAATAATTTCATCTTTAGTTAACAATCATATACATTTCATATCTGTGTTTCTATATACAAGGAGAAAGGTCTATAAGATACATAACCAACGTTTGAGTGTTGGTTAAATATTATACTTTTTTGTTTTAAAAATTATATTTATATTTATTATTTTAATCTAAAGTTTATTTTTTTAATTAAAAAATAAATCAAAAAGCACAGAAAGGTATACAGGGAACACTCCTCTCTTCCCCTGTCCACAACCTTCAAGTTTTTCTTTGCAACGGCAGCCAAGGCTTTCCATTTATTATGTGTCTTTTTAAAAAGTGTCCATGCACAGACTCCAATTAGGAGAGAGGATTTTCTTTTTAGTGCATACCTGTTGAGCATCCATTGCTTGAGTTTTTGACAAGAATGGTCTTTAAAAAATCAAAGATAACAAAACATAATCATTAAAGGGCACAAATATTTGACCCCGTCTTATCCCGCAGCTTCAGAAGCAAGCAGATGCTATGAAACTGTCTCTTCTTTAACTGAGACAATGAGCTGTGTTCTCTGTCTGGTTCTCCTATAGCTACAACAGTGGAGCCTTCAGCTGGCGTGGAGAAGAAAATCCCAAGGCCTTTGATCTCTAGTCCCATCACCTTGATTGGTCTCCATGGTAACTACCATACCCAGGTAGGTGGAGAATGAGCCCCATTGTTCCTTCCTCCCCACCTTCATTCCACCTTAATTACCCAGGCCTCGGTTGCATTCAGGAGCAGGAAGACACGCATGTAGATAAAGTGACACGCCTGCCTCCTCATTCTCCTCAGTTCCTTTCTTTACCTGCCTTCTCTAGCTACCAGACGCCTCTATTGTTCTCGTGGTTCTGGGTTCAAGTCTCAGTTATCTGTGTGATTTAAGCCCTCTGACCTGTACGGGGAGTACTTTGCACCTGAGAACCTGGTTTTCTCATTTGTGAATTGGAAGTAAAAATAGTATTTACATCTTAGGATTGAAAGCTAAACACTGACCAGACATGGTGCCTTATGCCTGTAATTCCAACATTTTGGGAGGCCGAGGTGGGAGGATCACTTGAGTCCAGTAGTTCAGGACCAACTTGGTCAACATAGAGAGATCCTGTCTCTACAAAAAAAAAATAAAAATATTTAGCCAGCCATGATGGCATGCACCTGTGGTCCCAGCTGCTCCAGAAGCTGAAGTGGGAGGATTGATTGAGCCTGGGAGGTTGAGGTTGCAGTGAGCCATTATTGCACCACTGCCTGGGCAACAGAGTGACTCTGTCAAAAAAAAAAAAAAAAAAAGAAAGAAAGAAAAGAAAAAAAAATGGCCAGGCATGTTGGCTCATGCTTGTAATCCCAGCACTTTGAGAGGCCGAGGTGGGCAGATCACTTGAGGTAAGGAGTTCAAGACCAGCTTGGCCAACATGGTGAAACCCTGTCTGTACTAAAAATATAAAAATTAGTTGGGTGTGTTGGTGCACACCTGTAATCCCGGCAACTCGGGAGGCTGAGACAGGAGAATCGCTTAAGCCTGGGAGGCGGAGGTTGCAATGAGCTGAAATCGTATGACTGCACTCCAACCTGGGTGACAGAGCTAATTTTTGTGTTTTAGTAGAGATGGGGTTTCACCACGTTGGCCAGGCTGGTCTCGAACCCCTTACCTCAAGTGATCTTCCCGCCTCGACCTCTCAAAGTCTTGGGACTACAATGTGAGCCACTGTGCCTGGCCAACATCACTTTCTCTGGGGTTCTTACTTGATTCACCAAGATGTTCACTTTAGCTATTCCCAAATCTTAATATTTGTCACATTGTGTGACAGCCGTCCATTTCCTTACCTGTAACCACCTCCTGTAGTTTGTAAGCACCTAGAAAGCTGGGTCTGTGTTCTGTATGGTGTTTAACTCCCTGGCGGAGTATTTCTTCTAGAACATTCTTGATAGATG
The DNA here is from genome assembly GCA_036589455.1 of Ateles fusciceps. Classification (NCBI taxonomy): domain Eukaryota; kingdom Metazoa; phylum Chordata; class Mammalia; order Primates; family Atelidae; genus Ateles; species Ateles fusciceps. The sequence continues at coordinate 644,998 of JAZHEH010003103.1, forward strand.
TTTGGATATATTCATTGCACAAATATTTATTGAGGAGCTACTGTGTGTTGGGGACTACAGTTATAATTTATGTTGATAGAGTGTTTATGTTCTAATGTGGGTGGATGCATGGATGCAGTCTCTAGAACGCCTGGCCATCAGCAATACGGATCTTCTTGCAGTTCTCCAGACCCGTGGGGCTTTCATCTCTGCATTTGCATGTGCCATTCCCACTGCTTATGGCATCCTTTCTCCAGTGTTTGCTTAATCCCCACACCTGAGCTGGAGGGGAATAAATCCTTGCTGTAAATCACTGTGTCAGTGACCCTCTGGCACTTTGATAACTAGGTTTGAGTAGGGTTTTGAGTGTGTGGGTGCCCCCTGGAATGTGGACTACCAGGGAATCAGGAGAACATCTAGCCCTTGACCTGTGCCGCTCCAGGATCGGGGTCAGGGCTGGGCACTGAGGAAACCCTTAGCAGACATGTGCTAAAGAATGAGAGAGTGCAGTCACATCCTCGCTCCTTCTGCTTCTGGCTGAGGACTGATTTGGCCTCCCAAGTTGCTGGGATTATAGGCCAAGAGACATGGGTATAAAACCTACTTTACTTTCTGAAACTCAGTGATAAACAGCAAATGACACAGTGCAAGGGACAATAGGGAGTGGGGGGGGGACTGTGGCAAAATGCAGAGTCCTGTCTCAAGGGACCACCCCCCACTCAGCTCTAGCAGATTATGACCTTGCAGAAATGTAGGTTTAATGTTGCTAAAACTTTCAAGTTTTCAAGAAAAGCTGGAAAATTGGATTTTTTTTTTCAGTGTGAAAGCTTCTGATTTTTAACTGATGGCAAATGAGTCAAATTTAAAAAAAATATATTGTGTGCGCCAAAACTCTGTGAGCCAAACATAACAAGTGTGGGGGGCTGATTTGTAGCTCACATGCAGCCAGTTGTAATCTTTGCTGTAGTTTATGCCTGTGGACCAGAGGAAGTTGCTGGCTTCTCAAGGGAGAAAGAGCACGACCTTGACCTCTGGCAAAGGCCTCTTCAGTAAGAACAAAGATAAGATAATGTATCCTTGACTTCAGACGAAAGTGCTGGGAGAACTCAGAGGAAGGGGAGAGATTTAGTGTGCAGGAAAGGCAGGAGTGCCTGAGAGTGGGCTTTGTCCTTAAGAAGAGACATGAAATCAATTTTACAGGAAACAAGGGACAGGCCTAATATCACAGCTACAAGTCAAAGGTAGCCAGAGTCCTAGGCTTGTCTAAATGGTGCCATGAAGTGTTCTTTGCTTTGCCTAAAGTTTTTCGAGATTCTTTTTGGTGGAAGGAAAGATAAAACTCAATCGTGTGATATCATATACATTTGAGGAATTAACCTCAGCATGCATCCCATGGTTTCTCGTGGGAGAAACCAGGTTGCAGGCAATGCTACCACATGTTTCAAGGGTATCCAACTGAATACACCCCTGGAATGGGCTCAAGCTCTCCTCCTGCTCACTTTCCTTTAAAAGGAATCAAAATGCTGATTTGAATTCCCCATCTTCATAGACAGACTGGGGCACACAATCATGTATAGAAATCCCTCCCTGCACACACATCTGTTATACACATTGCCACGGTGTACTCTGGTTGTTCAACAATGAGCAGAATTATTTCCTCTCATTACTTGCCATGTCACTTCAAAACCACACTCGGAAAAATAAAACCGCTCAAGGGGTCTCAGCCAATCCAACTGCCTTGCCGGCCCAACTTTCCAAACAGGAGTTGGCGGGGTTGTGGGGGGAGGGGGAGGTGTTGGGGTGCACTGGGGCGGAGGCTGGCTGTGTGTGAGGGAACAGAGCCATGGCTGGGATGAATTCCTGTTGCTTCCTGTGTGCCCCATTTTGTGTCTGTGTGCGTGTGGGTCCATGTATATGTATGTACATATGTCTATCTGTGCATCTGTGTGTCTGCATGTTGGCGTTTTTCTGTCTCTATCTGCCCCAATGTCTATCTGTACGTGTCTGTCTGTCTGTGCCTGTCTTCGTGTCTGTCCCTGTCTCTGTGTGTCTGTGTATGTGCTGTGTATCTCTTTTAAATAGCACCACTTAGCAAATATTTACACTCTGCAAGTCCTCATATGACATGCTTTTTGTACACGTAGGCGTTCCTAATGAATCTTTACGGTAACCACACAGCAGAAATTACAATCTTAATTTTAGAGATGATTCATTTTACGGAGGCTTGCTAGTCTGTCTATTCATCCATTCATTCAAACATATATTCAGCATCTCTAGAGCACCAGGCACGGTTCTAGGCATAAGGAAATGGCACCTGGAGACACACAAACCCCCCTGCTGGCACGGGGCTCACGTGAGTGGGGAGAGATGCGTTATAGATCAGTACACAAATGGATATTATTTCAGAGCTAGCAGGTGGCACAGCTAGTATGTGTTCCTAGAACCTGCTAAGGGTGAGGGTGGTCCGCTTGAGCCAGGAGCTAGAATTCAAGACACCTGGGGAGGTAGCACAGCTAGCTTAACCCCTTTGCAAAAGACACACGTATGCCAGGTGAAAAGAGGGTCCAGTATAGAGTGTTCAGTTGGAAAGTCAGCTTAGTCCTTTGCTTGTAGGAATGCTATATTCTTCAACGTTTGGGGGGTCTTGCAAAATGACACCCCCTCCCACACAGCTGGAGAGAATGAAATAGGCGAGTACCCACTTCATACTTCTTTCTGCAGGGACAGTGGCTGTGCGGACTGGAGACGGTGACCTTTCTGCTTCTGTCCTAAATTATTATGTCCAGGTGCCCCTGTGGGAAGACAGAGGTCTGGATATTGCGCAGACTTGAGTTGGAGCACTGGCTCAGCTGCAGATGGTCTGTGTGTCCTTGGGTGAAGTGATCCAAGAATTGGACTCAAAAGAATACAAACACTCTGCATGAAGCAGGGAGGCCTGGAAGAGAAGATTCGTTTTCAGTTGAGTCATGCTGAACAGAGCGTTCAGTTCCCTTGGGCCCTGTTCACATCACAGAATTCCCTCTGCACGGAGGAAAACAGTTGTGTGTTTCAACGTCAAGAAGCTAGTATTTATTGAGCCTGCTTTTTTTTTTTTTTTTTAACATGCTAGGGACTAGATACTAATTTGTCTACATGTGCTTTATCCCTCTGAGGTAGCTATTATTATTATTATTTGTTTTTTTTGGAGACGGAGTCTCGCTCTGTCACCCAGGCTGGAGTGCAGTGGTGCAATCTCGGCTCACTGCAGCCTCCACCTTTGGGTTCAAGCGATTCTCCTGCCTCAGCCTCCTGAGTAGCTGGAACTACAGGTGCCCGCCACCATACCCGACTAAATTTTTTTTGTATTTTTTAGTAGAGATGGGGTTTCACTGTGTTAGCCAAGATGGTCTTGATCTCCTGACCTTGTGATCCGCCCACCTTGGCCTCCCAAGGTAGCTATTTTTATTATTTTTTTCTTCAAAAATAGAGACAGGTCCTTATGTGTTGTCCAGGCTGGTCTTGAACTCCTGGCCTCAACCAATTCTTCTGCTTCGGTCTCCGAAAATACTGGGGTTATACCGTGCCTGGACTGAGGTGGGTATTACTAAGCTCATCTTCAAATGGAAGAGTTGAGATTCAGAATGGGTAAGATGCTTGTCCAAGGCCACTCAGTCAATGTGGGACATAAACACAGGTTCCTCTGGTTTCATGGACAATACTTGTCACCACAACAGTTTCACCTGAGCAAGCATGTGGGGACTATGGGAGTGGAGGTGGCTGGATACGGGTAGGAGAAGGGAAGTAGGGTGGGCTAAAAGTTAGGACGACAGCCTTGGGAGAGGTCCTATCAGAACCCCCGAGTGTTCAGAGAAACAGAAAGATACCCCTGTGCCATTGAGCGGACACCAAGGGGGAGAAAGGGCTTTAGAGATTCCTTGGGCATTTCCATAGAATATTTGAGGTTGGGCACAGTGGCTCACACCTGTAACTCCAGCACTTTGGGAAGCTGAGTGGGTGGATCCCTTGAGCCCAGCAGGTTGAGACCAGCCTGGACCACATGGTAAAACCCTGTGTTTAAAAAAAAAAAGCAAAAAACTTTCAAGACTTTTATCTCCCTCCCAGAATGCACCGCAAAACAGTGCCATCTTGTTTTGCTTTTGTAGATTCGGGAGTTGTGGAGCTGGGTGTAGAATATGGAAACTTGGGCTCAGTGAGTTCTGGTGTCTTCTGCTTTCTCCAGAGAACAAACCAAGCACTGTTGACTTATGTGAATGGATCTGTATTTCTAATGAAGCAACAGGATTTAGGCACCAACTTATTGCTTAGGGATAAAGGTGAGGAAAGGGCAACCTCCCCATCCAGTCACTCAAGGTACGTGAGGTAGTGAGCCTCCCAGCCCTGGATGCATCCAAGCAGAGGAAACATTATTCCATGGAAGGATAAGGAGTTGGACTAAATAATATCTGAAGTTATTTTCAATGCCCAATGCCAAGTTTCTGTGACATTAAGGAGCTGGTTATACTCAGAGCCAATCAACTGTTTTATGCAGCAACCATTATGTCCTCTGAGGCTTAAACAATCAAGAATCTGGCTGGGTGTGGTGGCTCACGCCTGTAATCCTAGCTGAGCCCAGCAGATAACCTGAGCTCAGGAGTTCAAGACCAGCCTGGGCAATGTGGTGAAACCCTGTCTCTACTAAAAATACAAAAAATTAGCTGGGTATGATGGCACATGCCTGTAATCCCAGCTATTTGGGAGGCTGAAGCAGAAGACTCCCTTGAAGCTGGGAGGTGGAGGTTGCAGTGAGCTGAGATCACACCATTGTGCTCCAGCCTGGGTGGCAGAGTGAGACTTTGTCTCAAAAAAACAAGCCAAAACCAAACCAAAAACATTCAAGAATCACCTGGCAAGTTATTTTTTTCCCTGAATCTCAATCATTCCCTCCTTTTTTGGTCTAGACTCAGGCACAAAGCTTAGTATATTCAATCATGATTTACAGACATAGTGTAATAAGGTGGCTCTAAGCCTGGATTAAAATCCTGCTCTACCACTCACTAGCTGGTGACTTTGAGCAAGTGACTAAACCCCTCTGAACCTCCACCTTTCCTTCTGTAAGATGGGACTAATAATGAAACCTACCTCATGGCGTGAGGGTCATGGTCGAAGGAGACGCGCCGTGTAAAGCAATGATCATAGTGCTCAACGCAGCGTAAGAGCTTTATAAATATTAGCTATTATTATTATTGATTCAATAAGATATTAACGGAAGGTAGTGAAGTGTGAAACCAGAGGAATCATGAGTAATATATAGAAAAGAAAAAGATCTTTCTGTTATAGGGAAACCTGATCCTTCTACCTGCAAGGACATCCATATAAATGGAAGAAATGTGGGGAAACAGGTACATTCCTCCTCTTAATTTTCAAAAAGTCTTCCCACGAGGTCACATTTGGATGAAACCCAAGGCTTGGGTGATGTTTAGGCCTTGATTTGATCAGAATCAGCCTTTCCCAACCAGCCTGCACATGCTATTGATATATAACATAGCATTATTTATGACTTGTTGAATACCCACAGTCTGTTCAGCCCTTTACAAGAGATGAAGAAGATAAGTTCTGGGCCCCTGGGGATTTGGGATTTAAGTTACTCAGATTGAAAATGCGCTAGCAGAGAAAGGGCTTGGATGCCTGCAGCACGTCAACCCTAAACTCATTTTATTCCTCCCATAAAGAAGACGATTACATGAGTGGCTGAGTCTGGATCTTTGCAGAGTTGAACCTTGATACAGAAAAAATAACAGCATACACTATTACAAATTAATTATAAAAGAACTCTTTCTGAACTCTAAACCATGGAGCAGTAAGTCATCTTAAACCATGAAACTAAAGACATTTAGATTTCCTGACCTCCTTTACAAGTCTTTGCCTGTTGTTTTCTTTTTTTTTTTAGATGAAGTCTCACTCTGTCACATGGGCTGGAGTGCAATGGTGTAATCTCTGCTCACTGTAACCTCCGCCTCCCAGATTCAAGTCATTCTCCTGCTTCAGCCTCCCAAGTAGCTGGGACTACAGGTCCCCGCTACCATGCTGGGCTAATTTTTGTATTTTTTGCAGAAATGGGATTTCACATGTTGGCCAGGCTCATCTAGAACTCCTGACCTCAAGTGATCCACCCACCTTGGCCTCCCAAACTGTTGGCATGAGCCACTGCACTGGGCCACAAGTCTTTAACTTTTAAACTTTACTGTCCAAGTTATTTACTGTATAGATGTGAGTGAGGGAGGAATTTGGCTTTTTAAAGGTGGAGAAGGAAACACAAACAGATGCCATTTTGTCTGGAAGGTTGGTGCCTTCAGGATCTCTGGATTCTCCTCTGTTCTGGCCATCCATGCCGAGATCCTGTTTAACCCTGACTCTCTGACTATGGCCTTTGCTTAGTGAAATTTTGAAGATACCTCCATTAAAGAACACTGATTCATCGTCATTCTGTTTTAAGAAGAGAACAGATCCTGTAGATCCAATTAAATAAGTGTCTGTGTGTTTGTTAGCGATGTGGTGAACTTGGCCCCATGCTGCTCAATTCTGCCCACAGTGGCAGGGAAATCTGACAAGTATGAAACACTATGGGGCTTACCTCAAACGGCAGCTTCCTTTTTTGTAGTCAGTCTGATTCCTCACCCAAGAGAGAAACTCAAGAGTTATCCTGGAGTCTTCATTCACCAGTTTTCCTTATATTCATCATGTCATGGCACTCTGTAGCCTAGATGGCCTTCCACCCATCTATGGCTGCCCCTTCCTCTGCACACCCTGGTCTGGGACACCATTCCCTTTAATTACCTAATTCATTTTTGTAGAAATGGGGTCTTGCTGTGTTGTCCAGTCTGGTCTCGAACTCTTGACCTCCAGTGATCCTCCTGCCTCAGCCTCCCAAAGTGCTGGGATTACAGGCTCTTTTATTTAAAAGGCAAGAACACCTTCCTAACTAGTCCTGCCTTTGTTGCTTTGTTTTTTGTGAAACTCTGTTTTTCATCACTCATCCATAGTTAATGTCTTATTGCAGTTGAACATAAATGTAGCAAAATGCAAACGTGGGAAGGACATAGCTCCATCACATTTGCACAAAATAAACTCAGCGTGTACCCAGCACCCAGAAACACAATATTCCCACAATATTCCTTAGCAGCCCCTTCACTCTCCTTCTCAGTCATTGCCTTCCCTCACCCAAGGATAGCCACCATCTTGACTTCTTACACATGGTTAGAGCTTTACTTGGTTTTGAAGCTTATAGAAAATGGAATCATCCAATATGTACAGCCAGTTCTGCTATAATGCTTGTTTTGAAAATGCAAGCTTGTTCTCAGGTGATTGATATATTAGGGAACAATTTGAGTGTAAAGCAAATTTTGCATGTGCTTATGTGTAATTTTGTTCTGAGAAACACTAAATAAATGTAGAAAACTGCACCCAGCTGCACTGAGCCACAGAGGAATACACAAAATGCACATTCGTCTAACATCTACCAGCTGCCTCAGTTCACTGCAACTGTCATGAACCACCCTCATCCCCATCTGGTGTTACAACTTCCTGATTTCAGACAACCTCCTACCACTTCCCAAAACTCACAAGCTGCAACTCTTCCAATGCACATTCCTACAAGCAAACTTCAGGACTTTTCTAAAATCCCTTATTTATTGTAGTATTTATGCATTTAAAAATAATTTTACATATAGAAAACTGTGCTATCACTTTTATTATGTTCTTTTTTTTTGAGATAGGGTCTGGTTCTGTCACCCAGGCTGGAGTGCAGTGGTGCAATCTTGGCTCACTGCAAACTCCGCCTCCCAGGTTCAAGCCATCCTCTCATTTCAGCCTCCCGAGTAGCTGGAACTACAGGCATGAAACACCATGCCTGGCTAATTTTTTTTATTTTTTGTAGAGACGGAGTTTTGCCGTGCTGTCCAGGCTGGTCTCAAACTCCTGACCTCAAGCGATTCACCCACTTTGGTCTCCCAAAGTGCTGGGATTACAGGTATGAGCCACCGCACCTGGCCATATTCCTATTTTTTAAAAAAAGGTGTCACCAACAAAGTCTTTAGTATTGTCCTCCAATCCCATTTTCCCCATAAACTGTGGCTTTTATTGAGTGAACTTGCTCAGCACAGTAATTTTTAGGTCCACGTGCAGTGTCATAGCAGAACTTACCATATTCACATGTCTGGTTTCTTTCTTTCAGCACATCTCATGTTTGTGAAATTAATCTATGTCACTGCACATAATTGTGGACCGAGATTAGGTTACTCTCAACGTTGCATTTCACACCCTGTATGATACAAGAATAATGCAATTTATTTATCTGTTCTGCTATGGCTGGGCATTTCAATTGTTTCCAGTTTTGGACTTTTTCAAACAGGATGACTATGGACATTTGTGCTTGGTGAACATAATGCTCCCATTTCTCTTAAGTGTAAATCTGGGAATAGAAGTAATTGCTGTCAGGAAAGGGGTATGTTCAGCTTTAGCAGAAACTGCTAAACAATTTTCCAAGATGGTTGGACCAATTATCCTCCCACCAGAAGCTTATGTGTGTCCTAGGTTGTTTATTTATTTGCCAACTATGATATAACAAAACAATAGTAAATATTTGGTTTTTGCCCCCAGTTCCTGCACACAGCTCCCAAACCTGCTGGGGCTTCCTGAGTGAGATGAATGTTTTTGCATGTAAATGTGCTGACTGGCAGATAGAGACACCTGGATAGCTATAGGATGGAGGCTGGTGACCGAGGGCAAGGTACAATTCAAGGGTTGGAACTTTCAACTCCACTCCCTGACCCCTAAGGAGGGGAGAGGGGGCTGGAGATTGGGCTAATCACCAATGACCAATGATTTAATCAACAATACCTCTGTAAAAAACTTCTAAATAATGGGGTTCAGAGAGCTTTCATGTTGGTGAACACATGGAGGTGTTGGGAGGGTGATTCACCCGGAGATGGCGTGTGTATCAGTCTGTTCTCATGCTGCTAACAAAGACTTTTTATCAAAACACAACTATGCCCACTCTTTTACGTGTTCCCTAATGGTGGAGCTGAGTAGTTGAGACGGAGAATATATGGCCCACAAAACTTAAAAAAAATACTCTCTGGCCCTTTGAAGAAATAACCCAGAGTCTGGATAATTTGTAAAAGAAAGAGGTTTAAGGGACTCACAGTTCCACATGGCTGGGGAGGCCTCACAATCATGGTAGAAGGCAAAGGAGAAACAAAAGCATGTCTTACATGGGAGCAGACAAGAGGGCGTGTGCAGGACTCCTGTTTCTAAAACCATCAGCTCTCATGAGACTTATTCACTATCACGAGAACAGCAAGGAAAAGACTCGCCCCCGTAATCCAATTACCTCCCATCAGATCCCTCCTGCGACACATGGGAATTATGGGAGATACGATTCGAGATGAAATTTGGGTGGGGACACAGCCAAACCATAGCAGCGACCTTATCCTGTGCATCTCTTCCATTTGCATCCTGACTTGCTCCTGAAGCCATCCTAGCCAACTATTGAATCTGAGGTGGGAGGTTCTGGGAACCTCTGATGTTTAGCCAAGCTGGACAGCAAGATGAATTAGCTGGAAACCCAATAGTTGTGACTGGTGTCTCATGTGAGGGCAGTCTTGGGGGACTGAGCTCTTAAATACGTGAAGTCTGACACTAGTTTTGGGTAGTTAGTGACAGAATTGAACTGAATTGCAGGCCATCCAGTTGGTATCTGGAGAGCTGGAGACTTAGTCGGTGTGAGGAAAATCCACACACGTTTGGTGTCAGAAGAGTTGAGTTCACCAATGCCTGATGTTATCAGATATTATTTTTTATTTTTGCCATTATGATGAATGTCTCACCTTTACTTTTGGCTCCTCCAATCCCTTCACTCTAAGAGCCATAAATAACTGAAAAAACGCAGGTCCAGTCATGTCACTTCCTTATTAAAAACCGATACTTCATTTGCCCTTAGGACATAGTACAGAGCATTAAGGAAGCCCTGGCTGCAGCCTCTTCTCCAACTCATCTTTTGTAACTTTCCTTCTTACTTGTTTCACTCCAAAATACTTAGATTTCTTTAAAATCCTTGAACATGCAACTAGATCTTTAAAATGCTGTTCCTTTTGCCTGGAGCCCTCTGTGTCTGCCCTGCTCCTTCCTTCATAATGAACTTCTGATCGTCTTTCAGGTCTTGTCCTAGAAGATGCCTCTTCGGTAGGATTTTAACTGACCTCTCACACTGGCTTGAATTGAGAGTCGACAACCTATTTCCTGTCAACCCAATTTGGCCAATTGCCTGTTTTTGTCAATAAAGTTTTATCAGAACACAACTGTGCCCACTCATTTACATGTTCCCTAATGGCAGAGTTGAGTAGCTGAGACAGAGAATATATGGCCCACAAAACTTAAAAAAAAAATACTCTCTGGCCCTTTGAAGAAAGAGTTTGCCAATCCCCGGGGTTAGATCATCGAGTTTATATGCTCCATCAGCAACTTGTCCTTTAAAGACCTTCATGACAGATTCTATTTAATGTCTCTCTTCCTTCCTGGAACTTGGGTTTCATGAACGTAGGGACTTGCCTTTTTCTCTGCCATAACTGTATCTGGCAAGCATGGTAAACATGCAATAAATTTTTCTGAATAAATCAATTATCAATCATTATTCATTCCGAAGGCAGATATGGCCAGTTACCTTACCAGTATCTTTTCTCTTTTATTTCCTTAGAAACAGGGCTCAAATTTTTTGTGACAATTAAAAAAACATGTTTTTAAGCTTCCCTTGCAGCTAAATTTGTTACATGACTAAGTTTTGACTACTGATAAATGTGTGATGTCTGAAAAGACTGGTTAAGAGAGTTGATTTAAGGCTTTTATCCCCTCTTCTCCCTGACCTCTGCACCTACAGTCTGGAAAGTATATGTAATGGCTGGCTACTTATCCAGCAGCCAGCTTATCCTATGCAGTGACCCAAGGGTAAAGGGAAAAGATAGAAAGAGGCTGACTCTGCCTCCCGGAAAACTTGATAGAATTGCCCTGTTTTTAATTACCCACTTCAGGGATTCTCTTATGACAGAAAAAGTGAAATCCTGAATGTAAACCTTAAAAGACATTGTAGTTGGGCTTAAATTTCTAACAAATATGATTGGTTAGAAAGATAGCCCTCTCTCTCTTCCCCCCCACCCTCCCCAACCCCGATTGGAATTCTCCCTTTGGTAAGACCAACCCAAACGTGTCCTACCTGTTGTAAAAATTTTTCCAGGCTACCATCTTGGTAGCTCATCTGATACTGCAGTTGAGCTCTGATGTTACAATTCGCCTCTGTCCAACAAACTGCTGGCAATTCACCTTCATTTTCTTAATCTCATTTAAGACTTCAGGTTTTGACACCTGGCCTCTTCCTGTCTTCTGGAACACCCATAGCTTAAAGAAAAAAGTGTTGTCAGCATTTCCAGGAAGGACAACAAAAGTAAACTCTTCTTCCTTTAATCTTTTCCCCATTTATTTGAGAGAAACTTACTGACCTATATTACGTGCTAGGCACTGTGATAAGTGCAACCTTCAAGGGGCTTAGTTCTAATATCCCAAATGATCAACAACCGTTTCTTTTTTTTAAAAAAATCCATGTCTCTATCTATTTATCTATCTCTCATCAATTGTCTACTTATCCAGTAATCTATTTGTCAAGATATTGCTTTAGTAAGAGGAATGTTTCAAAACAATTATATATGCAACAAAAAAGTGTAAATGACAAGATGACTTAATTCAGGTGTTGCCACACTAGTCTCTGCAAGCCAAATTCAGTCCACTCCCTTTTTGTATGGTTCAAGAACTAAGAATGGTTTTTTATCTTTTTCTTTTCTTTTAAAGACAACCAAAATGTTTAAGATTCAGGGGGTACTTTTGTAGGTTTTTTATACAGGTACATTCATGTCACGGGGGTTTGCTGTACAGATTATTTCATCACCCAGGTACTAAGCATAGTACCCGATAGTTATTTTTCTGACCCTTTCCCTCCTCCCACCCTCCACCCTCAGGCAGTTCCCAGTGTCTGTTGTTCCCCTCTTTGTGTCCGTATGTTCTTACCTGGCTCCCACTTAGTTTGGTTTTCTGTTCCTGTATCAGTTTGCTAAGGATAATGGCCTCCAGCTCCATCCATGTTCCTGCAAAGAACATGATTTTACTCTTTTTAAGGGCTGCATAGTATTCCATGTGTATATGTATCACATTTTCTTTATCCTGTCTACCATTGATGGGCATTTAGATTGAGTCCATGTTTTTGCTGTTGTGAATAGTGTCACAGTGAACATAACATATGCATGTGTCTTTATGGGGTTTTTACCTTTTTAAATACTTGGAAAAAATAAACAGAAAATAATATTTTGTGACACACGAAAATTATAGGAAAGTTGAATTTGGTGCCCATAAATAAAGTTTTATTAGAACACAGTCGTGGCCACTCATTTACGTGTCATCTATGACCACTTTTGCTCTACAATGGCAGAGTTGAGTAGTTATGTCAGAGACCATAGGGCTCACGAAACCTAAACTTTTTGTTATCCGGCCTTTTACAGGAATAATTTGGTGACCCTGAATTTAATGGAATCTCTCCTCACCCCCCCCCCAGATTGGGTGGGCAAAAAAACATCACAAGGTTGAGCAAAGACACTAGACACCTGCTGGTAAGGAACTCTCATAGTAAATAGGTATTTTCTCCATTATTTAATTTCCCACTTTCAAGTTAAAACCCACTAAGAAATAATTCAATGAGATCATCACTTCTAGAAACCTTTCCTGGAAAAACTCAAGTGATCTCCAAGATGAGATGTGATTTTCTCATTGGAGAGGAGAAATGGCCCCAGGAAAACACTGTAGCTCAAGGACATACCTGTTTTCCATCCTACTTTCCAATGATTCAGGTAGCTCAAGTAATAAACCTTTGGCTTCACCAAGGTTGATGAGCTCAACAACAAAGGGAATATCTTCTTGCTCAACTCCAGGTGTGAGGAAATGGAGGAAACCCAGGCTCTTGTTCAGCCCAAGTTGCACATGCTCCTACGGTGGCCCCAGTGGACGAGTGTTGCAAGCACAGCAGGTATTTGCAAAGTCAAAGTCCCTGATCATAGCCTTATTCCAAAGGAACTCGGTGTTTTTCTCTGTAATTGAAGTTAATTTGATTTATATTTACCCTCTAAGGTCAAGGAAACCTGGATCTAACATCAATCCATCTGTTCTTCCCCTAAGTGTTTTCTAATCCCTCTTCAGTGACATAAATTGTCCACAGTTTCTCCATCCTCCTCTCATCTTTATTTTGTTCCTGCCACTGAGCTAATGCTGAGCAAATCTTCACAAGCATGTGACACTTTCGATCATCAGATCTGCCTAAGTGAAGTCAGCCAAATTCTTCAACTTTTATAGCTTTCAATATTGTCATTGTCATCATTTTGGTAATCATGCACTAGTAAACACTGGCCCATACTTTTAAAAAGATTTTTTTTTTTTTTTTGCCTAAAATCTGCTAATATAGGTGAATGATCTGTCTTAATGAACTAATTAGTTTGGGATGACAAGTACATATATCAGTAAAGAGAGAACAGGGGAGGGGACGATTTAAGAGAATGCTGGAGCAAGACACATTTTACTATTTATTAAAATGGAGTTCTGAGTCCAGGGTTAAAAATAAATATTATACAATATGTGAATTAATTCTCTCTAGAAAAGATTTAAACAATAATGAAACATATTGAAAAACACGTACAGAGAGCTCCCTTCTGTCCTTGCCTCCACTTCCTCTTCTTTCATGTCAACAGTTGGGTGAGTATCTTTGAGCTCTTGTTTCTGTGATAAATTTTTCCACAGATTGCTTTCTCATTTTTGCCATGAAAAACACTACTACTATGTACCTATTATAAATATGCAAGTAGCTTTGCAGGATGGATTCCTAGAGGAAGATAACACTGAGTCAAAAGATAATATGTTTTACATTTTGATGGAGAACTGCCAATTTGCCTTCCAGAAAGATGTTTCTAATGGAAACATCTAATAATTGAGTACCATGCTCAGTACCTGGGTGATGAGACCAGCCATACTCTAAACCTCAGCATCCAGCAATATACCCATAAGTAAACTTACAGATGTACCCCCTGATTCTGAAATATGAGTTGAAATTATAAAACAAACAATAGAAATATCCAGTAGTGCTTGTCAGGGGCATGGAAGTACCTGTTTGACTTGTTTAACTGAATCTTCTCCAATACTGAATTTTTTTTTTTTTTTTTTTCCACACAGTCTCACTTTGTTGCCCAGGCTGCAGTGGTGTGATCTCACCTCACTGCAACCTCAGCCTCCTGGGTTCAAGTGCCTCAGCCTCTAGAGTTGCTGGGATCACAGGCATGTACCATGTACCACCAGGCCCAACTAATTTTTGTATATATTTTTAGTAGACACAGGGTTTCACCATAATGCCCAGGCTGGTCTCCAACTCCTGGCCTTGGCCTCTCAAGTGCTGGGATTACAGGCGTAAACCGCTGTGTCTGGCCCTGGATGTTATTAATTTTAAAAAAATTTACCCCTTGGGCAAAGAAGAATAGCTCATTATTATAACATTATTTTTAAAAGTCAGGTATACTGAAACGTATACAGTAAAATTTACTCTTTTAAGGATACAGTTTGATAAATTTGACATGTATTCATCACTGCAATTAAGAAATAGAACAATCCTGTTATCCAAACATGTTCTTTTGTGCTTCTCTGTAATAAATTCCCTCTTCTCACCTTTAGCCCCTGAGTCCCACTGATATGTTTTCTGTTCTTGTAGATTTAGCTTTCTCAGGATGTAATATAAATGGAAATTATATATAGTCTTTGGTGTCTGGCTTCTTTCACTTAATACAATAAATACTTTGAGATTCTTCCACCTTTTTTCTAGGTGCCAACCGTTTGTTTCTTTTCATTGCTGTGTAGTATTCCATTATATGCATAATTTTTTAAAGTTCACACATAAGTTGATAGACATTTGGGTTGTTTTAATAGTTTGGATTATTGTAAATAATTATACTGTAAATACTCATTTTTAGGTCTTTGTGTGAACATATGTTTTCATCTCTTCTGGGTAAATATCTAGGAATGAAATTTCTGTTTTATACTTGTTAGTAAATAGTTAATTTTATAAAAGCTGGAAATTGTTTTCTAAAGTGACTGCACCAATTTGCACCTTAACTGTATTGGTTTGCTAGGGCTGCCATAATGAAATACCCAGATTGGGTGGCTTAAATAGCAGAAATTAAATTTCTCTCCATTCTGGAGGCTGGAAGTTGGAGATCAAGGTATTGGCAGGGTTGGTTTCTCCTGAAACCTCTGTCTGTGGTTTGTGGTTGGCTGCCTCTTCCAGTGTCTTCCCATCACCTTGTTTATCTCTGTGCATGTCTGCATCCAGATATTCTATTTTTTGAGGACGCCAGGCATATTGGATTGGGGTCCATCCATTCTAATGACCTCATTTCAACATGATTACCTCTTTAAAAACCCTGTCTTCAAATACAGTCACCTTCTCAGGTATTAGGGTTTAGGACTGCAACATACTAAGGTAGGGTGGACACAATTCAGCCCTTAACATCCATCAATAATGTACGAGGGCTTCAATCATTTCACATGCTTACCCACACTTGGGATTGTCAGTCTTTAATTTTAGCCATTCTAGTAGTGTGTAGAACTCCTTGTTGCTTTAATGTGCCCACTTCTTTCTTTTTGAGCAAAGAAGAGCCTTGGTGTCTGTGAGTTAGCTCAGCCCTGTTGATGAGAAGACCAGGGTCATTGTTGTATCCCCTTAGGGACCAATCCAAGTGGTAGTCAGTCCAAAAACGTGTGTTATTGTTTAGAGTCCAAGAAAGTATGGATGGTTCAGTGTAAACCTTCCGCTGCTTCTTGCAAAATGACGTTCGTCTGACTGATGGTTTGAGGTCTTCACATGTTCTTGGAATGAATGAGAATTGTAAGAGCACTTGAAGTCAGATACAGCCAACATCTGTGGCAGGCTGATGGTTTCAGCTTTCTCAGGATAACACTAAAATGGTCAGTCTGGCTAATGGGGGACTCTGGAAAAACAGAATTAGATAAAATGGGGGAAAGATTTATGATATGAATGAGAGATGCTTTATGTCGGGGAGGGTCAGGGTAACTCATCAACTTATTGGATTTGATGATCAAGTTTGCTTAACCCAACCCAAGTCTCATTCAAGATAAAACTAGACATTATCCTGGGACACAATCAAGCAGAATGAACTGACAAATGACATGCCTCTTAAGAATTACCCTCCCAAGTAGTTGGGTATATAGATATAAATATGGATCAGACATAGATATTTATAGATATTTTTTGCAATGCAATTGATTCTTTTCTGTTTTCAGTAGATGCTTCCATTTCAGACCCTCAACGCATAAAAATTTAGATCCATTCCTTTTTCTTTCCACTTTCCTTTTTCCCTCCCCCAGCTGCCCCCAAACTCAGGCACACAAAAGCCACCCTGATAGATGTAGAGCGATATTACAATTGATTGGCCTGCCACTGATGGTGCGTATGTGTTTTGTCGTTAGTGGGGAGGGTGAAAGGGGGGGCCGGGTAATAGAATGATTTGGCCTACAAGACAGCTCCTCCTTGATGAACAATCAGACACAAATGTCAATAACAATTGGATTGTCTGTAAGCTACAGTCACTTAGGGCTCCCGGAGCCTGTCCACAGAGCCTGGATTGAAACCCTCAGCCTTGTGAACTCCAAATCAGGTTTGGCATTGGGAATGAAAGCCATCAGCAGTAATAGTATTACAAGGCTGTTGGTCGAAGAAGTGCAAAGGGCTCTGAATAATGCTTGGGCTCCTGTGTGTCACAGGGTAAGAAGATTTCACGGAAGTGGGGGAGATGAGAGGGAAAACAAGGTAGGAGCTGGTGAGCTCTGAGGGGCACCTACAGTGCTGCAGGCGTGGAGGTGGAGCTTGCCAGCTCTTGTGTTTGGAAACTGGTACGGCCTCAGTTGGATCAGAAGGCTGGGACACCTACACATGTCATCTCCATGTAGCTACTTGGCTTCCTTAGAAGATGATGGCTAGGTTCCAATGGTGAGCATCCCAAGACAGAAGTGAGAAGAAAGCCAGGGGGAAGAAATATTGCCTATTATGACTTTGCCTGGAGGTCACAGAGAGTCACTTTTACTCTTTCTGCTCATCAAGGAAGTCACACAATTCTGCTCAGTTTCAAGGAGGGTGGAAATAGACTCCATTGCTTGATGGACTGGCAACATTATGGAACTGGCAATAATGCTGTGACTATTTTTGGAAAGATCCCGTATGCCACAGTTAATAGACATGCAACTCTTTTTAGTTGGCACTCAGGAAGTAGATATGATTGCTTTGCTGTTCAAGTTCTTCTTGCCACCAGACATTGTAGGGTGTCGGTAGCTAGAGATGGTCTAATCCTCTGCTACTGTGCACTGTGGAAGACCCAGGGGGATTGTGCAAGTGTCTGTTGAATGATTAATGAGTGATTTTTAATGCTTTAACTTCGAAGCTCTCAAAATTGACTGCCGATCGAAAGTGCTGAGAAGGTTGGTTTAAAATATTCCAAATTTTAACCTCCAACCTACTGAATACCCCAGCATGAGGCCTGGGGATAAGCATTTCTTTTTTTTTTTTTGAGACAGAGTCTCGGTCTGTCGCCAGGCTGGAGTGCAGTGGTGGGATCTCAGCTCACTGCAACCTCTGCCTCCCGGGTTCAGGCAATTTTCCTGCCTCAGCCTCCCGAGTAGCTGGGACTACAGGCGCATGCCACCACGCCCAGCTAATTTTTGTATTTTTAGTAGAGACGGGGTTTCACCATGTTGGCCAGGATGGTCTCAATCTCTTGACCTTGTGATCCGCCCGCCTTGGCCTCCCAAAGTGCTGGGGTTACAGGTGTGAACCACCCTGCCCGGCCGGGGATAAGCATTTCTAACGACCTCCTCCATTAGCTCAGATGCAGCCAGTGTGGGGACCAGCATTTACAAACCATTGGTTTAACTCAAGGGAATCCACAATTTTTAACAAGAAAGAACAGATGGGCAAACTGAGACCTGGGGGCACAGAGAGACTTGCCCAAAGGCACATAGTGAGTTAGAGTACATTCTGATAAGTCACAAATACAAGGACTCCAGACACTCTAGCTAGCAGGTGAGCAACAGTGTTGTAGGGTTAGTGAGATTTTGTGGTTAGTGATTTGGTGGAGGTGGAGAGAAAGCTCTTTGGGGTCCTTTAAGTTCAGCAATTCTCAAATTATTTTTACTTCCTTTACTTTTTTTTTCTTTTGCCACATTTGAGTAGGATTTGTAGTAAATACACCTATTTTTTTAAAAGTGGACTCACTTTTTAACATAAGTAGATTTTTCCTTTTCCTCAGTCATAAGAGCTGCAAAAGGAGAGTGTGTGATCACTGAGTCCCATGCTGATTCTACCACATACAGCAATGTACACGTGTAGCCAGTTGAATTCAGAATAGGTTGGCCTGAGGAACAGCTATAGTCATCTCCCGCACAGGGCATGGTTAAGCATCTCAGGCGACTCGTTTGCAGGTCCCGTGCAAAATGAAAATGTGGAGCTTTTTGCTCAAAAATTATTAAGAATTTTAAGACAGCAACAGCAGAGCGTTTAGCCATGTGGTGGGCTCTTCCATACGCAGGGCCCCGTGCAACTGGGCAGGTCCCGTGCCCAGGAAGTCAGCGCCGGCTGCCTTTGGGAATGCACTGTTTTAAATAAAACCGATTAGCCTGCTCAGCCCAGGTTCCTGGGCCAGAGAAAGTGGAGGCCCTGCTGTCTATGCACACTCAAGAGGTGGCCAGGAATCGAAAGGCTGGATGTCAGCCAGGCGCAGTGCCTCATGCCCGTAATACCAGCACTTTGGGACGCCAAGGTGGGTGGATCACCTGAGGTTTGAGATCAGCCTGGGCAACATGGTGAAACTCCATCTCTACTAAAAATACAAAAATTAGCTGATGGTGGAGGGTGCCTGTAATCTCAGTTTACTGAGGAGGCTAAGGCAGGAGAATCCCTTGAACCGGTGAGGTGGAGGTTATAGTGAGCTGAGATAGTGCCAATGCACCCTAGCCTGGGTGACAGAGTGAGACTCCATCTGGGAAAAAAAACCAGAAAAAAAGAAAGGCTGGATGCGAGCTGTGGGCTTTTCATGCAGCTGAATGAAAATATGGTCTTGCTAAATTTCTGGTCCAGGAATTCTGAACCCTGAAGAGCCAAGAGCTGTGCCCAAGAGGCGCTGTTCATGGAGGCACCAGGAAGAACAGAAGAAAGGGATGTTCTCCAAAGTGGAAGTGAGGGTACTGCTCTTGTCTGTGTGCCTGTCTGGTGATGAGTTCTCTGTAGGTGATACTTATGTGCTGGGATAAATATTTTCCTTCCATTGTTACGGAAGAGGGAAGGAGCAAGAGAAATGGAAGAACAGAGGGGCTGGGAGAGGCGAGAGAGAAGGATGGATCCAAAAAACAAGACAAGAAAAATGTTAATGTAGATTTAGAGAAGCCTCGAAATAGTTTCAACTTCCTTTCCGGCCTGGCTGTCTTGCTACCTTCAGGTGGCTGCCAATATCTGTGAAAAACTCTGGGTGCCTGGCTTTACAGGGTCAAAATACAGAGCATATGTAGTGCTTTGAGTGGAGCCAGGGAACTGCGTTCCTTGGGTTTTGCGTTCTAGGACATCAGCAGCAATTTTAGAAGTGCTGCTATTTCAGCTGGGTTGGTATTTCACGCACATTTTCACATGGAGAGAGGCAAGCCGAAATACCCTTTGCAGGGCCTGTTCTCCCTCAGAAAAGCTGTGAGGTCGGCAACAATTGTTTCTGCTGCTTGGAATGAAACCAGTTAAAACCGTTTTCAATTCACCATGGACAGATTCTGCAGGAACATAGTTATGTTTTGTTGTAAGGGGCATTAGCTCTCACAAAAATCTTTGTTTCGACTTTTTTTTTTTTGGTTTTGCTTTGTCTTGTTTTGTCTTGCTATCCGAGCATTTGAGCTGAAACAAATAAATAAGTAAAACTTCTATTTAATGAGGATTCAAGCTATGTAGCCCCAGAGGAAGGAAGTGGGACTCTTAAAATAAAGAACGTCATCTATCCTCTGCCACAGACCGGAACGTCGTGGTGTCTCAGTACTAGCCCAAGCACTTTGGAGCACTTATTTAATTCCAACCTCAGCAGTAGGAGGTATGTATGTTATTTTCCATTTATAGGGGCTGAAACTGAGGTTCTGATGGCTCAAGTGACTTGCCCAATTTGCACAACTGGTAGGTACTGCCACTGAGATTCAAATTCATACTATGCCAATTCTCAAGCTCTGTAATCAAGCAGGGACACTTTCCTTTGCTCAGCTGTGACATGTTACTGTCATTCAGTAACTCATTCCTTCAACAAAATATTAAAATATTGTTGAGCACCTACTAGGTGCTAGGTGCTGTCTTGGGCATTATTGATATAACAGTTCTTCTTTATTTTCTGAGATGGAGTTTCACTCTTTTTGCCCAGGCTGCAGTGCAGTGGCACAATCTTGGCTCACCGCAATCTCTGCCTCTTGGGTTCAAGCGATTCTCCTGCCTCAGCCTCCTGAGTAGCTGGGATTACAGGCATGTGCCACTATCTAATTTTGTATTTTTAATAGAGACAGAGTTTCTCCAAGTTGGTCAGGCTGGTCTTGAACTCCCAACCTCAGGTGATCCGCCCGCCTCAGCTTCCCAAAGTGCTGGGAATACAGACGTGAGCCACCGTGCCCAGCCTGATGTAACAGTTCTGTCTTTAATTGCTCCATTTTACAACCCTGGCTTTTCTTTTTCCTCTTCATTCATAACCTTTATTTTTCTATTTTTTTGAGTCAGGGTCTTGCTCTGTCACTAGGCTGGAGTGTAGTGGTGCCATCACGGCTCACAGCAGCCTTGACTTCCTGGGCTCAAGCAATCCTTCCACCTCATTTTTTCGAGATGAGATCTCACTATGTTGCCTAGGATGTTCTCAAACTTCTGGCCTCAAGTGATCCTTCTGTCTTGGCCTCCCAAAGTGCTGAGATTATAGGTGCCTCCTCTCCATTCAGAAAATCACCCCGCAAAGCTCAGTTGGCAATGAGTCCCTCTTTGCCTTTGTCTGTGGGAGCAGTTACCTACTGGACTTGGCTTGTGTGTTGACTTGCCTGTCCTCTCCATCAAAAGGTGAACTCCAGGAGCACAAGAGGCTGCATCAGGAACCACTGGTGTTTTGCTTCCCCAGTGCCAGCTTTTTGGCTTTGTCTTGTTTTGTCTTTCTCTCCAAGCATTGAGTTGAAACAAGCAAATAAGCAAAACTTGGACTTCATGAAGATTCATGCCATATAGCCCCATAGGAAGGAACTGGGACTTTAAAAATAAAGAACATCATCTATCCTCTGCCATAGACAGGACTGTTTCTTCTAGAAACATCTTTATCCACTTCCTTTTGGAAACTGCTTCTCTTCTAATTAACTGTGAAGCTTCCACAGGAATGGCCAATCACAGCATTCCACCTCTGACCACAGTGATTGGTCCAGGCCTGAGCATGTGACTCAGTCTTGCCCAATCTAATTGCTTCCCTTGGATTTTTCTAAGGGCCTTGGTGGAGAAGAGTGTTGTCCCTGCAGGTGTGGCCTCCATTCTGGCTTCCTGGTGGCATCTGGCCTGAGGGAATTAAAGGAACCCAAAAGGAGAAGTGGGGGATGACAGAAACAAGAGACAGGGACTGGCTGGGTCTGAGACTTGGTTATAGGCATCCCTAAGGCCAGTTTCACCTCTGTCTTTTCTGTGGCCTGACAGAGGAGTTGCTATGTCTCCCCATCTCTGTGTTTGATTAGTTTTAGTTCAAATTGTCTTTCTGTCGCTTACACCCAGAGAATCCTAACTAGCACAGTCTGGGTAACCATGATGACAAACACATGAGGAAAGCTGGAGTAGCGTGCTAAAGCCATTTACATCCTCAGGTGTGAGGTATCAGGGCACAGACTTGGGTGGGAGGGACAAGGGTGGTGGTGGCCCCACTGCTGGTGGCACTCTTAGGGGGTTGCACGTCACCATGGTTAAGAGCCTGTGCTTTGAGAGACTAACAGTCTTAGGTTCAAATCCCAGTTCTCATCCCAGACTAATTGTATAATAATAGGCAAGTCACTCAACCTCCCTAAGCCCCTTATTGTTTTTCTTTTTGTTTGTGTTTTGAGATGGAGTGTCACTCTGTTGTCCAGGCTGGAGTGCAGTGGCGCGATCTCAGCTCACTGCAGCCTCCACCTCCTGGGTTCAAGTGATCCTCCTGCCTTAGCCTCCGAAGTAGCCGGGATTACAGGTGTCCACCATCACGCCTGGTTAATTTTTTTATTTTTAGTAGACATGGGGTTTTGTCATGTTGGCCAGGCTGGTCTTGAACTCCTGACCTCAGGTCATCGACCTGCCTCGGCCTCCCAAAGTGCTGGGATTATAGACGTGAGCCACCATGCCCTGCCTCTGAGCCCCTTATTGGTACTACTGAGAGAAACAGGAAGGGCACTGCAGGATGTCATGCTAATGAGCCAAAATTCCTGGAGCTACAAAGTATTTAGAAAGGCCCCCACATTATCCTTTGTCACCTGTCACCTGTCACTTCACATGTTTCCAGCAACATTGATTGAAAGCATTTCCCATTTGTGAGGCATCCAGGACACAGCGTTGAGTAGAATAGCCATCCTTCCTGCTCCTTTTGCGCTCAAACTCTAGTGGGCAGTCATATAAATAAGCCACTACAAAATGGTCCTTAGAGAGGAGACCTTCGGATGCTGTGGGTGCAGGAATCTCATCCAGAACTGAGGGTCAAGGAAGGCTTCCTAGGGAAAGTGATCTAGAAATTGAGACATGAATACTGAGTAGAAATAGGCCACGCAGAAGCGAAGAGGTGCTCCTGGTAGGGAACCTAGCATAGGCAGAGGCTTAGAAGTGAGAGTGAAGAGGGCTCCTTTTAGGAAAGTGACAATCAATTGAGCCTGGCTAGAAGAGAGGGCAGGGATAATCAGAGATGGGTCTGGACAGGAAAGTGGAACAGATTATGTTAGAGCTGGTATTTCATGTCCAGACATCAGGACTTCATCTTTAGGGGGAATGGGTACCTTTGAATAATTTTTTTTTTTTTTTTTTTTTGAGACGGAATCTTGCTCTGTCTCCCAGGCTGGAGTGCAGTGGCGCAATTCAGCTCACTGCAACCTCTGCCTCCTGGGTTCATGCGATTCTTCTGCCTCAGCCTCCCAAGTAGCTGGGATTACAGGTACCTGCCACTGTGCCAAGCTAATTTTTGTAGTTTTAGGAAAGATGAGGTTTAGCTATGTTGACCAGACTGAAATCCTGACCTCAGGTGATCTACCCACCTCAGCCTCCCAAAGTGCTGGGATTATAGGCGTGAGCCACCAAGCCCAGCTGCCTTTGAAGGCTTTGTAGAAGTTGAAGGAGAGGAGGAATCAGATTCAAATTCTGGATCCAACATAGAAGACGCTTGCAAATTTCAACTTCCCATTTTCCAGATGGAAAAACCGAGTTCCTGAGAAGAAAACTGTCTTGCTCAGTGCTACAGAGCTGGTGAGCAAGGAAGCCGGAATCAGAGCCTGGGTCTTCAGATCTCAAACTAGCATTTTGCTTTTTTCTTCCCCTGGAGTTCTCCCGCTCTCAGCCCCAACCTGGGCCAAATCTGGCCCCTGGCAGCTCCTCTGAACTCGGGAAGAGCTCCGATTCCTCACGTACACACAGCCACGCTGTCTCAGGAAGCTTGCAATAAATTTTTTTTTCAGGCAACGCCTTGCTCCCATCCCTGCAAAACAATGTATTTATTATTACTAAGCCTTTTCCATCTTTGAGGAGAAAATGCATACCACATGACTCCCCAAAGCTGAGCGGTCCCGGTTTACAAATACAGTACGTTAATAGCTTTGTAAACATTTATTCAGGATGACAGCTGAGGGAAACATGTGGCATTAATTAGAGGGCTCAGCAACATGGCCTATTAAGAGGAAGGTTAAATCTGAATTAGTTGGCTTTGCTGAGACAAGAGGCACTGGGGGAGCAGAACTCCGCTCTAATATGTTCTGACTCTGTTGACATGGGGTGTGCTGGGGTGCGCGGGGGTCTCAGCTCTTAGGAAGAAAGCCTGTGTCTTGGCAAGATGGCTGCTGAGTCATTGGGCTGCAAAATGGTCAGGGCTGGCTTTCTCAGAGGTCTCTTCCCTGAGTCTTTCAAGCCGAAGGATGCCCTGAGCTTGTAGTCTATCCTGTGCAGCAAGAGAACCGGTCTGGCAGAATCAGCTCCCGAGGCCCAGAGGGTTGTGCGGGGGAGCAGCTCCGTGGGGTGGGAGTTGCTGCTCCCTCTGGATTGCGGTTCCTCCTCTCTGGGCTTTCCTAGCTTCCTGGGTTTCCCTATCACACGCTGGGCTGTTTGCATTGTCTCTGCCTTTGGGTACCCATGAGTGTCCCCAGTTGATGGAGGAGCCAGCCACAGAGGAAAACAGATTCCCTGTTTCCTCCACATTCAATAAGGTTTGGCTTACAGTAGTTGCTTGTAGGACTATTTATTCTTGGCCTCATGTTCATCAAGGGTCTCAAATTGAGATGCTTGAAGTTCTCTCCAAAGAGTTACACATCCACACGCAGAAATGTCCCAAAAGCAGGGAAAAGAGGTGACATTTATCACACAACTCCAAACATACGTTTCATACTGGGAGTACATCCCATATAGAGAGTTATACATAAACATCCTTCGATTCTTTTCATTAATCTTTTAATTACCTCTCTCTCTGTCCTTTTTTTTTTTCTGAGATGGAGTCTCACTCTGTTGCTTAGGCTGGAGTGCAGTGGCACAATCTTGGCTCACAACAACAACCAACCTCTGCTTGTGTGGTTCATGCGATTTTCCTGCCTCAGTTTCCCAAGTGGGTGGGATTACAGGTGCCCACTGCCATGCCTGGCTGATTTTTGTATTTTTAGTAGAGACAGGGTTTTGCCATGTTGGCCAATCTGGTCTCAAACTCCTGGCCTCAAGTGATCTGCCCGCCTTGGCCTCCCAAAGTGCTGGGATTACAGGTGTGAGCACCGCACCAGCTGCACCCTGGTTTTTATGTGGTCTCGTTTCAACCTTTCTTCATCTGTGAATATTCCCAGGAGCCTCTAAATACAGAAGGGACTCTCTTAACTTCTGAGAACCTGGCTGGTGGTCTGGGAATATATGTTAAATGGATGCATGAAAGAATGAGCGACCCCGGAAAGTCATGTGGCTTCTCTGGGGCTCAGTTTTCTCATCTGCATAATGGGATAATGGGCAGGGAAGGAGGGCTGGCCAGGTGGGGGTTGAGGATGCAGTGACCTGCAGCAGAGTGCACCGTTCTGCCTGTAGGATGCTCTGGTCCCTCTCTCCTGCTGCCACTCTCTTTGTTCCTCTCCTCTGGACTTCCTGATTGAGCCACCCTCCTGTCTTCCTATTGCTCAGATCAAACCCTCACTTGGCATCTAATGTGGATGGGATGATTGAGAGAACAGATCCAAGCTTCCTCCCTTTTGGCACTATCTTTAAACACCCCCTTCTCCTGATTCTCTTCTCCACTCACTGTGCAGGCAACAGAAGCTCAAAGACACGTTCTCAATTTGTGGTTTTCAAACATTGTTGTTTTTCTTCAAACAAGCAAAATTGTAATATGCAATATCTAAAATAGACAAGTAGGGGATGAAGTATGTGTGTGGGGTGTGAGGTAGGGGTAGGGGGCCTTTCCCTCCCTCTCTGGAATCATCTAGCATGTTGCAGAAGCTTTTGCAAAGCCTTGATCTAACTCCTGATTGAATGGATGGAGAACCTACTGCCTAGCAGGGACAGTGCCTTGTCTAACTGGGAAGGGCTGGGGCTAGAAGCTGGTTCTTCCCACTCTACCTTGTTCAAGAGTCCAGAAGTTTGAAAGTGCCTCAGTAGTAACTCTGGCCACAAAGAATTCCTACTCATTAGATTGGAGGTAGGAGTATAGAGGTTATGAGAGAATGGCCAGGAGTTAGACTCCCTGGCTTCCAATCCTGGCCTTCCTACTTAGGAAATGTGTGACTCTGAGCAAGTTGCCTTGCCTCTCTGTGCCTCAGTTTTCTTATTGCCCAAAAGCAGATAATAACAGCCACCTTACTGGGTTGTGGTGAGGGTCAAATGAGACAGGACACATATTTAGCACTAGTACCTGATACTCAGAGAGGGCATTGTTTGCAAGGTGTTCAACTTGTTATCTCATTTTCAACTTATCTCATTTTTTACTAATATTTTACAAGACATGTAATTAAATTATATGACTTTTATGACTACAACTGGCATCAATAGGTTTGGGAACGAAGACAAGTAACTGCTGGTGATCATACTGCTCTGCTGGTGGGGGTTTGTTTGAATGAGATTCCGAGGAGTCTCCCAGCTCAAGTATCCCAGGGGTGTTAGTAACTATTGATGGACAGTTGATCCTGGAACAATGTGGGGGGGTTGGGGTGCTCCCTTAACCCACCCCTCTTGTACAGTTAAAAATTTGCATATAACTTTTGCCCTCCCCCAAATTTAACTACTAAAGCCTACTATTGACTGGAAGCCTTACCAATGACATAGTCAATGATCTTGTTTTAAAAAATATTTTCTATATAATATACTGTATTATATATTATATGCTGTATTATATATTATATGCTGTATTATATATGTATTATATACCACATTATATATGTATCATATACTGTATTCTTTTTTTTTTTGAAATGGAGTCTTACTGTGTTGTCCAGGCTGGAGTTCAGTGGCATAATCTTGGCTCACTGCAACCTCTGCTTCCTGGGTTCAAGTTGTTCTCCTGCCTCAGCCTCCTGAGTAGCTGGGATTACAGGCGTGCACCACCACACCTGGCTAATTTTTGTATTTTTAATACAGAAGGGGTTTCAGCATCTTGGCCAGGCTGGTCTTGAACTCCTGACCTCGTGATCCACCCGTCTCGGCCTCCCAAAGTGCTAGGATTACAGGCGTGAGCCACCGTGCCTGGCCTATATACTGTATTCTTACAATAATATATAAATAATTATATATTATTTTTTCTTACAGTAAGAAAGGTAAAGAAAAGAAGGCGGCCGGGCGCGGGCGACTCAAGCCTGTAATCCCAGCACTTTGGAAGGCCGAGGCGGGCAGATCACGAGGTCAAGAGATCGAGACCATCCTGGCCAACATGGTGAAACCCTGTCTCTACTAAAAATACAAAAATTAGCTGGGCATGGTGGCGTGCGCCTGTAGTCCCAGCTACTCGGGAGGCTGAGGCAGGAGAACTGCTTGAACCCGGGTGGCAGAGGTTGCAGTGAGCCGAGATTGTGCCACTGCACTCCAGCCTGGTGCCTGGTGCCTGGTGACAGAGTGAGACTCTGTCTCAAAAAAAAAAAAAAAAAAAAAGAAAGGTAAAGAAAAGAAAATGTTATTAAGAAAACTGTAACGAAAAGAAAATATATTTATGATTATTAATTGGAAGTGGTTCTTCATCCTCATGGTCTTTCAGTAGGCTGAGGAGGAGGAGGAAGAGGAAGGATTGGTCTTGCTGTCTCAAGGGTGGCAGAGGCAGAGGAAAATAAGGCATAAGCAGCCCTGTGCAGTTCAAACTCATGTTGTTCAAGGGTCAACTGTAATCCGTGGAGGGAAATCTGGTGAGTATGTTAAGAGAAGGTTGGTTAAGAGAATGTCAATAGCATTGTGACCCCAATTTTACAGATGAGGAAACCAAGACACAGAGAGCGGCAGTAACTTACTCAAGTTCACATAATCAGTTGGCTATGAACCTGAGGGGCCCTGCACCCCATGTGCTCCTCTTGAGAATTCACAAGACACATCAACACATAAAAGGCTCTGTGGTGTCCCACAGGAAAGGGTCCTGTTTGATTTTGCCAATTTGAGCTCTAACTTATTTAATTATGACTCCCTATAACATCCTCTTTTCCTTTTTAAAAATACATAAAACCGGCTGGGGGTGGTGACTTATACCTGTAATCCCAGCCTTCAAGAGGCTGGGGCAGGAGGATCACTTGAGGCCAGGAGTTTGAGACCAGCCTGTACAACATGGTGAAAATCTGTCTCTACTAAAAATACAAAAATTAACCAGGTGTGGTGGTGTGCATCTGTAGTTCCAGGTACTTGGGAGGCTGAGGTGTGAGCATCGCTTGAACCCAGGAGGTGGAGGCTGCAGTGAGCTCAGATCATGCTACTGCACTCCAGCCTGGGAGAAAAAGTGAGACTCTGTCTCAGAAACCCCCCAAAAACCATATATATGTGTGTGCATATGTATACATATATATGTATATGTATGTATGTATATATTATGTAAATTATACGTGTGTGTGTGTGTGTGTATGTATCCTTCTATTACACAGATACTGCAAGTCCATGGAAACCACCTGGTAAAACCATGGACTTCCATGCTTCTCACAATGTGATGTGCACATAAATCTCCTGGAGATCTTGTTAAAATGCAAATTCCGGGCTCACAGTGGCTGATGCCTGTAATCCTAGTACTTTGAAAGACTGAAGTGGGGGGGATTGCTTGAGCCTAGGTGTTCAAGACCAGCCTGGGCAACAAAGTGAGAGCCCATCTCTAATATTATTATTATTTTTTAAAAGCAAATCCTGCCTTAAGTAGATACGGGGTGGAGCTGGTGAGCCTGCATTTCTCAAAAGCTCCCAGGGGATGCCAATGTACTCCTGGTCCATCCTTTGAGTAGCTACAGTCTCCATTTGCACGGTCCAGTAGAAATATGTGAGGTGGCAGGGTGCAGTGGCTCGTGCCTGTAATCCCAGCACTTTGGGAAGCCAAGGTGGGTGGATCATGAGGTCAGGAGATGGAGACCACCATGGCTAAGTCAGTGAAACCCCATGTCTACTAAAAATAAAAAAAAATTAGCTGGACGTGGTGGCACACACCTGTAGTTCCAGCTACTTGGGAGGCTGAGGCAGGAGAATCGCTTGAACCCGGGAGGTGAAGGTTGTAGTGAGCTGAGATTGTGCCGCACTCCAGCCTGGGCGACAGAGTGAGACTCCATCTCAAAAGAAAAAAAATGTATGAGTCACAGATGCAGTTTTAAACTTTCTAGCAGCCATAGTTTTTAAAAAGGTAAAAACAAACACTTGATATTCATTTTAATATATTTTATTTCACCCAGAAGAACAAAAATATTATTTGAAAATGTGACTAATATAAAAATATAAAACCAGTATAAAAAATAAAATATATAGATAAAAATATAAAAATGATACTATATATTTACTGAGGCTTGAAAATCCAGTATGTATTTTATACTTACAGTGTATTTCAATCCAAACCAGCCACATTTCGAGTGTTCAGCAGCCCCACGTGGCTGGTGGCTACACTACTGGATCACACAGCTCTAGGACACAGGCTGTGGGTTAGGACTGCCTAGCTTACATGCCTGGCTCTGCCACTTGTTTGTTGTGAAATTTGGTCAGTTACTTAATTTTACAGTTTCTTCATCTGTAAAATGAGACTAACATCAAGGTCATGGCACCTGGCCAGATCATCCTTCCTATAGCTGTCAGGTTCTTCAGATCTGAGGCACAGCATACAACACAGCTCTTAAGGAAGATGATGCCGAGCATGGTGGCTCACAGCTGTAATCTCAGCACTTTGGGAGGCTGAGGCGGGCGGATCACTTGAGGTCAGGAGTTCGAGACCAGCCTGACTAACATGGAGAAACCACGTCTCTACTAAACATACAAAATTAGCTGGGCATGGTGGTGCATACCTGTAATCTCAGCTACTTGGGAGGCTGAGGCAGGAGAATTGCTTGAACCCGGGAGGCGGAGGTTGCAGTGAGCCAAGATCACGCCATTGTACTCCAGCCTGGGCAACAAGAGTGAAAGGGTGAAACTCTTTCTCAAAAATAAAAAAAGAAAAAAAGAAAGATGGTGAATACATGAAAGCTTCTGGTATTTTTTTTTTTTTTTTTTTGACAAATTTTACTGCACAGGCAGGCCCTTCTTTGGTCTAAGTAAAGGAAGACTCACCTGGATTCTTCTCCCTGGGTTCTTCATTGTGTGAGCCATGGGTGCATGGGTGGCATTTTGCTTGTTTCCTGAAGCGCATTTTTAATCAATTTATTTTTTTAGATACAGAGTCTCATTCTGTCACCCAGACTGGAGTGCAGTGGTGTGATCATAAGTCACTGCTGCCTTGAATTCCTGGGCTCAAAGGACCTTCCTGCCTCAGCCTCCCAAGTAGCTAGGACTACAGACATGTGCCACATTGCCTGGCTAACTTTTTTTCCTTTTTTGTAGAGACAGGGGTCTCACAATGTTGCCCAGACTGGTCTTGAACTCCGGGGCCCACCGATCCTTCCACCTTGGTCTCCCAAAGTACTGGGATTACAGGCAGGAGCCATTGCTCCTGGCCAAGTGGATAATTTTTGAATGGTTGGCTGGGTGCGTGGATGGGGAGGCAAGGGCTGGGGCCTGAGAAGAGAGGAGTTGGATAAACAGGCAGCCTGGCCTCTTCCCAGCCAACAGTTTTCTGCAGGTGCGTTGAGTAACAAAGGCCTAAGTTCTGTTCTGGGGCGGCTGCGCCTGGTCGTTCAGGTGTTGATAATAAACATTAGGTAAATGAATGGGCAGAATGAGCCAATGAGAATGAGGCCAACAGAAACTCAGAAAAATAACTGAGACGAATGGGCCTCAAGATCTGAAGGGCTCCTTTTATGAACCTGTCTGAGGATGCAGCCTTTTGCGTTTCTTTACCTTTTCTCTTCTTTCTCCTTCTTTTCTTTTCCTTTCCTTTTCTCTTCTTTTTTTCTCATGCAGGAAGGAGATTGCTTTTATTTAGTCCGAGTGCTTTCCATTAGCCTTAGTTGTGTGTATTTCACGGCCCTGAGACTGTGTCCTTCCTACCCTAACTTCTCTCCAGCATCCCATGGGTCTCCAAGTTAAGGCTTAAGACTTAAAAGACCCAGCCCTACCCCAATAAATCAGCATGCTTCTCCAAGACTTACTTCCCTTCCATGCCAGATCTCTGAGGTCTGCCAGTCTCCAGATTCAGGGGAAATCTCAGAGCAGTGCCGGGCCGGGAAGCCTGGGACACTGCTTGCGTCTCCTACTGGAGCTTCAATGGGCACATCCCACCCAAGACACCCTCCCGTCTGCTGGGCCCGTGGCAGAAACAGAGCCACAACCTTACACACCCATTTCAAAAGGTGAAGGAAGAACCTTGCTCAGGACAGCTCACTGGGTTGGTGAAATGGCAGGAGAGAGTTTTCCTTCCATTTTCTCTGCCCATGTTTATTTTGGCTTTTCTAAGCACGTCCCCAGCGAGTGTAGTTTTTTGTTTTTGTTTTGTTTTTGTTTTTTTTTGGGATGGAGTCTTGCTCTGTTGCCCAGACTGGAGTGCAGTGGTATGATCTCGGCTCACTGCAAACTTCGCCTCCCAGGTTCAAGCGGTTTCCTGCTTCAGCCTCCTGAGTAGCTGGGATTTCAGGTGTGTGCCACCACATCCAGCTAATTTTTGTATTTTTAGTAGAGCTGGGGTTTCATCATGTTGGCCAGGCTGGTCTTCAACTCCTCACTCAGGCGATCTGCCTGCCTCGGCCTCCCAATATGCTGGCATTTGTGGTGTGAGCCACCGCGCCCGGACAGCAAGTGTAGTTTTTCATGTATCAGCTCTCTGTATTCCCAACTCCCTGGTCCCAGAAAGAAAAAAGGAGCATGATGAGGGGGCTGTTTGAAACACAGGCTTATAGGACAGAAGACACTTTCACAGAACACTGACCAGACACCAGGAATCCTGACTCCAGTTCCAGTGGTGCTGCTGACCACAATGTGACAAGGGCAAATCTAGCACTCTACTCCAGGCCTCAGTTTCCTCATCTCCAAACTGGGAACAATAGTATTTCTCCCAAGTGGAAAGATTTGAGAGTACATCAACAACCGAGCCCACACCGTCATTAGTGTGATGAAACCCCCATGAGTTTGTACATGGGGCCTGGCTCATCTTCCGTTGTTCTTCCCTCTATAATTTGAGAACATTGAGCTTTTTCTTGAAGGAGGAAGACAAAAGGAATAACCATGGAAAGAGACCTTGGTTAAAAGACAGCAGGGACATGTGAAGTGCTGTTAACAGTCACGGCTCAGGCCAATCATGGCCGGGTTCATGGCCACATTCTGAAGTTGGCCTCGAAGCCCTATGCTTTAAAAAAAGAAATCGTTATTGGAGCTGCCAAACCAATATTAAAACCAGTGGCTTATGAAAGGGGTTGGCAGTCAGCACCAGGAATCTTTTTGCACCTCTTAATTTTGCAGAGAGAAGGGAGCATCTCATCTGGGGCAGTTCTTTCAGTAACACCAACACCAGAAATGGAAAAGATTGTTTCCCCCGTCAGCTGGTCTCACTTCTTGAAGTCTAAGATGGTTCACTTTAGAAATGTCCCAAGAAGCAGGGAGGGCCGGCAGAGGAAGTTTCTCAACTTCTAGGCAGAAAAAAGACGCTTATGTGGTGCAGTGAAGTGAGGTGATGTTTTATTAACAGAAATGCAGTGATGCTCAGGAAACTGATCCCGGATGCCTCTGCTTTTATTTTTTTCTTTCCTTATCTTTTATTTTAAAAATTATTTTATTTATTTATTTTTTGAGATAAAATCTTGCTCTGTCACCCAGGCTGGAGTGCAATGGTGCAACCTCGGCTCACTGCAATCTCTGCCTCCCAGGCTCAAGCTATTCTCCTGCCTCAGCCTCCCGAATAGCTGGGACTAAAGCCATGTGCCATCACACCCAGCTAATTTATTCATGTTTAGTACAGATGGGGTTTCACTGTGTTAGCCAGGCTGGTCTTGAACTCCTGGCCTCCAGTGAGCTGCCCACCTCAGCCTCCCAAAGTGTTGGAATTACAGGCGTGAGCCACCGTGCCCAGTCCTCTCTGTCTTTTAAGAAAACATTTTACTCATGTCAGGGAGGGCAACCCAGCACCTTTGAACATTACTGATGTGAGGCCACATCGATAAATCTTTCTGGAGGGGCAAGTTCCCTAAAAATGTGCAAACTGTTTTTCCCAGAAATTCCACTTGAGGGTGTTAATTCTGAGCATGTAATTGGAGAAGGGCATGGAGGTGTGAAGACAAAGATGGTCACTGTGGTGTTGCCGGTGGCAGGAAAAACTGGAAATGACCTTGATGTCAACAATAGGCAATTGGTTAAGAAATCAAGCTATATTCAGGCACTAGGAGGTTAAGTGGCAGTTAAGAATAATTTCTGTCTTCCTTCCTTCTCTTCTTCCCCTCTTCCTTTTCTCCCTTCCTTCCTTTCTTCGTCCCTTTCTTCTTTTCTTCCTCTATCTCTCTCCCATTCTTCCTTCTTTTTCTTCCCTCCATCCTTCCTCTCTCCCTCTCTCTCTCCCTCCTTTCCTTCTTCCCTCCCTCCCTTCCCCTTTTCCTCCCTCCCTCCCTCTTCCTTCCTTCCCTCTTTTCCTCCTCCTTCCTCCCTCCCTCCCTTCCTTCCTTCCTTTCCTCCCTCCTTCCTTCCCTCTTCCCCCTCCCTCCCTCCTTCCTTCCCTCCTTCCTTCCTCACTCCTGCCTTCCTTTCCTTCTTCCTTCCTTCCTCCCTCTCTCCCTCCCTCCTTCTCTCTCTCCCTCCCTCTCTTCTCTCCTTCCTTCCTTCTTTCCATTGTCTTTCTCCTCTCCCTTCCTTCTTTCCTCCTTCAGTCCTTTCTTCTACAAATATCTGTTGAGTGTCTATGTCGCAGACACTGTATATTTAAGTGTACTGTCACAGAAAGATGTTTATGATGTTTTCAGTAATAAGTACATAATAAAATAAAATTTAAAAGCCAGTTTCATGGTTGTATTATATGATCTTACTCTTGTAAATGCATACTTCTATATTTATATAATTGGATAAGAAGTAAAACTGTTTGAAAGGACATGCACCCAAATATCATTGATGAGTCTTCTCCAGGTGTTGGGATTGCAGGTGACTAGGCACTCTTCAATCGCTCACTTGATCTGCATGGTCTAAGCTGTCTGTGGTAAGATTCTTGTGTAATTTAAAGTCACGAGGCCCTACATACTTTGGCCATGAGCCTCTCGTCCCTATCTTTGTCTCTTATCTTTGCCTCCTATCCGTCTGGCCTACTCCACCCTAAACACGCAGCTTCTCTGTTCTTTGAACATGCTGGACTTGTTTCTACCTCACAGCCTCCACGTGTGCTGCTCCCCCCTGCCAGGAACACTCTTCCCTCAGGTCTTCACTGGCCCTTTCTGATCATTCATGTTTCAACTCACCATCCTCTTAGAGAAGACCTCTGTGCCCATGTCGTGGAAATTAGCATGCCCCCTGCACGTTTTAATCACACTTCCTCATTTTATTGTCTTTATACTGCTTATGACTCCGAGATTCTCTTGACTTTTCTCTAACATGTGCATTTCAATCTTCTCTACCTGCATGTCAGCTGTATGTGCACAGGGACCTCATGTTCTTGGCCTCTGGAACAGAACCTGGCACATAACAAGAAATCAATAAATATTTTCTGAATCAACAAATTCTGGGAAATAAATATTTAAAAAGAGGATTTTTTTAAAGCCTTCCTTTTCTTGCTTGCCTGAGATATGCGGGAGTTGGTGGCCTTCAGCTGGAAGGCTCTCTTCACTCTGCCAGCGTACCATTTCTGACCTAGCACATGACCCTAGTAGACCCGTATCACTCGCTGAGCATGCAGTACCCAGGGTCACGCAGGACTCAGCACCTACCCAGTTGGAGGGATGCTTCTAAATTCTCATTCATAGATTCTCCCCCAAAGCACAAGGAGTGGCTCAGGAGTCACAGACACCAGAGATCTAATTTTTGCTCAGTGGCTGATTTGTTGTGTGACACTTGTCAAGTTATTTAACTTCTCTGGGCTACAGTAATAAAGGGGAGAGTCTATCTATTTCCAAATTTACAAGGATGGTGGAGCATCAGTAAGCCAATACCAGCCCCTGTGTGCCCTTTCCACATCTGTCTTGTTCCCCTGTTGGGCATCATTATCCCCATTCTATTTTATCTTATTATTTTATTTTTATTATTTTATTTATTTTTTGAGATGGAGTCTAGATCTGTTGCCCAAGCTGGAGTGCAGTGGCACTGTAACCTCCGCCTCCTGAGTTTAAGTGATTCTCCTGCCTTAGACTGGAGTAGCTGGGATTACAGGCATGCACCACTATGCCTGGCTAATTTTTTGCATTTTTAGTAGAGACGGGGTTTCACTATGTTGCCCAGGCTGGTCTTGAACTCCTGACCTCAGGGATCCACCTGCCTCAGCCTCCCAAAGTGTTGGGATTATAGGCATGGACCACCATACCTGCCCCATTACCCCCATTTTACATTTCCTAGAGCAGGTCTGGATAATGAGAAAGGAAAATAAATGATATTATTTGGACAATTTTTTTTTTTTTTTAAGAGACAAGGTCTCATTCTGTCACCCAGGCTGGAGTGCCGTGTTGTGATCATAGTTCACTGCAGCCTCAAACTCCTGGGCTCAAGGGATCCTTTCACCTCAGTCTCCTGCGTAGTTGAGACTACAGGTGTGCACCACCATACCTGGCTAATTATTATTATTATTATTATTATTTATTATTTGGTTTTAAGGAGAGGAGAGTTTAATAGGCAAGAAGGAAGGGACAAGACAGAAGGAAGAAGCTCCCCCATACAGAGACAGCGGGGGTGGGGGTGTCCAAAGCCAAAGAGGAGGTCCCCAAGTGTGGTGGGCACCAGCCAGGTATATATACAGAGGCTGAAGGAGGTGGTGTCTGATTTGCAAAGGGCTCAGGGGATTGGTTTGACCAGTCATGTCATTCACATGGCCTGCAAAAAAGCTGGCCCTCCCACCCTAGCCTTTTAATATGCAAATACAGGGCACCATGATGTTCTTACACATGTGGGGGATCTGTGGGGGTGACCATGTTGCCAGGAACATGTAGGGCAAGGGCAAGAAGGCCACGGGAATCGCCCCGTTGGGTAGACCCAGTTTCTAATGGTCTGCATTTGCATCTCAAACGTTGCCAGCCTGGCTCTAAGGACCAGGCTTTACAAGAAAGTTTTCCAGAGATGCTTAAAAACAAAAACTTCCCAAGGACCCCTTTTTCTACAACATTCCCCTCGGTGGAGATGCCACACTAACTGCTGTTGGGGTTTTGGGAGACCACTCCTTCTGGATACTTCCTGCTGAGAAGGAGCATTGAATGGGGAACAGTAGCTAGGGCTTCTCCTGGGGTTGAGCTAAGTGTCCTCGGAAGAATGGCGTGTCCATTTGTGGTTCAGTTTGCAGCATCCTTTAGAGTTTGATTGCTTCTAGGCAAGAAGGAACAATTCGAGTTATAGTATTGAGTATACAGGGTCCAAATATCAATACAAGACATGTAAGCAAGAGAGTGCTTAATAAAGGGGTTAACCAATTCCATAAAGAAGACTGGAGTTTATTAAAGAGGGATTGTAGCCACCCCGGAGCTGAAGCCGGCATTTTCCCTGAGACTATCAATAATTTTGATTTGATCTTTAAGTACCTGTAGATTTTCCTTTACTCTACTGGAGGTGTTAATCCAAAAGCAGCATGTTTCATTTAAAAGTGCATCACGAGACCCAATAAGAAGCAGACTCAGTGATAGTAAAACTTTCATGCTTACTTTGTGTCAGTAGCTATTATCCCTGCTCTAAGGATAATAATTAAGCAAAATATAACAGCAGTGGAAACTTTGTCCAATATTTCCGTTAGAAGGTGCTACCATGTATAACCCTATTGCAAATAGTAGAGTGAGGACAGCAATTCCCACAAGTGTGATGTAGTAGATAATTTCCATCTAAAATTTTATTTGCCAAGATATAGAATTTCCCTTTGGTGGTTTATGAAGCCTTGGTTTTATTTTCCCAAACAAAGAATCCTCCGGGTTATGGGTACCCTACTTACTTTTATTACCTGGCAGAATTTGCAGGGTAATTGCCCAGATCTAGCATATTGATCCAGATTTTTACATTACCCATCCCTTTTTCTTTCTTCCAAGCTGCAGAAGATTACCACTTGATTCACAGGAATAAGCAAGGTTAGTCTAAAATGTAATGCCTGGCTATTTTATTAGAAATTTTTTGTAGAGATAGGGTCTTACTACACTGCCCATGCTGATCTCAAATTGGGCTCAGGTGATCCTCCCACCTCAGCCTCCCAAAGTGCTGGAATTACAGGCATGAGCCACTGTGCCCGGCCTATTTAAAGAGTTTTTATGTGCCAAACGCTTGTTAATTTCATAGCATCTTGAATAATACTTGTTCCCATCTTACAGACGAAGAAAGTTAGGTAGTGACTTGCTCCGGGACTCAGTGAGTAAGAGGCAAAGAGAGATCTGAATCTATTTTATTATCAGTATCAGGGCAGGTCACCTCCAAGTTACAAAGACACAGGATTCTTCATGGATGCTGATTTCCTTGTCATTCAAGCCAGGTTGCTCAGATACTGAGAATGACAAAGATCCGAATGGCCAGCTCCCCTCTAGATCTATCAGGATTATTTTTCCAGGGAATAACAAAGGTAAAGATGTAAGGAAAAAAAAGGTTGTGAAAATCCAGGTCTTGTGCAGCTGCATCTCATTAAAATGCTTCAAAGAAACAAGCTGATATTCACCATTGGGGCCCGTCCAGCTTCATTCCAGCATAGGACTTACGGTCCCTGGGAGGCCAACGCTGGGAAAACTGTAGCTATTGGTGTTGAGCTGAATGCCAAGGTCAAGTGTCCTTGGTTCTGGCAGGTGGAGGGCAGAAACATGAGCTCCAGCCTTTATTTATTTATTTATTTATAGACATGAAATTCACACGACATAAAGGTAACTATTTATTTATTTATTTCTGACAGAGAGTCTTGCTCTGTCACCCAGGCTGGAGTGCAGTGGCACAATCTCAGCTCACCATGACCTCCTCCTCCCAGGTTCAAGTGCTTCTCCTGCCTCAGCCTCCTGAGTAGCTGGGACTACAGGGGCCCACCACCACGCCCAGCTAATTTTTGTGTTTTTAGTAGAGATGGGGTTTCACCTTGTTGACCAGGCTGGTCTCAAACTCCTGACCTCAGGTGACTGGCCAGCTTTGGCCTCCCACAGTGGTGGGATTACAGGCATGAGCCACTGCACCTGGTCAAAATTAACCATTTTAAAGCAAACAGTTCAATGGAGTTTCATACGATTACGATATTGTGCAGCCATCACTTATATCTTGTTCAATGACATTTTCATCACTATGAAGGGAAACCCTGTCTCAGTCAGCAGTTGCTCCCCATTCCTTCCCCCACTTCGCCCCCGGCAACCATTACTCTGCTCTGCCTCTGTGGGTTTACCTAATCTGGATATTTTGGATAAATGGAATTTTACAATATGTAACCTTTTGAGTCTGGCTTCTTTCACTTATTATAATACTTTCAAGGTTCATAGCATGTATCACTAATTAATTTCTTTTTATAGATAATATTCCATTGTATGGATATGCCACATTTGTTTATCTGTTTATCTGTTGTACACTTGGGTTATTTAGTTATTTCCTTTTTTTTTTTTTTTTTTGAGACGGCATCTTGCTCTGCTGCTCTGTTGCCAGGGTGGAGTGCAGTGGTGCAATCTCGGCTCACTGCAACTTCCACCATCACTGCTTCAAGCAATTCTCCTGCCTTAGCCTCCTGAGTAGCTAGGATTACAGGCACTTGCCACCACGACCAGCTAATTTGTTTTTTGTATTTTTAGTAGAGACGGGATTTCACCATGTTGGCCAGGTTGGTCTTGAACGTCTGACCTCAGGTAATCTGCCCACCTCGGCCTCCCAAAGTGCTGGGATTACAGGCGCAAGTCACCATGCCTGGCCTTTTTTTTTTTTGAAATAGAGTCGCACTCTGTCACCCAGGCTTGGAGTGCAGGGGCAACATCACAGCTCACTTCACCCTGGACCTCTCTGGCTCATGCCAGCCTCCCACCTCAGTCTCCCAAGTAGCTGAGACCACAGACATGTGCCGCCACATCCAGCTAATATTTTAATTTTTATAGAGACAGGTCCTCATTTTGTTGCTCAGGCTGGTCTCCAGTTCCTGGGCTCAAGCGATCCTCCCACCTCAGTCTCCCAAAGTGTTGGAAATACAGGATGAGCCACCACACCTGGCCACATTTCCTTCATTTGGCTATTGTGGATTTGCTACTTGGAGTGTTCGTGTACAGATATTATTTTGAGTACCTGTTTCAGCTCTTTTGGGTATATACCGAGGCGTGGAATTGCCGGGTTGTATGATAACTCTACGGTATTGAGAAACTGCCAGACTGTTTCCCGCAGGGACTGCACCACTTTACATTCCTACTGGCGACCTGTGAAGGTTCCAGTTTCCCCACATCCTCACCAACACTTGTTTTTGTTTGTTTTTAGCCAACACTATTTATTTCTCATTTCTTCATTATAACCATCTTAGTGGGTGTGTAGTAGAGTCTTACTTTCCTAATGACTAAATAATGGTGAGCATCTTTTCATGTACTTATTGGCTACTTGTATATCTTATTTGGAAAAATGTCCTAGTTGAGTTCCTTGCTCATTTGTTAACTGGGCTGTTTGTCTTTTTGTTGTTGGGGCTCCAGGCTTTCTTAACCCAACCAGCTGTTTGGCTGTGAGGCTCACTGGTGAATAAGCTAAATGCAAAAAGAGCTTCCCCACAATCTCTGAACAATGAAGTGATTCTATCTAACTTCTCTCTCTCCTCTCTCTCTCTCTCTCTCTGAAACAGTCTTGGTTGATCCCCCAGGCTTCAGTCAGTGCAGTGGCGTGATCATGGCTCACTGCAGCTTTAAGCTCCTGGGCCCATGCAATCCTCCCAACTCAGCCTCCCGAGTAGCTAGGACTACAGGCACGTGCCGCCATGCTGGCTAATCTATCTAACTTTTAATAAAGAAGTTTTGTCAGACTCATAAATAAGTTTGGAAGCCTTCCTTCTATTAGAATACGAGAAAGACTAGAAAGACTTTTATGATTCTTGCTCAAAAATACGAATTCTAAGACACAAACAGTTCCTCTCATTGAGAGAGCATTCTACACTCTTAAGTCCGTTTAGTCATTTATAACACTCTCTCTTTATCTCTCATATGGAAGCAATATGTACTGTTTTCCATATGCTATAATTATCCCCTTTGATAAAACCATGCGTGAAAACATGTACAACATGCCAAGTATTATCCACCTGGCCGATTTACATGCACGTTTTTGTTTTAACTTTAGATTTTGCTTTGTGGATTTTTACAGCCATATTACACAGACTTAGCCAGAAAGACAGTGAATGGAAAATGCAGCGAGATTCCAGATTTTCCTCCCTCCTTTCATCTTCGGCTTCTTCTCTGTAATTCCATTAACCTGTCAAAAGCTTTGGAGCCAGGAATATCCTTCAACACCTCTGATGGAGGGTGTGGGCTGCTTTGGTCTTGGCATCAGATAGACCTTGGGCGTTCTGAAAAAGGCCCCATCTCAGTTTACCTCCAGCCACCAGGATGGGTTTCGAGTCAGATCTCCAGCACCAACCTTACTGGGACATTAATTCCAGGTTCCTGGAGTTGAATCAGTTCTGCTAGGACCCTGGAGTCTTTTGGGGAAATGGTGGAATGCAGTGACAAGACCTGGGGCTGTTGAATCAGAGACTTCAAGTCAAAATCATGCATCCACTACTCCAGTGGATGTGGGACCTGGGATGAGTCTCTGGACCATTCCAGGGCTCAGTTCCTTTGAACTTAATGTGGGGATGATAATAGTGCTCACTCTACCAGGTTTGTGTATTATAATGATGGCCAATCTTTGACCAAGTCCTTTTTAGGTACCAGGTACTGGCTAGGATGCTTTATGACAATTTGAAATTTAACTCTTGCTGTAGTTCTACCTAGATAACCCTTTTATTATTTTATTTTATTTATTTTTAAAATATCTTTGCTGAGATGGTGTCTCACTATTTTGCCTAGGCTGGTCTCAAGCTCCTGGGCTCAAGTGATCCTCCTGCCTCAGCCTCCCAAAGTGCTGGCATTATAGGCATGAGCCACTGCACCTGGTTCGTGCCTCTTTTATGTTTACTTTACAGATGGGGAAACTGAGGCCAGGGAAATAACTTTAAGTTGGCCTGGTTCACAGAGCTGATCCTTGGGGGAGCTGTGTAACATTAGCACCACATCTTTTGGTGACACCATCATCTGTGCTCCCCTATCTCTCAGATGACAAAAGTGTGTCCCCCTCCTCAGCAAAAGGTAGCTGTGACATGCCAAGAAAAGGTCCCAGAACATAGTAAACATGTGATGTTTATCCCTTTTCTTTCATTTATAATTCAGAATGATCTTCCAGTGGGGGCCTTTCTTAGAAGCTCAAGTTCAGGAGGGCGATGCGAAGTTCTGTAAGGGATTCACCTCACGTTGCCAATGGCTTTCAAAGGTTTCGGGGGTCTGCAAAGCCCTTGAAGAATTTGGCTCCAAGAAGTTTTCCCCTTCATTTCTAAATCCAACGGCAGATTAGGCGAAATGGAATCCGTATGTTTCTGATTCATTTACACTTAACTCATCAAAATGTTCCTTTTTAAGAGCTATTTGATGTCCAGAAATCCTTTTGAGTAGATTTTATAAGCCTTTTAAAGACTTTTCTTTGAGAAACAGGCAGTTGCATTTTGCCAAGAATAAACAAACTTGAACCTCAAAAGTGCAGGGCCTGCCAAGGACTCTGATACCAGAGGGCACGTTTTCCAAGTCACCCTTTCCTTGCTCCTGACGCCTTCTTCCATTTCCTCTCTCCCTCACCCCCCCACTTCTTGGCCTCTCTGTTCCCTCCTTGGATCCCTTGCAGAACTTTTTACCCCAGTTCCAGGCATCTGGACCTCTTTCCAGCATATTTCTTATGTAGCTTCTCTTCCCAGCAGCAGCCACCCGCAAGCATCCCATTCTTGCTGCCCCATTACCTGCCTGGGTACAGCTGAGAACACCCAGAGAGGTACAGTTCATTCCCAGTAGCTCTGAAGTCACTACAGATATGTATCTCTCACCTGGCAGCTCATAAGGAGCCTTCATTATCCCGTGGATATATAGAACGAGGGCAGGCAGGAGTGCTTTTCTGATTCTGTGCTATACTCAAGGAAATTGACGCCGACAGTGGCTAAGTGAGTGGCTAAGACCATTAGCTGAAGGGTGGTGATCTCGAAAGACTTCGTTTTGTTTTGTTTTGCTATGCCACTTCCTAAGAATGACTCAAATGGCCACCTACAAGTATTGTGGGACTTGGTTTTTCTTTTTTAAGTTATTTTTATTTTATTTTTGAGACAAGGTCTCCCTCTGTAACTTAAGCTGGAGTGCAGTGGCGTGATCTTGGCTCACTGCAATCTCTGCCTTCAGGGTTCAAGCAATTCTTGTGCCTCAGCCTCCAGAGTAGCTGGGAGTACAGGCGTGCACCCCCACACCTGGCTAATTTTTGTATGTTTAATAGAGATGGGGTTTCACCATGTTGTCCAGGCTGGTCTCGAACTCCTGACCTCAAGTGATCCTCCCACCTGGGCCTCCCAATGTGCTGGGATCATAGGTGTGAGCCACTTGCCAAGCTTTTATATTTTTTAGAGATATGGTCTCACTCTATTGCCTAGGTTAAAGTACAGTTGTGCAATCATAGTTCACTGCAGCCTCGACCTCCTGAGCTCAAGTAATCCTCTGCTCTCAGCTTCCTGAGTAGTTGGGATTACAAGTACATGTCACTATGCCTGCCTAATTTTTAAAAATTTTTTTGTAGAGACGGTCTCACTATGTAGTCCAAGCTCGTCTCGAACTCCTGGCCTCAAGCGAACCTCCTCACTTTGTCCTTTAAAGTGCTGGGATTGTAGGCATGAGCCACTGTGCCTGGCTACAGACTTGGTTTCTCTAGAAGGTTAGAGCCAAAGAGAAACCTTGGAAAGGAAAACAAGGTTACATATAATATTAATTCTTCATAACAGCCTTGAGGCTCAGCTATGATATTTCCACTAGATAGATGAGAAAACTGAGGTTTGGAATGATTATGTCATTTACATGAGGCCACCCAGCAAGGCCAATGAAGCAAGGCATTGTGAATTAGTACTGCCATTGCTTGTCCTGTGATTCCTAAAAGGTAACGTGCATGATGCTGGTAGATGTGCATCAATTGAGATGGCCCAAAAATGTGAAAATAAATGATTTTGAATCACGTGGCAAGAGGGTTTTTCCCTTGCAAGCCTCTTTCACTTCTCATACACGTAGATAGTCTCAGTCTGGCCTGGTTTGTAATATGGAGAGAGAAGGCGGCATTCTTAGAACCTCTCATTGACAGCAATGTGCAGCTAGAATTTGATAGCTGTGTTTTGCTTTCACTGTTTTTCTTTTTTGGGGTTACCTTTTATATATGAATACGACAATGAATTTTTATATATACATGTAATACATGATTATGTTATACAATTCCCCTCCCTCCCTCCCTCCCTCTCCTTCCTTCTCTCTCTCTCTCTCTTTCTTTCTTTCTTTCTTTGACACAGTCTTGGTCTGTTGCCCAGCCTGGAGTACAATGGCACAATCTAGGCTCACTGTAAACTCCACTGCCTGGGTTCAAGCAATTCTCCTGCCTCAGGCCCCTGAGTAGCTGGAATTACAGACATGCACCACCACGCCTGGCTAATTTTTGTTTTTGTTTTTTTTTTTGTAGAGATGGGGTTTCTCCATGTTAGCCAGGCTGGTCTTGAACTCCTGATCTCAAGTGATCTGCCCACCTTGGCCTCCCAAAGTGCTGGGATTACAGGCCTGAGCCACTGCGCCAAGTCTATGTCATACAATTTCCTTGTGACATTAAGTAAATAAAAAGAGTTGCTTTAATATTTAAATTTTGGAAGTTCAGGCATACCACAGAGATATCACAGCTTCAGGTCCAGACCATCACAATAAAGCAAATATTGAAATGAATGAGTCACACAATTTTTTGGTTTTCCAGTGTATAGAAAAGGTGTCTTTATGTAGGAACAGAAAACCTGCATAAATACTTATAAGTGGGAGCTAAATGATGAGAACACATGCACACAAACAGACACTGGGGCCCACTTGAGGATAAAGAATGGGAGGAGGGAAAGACCAGAAATAAATAACTATTGGGAACTAGGCTTACTACTTGGGTGACAAAATAATCTGTACAACAAACCCCCGTGACATGAGTTTATCTGTATAACAAACTTGCACATGTACCACTGAACCTAAAGTAAAAGCATTTTTTAAAAATGTTAATTTACACTCTATCATAATGTATTAAGTGTACAATAGCATGATGGCTAAAAATAATAAATAACGTACATACCTTAATTAAAATAGACTTTATTGCTTAAAAATGCTAAGAATCACCTGAGCCTTGAGTGAGTCATCATCTTTCTGCTGGTACAGGGTCTTGCCTCACTGTTGACAGCTGCTGGCTGATCAGGGTGGTGGTTGCTGAAGGTTG
Organism: Ateles fusciceps; assembly: GCA_036589455.1. Classification (NCBI taxonomy): domain Eukaryota; kingdom Metazoa; phylum Chordata; class Mammalia; order Primates; family Atelidae; genus Ateles; species Ateles fusciceps. The sequence goes on from JAZHEH010003103.1 coordinate 689,516, forward strand.
GGCGGCGGCGACAATTTCTTAAAATAAGACAGCAATGGAGTTCGTTGCATTGATTGTCTGTTCCTTTCATGAAGGATTGCTCTGTAGTATGTGATGCTGTTTGATAGCATTTTACCCACAGTAGAATTTCTTTCAAAATTGGAGTCAGTCCTCTCAAATCCTGCTGCTACTTTGTTAACTAAGTTTATAGAATATTCTAAGTCTTTTGTTGTCACTTCAACAATGTTCACAGCATCTTTGCCGAGAGTAGACGCCATCTCAAGAAATCACGCTCTTTATGCATCCATAAGAAACTACTCTGCATCTGTTAAAACTGTATGACAAGACTCAAACAATTCAGGCCAGGTGCGGTGACGCATGCCTATAATCCAAGTACTTTGGGATGCCGAGGCGGGCAGATCACTTGAGGTTAGGAGTTTGAGACCAGCCTGGCCAATATGGTGAACCCCTATCTCTGCTAAAATAAAAAAGTTAGCCAGGTGTGGCAGTAGGTGCCTGTAGTCCCAGCTACTTGGGAGACTGAGGCAGGAGAATTGCTTGGACCTGGGAGGTAGAGATTGAGACTCCGTCTCAAAAAAAAAAACAAAGATTCAAGCCACTCAGTCACATCTTCTGGCCGTTGGTTCTCTTGCTATTTCTACCACATCTACAGTTACTTCCTCCACTGCAGTCTTGAACCTCTCAAAATCATCCATAAGGGCTGGAATAAATTTCTTCCAAATTCCTGTTTATGTTGCTATTCTGACTTCTTCCCACGAATCACGAATGTTTTTAATGGCATCCAGAACGCTGTATCCTTCCAAGAAGGTTTTCAATTTACTTTGCCCAGATCCTTCAGAGGAATTACTATCTATGGCAGCTATAGACTTACAAAATGTATTTTTTTTTTTTTACATTTAGGGTTAATATTGTTATGTGTGAATTTGATCCTGACAAAATGTATTTTTTGAATAATAAAAATGGAAAGTCAAAAGTACTTGATCCACGGGCTGCAGTAGGGATGTTGTGTAGCAGGTGTGAAAACAACATTCATCTCCCTGTACAACCCCATCAGAGCTCCTGGGTGACCAGGTACATTGTTGATGAGCAGTAATATTTTAAAAGGAATCTTTATTTTAATAAGCAGTAGGTCTCAACAGTGGGCTTAAAATATTCAGTAAACCATGCCATAAACAGAATTGTTGTCATCCAGCCTTTGTTTTTTAATTTATAGACACGGGCAGAGGAGATTTAGCATAATTCTTAAGGGCCGTAGGATTTTTGGAATGGAAAATAAGCACTGGCTTCGACTTGAAGTCCCCAGCTGCATTAGCCCCTCTCAAGACAGCCTTTCCTTTGAAGCTTTGAAGCCAAGCATTGACCTCTCCTTTCTAGCTATGAAAGTCCTAGAAGGCATCTTCTTTCAACATAAGGTTATATGTCTGTATAGAAAATCTTTTTAGTGTAGCAACCTTCATCACTTAGCTAGATCTTCTGGATAACTTGCTGCAGCTTCTCCATTCGTACTCGATCTTCACCTTGCATTTTTATATTATAGAGAGTGCTTCTTTTCTTAAACCTCATCAACTGACCTCTGCTAACTTTGAACTTCTCTTCTGCAGTTTCCCCACCTCTCTCAGCTTTCATAGAATTTCATAGAATAGGGAGACCTGCTTTCTTCCTCCTGCTCCGGCCATGTAAGATGTAATTCCTTCCCCATTGTCTTTGGTTTAAGGGAATGTTGTGGCTGGTGTGATTTTCTATCCAGACCACTAACACTTTCTCCATTTCACTTTTTTTTTGAGTCTCACTCTGTCACCCAGGCCAGAGTTCAGTGGTGCAATCTCAGCTCACTGCAACCTCTGCGTCCCAGGTTCAAGTAATTCTCCTGTCTCAGCCTCTCAAGTAGCTGGGATTACAGGTGCGTGCCACCACATCTAGATGATTTTTTGTATTTTTAGTAGAGATGGGGTTTCACCATGTTGGTCAGGCTGGTCTTGTACTCCCGACCTCTAGTGATCCGCCCACCTCGGCCTCCCAAAGTGCTGGTTTACAGGTGTGAGCCACTGCGCCCGGCCGGCTGTTTTACTTTCTTCTCATGTGTTCACTGGAGTAGCACTATTAATTTCCTTCAAGAAATTTTTCTTTGCATTCACAGTGTGGCTAACCATGAGGTGCAAGAAGCCTAGTTTTCTGCCTATATCGGCTTTCAATATGGCTTCCTCACTAATCACAGTTTTGATTTAAAGTGAGAATTGTGCTACTCTTCCTTTCATTTGAAGAGTTAGAGGCCATTGTAGGGTTATTAACTGGCCTAATTTCAATATTGTTGTACCTCAGTGAATAAGGAGGGCCAAGGAAAGGGAGACAGATGGGGGGAATGCCTGGTTGGTGGAGCAGTCGGAGCACACACAACTTTTACGATTAAGTTTGCTGTCTTGTATGGGGACAGTTGTGGTACCTCAAAACAGTTACAATAGTAACATCAGAGATCACTGATCACAGACCACCATAACAGACAAAATAATAAGATAAGCTTTAAGATATAATAAATAATATGCTTTAATTTATTATAATAAATAAGCTTTTATTTATTATAATAAATAACAAGCTTTTAATTTAATAAATAATAAGCTTTAAGATATTGCAAGAATCACCAAAATGAGACACAGAGACATTAAGTGAAGACATGCTGTTGGAAAAATGGCACTGATAGACTTGTTCAATGCAGCGTTGTCACAAACCTTCAATTTGTAAAAAGTGCAATAAAGCAAAGCACAATAAAACAAGATATGCTTGTAAATGATTACACAGATGGTGAGTATGGTAGAAATTCTGAAGGTACCCCCCCAAATGACCGATGTTTGGAAAGTACATCTTGAGTCTATTTTACAGGTGATGAAACTGTGTGTTCGAGAGGGACTAGCTCAAGAAATTAGCAGCAGTGTCAAAGTAAGAACTTATGTGGTTTCGTCAGTGATATGGTTTGGATTTTGTCCCAGTCCA